>OY728163.1:773929952-775191619 GCA_963277665.1 Viscum album
TCAAGCTAGTGCCGCAACCTAGCCATACAAAGGTCATAGTATCCCGCCGACACTCAATCCTCGGCCATAACCACATCTCATCCTGAAGACACCTAAGAACCACATCACATATCATCCCAAAGACATATGGGAACATATCACATCCTCATCCCAAAGACTCCTGGGAAACATATGTCGAAACCTGCCAGAAGGATCATGGGATATAGAACCTAGAAGAGTGAGCCTAGGAAAGAACAATAACCAGCCATCCAAAATGTCCTTTTGATGTTGGGAATAACACCCCATGTCCCATGGGTGTTCGGCACGTAGTTCTCAATGCTGGTGGGGTGCATAAAGAAAATAGAAAGATACAGATTTATATAATTATATCAACCACTTAGCCCATCCTAAGGCTTCTACACAAAAGATATGAGCACATGCCATAGCACCGCTACCTCGAGAGTTTGCACACACCAAGAAATCCCAAAACCCCATTGATGTTTTCATGTTCAACATCTTTAGTTTTCAATTCTTTTAACTATTGGGAAACTATCAACAACCAAACCAAATCGAGTGATCATAAAACATATCCATTCCAACCACAAAAAATTTTAAGGAAAACACAACCGATCACATACCAACTCTTTAACAATTTTATTATCATATCAATCATTAATTCATTTCCATCACAATACCCCACCATTCATTTATTCCCATGTTCCACATCTAAATTCATTTTCCAAATTCCACATTTCTATTAATTTTCCCCCATATATAATCCACTACTAAACACTTTAATAATATTCCCCACCCATCATTTTCACCCCACTACCAAACATCATATCGCACAAAAACCTAGAAATTACCACTTCACACATCCCATATCAAAACAACCCCAACACCAACATGTTCATTATTCAGTTTGGTTGAACCTGGGTGATCACACAAGGGTTCTGAGTTTTCATTTAATCAACCAACCTTACGTGGAAAACCAATTACATATTATGGAGAAAATTCCATCCAAAATTAAATCCAGAAGGAGAGGGAAACATTTTATTTTGCAAGAAAAGGCCCCCAATGACCATGATTTTCAGTAGATATAGGCCTATTCAATTTTCAACATAATCACATAATAAAAATGATAGATTATCAACATACACAATATTCCCCATCACCATTATTTAACTTTTTATTATCTTTATTTAATCCAGATCAAATGTGTTTCACATAAACAAGAGGACACCCACCCCACATGATGCACAATCTTGAGAGATGAAGGTAAGATCCCTACCTCAACAAGTTCTGATGTCCTTCTACGAAAACGAACACCACGATCATAAGGCTTCTTCCAAAACGACTGCACCCACCAAGGATGTTGCGGCCCCACCTAATAAACAATAAAAGATACTCCATCAACACGGAGATCACATGCCGTAGCATGGAAAGAAAACGGAAGAAGTTGGATCGGAAAGAGAATACAATTACAGAGGTTCAACATACCTCTTTAGAGTTGTTCATCGAAGACTGTCATTACCGTCAATTATCAGCAGTATCCTCGGTTGGAAACTACGGAGGGGATGTCGAAGAAGAGGGAACGGAATAGGGTGTACGGTGTTCTCCTCACTGACACAATCCCTAAGTCACTGACAGATCGAAGATCGGAGTCCGGATGAAGAAGTTATAGGAGGAAGACTTCTCGATCGTCCAAGAGCATCGTCGTGCGACAAATAAGTGATCGGTCTGGAAATAATCTGAGGCCCTTCCTTATATAGGAAACGAAAAGGTAAATTAGTATGCAGAGTGTATTAATGAATACATGGTGTGACTGTACACCTATTACCCATTTTTACTGGTCAACACACGACACGTCACACGGTTTCCATGCATTTTAATAATAATGATAATTCAATTAATATTTGGTGTTTCGTTGACCCATGGAATGAGTCATGAAATTTTATTCATCATTTGTCTTAAAATGACCGTATTAATTTCAGGATTACACTACCACTGATGGTTCATCATTCTGACACCATATGAATATGTTACGATCTAATTAAGATTATATAACCCAAAATAATAATAACATTTTATATTATTATTAAATATTTGTTTTCCTTGAAGTTTATACACTCAAAATTGTCTCCCTCTTTTTCTTTCACGCCCAAATATCACCACCACCCATTAATCACCCATATTTTCATTCTATTATGATAATAATAAAATTATATGAATATTATTGTTTTAAGTGAAAAAAGGAACCCCTTAAGCCTCCTTTACACACACATCACACCTCACCCTTTACTTTTTCCATTTATTTATTTTCATTTATTATCTCATTTAATCCATATGATTTATTATTATATTATACATGGGGAGATCCATCTACAGCACCTCACCCTCTTCAAGGCGCCTCATGTTCCTCATTCTCCCATACATCATTTACATGCACATGCATCATTAATATAATAAATATATTACATATATTATTAGTATTATTATATTGGAACACCTCATGTTAAATATATTCACCCCTCGCGTTTAAAGGGGTGCACCTCCCCTTCCATTCACATATATTGATTTTTTAATATTATATTATATAAATATTATATAAGTTATATCGTATATACAGAGCATGTATTCTTCATGCGAAGTGTAATAGAAATAATTTTAATTCCCTTGTCTTTTATCCATTAATAATTTAATTGTATTATCATATTATTATACTAGTAATATTATTAATTTCATATTTCAATTTAGGGAGAACCTATGCACAACCATTCCATGTGACTCAAAAACATTTCATTTAATTAAATTAAATGATAATAAAATTAATATAACTTACATATTCAACCCTTTTTTTATAATACATTTAATTTCATTAACCTCTCACACATAGTTTTACGCCATCATTGTTATTTATTGCTTTTCAATAATAATAACATTTCATCATCTTATTTTATTAACACACTGATGTTATGGTTTTTAATAACAATAATATGTATGCTCGTCGCATTGACCACGTTAAACCACCCCATTGGATACTTGAATCTGACCATGCCATGTCAATGTCGTGTAACATTCGTAAATTTAGTTATTTAGTTCTATTTTTTTATTTTACACTGATTAAATTGAAACCACTTTTATTAAATTAAAACCATTCAATTTAATAAACCTTATATATTTTTATGCCACCATTATTATTATTATTTTACATAATAATAATAATGAAAACACCTTTAATTTTATTAACACTTCTTCGTTGTAATCATTAATAATTATCATTATTACACGCGTCGTGTTGACCACATCAGACTTTTACAAAGGAATGGACTGGAGAGGTCTAGGCCATTATTGTTATCCATATTTTAACATATCATATATTATTTAATTTTTTTTCTTCAAGTTTATTAAATTCTATATTGTTTCATTAGTGTTTATTTTATATTTTTTAAATAATTAATTATTTTATGTGAATTTAATTTTTTTTTATAATACAATATATTATATTCTAACACACATTTCTTTCAACATAAAAATTTCATTTCTATACCATCTCTTCTTACATGATTCGCTTATTTTTTAAAATTAAACCAAAAAATTAAAATTTTATTCATATTAGGGAATATGTGAGTATACATCTATTTCATTATTTCCTCTAGTCCCCATGTCTCCTCTTCAATGTTATGGTTTCTGAACAACACATTGACAGGGTAAGTTTTCATGTTGGGAATAATATTTTGTTTATAATATTTGATTTTCACTTTATGATCTTTGTATTAGTGTTCATTATACATTCGTAACATAATTAGATTCAATACATGTGATGGATATGGTATGAACATCGTTTGTTTGGATATGTTGAGGAAATCATGAATTTGAGCAATGATTTGTGGGTGTTCAATATTATAGGGAAATGATACTATGAGATTATGGATATCAAGTGGGAAAATATTCCATAGAATAATATTTTGATTCTATCTAATGTGTATTACTCTCTTCTATGTTTTTATTTGATGGAATAAATTTCTCCAACATTGAACACTATGTCATATTATTGGTTATTAGTACATATCTAATTATTACTCTATGAATATTTTTTATTTTTATTTTCATGGAAAATTATATTTTATTGCTCCAGATTAGATCCAATAAGACTTCATTCAAAAAATTCATCACAACAAATTGGAATTTGAAATTTCTTCCAATACGAAACTCTATATCAAGACATTTGAATAGTTTAATGTAAGCTATTATTTTATGAGAAGTAATACAATTGGAGATGATTATCCCATAAATCATTTATATCCATTGATTAGGATCTTAGCATGTACTCATGTATCAGATTAATCCTTTCAGATTGGCCATCAGTTTTGTGAAGATAAGCAATCTGGAAATTCAATTCAGTACTTGAATCTTGTTGATTAATTCCATAGAGTTTATATGTGAATCATGGATCATGATCTTAAATGATCAAATGTGGTACTGTATTATGTATCACCACTTCCTTCGGATATAACATATAATTTCTTTCAAGATATAAATATTCACGAATAGTAATAAATCGAATATTAATGGTGAGTTTTTCTACTACAACCCATATCACATTATTTTATTTGTATATCATCAGGGTTCCAAAGACAAGTCTACATTAGAATTATCTAATATTCATGTGGGTATAGTAATTATTTTCAACCATTTTTTTAGATTAGTCTCTCAAATTTAACATTATGACTTACCAAACATAGTGATATATAATTCATAATATCATCCTACATATTTTCCCCACTATAAGTGAACCCAATGATCATGAAAACTATTTTTAGTTAATGTATGTAAAATGAAAGATGAGTGATATTCAGTATCAAATGTCTCATTAATTAAATAATGTTTTAAATGTACACAATTCCATATTCTAAACACAATCACACCATCATCATCGATGTGTTACTCATGTTGTTTCTCTTTATTTATTCCACTCACCTTCTTTTGTAGTTTGAGGTCATCTATTTGTTTCTAAATGTTCATTACATAGATATATTTTTAGACAATAATATTTATAATATATGATGCAATTCATATTATAATAATTTAATGATAAATTATTTTACTACCTAGAACCATAGGGTGTCTCGTAGTTTATATAATTAATAAAGTAGTATTTTTATTTCTACTAAGAACATCATCAACCTTGTTATCATTTCTCAAATCGTAATAATAGTTAATAGTGTAGTCGTATTTCTTGATTATATAAAACCATATAAGTTAACATATTTTTATCTCTTTCTATGTTAATATATAGTCTAAAATATTTCATAGTTATTTATCTCACACTTCTCACCATCTATAAAATGACACCAAATATTTAGTGTAAATATAATTACACCTAACTCTAGTTATTGTGTCACATAGTTCTTCTCATGGATATTAAAATATCATGATGCAGAAGTAATCACATTATAATTTTTCATGAGTAAACATCACAATCCAATATGTTAAGATTCAATGTATATCAAAAAAATCATTATAAAATAGTTAGTAGTGTGATTACACGTATAGTGATTAGCCTCTTCATGAGCTCCATGAATATTTTCTCATATTTTTCTATCCATACAAAATGTACTAAATATTGTGTCAACAAAGTTATCAGGATATAAAATCTGGATAAAATACTCAAAAAATGTCGGAACATACAAGTTAATCCATGAAGTATATGGATTTCAATGACACTAGTGGGTCTGACCCATTCCTAAATTTCATTTTTTTATTAAAGGGTCCAGAAAAATTCCATCAGTTGTGATCATTTTAAAACATTATCTGACATTCTTCATTGAATGCTCAAAAGTTTTTAAATTACCACACATATTTAGTTAATTTTCTTTACTAGAATAATCACCTGATGATCTTCATATACCTCCATTATGATGAAGTAAATGATAATATTTCTGTTAAACACTACCATAAATTTGTCAATTTAGCCTCTAAAGATGCTATTATCAAGTACTTTAATATTAAAGTGGAAATATGCAGTCTAAATGGATTCATTGTGAAATAATATTCCAATATATTTTATGTAATATATTCTCCTCAGTATATTCAACCTTCACATTTTGATTATGATGTCGAGAAAATAAACATTGAAATGTACTTATATTATCATATTTGATCAAACAAGTCATAAATCCTTTGAAGAGTAGACTTTTCCATTATGGTGATCATGTTGATATCATGGTAATTAATACATCCCTGTATTGATCCATACATTTTATTCAAAAAATGCACAGGCTAAACCCATGGAAGTGGACATGGGTATATGAACCCTTTTTCTAAATTATCTCAATGATTTTATTTGACTATTTTAATTTTTTAGGGGTAATCTTGTATGGTAATTTTGATATTAGTGTGGTTATTAGTATGTTTTATTGTGTGAACTATGACTTTTGATCTGGGGGATGTTTGGGTAATTGATTGTGAAATATATCTATGTGTTTCCTCTTAATGGGAATTTCCTTCATGTTAATATTTCCTTTGACTAATGCATTTTGAAATATTAGATTCATCAGATAGAATAAACACCAACACTATTGATGGATTTTATAATAGAGATTCATGTTCTTCATAAAATATTTAATGGATCATTAAATGGTTTAGAAAAAAACATATTATACTTTTCCAGAAAAGGTGATCTATTCTTTATATGGTGAATGTGAATCCATTCCCATCATAGTGTTGAATTAAATAAAAGTAATTATTACAAGATTCACTAGAATAATATTCTCATAGTCTCATGTAGGAGAAAAGTACAACTACTATGTCTCAATTATTATACCAATTTTTTATTTTATGATATATATACTTCCTTGTACCATAGAATTTATTCAAAAAATCTATAAAACATTCATGGTATAAATGAATGCTGCGAACGAGAATGAAATAATAAATTTTTTATTTCAGAGTGAATTGTAATTATACATTATATGAAATCATTTTAATGGTCCAACAAAGTTATTGGGATCTAATAATCATTCACATTCTCCTTTTAATATGGTGGTTTAAGTGGAATGATACCTTCTAGTATAAATTTTTTAATACAATAGATTTCATAGAGCACTTTATATATGCACTTTTAGCCTTGAACCATGGGTGGTCAATTAGTATGTTTTTTATTTCCGCTATCATGTTGGATAACATCTTCATATCCATAGAAAATTCATGAAATTAGTGGCCTTATCTCCTACACTATACATATTTCCCCATACCATTGATCCAATTCCTATGATTCCAATTCAAGTATTATTGACATATGGGTTGTTGGATCCTCTTTACACCTTTATGAATAGACCCACTAACATGAAATAGATTCTTATAATCAAATCAACAAAACAATGTCACCATTATTCAAAAATATTCCCAACTATGAGAACACATATAACCAAATCATTATATCAAAAAAAATACAAGACTACATGAGCCTTTAGAAGTTATCTTTTTAAACCACTAAATAATCAATGTATTTTGATATCGTTTTTGATTGAAAATCCAGGTGAATTTCTTTAAAGATTTATGATTTATTCATAACATGTCTTGAAGGATTCAACATTCATTTTATTTACATATTTTAATACTACCTCCATCTTTGATTGAAGAGTTTATTGGAAATACAGGTAAATAAATATTTTATAAATTTATTTCGACGTGATTTCATCCACTTAAACCATTGTATTTTTTTCTATATCTGTTCCAACAATTGATAATATTCTTTATAAATATTATTAGAGGCTAGATCACTTTCTCAATCTCAAAACAATGCACCAAAAATATTATTTTATGTAGTAAGATAACCATCTATTATTTGACATGTGGTTTAAATATTATAATAATAAACAATGTTCATTTATAAAAAAATGACTCAATGGTTAGTTCACCATTCTTGTGTGATAAAATACATTTTATGTGGTTCATGTTTTTTCTCATATAGAGAGACTACTATGTAAGAATTTCCAAAATTAATTGAACTCAACATCCCTTGTAATTGATGATGTAATTTTTAAAATCATTTTATTCTCCCTAACTAGGGTTATTTCACAATTTTCTAATATTTCCCACCATTTCATAAATTAGATTTATCTACCAAATTTGACAAAAAAATGAACAATAGTTTATTTTATTACAAAATTAATGATTAATACATATCATATATGATGAAATTTTTTATCCATTTATAAAAAAAAATATTCTAGGTTGTTTTAGACATTCATATCATTATATTTTTTGTATTAGCACTTTATTTTTATAGTGCTGATTACCAAAAATAAATAATTCCTTATATGATACAAACTATATCCTTCGTTTTCATTCATTCAAATATATTATGTAATTTTAAAAATAAAATAAATTAATTAGATAATAATATTGGATCAAATAGTTTAGTGTATTTGGAATATGAGAATCATATAGAACATTTCAACAATAAAAATTAAACATTTATTTATAGAATTTGTTTCATCCTTATAAAACCACATTTATTTCCTTTAGTAAATATGATCACCTTATGATAGACATAAATTATAGCGGTGAGTTATAATCCCACTAATATGATTAACAAGGGACATGAATCAATATGATATTTGTGAGAATAAAATTGTCATCATATCATGACCCCGAGGTCATCATAAAAATCCTGTGTGAAACATGTGAATAATGGGCGGAAGGTGATAATTATAAAAATAAATCATCATGTCATAATTGTCAAATAACACACATTGTTTTGATGAAATATAACATCGTGTTCACATAAAAACTATATGAATAATCATAAAACAAGAATTTTTATAATATATATATCATCAATTTCATGTATAATACAACTTAGCTCATGAGATAAATGAAATTACATAATGAATATCAGATATATGAAATTATGTCCCACCCATCACATCATATAATTCACATAATAATGCATTCAACAAGGAACAGATGATAATCATAGTCCTGAAATAATTCATGGAAAAGAAAGGCATCATAAATATTAAATAAGGATTATAGTCAAAAATAATCTTTGGAGATCCAAAATTAAATAGTTATATAATTATTACAAATAAATTATATTTTTTTAATTATAAGAAACACAGGAGGGGTTGATGATATGTTTTGGAATGAAATTACCTCTTTTGAAAATCATTGTATTTGGCAAAAAAATCAATTTGAAGATATGTATATCTATAATATAATATTTCTAAACTGTGAAATGATATTTATAAAACATCAAAGAAATTTTCAAACAATATGTGATTTGAAGCGGTAATAACACAGAAAATGGTGATGTGTTTGAGAATCCCCATCCCATTATTTACAGTTTATTATGTTCTATCTTTTTATCAAGAACAATAAACATAGAATTATTTAAAAATTTATCTATAAGTGACTTATAATATTTTTTAACACTATTTATAAATTTAATAAATTTTATTATATTTCATAATTTTCTTGGTTACAGGCTAGTTATTTATAAATCATGGAGTTCTTAATTACTTCTCATTTTTCCTCGACTTTACAACTTTGTTCCTTGTAATTTATACATATGTATAATTTATTCCAAAAAAAATGCAATATGTTAAATTAAATGTGTATATTTTTTAATAAATTATAATTTCCATCCATTATTATGGATATAATTTTTTTCATTTAAATTTCTCCATAGGTGGTTAACTAAACTTTGATGGGGCATTGTCCATAGAGTAGGGAATAGATGTTTTCAATATATATATATATATATATATATATATTATACGACAAATATATCTGGTTAATATTATTAATATATATATATATAATATACTTCTTTATTAGAATCTAATTTCATTAGAATAGGGTTGTGAAAAACAAGAATGTGAAGAAGAAGAAGAAATAAAAAACGAGTCCATTGAAACATACTTAATCTACAGTGCAACACATCTTGTACGGAACTACAAATACATTGATGTATTCATTTTGTTTGGTAAAAAAACTTCTTTACTGTAATATGGTAGTTAAAATAATGTACATCAGAAGATATTATTATTTAATAATTTTGGAATGAGGGTCTTCCAATTGGAGGGAGAGCGGTTATTTATATATAAGGAGATGTGTACTTTAGAATTTTTTTCTAAATAAAATATATTATGAAGGAAATAACATGTAAAAGTAAATATTTCCTAATACAAATCATATATAAATATTATATAATTGGATTATTAATTTAAATTAAATTTATAATTACAATAAATTTTTTAATGGAATGTGAAATTAAGAAAAAAAATTAATTTAAAGAATAACTATTAAATTTAGTTCTTAAAAAAAAAATATGTTACCAATATAAGATAATTTTATTTTAATGACTCATTTATTAAATTAAAAATATCATGGAATCAAATAATTTATATAAGGAAGTATAAAATTTTTATATCATGATATATGTAATTTAAAAATATCAGGTTATGTGAAAATGTATATTTTTACTATTGAACAAGAATTAAAAGTATTTCAAAAAATTAACAACATATCACTCTAGGAAAATTAAAACATTATGATTTCAAATTTTTATTAATATTATAAATATAAATTTATCAAATATTTATTTTTATATATTAATATATATTAATTATTTTTATAAACACTTTAAAATACATTTTATAAAAAATGTGCTTATATCATGCATTAGTTATTTGGTTGTGATATTTTTTTTGCATTTTATATTTAATATTTAATTAATTAAAAAATATATAAAAATTATTTACATTAGAATTTATTATGTTTTGATAATGTTAAGATTCCAGTGGTTATATTACTATTCAAAACATTCATGTTACTAATCCCAACAAACATGTTACTATTCTAATAGTTACTATTACTCCAATATGTTCCACACCATTATTTTATTCAATATTAATCTAGATTCCTCTCATGGTCATATATTTATATTATATATTATATTTATTGGTTTATCAATATTGTTTTTTTATAGTTTTTGTAGAGGGATAAATAATTCTATTATATCGATGCGATTCATATTTTCTTATTTTAGCTTTTATATTTTCTATTTTTTGTCCAATATTAATGATTTTTTTTCACTGATGGTATATTTAATATTATGTTTTATTTATTTAATTTTTTATCTTTATAATTCAATATAGTAAATAGTAACCCACAATTACATCAAGAGATATATATCATTCATAAACAATAGATTAGAAACCGCCCTCTCTCAGTTATAATGAAACTAAAAAATTGGTAATCAAAATACAATAGATATGAAAAATAAATTCCAATTAATAACTAAGTAAAAATAACATATGATATGATTCATAAGGAAACTACATAGAAACAAATAGGAAAATATTAGACATATCTATATGGGAATAACTATCAGATGGTTAAGAATCCTATAGTTCATCATTCAAATAAATCTATCTAACTTATTTCGAGATAGACACCCTACCCATGTGAATAAAAATTTACTATGGTCTACCAAACATTGATTAATATGAACTCGAATAGTACTCATAATATAATTTTATACATAGTATCCTTATTTCAATGATGTAATTGATAAAGTACATGGGAAATTTTCAATCCAGCATCAACCACATCAAAATAAATTACCCATGGGATATCACCACAATCATATCCTTCCTTGTGCCGACATTATTTTTCCTTGGATCATAAAACCACATGAATGGGAATGAATAATAATTATTTAAAACAAAAACACACGTGAATTCCTACAATAAAAACATATTGAGTAATACATGGGAATATATAACACCCACCAAAATTAACATTTTTAATGGGATAATTATGCCCAATTATTTATTATATTTAAAATATACATTTAGTAAATCAAAATTTCATATAATTACAAATCCAAACAAAACCCAATAAAAATTTACAATAATATCAACAATTAGTAATTATTAATAAAATTAAATCACCTAATGATTCATTTAATCAAATACATACACCATCGAGAACAATGAAATCCAGTAAAGTCAAATGGGTTATGCACTTTCATGAATAATATTATTTCCAAAACCTTGATAATTATTTTATATTATATGAAAAATAAATTTCGAATTTATGAAACACAAAGAATTCATAAATAAATTCAATGAAAAACGTTCTGTTGAAAAGAAATTCACCCTTTACTCCACATTAAATCCAACTATGATTATGTAAATATTTGATAATGAAAATATTAAAAATGAGTAAAATAATAATCTATAAAAAAATAATTCATAACAATATGAATCTATAAAATACTCAATTAAAATGAAATTTAATGGAAAAGTAAAATCTTATGTGTTATAATCATGTCATTATTGATGGAAACCAAAAGAATCAATCTTGTGAGAGGGATCAATAACCCTAGAAATAAAAATAGAATTTTTATAATATGAAATGTTATGGAAATCAACTAACGTTGCTATTAATGGTTATAGAAAATAGTAAAAAGGGAATGAAATGAATGAATAATAAATGAAAATACCATTTACTACAATCTAGATGAAATTATTGTATGTGATCAATATAAATTCACCATAAAAGGTATCAGAAAATTATTATGGGATCATGAGTAGTGTTGATGTCGGATAGATCCAATGGTGGAGGTGTTTGGAAGATTCCCCAAATAAAATAAAGATTCTAAAAAGAAAAAAATACATAAAAAATTAGGTCACACTATTTACATTCATAAGATCTACAAACTATTTAGTAACACTGAGTTAACTATTTTCTTAAACTACAATTCTTTCATGGTCCCTATATTATGGAGTTCCAATCCATAATTATAATATATTTCCTCTAAATATAAAAAACAACATACATTACCCACTAATATACCCAAGTCCCAATGGATTAAAATAGACAAATATATATATATATGATTTCAGGGGTTTTAAAGGTTTTCCTAGAAAGATAATAATTTTAGTTTTAAAAATATAAATGATTTTAAACTTCTATTATGAGGTGTAAAGCAACATGAAAAGAAATATAATTGTGGTGGAATCATAGCATCAAAACTGCATATAGATATTTAACATTTAATAACGAACATTGTTGGGGTGTGGAGCCCGACGCCGCAGTGGGAGTAATCATTACAGAAAACACACAAGGGAAAAAAAGATTTCACCCAAAGGACTTTTATAACACGAAGGAATTTTACATCACCAGAAGGAATTTTACACAGAACCAGAAGGATTTTTAACATCACACCTGGAGTCTTTTTACAACTCAATGTCGATTGTGATGATTGGCGATACGAATAAAATGGTATGTTCTTGGGTGTCAGTGTTGAGTTGTAAAAAGCCTTCGGGTGTGAAGATATTTTTTTTTGGAAATTCAAGATTATTAGGGTTCAGCCCACATCTGGGTGTTTCCATATTTGAGATATCATTTATTATATCACATAGATATGGCGGGATGGTGATATAGAGATTTAAGATATTATATTTCATAACTTATCTGTATTTGGAAAAAGGATACAGTGATTTGAATATATATCTTTTGGAAATTCAAGATTCTTCTACTGTGTATCTGACAACATGAGATTTAGGTGATATCTCATGATATCTTTTTGAGATATTTTCAGATATTATTTTCAATCAAGATATGTGGAATATGGGAGCCTATTAAAAGGGAAGCAGTGAATCAAGGAAAAAACAATTTGGTGGTGCGCGGCAACCCAAGGGGAGTAGATACTTGGGTGACTGTTTTCTAGGGCATGCGCAGCAGTGAGCAGTGACAAATCAGGTTGTGCAACGAGGTGTTACAACGATGTCGCGAGTTCAATTTTGATCTTCGAAGGGTGACGTATTGTCATGGACTATTATTATAGAGGTGATAGAGGAATATCATGATGAGGTTTTTCACACATATTTTTATGTTGTATTCTCGATTCAAGTCTCGGGTTTATCATGGTTTTTTGTATTCTCTAATTCATAGTGAATTTTCTCGAAGTTTCCAGTGGATTTTTAATCGTTAGAAAGGAGGGTTTTCGACGTTAAAATGTGTGTCCTAGTTTGTTATTTTTCTTTTTGGTTTAGTGATTCGTTTACATTTGTGATTCTCAAAAATTGTTGTCGTCGCAACTGAGTTTATATTTGAAACCAATCAGAGGAATTGGTTGAAGTTCGAAGTTTCAAAACACGGTGGCATGCATCTGGTGTATCATCTTATCAAGGGCTCATATGTCATCGAAATTGATGGCGGTATTAGTGGTGTTTCTAGAATATCGAATGTCTTCTTGGACGCAGGTTTCATGTGGTGTGTTCCATTCATTGGGTGACATTCATAGTTTGGTAGAGTCAGCGATCAAATTAACCGAGATGGTGGAGATGAAGGTGGAGTATTTTAATTTTAAATCATGGTTGAGATTGTTGGGATTGATGATTTAAATTTTCAATTTATGAAGAGAGAGAAAATATTAATGGATGGATTTTCTCAACATTAATAGTGGATTTTCTCCCAACATTAATGAAGAGTTATTCCCAATATTAATTGAAGGAATAATGATGTCATTGTGAATTTTTGCCGCATTTATTGGAGATATGGGCTGCGTGTCTATATAAGAGGAAGCGGTAGCATGTTTTGTAATGTGGGCGGGAAAATATGTAGCCACCAAGAGAGAGTGGTGAATGGGATGTCACATTTGTGGTTACTTATGCGAAGCAAAGATGGTGATCATGACAATGATGGTGTGTCGGCAGCGATGATTGAAGATGATGATGATGATGGCTCCATGTATCAAAAGTCCTCTTGGTTGCGGAGATCAAGGGACGTGTCTCGATTGTGATGATTGGTGGTACGAACAAAATGGTACGTTCATGGGTGTCCGTATTGAGTTGTAAAAAGCATTTAGGTGTGGTGTTATAAATCCTTTAGGTGTTTTGTAAAATTCCTTCGGGTGATGTAAAATTCCTTCAAGTGATAAAAGGCCTTCGGGTGAAATCTTTTTTTCTCTTGTGTTTTTTCTGCAATGATTACTTCTACTACGGCCCCGGGCTCCGTGCCCCAATAGTGGTATCAGAGGAGGTTATCCTTTTTTACTTACTGATTAAGATGGGGGATTCACGCTGTGGAATTTCTTCTCACATTGAAGTGTTCAACGGGAAAAATGATTTTACACTTTCCCAGCAAAGAGTTAAAAATATTTTGGTCCTTGAAAAAACAGCAAAGGCATTGAAGAAAAAATCAGAGAAGCTAAAGACGGCGAGTGATGATGATTGGCAGGATCTGAGAGAGTTGGTGACAAGCACAATTCAGATGTATTTGGGTGATAATACACTGCTGGAAGTGATGAAATTAACAGATCCGAAGGAGATATGGGAGAAGATTAAAATTATGTATAAATAAAAATCCCTCACAAATCGTTCATATTTGAAGAAACGGTTGTATCATTTGCGAATTCTAGAGAATGGAGATTTAGGTAACCATTTGGACTAGTTCACCAAACTTCTGACAGAGCTATCCTTGGTGGCGGGCAAGATTGATGATAAAGGTAACGCAGTACCTGTTGAAATGGAATAAGAAGACAAGGATTTGCTTCTTTTGGGTTCTTTGCCTTATTCATATGATAATCTCGTCCCCACACTGTTGTTCAGGAAGATTACATTGAATTTGGATGAAGTGATTTAATCGTTGTTGATGAACGAGACTTGGTGGAAGAAAAATGAGGGTGAATCTTCCGGTAATAGTGGTATTCTGGCTATGGGAGATGGACGTGGTAGTCAGAGAGGTCAGTCAAAGACAAGAATAAAGGTCAAGTGCTTCTTTTTCAACAAGGAGGGTCATGTACAGAGATGCTGCTATGAATTGAAAAAGCTTAAGAAGGAAAATAAGTCACACAACCCTGATTCTGAGGATATCGTCGTAAGTCTTGTTCAGGGTGAGGATGATTTACATTCAGTTGGTGTTGATTGTTGTAGGTCAGATTTGTACACCGAATGGGTGGCTGATTCAACATCATTATACCATATTTCACAAAAGAAGGGACTATTTTCTTCATATGAAGAAGGTGACTTTGGTTGATTGAAGATGGGAAATAGAGATTCTGCTGATTTCATTAGTGTTGGTGATATTTGTATCACTACAAATGCAGGCTCTACACTAACATTGACGGATGTGCGACATGTGCCAGGTTTTCTCAATAATTTTTTATCGGATAGTGCTCTTGATAATGATAGGTTCAGGAGTTCGTTTGGAGATGGAAGATGGACATTGTCTAGAGGATCGATGGTTTATGTATGCAGCAAAATGAATGACATGATTTACAGGACAGATGTAAAGGCATGCAGTGATGTGACGAATCCAGTTGCGAAGAGAACTTCTTCAGATTTGTGGAACATAAGATTGTCATGCATGAGTCGAAGACCATTGACTATGTTGAAGATGGTTTGGAAGCCGAAGAAAGTCATAGAAGATGTTTATGATCTTACACCTAATTCTTTTTCTTCAGAGAGTGCCACTTTTATAGAAAAAATGGAAATCAGAGATCGAGGAGATGCGCTGAGAGTTTTTGACAGCTCAAAGGATGTTGAGTAGAGGGAGCACAGAATTATTGCAGGTGCTCCAGATTATGTGGCGATCACAATTATGGGGGATCCAGATATTGTTGATTTTGGTATTAGAGGTGCAGACATAAGTATGGAAAAGACTTCGTCATTTGGATTTCTTTTGCAGGGGTAGCTTTCAGGTTTCCGTTAGAGATGCAAAAGAGGGATGTCATATTTTCTGCAGAGCATGGCGGTTGGTACGAAACAAACCAGTTTTCTTTCCAACTGAGTTTGTTGGATGTGATCTCTTTCTTCGATGGTCTGAAGGGGGAGATTGTTAGGGTTCAGCCCGCATGTGGGTGTTTCCATATTTGAGATAAATTTTATCATATCACACAGATAAGGCTGCATGGTGATTTGGAGATTTAAGATATTATATTTCATATGTTATCTGTATTTGGAAAATGGAAACAGTGATTTGAATACATATCTTTTGTAAATTCATGATTCTTCCAATGTGTATCTGACAGCATGAGATTTAGGTGATATCTCATTATATCATTTTGAAATATTTTCATATTTCCTTTTCAAACAAGATATGTGGCATATGGGAGCCTATTAAAGGGGAAGCAGTGAATCAAGGAATTAAAAAAAATTGGTGGTGCACGACTACCCAAGTAGAGCAGATACATGGGTGACTATTTTCTAGGGCGTGGGCAGTAGTGAGCAGCGGCAAATCAGGTTGTGCAACGAGGTGCTACAACGATGCCGCGAGTTCGATTTTGATCTCTGAATGGTGACGTATTGTCACAGACTATTATTAGAGAGGCGACTAAGGAATATCAGGGTATGGTTTTTTATATAGGTTTTTTTTATGTATTTGCGATTCAAGTCTCGGGTTTAACATGGATTATTGAACTCTCTGATTCATAGTGAATTTTCTAGAAGTTGCCCTGTTGTTTTTTAATCCTTCGAAAGGAAGGTTTTTTCACATTAAAATTTGTGTCCTCGTTTTTTATTTTTCTATTTGGTTTGGCACTTCATTTACTTTTTTTATTCTCACAAATTTTTATTGTCTCAACTGAGTTTATATTTGAAACCAATTCATTTCCTACCCAACATACCCCACATAAATATGAGTTTTTTTCCAAATGAACAGAATTATTGTTTAAATATATTAAGATAATAAATATATAATTTAATAGTAACAAATTATAAAATAAACATGAATTTATATAACATAAAATAACATATTAATACTAGTTACTAAAAAAGGTTTATGTGAATATGAGATGTCAATGAAACATGTTTGTTTCGTGGGATATATAATTAAATTTTTTTTAAAAATAAATTCCATTAAATAAATGATCCATATAGTAACACCCAAGGTAAAAAATTCATGTCTCTATGAAATAATTGAAGTCTCATTATTGATTAATATTATTAAATGTTAATATTGATGAAATGGAAATCCTTGTTTCTGGTTACATTTGATGAATAAATGTTAATTTTGTTTGTTTTAAATATATAAAACATTCATCGAAATATATAAACCATATAAAATTGACATTGAATGTTCTGAAATTTATTTAATTCTTTCATTAAATTTTTTGTAATGTGTACTGGTGAAAGAACATCATTTTATAAAGTTTTATTTTCATAATGATTGAATAAGATTACATTTGAGATGTTATTTTCCATGAAAACATATTTTATGTGGAAAAAACCAAGATTATTATTTCATATTTCCATAAAATGATAGGAACATAGTATATATTTATTTTTTAAATATATAATATTTTTCCACATTTAGTTGTATTACATTTTTATTTGGAATATAAAATCGCCATTCATCGTGTTTTTAAACACTAAACCATGTATGTAATTATGAAAAATGTAATAAATTTAATTAGAATAATATTATTACTAAGAAAAACTATCATAATAATTATTCATTCCATGATACTAAATGAAAAATGTCAATTTGAAATTTTGAATTATATGTATAACTGAATATATTGTTTTTAAACAAAATACATGTTTTAAAAAAATATATTTTCAAGTCAATAAAAAGTAAATAATCCATATTATCATGAAATATTTACAAAAAACATTACATTTACTTTTTATTTGTAAGAAATAAATTCCAAAGAAAACTAATTTGCGTATTTTTTAAGATGTTTTAATATACATATTTTGTGTTTTGAAAATCAAAAAAGTGAAGGTAATTGTTATAACCATATAGAAATATTTTTTATAGTGTGAAATCATTGGAAAACCATGTTTTAGAATTAATTAATAAATAAATTTAGAAAGGATAACAATATGTGTTACGATGGCCTCAAAAATTACAAATGGTTTGATTCAAAATATACTAATATCTTTAAAAAATATTCAGGTTATAAAAATTAATCACATGAACTTGAACTACTATGAGTTCAGTGGAAAAAACAATAAATTTATTTTATAAATGTAGGAACAAAAACCACATAAATCCAAGATGATATTATCCCAATATTTCCCAAAGTTAATTATTAGTGATTTATATCTTACAAAAGATCATTAAAGAGTATGAATATTAAAAATTATCTTATACTGATTTGGAATCATAAGAAAAATATCTATCAAATATTTTTGAGGTTCATGAGTATAAAATCATCAATATGATCTGTGGATTTCGTTGAATGACTAAATATGTAGTTTTGAATGATAGAATAGTCATTAAAAATGAATAAAGGGGGAAAATCCAGAAAATAAACAAAAAATGACATGTAATATAGGAGAAGGTGATGTATGATTAGTTCTAAAATATTAGAAATTTTTCTGGTCAATTATGGTTATTTATTTATCAAGTTTAAAAATGTTATTTATAAGTGTTATAAATTTATAAAACATTCTTGGGATATTAAAAAACATATAAAATAACCCTGAACAATTATTAAATCATTGGAAAAATATATTTTGTTATATTCTATGAAATTTAGGTTTATAATCCATATAAATTTTATTTTTGATGTACATATAATGGGATAATTAGTAGTATTCAAATATATAATTTTATTTAAAAACATACACCCGGAGGGTCACTAACAAAAAAATATCTCACATATCTATGAAATAATATCACAACAAACAATAGAATTAATTGATAATTCTAAAGGCATATTCCATAACTACATGAGTTTAGTTTTTATTTAGAAAATTGAAAACAAAAATTGATCACATATTTGTAAAGCATGTATTTAATAATGAAAATAATAAAAAACCTATGATATATTTTATATAATATTATAAATGGAATTTTATTATTTTAGAAATGCATGAGTATGAATCATATTAATATAAGTATTTTTCCCCTTAATATTAGATTAATCATTTTTAGAACATATCGACACCATTAAAAATTTTCCTCAATTAGTCAAAACCATCAAAAAACATATAGTTCAATGAAATCATAATAAAATATATGTAGATAGTTTAAATAAATTTTTAAAACGTACCTCATGCCATTCGGAGTATATGTTTTTTCATGAAAAAAATATTATTTTTCAAAATCATTAACAAAATTGTATAACTGTTAAACAATTGAAAAGGACTATGGATTGACATGATATAATAGGAAAAAAAATTTAAATAATTTATTGTGTGCTTGAGTAGAAAAAAACGTCACTTAATGTTATCATATACAGAAAAAGTCCAAGTGATTAATTTTAAATAATATTTGATTTATTTAAAAACAATTTTTAATGGGTCAAAAAAACTTAAATTCCAAAAATATCATAAATTTCATGAAATAATTGATTTCTAAAAACCCCAATTTTATATTCATTTGAATTGTCGCTAAATTATTATATGATATTATTTTGTGGATTCTAAAATTCCCCATAAAAACACTATCATCTGGTTTCTTGATGTAGTGTCCGATGAATTTGTACATAGTGTGTTTTCTAGGGTGTAGGCGGACCATATGATTTATAGATATAATAAAATCACTATAGATTATAAAGGTTTTATGGGGTGGGGGTACATAAATTACTATTTCGAGGATGTAATAGTTACATTCATAAGGTTATTGTTCATGGTTGTTAAGGCCAGAGAAGTAACAGTGATTCATTTTTGGTGGTTAGTGATCATCGGATAGGTGACATGGATAGTCCTTAATACCAGATATTAAGGATTATGAAAAAATCACTCTTTTGTGTTTATAATTATTGAAAAATATTATAATGGAAATAATTATCTTATTTTTCTAAGCATTACTGACCTCAAAATAGTAGTCAACCAATTATTCACCCAAAAATACTAAATTCTAGAGTAGTAAACTAATTGGTTGTCATAAGGGAATCACGATAGGATATTATTGATTTTTTTAGGTAATGGTCCTTTTTATAGTATTGATTAATAAATTAGTCTATATAATTGTTATTTTTTTTGTTAAAGTTAATTAATATTTTAATTATTTAAGAGATCTATAGTTTTAGAGAAAATAAAAATATAATTTTATTTTATAAGATGAGGGTGAATGGTGGATGAAATTATATTTACATTATAGTGGGGAATGATTATTAATAGTGTCAAAGGGTTATTGTTATTCTTGTATTTGTTATTATATTGAGTTATTGTCATCATATTCATATGTGACTAATGATTTTTCTATTTTTCTATTTCTTATATTTCCCTTTCACATAATTTCATGATATACTATAATGTTGGATGCAAATTCATATTTGTTCTCACATATCCTCTGTCCCCATGAAAATATTGTATAATCTTGATTTATTTAAATCTTGATAATTTGAATAACGTATTTTTTACATAAACCCTAACTAATATTATGGGTTTCTAGTTACATTAACATCATCATAGTGATGAATTCATTGTTACAAAATATCCTTCCATCATTCATGTTCACTCTTGATATCTTGTTCTTAGAGTCACTTTGACTAATTAAATGTACCAAAGTCAAAAACTCACATGTGATTAAATTCTCACCCTCTACCCCATCCCATAAATCAAACACATCTGGGAGATTGGATTGGAATCCATTTTTTGAATGAAATATTATAGACACTAAACCCCTTACATTTGAAAAATATATCATTTTTCTCATCCATATATATCACCATTCTCCACATCAGTTCCTTGGTTAGTTGGTATACTTGGATATTAAATATAGACACGACTATATATTGCAATGACAAATAGGATATAAGCATTTTAGTTACTAAAATAGATTGTCGGGGTCTACTAGAGCTAACCATTATTGGGGTTTTCCAATGTTTGAGTAGCTATTTATTTTGTATTAAATCAATTTTGGTGGATTTAATATTAATGTAACGATTATTATTGGGATTTATAAGATCATGTCATTTAATATCAAATCAATCATGAATTTCATTTTTAGTAAATTTAACTATAGTTCACATGATCGGTTTTATAATGTTCATAAAAACACATGTAATGAAACAAGGGTGTTACACTCTCGAAACATATGACGACCACCTAGAGCATGAAAAATATAGAATTTAATGCATAGAAGTTTAAATTTTTGGAATTGGAATAGAGGGAGTTTGATATACAGGGGTGAATATAAATTATTTTACTTGAGCCCCACCCAATGACGTGTTGTAGAGATTGCACCAAATAAAAATTGGGTTATATACTCGCTAATCAATGATTATTTGATATAAATTTTAGGTCATAATCATCATATATGTATTTTAATAATATTTCAATGAAATTTTAATAATATTTTTGTTTGAAAATAAATATTTTCAAATAATTCATAAATTAAATTATAGTATTGTTATTTTAATGGATGCAATTTTCAACAAAACGGGATTAATTCTGGAAAATATTATAATAAATTATGTCATAGTATACAATCTATAATCAGTAATGATATAGTAACCAACATTAATGTCATCTATGTGCATGTATATGTGTGTCTATATATATAGATTGTATTCCATGATTGATATAACACAATGAACACAAAAGTATATATGTAGGGATATTAATATAATTATACAAAACAATGTTTATCATTAAAGAACCTTAATTTTCATCCGTTTAAATTTATTTTTAAAAAATATTTTCGTTAAAATTTTTATCTTATCACCTCTTAAATGATTGGTATGTGATTTCGTCATTAATTATAATTTATTTCATTATATTTTATCAAATAATGAAAGAAAATTATATCACCCTTGAACTAGTTAACCTACCTTGTACAAAAAAATGATCATGGAATGTCTATTATATATCCACATGAATTTTGGAGTTCATTTATTTCGATTGGAGGTTTGATAATTTATATAATCTATTTCATTATTATTCACATCTCCCATTAAATTATTTTTCATTGAAGTATTGGGTTATTTTCTATGAAATTGATAAATTTAATTCATTATTAATTTTTTCAATATGTATTGTTTGTTGTTCTTTTTCCGTGATTAAATAGTTTATTTTTTTATAAAATACATATTTTACTATGATCTAAAAATGAAGAAAATTATTTTTTTATGATGATGTTAATTTTTTTACTTCTTATAGTGATTGGAAAATAATTTTTAATTATCAATTGATGGAATAATTATATAATTACATAGAAAATAGAATAATAATGTGGTTAAATTATGATTAAATTTTTTTCGTATAAATAAATTATATGTTTCATTATATATGGGATTTACTATATAATATAGGACCCACTATATATATAATAATGAAGGAGGGAACCAAATTTGGTGGTAGATAATATGAGAATATTATGAATGATTAGTTACAATTTAATTTATATTACAATAATATAATTTAATGCATTTAATATTGATGAATAATATTAATTATGCTACTGAAATTTGTATCATTATATAAAATATTAAAAATTTATGCTACTATATTACATTAATGAAAATTAGTTAAATTATTTGGGTTTAATTTATCACATTACTTTTGTCGATTACTTAATTAAATTAAATATATATATATATACATATGTTATTTATGATAAAAGAAATAATTTAAAATATTTCTATAATTACAACCTTATAGACTGATATGATATATATTATTGATAATTGGAGTTAATGGGATAGAATGAATTATAACAATGAGTATTAAAAAAAGGTAATATAGGGTTAATATCAATAAGGATGGAAAGGGATATAGTGAAGTAATTATTTCTATTTATGGAGTAATATGTAATTATTTAAAAATTTGGCATATATGGTTTTTGGCGTTGTTATATTATGATAGATATGTAGTCATGTATTGTTTCTAAGAGTATTTGTTAATTATTTAAACAATAAAATTATGTATTGATAAATAATTAATGGTGGATAATTATTATTAAGTCCCTTGTAGTTGTATTAAACAATAGTGAATGGGTTCACTACCAAAACTATCATAATGGATAAATTCCATTATTGTGCTAGGTTCACTCCACATTTCATACAGCTTGACCTAATTAGATATAAATCAATACATAATGTCATATAGCGAGATAACATCCCACATATCACAGAATGAAATCATTCATATGTGTTCAAAAAGTTTATATACATTTAATGTATCATAATCCATGAAAATAAATGGGAATCATAAACAACTCATTATATCATAACATATTGAAAAGATAAATTTTTCCTAAAAATTTCTCTATTAAATAGTCCGTGAAATGACATGGAATTCATAATAATTTTATTATTTTATAACCCATGTAAGATAAATGGGTTTCATAAAAAAAAATTATCTTAATAAATGACCATTAAATTAAATAATAATAATTGTGTTCTTAGATCATATCCCCATCAAAGAATAAACAATATCAAATGATTTTATCTTATATAGATAATGATTTTAGAAGATAAATTTAAACATATCTCATAGAAATTTACTATTATTTGAAAGTATATTTTTTAAAAAAATGAAATATTAATATAATATTCATCGAAATGAAATATAAATGAAAAAAATGTAGGATTTAAAAATAATTTTAGACATTTATTTTAAAAAAATTCATTTCTATCTAAAAAATATATTTAAATCAAAAAACTTTTTGAAATCAATTTTATTTGAAATATTTTTGGAAAACATGTAATATATGTTCTAAAATTTATTTATAATATTCCCTAAATATATAAATTTTAACGAAATATTTATTCAAAATGAATTTAATAGATCATTTAAAACCTTCTTAGAAAAAAACAAGAAATAATTAAATCTAGGAAAATATTTTTTTTCCATCTAAATAGATAAATAAAGTTGGTATTTTCTAAAAATAAGGTCCTGATAATATTTTTATCAAGGAGTGTGAAAATGTAAATAATATATCATATTTAATCAATAAAAAAATTATAAGATATTTAGGGAGAAATAATGAGTGGTAAATCATTATATTTCCACATTGGAGACTTAATCATATATATTACACATCAAATATGATATTTTAAAATAAATTTTTATGTAATTGGTAGCATTGAATCACAATCCTCATGAAATATAAAAATAAAAAATAAGACTAAATGAAATATAATGAAAATAGAATATAAAATTAAACATAACGAATAATGATGATATAGAGAGTCATGATATTACAAATAAAATGTTCTTTATATACACCTCATGATATAATATAGGTTCATATCATATCACATATTTCAAAGAAGGAAAATGTAGAGAAAAAAATCCGTTACATATTTTGTATCTTCTGAACTACAACACCGATGAAAGATATATCATAAAATCGATATAAAAAAACAAATAAATGTTTTTATAATAATCATAAAACACATTCATGGGTTGTATAAACAACATATAAAAAGGTGGTTATGAATATATTATTTTTCTCATTATAGTGAAAACTGAGACATGATTATCGTACATTAGGTCTTGACTTCATTCAAAAACATTATAACCTATTATATGATTATTATAAGGATATTAATAATATATCATAGATTAAAATTAATATATTTAATACAATAAATTATTTTTTTATCAGTTAATATTAATTATTTTTTATTAATTCCAGGATAATGTTATGATTTGGGTAATAACATAATTATTTTTATAATATTTATTGACATGTTATTCATTATCATATTACAAATATCATGATATAATAATATAATGACATTAAAAATTGATATAAATATCATATATATTCAATATATATTTATTTATAATAATTGATAAATTGTAGGGATATAAAACTAAATACACCATTAATAGAGAATGAATGTTGTGTGTACACATAAAAATTGTTTCTTTTCTATAATCATATTTAATGAAAGAATATTAAATGTAATATAAATATATATTATCATTAAAGTTTAATTTTCATTCCGTAAATTTCAAATATAGATACTAAAATTATTCTTAATACAATTCAAGAAATGATTAAATGAATCACATCACTTAGTGAGGTGGTAGTTCACCGTATACATGAACAAAATTATATTATTATCAAAAAGGAAATATTGAATATATGTGTGATATAAAAATGAAAAATTCATAAAAACATAAATAAAACATAAATATCTTATATATAAATAGTTCTTTGATCATTATTCTCAACCTTGATAAATGGTAACAGAATAAACTAATGACTTTAGTTTGCGAGGTGGTAGTCCCTTGTACACTCGAATAATGATTTTTTCATCCATATGATAGAAGTGTGTATTGTTGAAGGAATAACCATTAACATAAAAACATACTATTATATGTAAAATATTTATTTTATTATATTATGATGATATTAAATGAATTTAAACATGTGGATATAGAAATTAAATAATACTGTTTATAGAATAATATTTCCTCTTTTTCGGGTATAATCCCTATATATTCACTAAAACAATAAATTTACATCATTATTAATCAAATAAAACATCCATGGTTATGGGAATTAATTTTTATATGATTATGTTAGGAATTTATGAGATAAATATAATCTTATGTCTGAAGTGTGCCTTAGAGGGGTAGCCTCTTATAAGGAAGGATAGTGGAATACATATAAATGTTTAAAAGAGTGATTTCCACTCATGTTTTACCCATGAAGAAAGTATCCAAAATGTCTAAAACTGGTGTCTTTGATATGATATGGTCTAAATCTATCCAAAATATTGTTTTTGGACATGATTTGGGACATTTGTACACCTTATTTTATTAGTTCAAACACTATGCATTCGTGTTATTACCCTAATTTCTGTAATTAATTTTAATTTCTTTCAATAATCACGTTAGTCGTAAATTAATTGGGAATTATCAGTAACTAAAAAATATTTTTACATAAAATATTAAAAACATTTTTAATATTCCAATCACAGATATGGTAGAAAATAATTTTTAATTAATCCCCCGCAGTTGATGATAAATCTAGTTTTCATGTGAAAATATTCAAAAATATAAAATATTTTTTGCCTAAAATTTTAATATGAAATTGATTCCAATGAGCATTATTGAATTCATAAATGTATAATAAACATAATTATTATTAATTAACCTTTATTATTTTTTAACAATTAAACATAAAATTTAACATCACAAAAATTAATAAAAATTATACTTTTAAAAATTATAATATTTTTCAATAAAAAATATTTTTATTTAAAAAATTATTTTTAATAATTTTATAATAAATTACGTTTAATATTATTATTTCAAATAATGATGACAAAATTGGTTTACTGAAAAAACAATTTTTAAGGAAAAAATTGGATTTATTATTTTCTTTTTTATTAAGGCACATAAAATTAAGGATAAAAATTTTATTTAATATTTAATATATAAATTTTCTATAAAATAAATAACAAATAGTGATTTCATTTATTAATTTACGAAACACACATGTGCACATAAATATATTTTATTATAAGAAGATATCATTTTATTTTCAAAATGGTATAATTTCAATATCAAAAATATTATTCATAGGAGAATTATATAAATATGTGTTAAAAATATTGTAATAATTTTTTACTTACTATTCAAATCCTGCAATAAAATAAATAGTTTAAAAATATAATATTAAATAATAATATTTAAAATCATGTCATGTTTGGTTTAAACTCACTTTTTCATGCAATGAATGGTAAACCATAAATTTTGTATAAAACAGGAGAAACATGTTATTCTAGGGAATATAATATAAACCCAATGTTCTGTGTAGTGAATGAAGAAACTATATTTTCAAAAAACAAAGTTAATCATTTTGAATCATGCAATAAATCCTGTCAAGGAATTATATTTTATTCTGATAATATTATTCAATAAAAAACAGCATGCTTCATTTTACATACTCATAAAATGATTTTCCCTCTATATTATTTAGGGTCATAAAATGATTAATAGATGAATTTTCATTTCATTGAAACAAACATCATAAAAATGAATAAAAAACATCTATTACAAAGGTACAGTTGGAAACAGAATGGTTACAGAAGTGACTCATTATTAGGATTTAATAAATCAGATCATTGAGGTAAAGTGATGATTTGGACATGGAAGAAAATAAAATATAATAATTAATAGTGAAAGAGATCAAAAATAAAAAAATTTGGGTTATATATTGAAATTCTGCAACAACATAAAAAAACAGAAGAGTCCATAAAATATCATCTATATATTTAATACCATAATTTTCGTGAACCCATTGGATTCTTTCTAGGGAGTTTTCCAAAAACAACTTCCATCAAATGGTTCCACCAAAATGTTGGAACTATTATGGTGGAACTATCATGGTCGCACTATCACGGTCACACACCAAAACATTGGCACCATTATGGTGGCACAATTATGGTGTCTGCCAGCTATTTCCATTTTTTTCCAGTTTCCTAAAATTTTCCAGTTTATCCCCTATAAATTATCTTATTATGTAAATGTGACTTAATGCCTATATTAAATCCATTTAAATCCAGTAAAATATGTTTTAAACCCCACGAGTCCCGAATCCCTTCAGTTACCAAAACATGTGGCCTTTCTCCTTGGTGGCACACCCTTCCCCATGCTTTCCAGCATTTCCCCTATTATGTGGATTCTCCCTATTAAGAAGATATCTATTAACTAAATGAAATTTTCTCCACCGTCTTTGAGATAAATTTTTTAATAAAAATTACTCATGATTTGTGAATCTGCCTAACCACATGGTCAAGCCATGAAAAGACTTCATGTAATTAGAAATGTTCTCCCTAATTTTAGGATCAAGCCTCTTATTAAGCCGAATATAGTTTTTATAATTTATTTTTATTCCTTATGTATGCTTAGAGACTTACTCTGATGTTGAGTCATATTCCCATGATGGAGCTCTTCCTAATAATCCATGGAGCCAGGGATATTCATTCATAAATTTTTTTCCTCCCTAATTTTTGTAGATAGGAGAAAACTTTTAACATTGAACATACTTGTAGGGTTATTTTCCGTTATTTCTCTTTATTTTGCATCATTCGGGATGGGTGTTATAATGATTACCTCGAGACGTGGATCATACAAAACCAAAATTAAGATAATAAACAGACATTTAAAGAATTATGGGGTGTGTAAAATTATGAGTCTCCTATATTTTGTCACCATTATTTTTATGTTGTGAAAATTTTGAGCTTATTCCCACTTGAAAATGTGGCCATTAGTGGTCCTTTTTCCAAACTAATGAACCTCTTTCTTCAGGATAATCTAGTTATTAAATAGTTGTAACATGGAAATTGGTTATTCATGTAATTATGGTTGATTAAATGGATGACCGATGAATATGAATACAATTATGATAACCCTAGTTAACCAAACATAAATAAGAAACTGAATAGACGGTGTTGACTGAATTGGAAAACATAATTGTTTTAGTGATGTGTATGGCTATTTTTTGACTCCTTGTGTGGTGATGTTGATGGGAAAAGAATCTATAATCGAGAAGTGCTTGGTTTTGAATATGAATCTTTTTAGAGTTGGAATATTATTTTTTATTTTGGTTCTTGTACTGTGAGGGATCCAATGATTCACTTTTTCTCTAGATTTACAAGAGAATCAGGTGTGATAGTTTAAATGTATTCTTGATTCTTTGCCTTCAGTTTTTTTTTTGGTTTGTGGTTATTGTTTTTAGTTTCATACTAGTAGAGAATAATTAAACAGAATCACTTGAATATGATAAAAAAAAATGGGTATGATGTGGAAAATATTTTCTAGAAGTGGGTTGTGTTCTACTTGTGGTTGTGGTGTACTTGTGAATTTATAGGTTGCAACAAGGGTTGATGTGTACAAGCTGGTTTTTGGTTTTGTGACACATAGTATTAGATGAGTTATTGTGTACTTATATGTATATAATATATTTCAAATGTTTCACATGAACACCCTACTTATTATGATCACTTAATGCCAAACATGCCCATTTCACGGGGGGGGGGGGGGGGTTCCAATATTCCTATGAGAGGGTGGTTATTGAATCCTCATCTCCTCCTTATCCTATGTATCCTAAGATTAATCAAGAAGTTTGTGATAGCATGAGGTCCATTATAGCCTAATACTCTTCGTTATGGGTGTGTGGTGGTGGTTGGTCTAGGTGTCTTCAGGTAAGTTTGTTTCCCAAGTATCATCGGGATGAGTCCGAGTTGTATTCCAGCATGGTTGTTGTAGTTATGGCCAAGTGTATTTGGGATGAGGTCCATTTGTCTTCAAGAATGGTGGTGGTAGTTCTGGCCAGGTTTCTTCAAGCGTGGAAGGTTTTTTTATGGACTAAGTATCTGCAGGCGAGGTTACATATAGTTGTGGTGGCCCAGGTGTCAGCAGACAGGTTGTGTGGTTGTGGTGGCACAGGTGTCTGTGGGATGGTTGTGTTGTTATGGTGGCCCTAGTGAGTATAACTATATACTCACCCTACGTATATGAATTACTTTTACATTTACAAAATGACTTTGAGGACCATTTTCAACCATACTGACTAAGACAATGGGAAAGTTTTCGTTGTTATTTTGTTTCATTTTTCTACTTTCCTCAGGATTTTTCATGTAATTTTAATAAATTTATTTTTGTGGACATTCATATGGAAATGGATTTATAATTTACTTTTACTTTTATTTTTTGTAGTTTTTTGGGATTTTCCATCATATATCCATATATTATTAAATTAGAAAGGGTATTTCCTTTCATTTTATGTGAGATTATGTACCCATGGATCATGTCTAAACTTTGGGACCTATTGAAAGTGGGACTCGGGGCCATTATCTCTCCTTCAACTTGAAGCAGGAATGGATTAGAAGTTGTCATCCCTTTTGTTATCTTGGTGAAGGTTGGTCATGATATAATTATATTAGAGGAATATATTTGAGAGATCAGATGGTTTTCTGGTAAGGCATAGTTAGGATTGCACTGGATGGTAGGGAAATAATGTTATGTATTTTTTTGCATGAAATATGCTAGGGAAGACCGTCTAGATGATGGGATTTTAGGGCTCCCTCTGATCTAATACAAGGACTCCTGGACCATCAAATGACAATGTGAGTATACACTGATTGCAGTGTAGAGAAATTAGTATTGGTATATGGATCGTATTGTCTTTTGTACTTGTGAGTTTTGGGTTTCTTGGGAACATCAAATAAATAAAATTTGATGTAATGATAAAAATAGATTTATTACAATACTTGTGATTAGGAATTACATGTTTACATTTATGTTATGGAACCCAAATGACATAAACCAGTAGTACCAATGATCGAGGCCCAGAATTCTAATATAGATGTTCATAAAAGGGATGATCAAAAGGTGGAGGATGAAAATTGGTATAAGACACTTCATTCATTTAAGCAGCAGACCCTTGGAAAGTAGGAGGGATGTGTGTCAGACACGGAGACCGAGAGCTGCTTGATCCAATATCCGACAGAGTACTAGGTTACTATTCTTGTGAGCCATATGTGGGAAACAATTTATCAGTGGTGTATGCACAATCTTGGGATGAAGAGGAAAGATGTGGTTTTGTAGACTGACTATGAGAAGGACTTCCATGTAGAATATCATTCATCCATGATGAAGGTTGAAAAGATACAAGAGTTTCTCTCCCTCTATGAAGGGATTATGACGATGAGGGAGTTCGGGATCAAGTACAAGTATCTCCTTGGTTACTATCCAAACCTCTAACCAGACGCGGAGTCATGGTAAGGACACTTAGAGGAGGCCCTCCGAGCCTCCCTTCACTATGTGGTTTCTCTCTTCACTCTACGAGCATATCTGGAGGTTCATAAGAATGATACATTGGTGGATTGGATGAACATGCTTATTGGTGTTCCAAGTGAGGGGAGCTAGTTGATCTCATCAAAGGAGAAGGATTCTCACATTAGGCCTCTATAGATATGGTATTCCAGGTTTTGGTTGGTGGGGTGTAGGCCTCAGTTGTTATAGATTTGATCCCTCGGTCCTCTCCCATTATCAACTGCACCAGGAGAAAGTTGATTTATCAATGGCAGTCCTGGGAATATTTGGAATCAGTATCCAGAATGAGTTCAGTATAGTGGGGGTGGGTAGTTTCAGTGCCCACCTCATCAGTAATAGTTTCGAGGCAGTCTTTTTTCTACAGCATTTGCAGGAAAATCGACCCCCCATCACTTTCGAGATAAGTTGTTGCGTGAGGAGTTCATCCTTAGGGCGCTCCTCAGGGACCTCGACCATGGTGTGGTCTCGGAGGTAGTTGACAGCTGAGATTCAGAGGAGCTTGACGAGCATAGTTTCACTCCATAGAGGTAGTAGTTCCAGCAGGACCAGAAGTCGTTCGAGTAATGATCAGTTTTTTTTTGAACTTGTGCATGTGACTTGTTTGATTCAAGAGCTTCAAACTCCTTTTTTGTCAGCCACCCTAGCCCATGCATTTGGTATGGAAAATAGAGAAACCCTCTATGCCCCTAGTGCTGATTACACCAGTTAGAAGATAGACTATAATGTTTAATGTTTTTAGAGGATGTTGATTGATGTTGGGGCTGCATCAGTCGAATGGGTACCTGTTTCTGCTGCGAATACAACCAAACAATCTCATCCTTGGTATCAATTTACTATTTTCAGTGCATGCTATTGTCAAATTATTTTGGAGAAGATTCGTCTTCAAAGATTTGGGTGTCCATCATGTAGCATTTATTGGTGAGTAGGTTTTCAAGGTGGGAATCCATCGAGTTGAGCACCTTCATTCCTTATTAGTCGAGCATTCAATAGAGTCATAAGACTTAGATATGGCGGAGGTTACATGGATTTTTATTGAGTTCCTAGATAACTTCATCAAAGTGTTATTAACTCTACCCCTCGATGTGATGTTGATTTCAAAATATAATTACAACCTATTTCCCATTCAGTTTCATTGGTTCATTATCAGATGACACCTTTTGAGTCGCGAGTGATGCATATTATGGTAGAGGACTTGAGGAATAATGGTTTTATTCAACCAAGTGTATCACCATGGGGTTCTCTAGTCTTGATCATAAAGAATACTGATGATTTCCTCAGACTATGTACAGGTAACCAAAAACTAAATGAATTGATAGTTTAGAACCATTATCTCCCCCCTAGGATCAACAAAATTTTTGATAAGTTGATGGGGGGAAGCATGGTTCTCCAGGAATGACCTGTGCTATGGATATCACTAGTTATGGTTGAAGTTGGATGACATCTCTAACACTGCCTTCGGGTGCAGATGTGGTCAATTATAGCTCGTGGTCATGTTGTACAACATTATGAACACACCAGATATTTCAATGGGAATCATTTACTCTATTTTCTGAGAGTATCTGGGTCGGTGCATTTTCGTGTTCATTAATGAAATCATGATATACTCATGATCAGAGTATATCAAGTTGAGTATCTCAGGATAGATTTGGAGGTCCTATGACACCACTAGATCTACCAGAAGTGGTCCAATTGTATGTTCTAGACCCGATAGGTATAGTTCCTTAGACTCGTGTTGTCCCAATAAGGAATAGTAGTTGACACATCGAAGGTAAAGGCAGTTGTTTCTTATTGAGTACTATTGAATTCGGTAGAAGTTCATTGTTTCATGGATATGGAAGAATACTATCAATGGTTCGTTCCCAACTTATTTCAAGTTTTAGCACCGTTGACAGCCTTGCCTATGAAATACTAGGCTTTTGTATGTGATGAACATTGTGAGGAGGATTTTATTTATCTAAAGGGGAAGTTGGTTCGTGCATCAGCAATGACATTTCTAGGTGAAGGTGTAGCATTTAAAGTGTTTTTGTGATTCTTCCAATCATGGAATGCAGTGTGTGATGATGCAGTAGTGGTAAGTGATCTCTTAGGGTTCTATATAGTCTTATTCCCATGAAAGTAACTATTCCACACACGCCCTATAGCTTGCATCATTACATCATCATATAATTCGTTTTGGTCAGCACAGATCACAAGAGCTTGAGGTATGTCTTCTCCATGTGAGACTTGAACATGCAGAAGTGGAGGTGGATGGATTACCTAAATGACTTCGACTTCGAGATCTACTACACCACAAGAAAATGGAATCTGTTGGATGATGCCTAGAGCCGAAATTCATAGAAGGATGTTGTTCAGGAGTCATTAGATTCCTAGAAAACAATGGAGGAGTTAAATACATTACATATGAGGATGAGGGTGGAGGATGAAAGAGGCTATATGGTGTAAATAACAGTGCAGTCTTCCTTTGTAAGATAGGTGGAGGAGTCCTTGTGGGGGGGACATAGAGTCTGGAGTGATGTGTGAACGTGGTTTCAATGGTGATGCTCTAGATGGATTGTCAAAAGATGGTCCGAATCAGATGCTTTTCTATTGGAATTTGTTATTCACTTAGACGATGCATGAGGGAGTCCTTTGTGAGTTCAATAACACCCCTTGTGGTACAACCATGAGATTCCAATATATATAGATGCCAGAGGGAACAATTGTTTTGGCTTGGAGTGAAGGGGATAATGGCATAGTTTGTGGCAATGTTACTCGTGTTCCTGTAGGTGAAGGATGAGCACAATGTTCCAGGATTCTTATTAAATCCATTACACATTCCCCAGTGGAAGTGGAATGGAGTATTGATATATTTAATCATGGGAATATCTAGGAAAGCAGGAGGCTATGATTCCATATTAAAATTGGTGTATCGGTTGAAAAACCGGCTCAATTCATAGCAATTAAGGATTCGGGTGGAGTGGATGCCTTAGTGAATATGTATATGGGTGATGTTGTGCGCATCTCGGGTTTCCCAGAACCATCGTGTCGATTCGGGATACATGCTTTACTTCAAGAGTATGGAGGGGGTTATAGCGTGCTTTTAGAACCCAACATATTGTAACACCCGAGATTTTTATGAGTAATATTTTGTTTTTATATATCATCAAAGGAATATTTCACTACATACAAGCTTGGCTTACTTTACACGCAATCGCGACCTTCCCCGATAGCTTGCGTCGTACGCAATACCGAGTTTCACTAAACAACGATATGCTATTAAAATATTATTAAAACTAGCCGTTATGAATAGTAATAACCACTTTTTGAAATTTTATAAATTTTATTTTTCAAAATGGACTTCATTTTGGGATTCAGAATACCGAAATTAGCCTAGGGTGAAATTTTGGTATTTTTCTGAAAACTTTCAATTTTTGATGAATAGTGAAACCACTAAGTGGTAGGTTAAAAACTGAATTTTGCATAAAACTTAATTTTTCCGCTTCTGTGAATGGAATTTCGAAAATCCGACAGAAACGGTTGATATCAGTAAGTAAAATGTGGTTCAATGAGATAAAAATAATTTTTTGGTGAATAGTAACCTTTTACTTTTTTTACCGCGGTTAATAGTAAATAGGGGTAAATATGATATTACTATTACCCTAACACATGTCCTAATTCTATTGGATAAGTTTCATTCGACCAAAAACAACCTTATGAATAAAATATGACCATTTAGGCCCACTTGGGTTAGATTAGGACATTTATTATTAATTTATTTAAAGAAGGGTTAAAATAGTTAAAATCAAAGTTTAATAAGTAAATCATTTTTAATATGGGGTTATACATAAGATAAATTCGACTATAAATATTCATTATAAAGATAAAAAGATTTCCTACATAATGGTATTTTATTTATAATTTTTAGACATTAAATAATTTAATTTATTTATGACACAATTATGATGCAGTAATTATCTTATTTATGAAATATTGAAATAATTGATGTTATAAACACCAAAATAAATATAATTTGAGACTTTTTATGAATTACACTAATTTTCTAGGTTACTATGATATATTAGTGTTGATTTAATCAACTTGGTTCGAACATATAATTCTGTTATGACTTTCACAAAAATCATATATCAAATAGTGTCAAAATTGACACAAAATAGTTTTTAAATCAAATATTATATTATTAATTGTTATTTTATTCTTAAAAATCTAAGGATCGGCCAAATGACTTATATAAGGATATATATATTAATAATAAATAATTTTGGGTTCGTTTGGCATGTTATAGTAAGTTTATTAACCATATAGTGAAAGAAAACAAAAAGACACGGTAAAAGTTGAATTATTTAACTTAGAGTTAAATCTAATTGATAAGGATAAAATAATATCCTAAACTTGTCTAAATCCTATTAGATGATAGGATTTCGACCCTTCCCCACTTTATCTTCGAAATAAGACCCTTTGTAACCATTATAAACCGATTTTTGACTTTAATATAAAATAATATTTTGAGATATTCCTAAGGTGCCCCTCTCCTCCCTTATAAAAGGGCACCTCCTCCCCCTCCTCCTCACACCACTTTAAGCCCTCAAGCTCGGCCAACCCCTACAATTTTCTCCTCTCCACTTCCCTAGAATAATCCTAGAGGTCCTGGTCTTCTTCAAAGACCAATCTTAGTTCCCTAAGTGGAGGATTCAAAGAAGCGTTCCAAAGAAGAGGTAATATCCATTACCGATCTTTTCAATTTCTTTCTTCTTCAACTTCTTATTCTTTAGTTTTTTCATGATAAAGTAATAACATCAGTATTAATTAAATACTTATATGTTATTATAAATATGAAACAACCCTAATTCACCTTCTATCCATCCTATGGAAAAATGAAATCACCGCGCGTGCGTACGTACGGAATACCGTCTCCACGCCGTGGTGTAATCTATTTTCCACCATCACCTTACAAGGATGGGTATAATGGTGTAATGAGTAACTATTTATGATTATTATAATGTAATATTGATACTGAAATAATATATATATACTCCAATACAATTCCACGATCATAGGAACGATATCATCACTTGTGCGTACATACGGAATACCGTCTCCACGATGTGATGCGACTCGTTCTACATGATCATCATTACATATTAATTATATAAATGAATTGAATGAATAAATATGATATATGTTACACTAATACCATTCTGTATATAAGGTATCTATAACCTTAAAAGAAGAATAAGAATTTATTCGGCAAAACACGCATAAGAACAAAAGGCAATAAAGACCCGAGTAACAAGTAACAATGAAATATTACTAACAAGAAGCTAAGAATATGACCATATATGATATCATATCAATATGTATGATTCTGGAATAAGTCAATAATATTATTTAAACAATTATACAGGAGCTTCGGACACGTACAAAGCAAATCGGACCTAAGGTAAGGGAAATATTACAATCTCATTTTTATCCAAGATTGTTTATACTTTGGTATTTACTGGGGTGTATTTTATCATCCACATCCATGTTTCCTCAAAATGTAATATTATTTCCATTCTCCTACAAATGTTTAAATCCTATTTTACACTTCGGTGAGTTTTTAGAAAAATATATGAAAGGAATCTTTTGTCGTTTTTCGTACGAGGTACTTTTTTGACTTTTCCAACAAAAGTACGCGAAGAATGTTTTCTTAACTTATATGGCATGAATGGATTTTTCAAACATTATTTACAAGAATCTTCCTTTAAAATTTTTCAAGTTTATTTTTAATCAACTTCTTTTAGTTTAAAATTGTATGACATGTTATGAAAGGATAAATGTTTTTTAAGTAGAAAGGATATTTTCCTCAAGAATGGAGTTCAAGTGTTTTATCAAAATTATCTTCCATCTAAGATAATAAAGGGTTCTGTTTTTATCCCTATTATTACATTGATTTGATTATGTTTTGAGGGAATTATTTTTATGAATTCATTTACCTTATGATGTCATGATGTTTCAAGAATCCCATTTTTGTTATATGTGTTATGCGATGATGTATGATTTATGATTATGTGGCACATATAAGAAAGGATTCATTATAAGATGGGTGGGACCTATATCTCCCTCCAATGCATTGGGTAAAGATTTATATCTCATGAGATTGACATGGCTGGAATGGAAGGTTATTTCGGTTCAGTGATACTGGACTGAAACGAGGAGTGAACTCGGTTCAGAAATGGACTTTGCCTGCTAAGATAGTCTTGGAAATGAGTCATGACTAACAAGAAATGATTTTCCATGATTATGTGTACATGCCACGAGGTTTCAAGTTTTATGTTATGATTATGGGGATCTCATTTTCACTTCTATGATTTATTCAATGTTAATATATTATGATCTCTTTTGCAGGTTATGATTTTCAAAAAGATATGATATGATTTTTATTTTCTTTATTTTCCCTTGCTGAGCATTTGAGCTCACCCTTTTATGTTTTCTTTTCCCCAGGTCAGGAAGATGGATATTAAGTAGAATATGCTAAAAGGGACCCTAGATATGATGAAATAAATGGGAGACACTGTAGAATATTTATGAACCAGTTGTTTATGTTTTCCAGTTTCTAAAGACACTATACCTATACGGTCCTTTGTGGTTTTGTCATATGTTGTAATAAGTGTGCATCAATTTTGAAGTATTAACAATGTATGTAAATTATGGGTCGTTATACATATCCTTAGCAACTATTTTCCACCCTCAAAAGAATGGGCAGATCAATAAGACTATCCAGACATTAGAAGATATGCTAAAAGCATGTGTTATAGACTTCAAAGAATCGTGGGTAAAAAATATTCCTATGGTATAGTTTCTGTATGACATAATTTGTCACTCTACCGTTGTCAGGGCACCATTTGAAGACTTTTATGGAATTTTGTGTCGCTCGCATGTGTGCTAGGCCGGGGTAGGGGAGGCAGTCATTCTATGTACAAAGGTAGTGTATAGCATGACATTGAAGGATTATCTTGATCATGAGGGGATGAAGGCAGCTCGTGAATTGTAGAAGATGTATTCATATCATAGGAGGAGACCCTTGGAGTTTGAGGTTAAGGACCACATAATCTTAATGGTCTCCCATTGGCATGGGAAAAAGTTGTTTATAAGATGGTGTATGTTTTCTCCTAGGTTCTTCATACCATTAGATGTGTTGCGATAGGTCGGTGAAGTGGATTATCAAATGGTGCTACCACCGCAGCTACATAGGGTCCACGTCGTCATCTATGTGTCTCATCTACATCGATATCTACACAATTATTTGTATGTCCTCGACTAGGGAGATCTAGATATCGAGGATGATGCAATGTTTGTATAGAGACCATTGATGATCAAGGATCGTGAAGAGATGGTTCTTATTGGAGGTGAATTCCATTTCATCATGTGTTGTAGTGGCATGGTGTCCTCAAGGAGATTACATTGGTAATGAGGCAAGAATATGTGACCAGTACCTATAGCTACTTTGATTTTTGGTTTTCCATTTTCATTGTGCCTTGTTGATATGTAATTCTTATCCTTTTTCCTATGAAGTTGGATGTTTTCCTTATTCATGGAATGTTTTTAATGTCCTCAATGTGTGGAGGGAAGTTCATAGTCTTTAATTCAGACACATTTATGTGGATTTGATTAAAACCATGAGGGAAAGTCAGTTCCACAGAAAGTGGATAGTATATGAACATAGAAATGGAGACTCCCTAAATTGTGTGTGTGGTGGGTTTAACCTTTATATGTTTGTGTGGTAAATTGGGAGAGAAGAGAGGTAGTTTAACCATAGTTGTTTAATAGATAGTTGAGTGAGAGGAGTTCCTAGATATTATGGTTTGTTCTAGATTTTGAGAAAATATAGTGTGGTTTTTCACTATGAGTTATCTTACATGGAGTTTTTTCAGACCCATATCATTTTCTTCAAGTTTACTCATGAATTCTCGAGGACGAGAATAGTTTGAGGGGTATCTAATTTAATAACACTATTTTCCCAAACTATTCATTTGTGAAAATTTAGTGTTAGTAGTGTTCATGGGGGCACATGGATTCTTCCCCGTGTGTTTTCAAAAAACACAGTTCCACATAATTGTTCCACAGAAATGGTGGCACAATTATGGTGACACTGGTCACTGTGTAACCATTATGGTGGCACCGTCACAGTCGCACCATCAGGGTCACACACAAAAATGGGGCACCGTTGTAATGTCTCCCCCCAATTTCTATTTTTTATAGTATCCTATGATTTTCTAGTTCCTCCCATGTAATGTATGTTTTCATGTAAATGTTCTTTAATACCCCATTAATGCCATTTAATGCCATTAAAAGATGTTTTTAACCCCCATGATTTGGGAGACTCTTCAATTACCAAATGATGTGGCTTTTTAACTCTGTGTCATACCTTTTCCCCATTAATTTATTCATCACCCTTTTTATGAAGTTTATCTCTCTTTATAATATATCTATTAACTCCCAATCACTATATATGTTGTCTCTAATTTGAATTAGTAAAAAACAATTATTCCTTACATGTGAAACCACCCAACTGTGTGGTCAAGACACTATCCGACATCAAGTAATTAAAAATAATCTACATGATTTTAGGATATAGCCTCTTCTGTAGTAAAATAAAATATTTATAATTCCTTTATATTTTCTAATTATACCAAAAGATATACTCCAAAAACAAATATTGTTCCCATGTCGGAGCTCTATCTGCTTAGCTTTAGATCCATGGAGTTTCCATCCAATAATACATGCATCCCCAATTTGTGGCACAATGAAAAAACATAGATCATTGATCATCCAGATATGTTTCCTTTCTATTATATTTCTTTACTGTGAATCATATGTGGTTCGTGTGATAATGATTCCTTCTAGACATGGATTAAACCAAACATTAATGCCTAAAATAAACTGTCCATTAAAGATTGAAGGTTCTACTAAACGATGACACAACATTACCCTTTTATCTTCGTTTTTATGTTGTGAATTGTATGAGATTATTCCAACTGGATATTGTGTCCCTTAATGGGCCTTTAATGCACATTAATGAACTTTTTTTTCTAGACAATCTAGTGATTGAATGTGTGTAACATAGAAACTAGTAAATCATGTAAACATGATTGATTAAATTGATATTTAATGAATAAAAATCCATGTGTGATAACACTAGTTAACCAAAAAATATCATTAAAATTAATAAAATGTTTTGGATAAATTTGAAAAAATACATGTTCTGGAGATGTGTATGGTTGTTTTTCTTTGACGCCTCATGGGATGATGTGGATAGGAATGGTATATAAGTTCATAAAGTGGTTGGTTTTGAATCTAAGGATGTGCAAAGAGAGTTAGTTGTGGTTTGGTTTGGTTCCACTACTTGGAAGAATCTCACTAATCCCTTTTTTTTGTGACATTACAAGAAAATTGGGTGTGAATGTTTAAATGTTTTCATGAATGTTTTTCATCAGTTATTGTTTTGTTTTTCAGTTATTCATGTTAGTTTACTTGTAATGGAGAAATAATTGAACAGAATCATGTGAACATGATAATAAAAATGGGTTCTACGGGGAACATGTTTCCCATTAGTGGATTTTGTTCTGGTTGTGGTGGTGGGGTACTTGTGAATTTAGAGGTAGCAGCAAGAGTGGTAGTGTACATGCAGTTTGTTAGATTTGGGACCCTTAAGAAGGGATGAGTGCTTGTTTACATATATGTATATATTGGTTTTCTTAGGTTTCTCATGTTCCCCACACACATGTCGAGAACATTTTTCAAAACACCCCCATTTCATTTGGGAGGGGTTTTTTCCAACATTCGTATGAGTGGTTGGTTAGTTGATTTTTTTCTAACCCCTCTCTTGTTTAGGACATGATTATTCAGGATGTTTGGGAAGGCGTAATGTCCATTATAGCCCATGACATTTTGAGCATAGTATAATGTGGTGGTTGGTCCTAGTGTGTGAGGGATTGTTGGTTTCCCAATTGTCTTTGGGATGAGTCACAATTGTCTTCATGCATGGTTGTAGTAGTTCTGGCCTTGTGTCTTCGGGGTGAGGCCCAGGTGTCTTCGGGAATGGTGGGGGTATTTATGGCCAGGTGTCTTCGGGCATTGCAGTGATTGTTATTTCTCAGGTGTCTATTGTAGTATTTACGTATGTTTGTTGTAGCCTAGATGTCAATGGGTGGGTTTCTTGGTTGTTTTGGCCCATGTGTTTCCATACTGGTTGCGTGGTTGTGGTACACCATAAGGCTGTTGGTGGGGTGGCACAAGGATAGCAGTGAAAATGTCGGGGAAGGTATGATGCATAGGATGTCATCAAAAACAAGTGGGAATGTGGATATGGGTACCCAGATATCGATTTTATATTACTATTATTTTTACCTGACATTCATTATTTAAGGAGTATTCCCTGGTGGGGTTGGATGGATAGTTTTATTTGATAGGTGTTTTGGTTACATGTACTTTATCACAGGGCATTATAATGCATCCCCACATGTATTCCATGCTTTTGATTTTCCTATTGACTATACTTGTATACTCACCCAACATATATAAAACTATTTTCATGTTTCCAGGAGGACATTGATGACTGTATGTGACCTTACTAGCACGGACATTAGTATATTTTTCATTTCTGTTTTCTTTTCTTTTGGTACATTACTATAAAGTTTTCTTTTACTTTGTATTAGATTATTTTTTTGGGACATGCATATGGGAATGGATTTAGGATTTACATTAACATTCAGTTTTTGGAGTTGTTTGGGATCTATCATCTTATCTCGAGATCATATTTAAGAAAAATAGTAATTCTATCCATTCTACATGAGATTCTATACCTTTGCTGATAGTCTCCAATCTAGGACCTACTGTAGGCAGGACTCGGGGGGTCATTATCTCTCCTTCAACTTTAATATGTAAGGGTCTATAATTCGTCTTACCTTTTATTATATTTGTGAAGGCTGGTTGGGACAATGTCATAAAATATTATGATTAAAAAAATAATTTTTTTTCTGATCCTTATCTTAATGAATGATGATTTTCAAGGGATGATATACTTAATTGATTCCAAAAAAAATCAACTAGTTGGATATTATAGGTTTAATTTCAACATCATTTCCAACATTATGAAATTAATGTTATTTTTTATCTTGAGGAACTAGAAAATATTATGAACCATATTAGAACGATAAATCATTATTTTTATTTATAATTAAAATTATAAAATTGGTAATCCAAGTTTTATACATATTCATCTAGGGATTATATATATTACATATACTAACATCAAAAAAAATTAATCTTTTAATATTCAAAAAAATTAGTTACATTATGTTGTTTCAAAAATTTAAGGATAAAAACTAAAATAAGGTCACTAAATTTATAAAAAAATCATAACATTGATTGCATAGGTATCATAACAAGATTTATTATTTTTATATAACAGATATGTGAATTCAGTCATCATGCATTATCCTAAAACATATTAATAACATGGATGGAAATAAATCATTATTTAATACATGAATTATTCATCTTTCATTATATGTATTATTGATTATATATTCCTTAATTCCAAATTTGTTTTAAACATCATCAATTATTACACAAACCAAATTCTAAAAAATCAATTATTAATTGATTGGACAAAAATATGTTCCAATTTAATTTTTTTTATCCAACATATGTTTACCTAGACTAACCCCCATTTCTCAACATCATGAATATTTTAATTTTTACCTTTAATTACTCAATTTTTTTCACAACATTTTACATTTTTATGAAATCAATTTTCTAGGTCATCCATATAGTTCATATATTCTTTAAAATCTGTATAAAAAACAAATATTCAAAAATCCTTGTATATTTAACAATTCATAATATATGAATCCAAAATAAATTAATTCTTTAATAATATAACCTCATATATAGTTCATTCTATAGGAATCATACTTTCATTTATTTATACGTAATTTTTTTTCTAATTTCTTCATAATCTCTTCATCGTTAGTAGTATATTCATTGCTCATACAACCTTTATAATTATCATCTAGGAATTTCCCCATAGGGAACTTATTTCAATAATTTAAAAAATTTCCATATTTTAATAAATCAATCAAAACATATATCTTAGGGATGTAAACATTGAAACCCATTGCATTGACTAAACTCTTCATTTTTCCTTCCATTCACTTGTTTTGTGTCCATATTTTCCACAATCAAATCTTCTCCGTGTTCCTATAATACATCCATTTTTGTGTTTCTTCCCACATCTGTGACACACATGAAACTATATCTTAATTCCTCCATGTTCTCTAATAACCAAACTATATAAAACTCAATCCATGTCTTATTTTTTTTATTCTGATAATGGGTTAAGGTACAAATTTTTAATAATGTTATGTTGAAAATAATTACTTTCAAGAGAAATTTCATTCACTATAGTAATATTTTTATTTTTTTCATTATTAAAATTCACCGTAATGATTTATATTGACCCAATTCCTTCTACATCCAATCATTAAATAAGACTAGAAACATAGTGTGAGAAAAACTACCAATGCTGGGAATGAAAATAATAATGACATTCACATCTAATATGTATAAATCATGACACCATATTTAATCTACAAATCCATAGGTTCATACTAGGTTTTATATAGTCATCATATAATTAAAATATTCATAATTCTTGTTAATGAATTTATGGAACTCTAAATAACATAACTTATTAGCATCTATCCATATTTTCATCTAGGACTTACTTCATTCACTAGTTCATTATCGAGTCTATATCAATTTTTTCGATGTTTTTAAACCTAGTAACAACTATTTTAAACAATCCAATTATAATATAAAGAACTGTATATATTTTCCAGAAAATAACTCAATCTATCCTTTAAAAAAACTCTATGACACATTCAAATAATATAATTCAAAATTAGAAATACTCGTACATACATCCCTAAACATATACATAGAATTATCGTCATGGATATCACTATTGTTTTCCCATCACAAATTTCAAAGGATCAACAATCCTTTAATTTTATTAAAACTAGTGAGACTGAGGAAAAAAATATATAGATAATAAATAATTTTAAATGAATACTCATTATATTACACAAACACATAATTGTGGAATAAAATATATTAATTCATGTTGAAACCGGGTACACAATATCCTAGAATGTTGATTTTTATTCAATGTTTACCATAGAGATATTTGACGTTAGCACTCTCTCATACATCATTTCATGATATCTTGAAGAAAGGAAACACAATAATGGTTGAGTTTAAATTCCCTAGATGTGTAAATAATGGATATATGTAACCACATCATGAACCTAAGAGTATAGATACATGATAATTGAATTTTTAAACTATATCTTTTTAATAAAATATTTTTACCATTAGTCGTGGAAAAATATTTTGTAATTCATAAGACATCATTGTTAAGATAATAAAATAACATGACCCATGAGAGAACAAAAATCAAAATAAGATATCTATTTTTAGATTACATAAATGAATATTAAATAATTCCCCATAATCGAGGTGTCATTGTGAATAAATATTAGAAAACGTAATTGAGATACACATAGTGGGATTTTCACACCACCATCCTCAGTCACAACCTTTTCATTATAGTCAAAATCATTCACTCTGCAAACTGGAATAATAGAAAATTTCCATATTATACTGATTCCAATACTCATTTCATCAATGTCTTTCTCAATATATATATATATACCTAATGAATAAGTTGTATATATAGTTCTCACCCATCAGAAAATGAAATCATGCATATGCTTTCCGTATGAAAATAAACGTCCTTATATCATAAAAATGAAATGGCTATTATAAAAATTCAATCATATCACAACCCTCTAAAATTGAACAGCCTTCATAATCATTTCATCATTTAATAACCATTGAAAATAATTAGGATTCATAAGATATTTATGATTATATATCACATTGATGTGAAATATATTTCTTATGAAACATGTCGACATAATAATAAAACATTCAAATATATAATATTAATGTTATCTTTGTATAATATCCCTCATAATACATAAAATAAATAAATTATTTTATCCTATATGGTGATTATTTTGGAATAATCACTTAAAATATTTATTATAAAAAATAACCAATGATTGAAAATAAAATTTTAAAATGTAAATCATTTTTAATATTAATTTCTTTGAAAAATCAATGGTAAAATATATATTAATATTTATAGAAAAATTAAAACATTTCTTGAATAAAATATCATTTCCACTACGAAAAATTCTTTTTAAAACATAAAACATATTCTCAAACTATTTCAATTAAAATAGTATTTAAAAATTATAAAGTAATATTTAAAAATCATTTTATGCAAATTTTTTAGAATTATTTATTTTCTATATAATTTTATATGAAATTTATCATAATATATAATATAAACACCACTATGAAAACCTGTATAGAAAACATGGTTTTTGAAGAAAACATACTTTCGACTGAAGAGTGTAATATTTTCATATTTAAAAAATAATAATTTCATAATTATCATATGTACCAATGTGTTAAAATGAAATTATTAAATAATGATATAATTAATAAAAAGAGGATAATAAAATTCATGATAAATATTGGTAAGATGGCCATAATATTTCATAATTTGAGACTTAATCATAAACAATATAATTAAATGGTTGTATTGTTACAATATTCGTTGTGGTTTTGGTAAAACTGAATCCTAATCCCTTTTGACAGAATAACAAATAATGGAACACAAAATATCATGACCAGATATAATTTCATTATATTACATGTCAATGGGGATTTATATACTACTAATTATGTAATATTGGTGTATATCATAACATACATATCAAAGTAGGATAATTGAGAAATAATATTTTTTCAATTGGGTAACATCTAAACTGTAAACCCCATGAATGGGATATAGTCAAATTTATATTTTATTAAAAATAATTCATGAAAAAATATTAAATACTTTGATGTTATGAATAGATTCCACATAGAATAAAAGTTTTATGCATATAGCTGGTGTCTTACAAAAGAAATGATAGGGATCTAAATCACTTAAATTAAGTCTTGACTTCCATCATACACATTCAAAAATAATTGATAAAACATTATATTTTTAGTATAATACTATTTATAGTAATCCCTAATATTTTTTAATAATAATTTATATTAATTAATCATGTATATGGTATTTCTCATATATGGTTGAACATTTTTATAATTTTATTACCATATTGAACCCAATATATATATATATATAATAAATTATACTATAGTTTTTATTTCATATATATCTCATATATCTATTAAACCACCTATTAATACATTTTATGTTGATCATGAATTAATCTTTTTGCTTTGTGTTTCGGTAGTAAACCTCAGACATGAACGTCGTTATCGTATTCCCATAAGAAGAAAAAATAATTGAATTTGTGATATTAAAATTAAATCATCATATTTTCATAATTAAAATCATAAATATAATATATAAATATATATAGTATTTATATCATTATTCCCAACCAAGAAAGTTTGTAATGGAAAAACAAATGATATTAGTTCGTAATGTGGGGGTCTGTCGTACACATGAATGATGATTTGATAACTCGTTTGATGGAAGTATGTTTCGTTGATGGTATCCCATTTAATGGGAAAATATATAATTATATTCAGTATAATATATTTATTAAATTATTATTATATATAAAATTGAATGTCGTTAAGAAGGAAATAGAATAAAAACCCTTCTATAATAACATTGCATCTTCTTCTAGTGTCCACCATCAGTTTCCACTAAAACCATTAAATGTATGTTTTAATCCAAAAATATTTCAAATATTACAATGGTATGTAATTTTAGAAGTTATTTTTTCATGAAATGTAAAGAAAAACTATATTTATTTTTGTGAATATTGGTGGTCAGGGGTGTCCTTTTTTTAGATTAGTGAGTGATGAACATGATAATATTTAAACAAGATAATTCCAACCAAATTTAATATATTGAAAAATTTACAAAAACATATCAAATTATATACTTAGTAATTGTATGATTCATATATGGCTACAAAATTGGTATTTTACATGTGGTTGGACATTTATCCGTAGATTTATTATGTTTAATCAATGATTAATCTTGTTTTTACCTTATTTGATGTAAATAATTTTAATTTAATTCACTAAATATATTGGTATTAAAATAATTTTAAAATATATTACATTATTATTTATTCTGATTCTAAATATTTATTACAATTTTTCTAATTATAATAAAAAAAGTGGCAGAAATTAATTTAAAATTAATCATGCGAGCAGAATAATAACACGAACTTTTAATGTAAAAAGGATCAAATGTTTATAATGATTTTATATAGAATGTAAATATGAAATTTGTTAATATATTGTTAATTGGATTAATATATTAATAATTTATGTAATTTTTCTTATAAAAAATAAAAAACAATTTATGTATATAAATAAATTAGATGAATACTATGTTTTCAATTAAAATTCATTATTTTATCTATTCATCAAAAAATGAATCATAACATATAATTATGAAAAATTCAACCCATGATAATTTTGATACCCAAATTTTAAAATAATTTTTATTTTATAAAATTATTACTCTTAAATTTTTCTCATATAATTGTAATATATTTTTTACCTAAAATGTAGATAAATGAGTTTCTTTGAAAAATACCTCCTCTAAGCATAAAATTTTATTTATTCTTTTCTCCCATATTTAAAACATATAACTAAAATGTTAAAAAGTTTATTGATTATTTAATATATAAATATCATTACAATAATATATAAATAGTTATTTTTTATTGTATTGCGAAAAAATTTATGCATATAAAAAATATTTTCATTAAAAAAATTCCTTTAATTCGGAAAGGGTCTTATTTTCATTTCTAGTTGATTATTATCAAAATAAGTCAATAAAAAAGTATAAAAAAATTTTTCATAATTATGTTCCACTAATTAAAAAACACTATTCAAATTAATATTTGGGAAAATCCATATCAAAAATAATATTTACGTAATATGTCAAGTCAAATTTAAACTATATGTTGGGTGTAAGGTAATATAAATTAAATATTTTTGGTAACATAATTAAAATTAAATAATTAATGTAAATATGGATAAACCAATTATTTATTATAGAAAAATATTTACTCATTATTTCATAAATATATATAAATATATATATATGTCAAAATATTCTGTATCATTCAAGGCAATATATAAAAAATTAATTTCTCTAAAAGGAAATAATTGAAAAGAATATGGTGTGTTATACCTGACATTGTTGATGGATTTCCTAAATGGTTAATTTAATGTAAAATATTACAATAACATGATTTCGATTTTCAATGAATTTAATTATTTAAATTAAGTTAGATTCATATCTTTAATCATCTCCATGATGTTTTTATTGAGTGTTTTCTCTATTTGAGAGTTATCTTCTCATGGGTATTATGATTTTGGTTGGTTTCTTTTTTGTTGGGTTTTATTTTATAAATTCATAAGGATTGTAACTTTTTGTTCAGTATATGATATAAATAATGGTTTTAATAATACTAGTATATCTTTTATTATATGCATCTAAGACATTGAGATGATGCTTTTAGGTTATCCGGAGACATTTGTTATTATTTTCACACCATAGGGTCCAAAAATCCCATAGTGACGTATGTGGTCAATGTTATTTTTGTTCTTTTATCATATAGTGTATAGAAATTTTATAAATAGGTTATTATATGGTTATATGGATATATATAAATGATTTATTAAAAAATGGAGGATCACTACTTTGATGTAGAATTCCAATTTTAGGGTTGGGTCACATAAAGAGTATTCGAACAAGAAAAAAAGAGGGACAAGGGATCATGTTTGTGTGAGTGTTATTGTTTTTCAGAGGTGAGTTCATTCTTGAGAATTTTTTTTTGAATATGATGCACTATTCTACCTATGATAAAAATGGATTCATTGAGGTTGTCTATGCGCAAATCATTACACATACCATGTTGTGGTGATGAACGGTAGTCATTGTGGTTTAGTATAAATGAATGGTTCTATATCACTTTTAAATCTGATATTGAAATAATATATTCACCGTGAAATGGGTTCAGTAATTATGTGTTAAAATCTTGTGAAGGTGAAATCAATAAACAGTGATGCACTCCCTCAGAAAATCATGGTCACGGGAGACACATATTCATTAGGTATAAAAACATTGTGGTGAGGCTCTAACTCGGTCATCTCATCTAGATGTGTTGTCTTTACATTACATTATGTTATTTCATCACCAATTCTAGTTGTATAATTACCCTTAGTCTATTGAATAATATGATTATGATAATTTAAACTCCATATATATTTCCCTCATTAATATACAATAGGGTGGAATTCGATGTGTTCTTCTAAATCAACAATATATTTTGTATATCTATCCAATATTTTATAATTACATTTAATATAACATAGTATTAACTGAGGTTCCTGAAGCATTATATCAACATCCCTTAAAATTATTGTGTCCTCAATTTGGAATTCCCTTCTGAGTACCAAGAACTGTATCCTTCCTCATTCATATATTATTATAAACAAAAAATAATTATTTTTGAAGTAAACTATATTTTAATGTATGGGAAATCTACTATTTCTATTATCATCAAGAATATTATGATCATGATATGTTTTGGAATCCTAGTAAAAATTGTTAAAATTAGTTAAAATATTATTTTATGATTCTATCATGGAAGGGTAGGAAGTTTCATCATTTAGTTTTAGTTATAATACCATTTCAAATGAGATATAAGATACTTACTTATTACTTATAATCAGAACCCATCAATTTATATCTTATAAAAACTGAATTATTTTATCAATCCATCTGTTTAAAATAATTCATATAAAAACCCAAGTGGATATTTAATTTATATAATCAATACACATTATTAGTGAAGATGATTTGTTCTTGGTTATGTCCAAAAAAATTTGGATTTCACTATTAAATTATTATCTTTGACTAATGATTGATTTGGGAGTAGTTTTATATTTATCTATAAATTTATTTAATTATTTGTTTTGTTTTTCAATATGTCATAATTTTTATACTTCATATCATATTGGTTTAGATATCTATTAAAAAAATTAATATTATTACATCGTTCCAATATAATTGGATTATTTTATAGATTGTTTTTTATTTGTGAATTTCCATGATAATTGGAAAAATAATTTCTATTCGAGATTATAAATGTGGTATTTGGAATGAAATTGTAAATAAAAGATGGAAATTATATAATTACAAATCAATTTATTTCTTATATATTAATTATATTTTTCCCTTTATATTAGACATACCATGTGGAATATGAAATACTGTAGTAATATAAATGAACGAGGGATCATAAACTAATAATATATACAACATGTTGAGTATGTATTATTGGATAATATATTCATTATTAAATAATAATTCATATATATGAATCAAATACTCACTACTCCATAAAATATTTATTCATTTATTTATAAGAAGATATGTTATTTTGATTATGTATATAGTTTTATTATGTTCATCAACCTATATTGAATTTAGTGTTATTAATTTTCACTATTACAATGTTCTTAACATTGTATTTTTAAAAAATTGAATATATTATGGAAATATAAATTGTATATAAAATAGAAAGGAAGGGAATGGGGAAAATTAGATATTTGAGTTAAATAATTAAACTTTATGTTTTATAAATCGCACATGGATAGAATATAATAATGATGGTAATCAACATATAATATTTTTAAGGTGTGAAGGGTTACAATGAAGTAATTTTGTGGTTCATGGAGAAGGATTTAACAATTGCTCTATGTGGACTATAGTATTATAATTATTTTGATCAAAATATTGATTGTGATGCCAATGTTCTCTATTAAAGTCCCATATTAATAAAATAGACCATTAAGTGCAGTAAAAAAATAAATTAATGTTATATCTTTTATGGTGACCTTTTTTACTAATATTCAAAAGATGAAACAAAAGTCTTAATTTGGATAGATTAACATATAAATGACTATTATATTTAGAACATAGCATAGACTAGAACATGATTATTGGTAGGTATGTTTGACATGATGGGTCATAGGATCATCTGTGACGATAAGGTTGGGGGTATACTCACTTTCCTTCTGTTTCATTGCAATTTTTAAAAACATATGGTTGGGACGTTCATTGGTGTCTACCAACAATGTTCAATTTCACCCATTCTTTTCAATATATTTGTTTTTCATAATTATTGCAACCTTATATATCATAAATTAATTTTATTAAATTGTTTAAGCATGTATGGACACACCCTTGGGTTTTCTGAAATAGTCATTGTATATTCTTTTTGGTGAGTATTTAATTTATTTAAATCCAAACCTTATGATTACCATTTTTGTAGTGTTTATATTATATAATTGATTTATAATAATTATAAAATATGAACTGTTGAATTTGGTAAATTATTTTTGATGAATTATTTGTTTATTAAATAGTACATTTATCTCCTTGTGAGGATACAATATCATTGCCTCATTATTTTTTTACACTACAATATTAAATTAATACATTGTTTTGCACTGGTCTATCTTCATAGATTCCATGATGAAATTACATATGCATGTTATGTGATATCTTCTAAAACAAAATTTTAATTAAACTTAGGGATGGAAGAGAATACGGTTCATATATTAACGTCCACATATGGACTCTCCATTCCTAACTGGTTACCTCTACATGACATGGGGGTGCGTTGTCTTAGGCTTCACTAGACAGAATCTTCCATGGGATTTATAAATACTTATGAGTGATATCTGATCCAAAAGGGCCCATTGATGATTGTTCCATTGGAAATGTGGCTACATCATGCCTCATATGATAATCGACACCTTCTTTATGGGATCAGAATGTTCTCATCATAATGTAATTCCTCAAGCGATACATGAGCATTCGAGATATTTCCATTGATGGGCTATGTGGTTATGGGTTATTTGAAGAATGTACCATAAAGATACCATCACAATGGGTCCGACTCCATCTCTCAAAATGAACATATTAATAATTATGCAATAAATGTTTATATTAATGTCGCTTGATTCCAAATAGAATTTTGATCTTTTATCGTATATTGAAACACATATGGTTGACACATAATTCAGACCCCAAGATAAAGTAGAATATTGGTGGTATGCCTTTCCATTATTTTACCTTGCATTTCAAGGCTTATATTTATTTATATATATGTACATCATGCTTATTACAAGTTCATCATTCAGACTCCCGATTAAGGATGAAAGTGATTAGTGATGGGGGTTATTGGGAACTCGGGCCGAATTAATTTATATTTATGTGCTTAACTAATATTCTGCATTTATTATATAATGACACACTTGTATTTATTTGCTGCACAAAATAAAATGGTTAAGAGATCGTGGGTACTAGCCTACTGGGATTTTTTCTCACACCATGCGAGGGTGTCGTTGACACCTAACTGGATTATATGCATTCATGTATTGACAAATGGATGTGTGTTGATCCTAATTATTGATTGTTTCTTGCTTCTTAGGATGGAAATTGTGTAAGAGGACGGAGAATTTATGATGATTCAGTCGTTGAAATTTGTTTCTTTCAATTTTATTATATAATATTATTTATTTTATGTTTTTAATTCTTTCAGTTTAGACATACATCTTATCATGGCATTGTTTTGTGAGAATCTCCTATTGATTCTTATTCAGTCGTATTATTCATATTACTTTTACTTATATTTATTAATGTATATTATTATTCTATTTATTATAAATTTAGGTTTACATCCTATGTGGTAATAACTATTATATATGAGGGAATAGTCTCCTCCACTAACACATAATGTCTCTCACTACTAGTCAGTAGCCTATGGCATTCAAGAAGTTTCACTTGAGGTTATGTGGGAAACTCGGCTTGGAGGACCTTTCTGGTCACTCCAGGGTAGGGGATGATACAATGTTGTATCAGAGGATGTTTATCATTTTTCCTTACTTGTTAGGTTATTCAAGAGACTAGGATATATGTATTTGGAATGTATCATGTGCTTGGACGTATCTAACCTATTTACTAGGTAAACCCAAAATTATGGGTTAGGATTAATGTTTTTTATTGTGGAGGTTATTATTGATATAATTTCACCATCTTTGGACTCAATTGTTTTTAATTGATATTAGTATTGGTAATGTTGAGTAAATGGGTTTTACCATTGCATACAGATGATATGAGGTAAATACATTACATGTATCATATTAGGCACCATAGTAATAAAATGACATTCATATTGTCATTCCATGTATACTTTCAGCATGCATTTTCATATTTTCATGTGACCGATGTTGTGCATAGAGGTAATTTTTTTGAAATGTTGGATTTCTAAATATAATATTTTCATAGTATGTTAGATATTAGACTTACATAACATATAAATGTAAAATATATCTTGTTATCTAATCCTTATACACTTTCTCTTCCATATGTAATCCTGGCTCTTAAAGCGGGTTATCTATTGTGTAGTTTTAAGAGGAAGGCTATATACCTAACATTTATTTCTCTATACCTATTTTCCTCAACTTGTGTAATTTTATTTTCTAGTGGTGTGTTTTTGGTTGTTGTAGAGAAATGTCCTCGTGATGCATTTGTGTCATGCCCCAAGAGAGTGGATATGAGCACATTCCGTAGATATTTGGTCTCGAACCACCATTGGTACCACTTGTAGTGCCTCCTATGGTACTACATCATGTCGGTCCCCCGAGGAACCCTAACACTCAGTTTAGGGATTTTCTCTCAGGTTTATGTAGTTAGTTCAGAATAATCCCAGAACTACCCCATCTATGGAAAAATTCATACGGGACTTTCGGTAGAAGCACCCTTCAACCTTCTAGTCGGGTGGCATCCCTCATGCGAATGATTCATGGATATAATCCATATGTATTATCATAGACCACCTCAAGATAATTTCTGATCAAATGATCAAACAAGATGTCTAAATGTTTCATGACTCCACCAAGTGCTTGTAGGATGTTAGTTATCTGGCTGAGAAGACATGTGACATTGTTTGGGGTGACGTCTAAAAAACATTCTATCATCACTTTTTTCCCGAAGACTCTGAGATTTGATCATTCATGGGAATTACTATATCATTAGTAGGGTTATATCACTATGTTAGCGTATTGTACTTGTTTCACATTTCTTCAATGTTTTCCCCAGCACTAACTAGACACACACATAATACAGTGAAACTTTTTGAGAAAGGACTTGAGCATACTATCCACTTGCTGGTGATCATAATCCATTTGACCACTATCCTGGATATCATAAATCATTCTATAATTTCAGAGAGAAATTTCATGGATGCTAAACATGTGATCTTGGTGGTTATGTTATGAGAATGGGTTCCAGCTCTTCCAGATGTAGGAAAATAAATTTTGAAAGTGCATGTGGGGAAAATCCTACCCAATGAGAACATTCTGATAGTTTTGTCACATTTCTTTAGTGCGGAATATTCGGTCACAAGAAGCCACAGTGAACGAGATCTACGAAGGAGTGTTGAGCTTGTGGGTAGATGGGTCACCTTCAGCCCCTCTTATATTCTTTCTCCTCAGAATCTATTTTCATGGGATGCCCACCAGTAACCCCATCAGGTATGTGATATATAACTCTATAGGAGGTTGGATGTTTTTTTCAACTATTTGATCAGGTCGAGGTAATAATGTAGTTCGTGGTCGAGGAAATCAAGTTCTAGATTATTAACATCTGTAGTGTGGACCGGTTTAGGCCAACCAGGTAGCATCTCATGGTCATTGTTTAGGCCTCTTATAAGAAGTGAAATCACCACCATAGGAGACGTGTGCAGGGTCATCTATGGTTAGAAGTAATATTTTATTAGCATCTAATTTACATTCTAATTTTTTGGATTCGTGTGCATCACACTAATATTTATCTACGTTGTTGAAACAGTTGGTTTTCTAATTGAGTACCCTTGCGGAATCATGTCTCTCAAGACTCAATTAGGTGTCTGTAAATAGGGCATACATCAGTTCCAAGTCTTCCCCCATGAGAAATGCAGGTACCATTTCATTTTGAATTTCTATATCATCATTATGTATGTCCTCGAATTCATTTTAGGTATGAACTGGCTTGCTATTTATCGTGATCAAGTTGATTTCTATCGCTATCGAGTGTCCATTATATCCCATGAGGTTGAAAAATATATACTGAAATGGAAATGATATATATGGGCAGATCGAGCTGGACCTAAATATGTTGGGCTGATAAGAGTGAAATCCCAGTTAGAAATTCTCTTCATGAGTGATCAGGGAATGGAATTATTGGAAATACCTCCAGGGGAGGATCATTCATGGGATGTCTTCCATGATGATTTCTTTGGATTACAATAGATGAGGGACATTTAGTTCACTATATATCTCACGCTACGTGCAACACCAGTGTATATTCCTCCTTATAGGATGGCTCCAACATGGCTACAGGAACTCAAAAAGCCGCTTGAATACTTCAAGGCTAATGGTTTCATCTGACCAAGAGCATCATTGTGGGGTTCACCTGTACTTTTCTCCTAGAATACAAATGGTACCATCAGGTTATGTCTGGGTTATCATTGACTAAACTAGATCATGGTAAAGAATCGATAATTGTTTCCTTGTATAAGTGATCACTTCAACCATCTCTTGAGAGTTACTATTTTTTCAATGATTGATCAAAGGTTTGGATATCCACAGGTGCATGTGGGACCAACTGACATACCACATACAACATTCTGATGTAGGTTTCGCTTGTACGAGTATTTTGATAAGCCATTTGGCCTCCCAAATGTTCTGGTAGTCATCATGGATCTAATGAATCAAGTATTTCACTCTTATCTTTATTTCATTGTGTTAGTCTTCGTACACTACATATTGGTGTACTCAAAATCTAGACACGACCATAAAACCAATCTTGAGATCATTATTAGTACACTGAGAGTGAACTATTTATACACTAATCTCAGATAATTCCACTTCTAGATTAATAATGTTCACTTATTGGGTCATATTATATTGGATGCAGGAGTATCATTTGACCAAGAAAACGTGAGTGTCATAGTTTCATGAGAGCATCCGATGAATATTTTTTACATCAGCACTTTCTTGTGGTTTGTTGGATATTAATTCTAATTCATCCATGATTTATCCCTCTTATCATCACCTCTTACAACCATGAATAAAAAATGTTTATAGTTCATCTGGTCAGAAAATTGAGAAATTACTTTTCAGATGTTGAATGGAAGACAAATCTTAGATCCAATCTTGATTCTTCATAATCCATGTAAATGATATTCTGTTTATTGTGCTGCATTAGGAATTAGAATGGTGACAGTTTTGAGGAAGGTTGATCGATTCATGGCTTATAGAGCCTACCAGTTGAGTCCTCACGAGAGGAAATATATTACACATGACCTAGAGTTGGTATTTTTGGTTCATTCTCCACATTGTTGGAGAAACTAGTAGTTGGGTGAATTATTTTTCTCTATAAACAGATCATAAAAGATTAAAATATTTCTCCACCGAATGGTACATGAACATAATGAAGCGCAGATATTTCGAATACATGCTATCATTTTACATTCTGATTTCATATTCCCGATTTAAGGGTAATGTTGTTGAAGATACTTTGAACCTCAAGAAACTGACACAAGTTGTTCAGGTAGCTGGAAATGAGTTACAGATAATGAATTTGTTTTCTGATATGCATATGGAGGATCAGTAACCACACAATAAATAAGTTAATGTATCTCTTAAAATAAAATCCTCTCTTTTAGAACAATCCCTTAACCGATCGTTGACTGATCCGGAAGTGCTCATTTGGAGGGAATGTGTTACAGGATAGAACCCACATCCTATTTGTGTTGTTGATGGGAATCAAAATCTCCATTACTATAGTCGCGTGTGGGTACCTTCAGGTATATAGGGTGAGGTGATGAAGAAATCCCACACATCCATTTGGGTGGTTCATCATGTGTTGACAAACATTTATAGATACATGTGTCGATATTATTGGTGACTTAGTATGAAAAATTATATAGTGGGTTTCCTCACTCGGGGATCCACATTTTAACAGTTGAAGGAAGAGCACAAGCTAGCTACTTGACTCCTAAAACCTCTATCCATTCTTGAATGGAAATGGAATTCCATCACCAAGGATTTCATTATAGGATTTAAATTATCCCCTTAAGATAGTGATGCTATATGGGAGATTCTTGATAGGTTTACAAAGGTTTCACACTTTATTCCTATTCGAGATACCTTTATAATTTATGTTTTCGAAAGTATTTATATCTTTGAGATAGTGATACATCATGGAATACATCATTCTATTATCTCACATAGATATTCCCTATTCACATCACGGTTCAAGAAAGTGTTGAAAAAGGATATGGGTTCACAAGAACTTCTAAGTACTACATATCAACCTTTAGAATGATGGGAAATCCTAAAGAACTATATGAGTAATAGACGACATGTTACAATCATTTATCCTTAATTTTGGAGTCTCTTGGATGAAACATATACCTCTTATTGTGATGACCTATAACAACAGCTTCCAGGAGACAATTCAAATGGCTCTGTATGAGGTCCTCTATGATAGATTTTTCTATTCACCTTTAACTAGGCTCACAGCAAGTGAGGGAGCTCTGTTGGTTCCTCACCTCGTTCATGAGTCTTCGGAAAAGGTTCAGTTAATTTTGAATCATATGACTAATGCTCAGTCTAGTTAAAAGTCTTATACTAGTCATCCCCATAATCCTCTATTGTTAAAGGTGTTACATCGAGTCTTTCTTCATGTTTCTCCATGGTTGAGTCATAGGTGGTTCAGGAGATACGGAACGCTATCACCTATATATGTCGAGTAGTTTGAGAAACTAGAGTGAGTTGAACTGGTAGCGTATCCATTACTATTAACTCACAATTATCATCAATGCCCCTAATTTCTAGGTATCATAGCTATAACAATATCACCTAGACCCATATCATTCTTTTGACACTGACTACATTGAGATTGAGGTAGATACATATATTGACAAGCATATTATCCTTATAATCGACCATAGAATTAAATTCCATTGAGGTAGGTCTGTCCCTCTTGTCTAAGTGTTATGGAAACACATATTCATTCAAGACTGGACCGGGGAGGGAGAGACAGATGTACGTGTGCAATGTCCAGAAATTTTCTCTGATGACGTTCTACTGTCCGTGGAAGGAAACTCTGTGGAGAGTGTCCTAAAGAGGGGAGAGTGTAATGTCCCAACTATAATCAGGTACAACCCATTTTTAATTTCATTTATCTAAATCATTGAAGTGACACAGTGTGCCCACCTACGCACCCTGCTACAGGTCCCAATAAGCTATTTAAAAATTTTAAATAACTATAGGGGATTTATGAAAAATTATGTATCGCACTTTAGTGTGGTGTTCATGATTTCAATCATTAATTAAGGATTGAAGATAAATATTAAGTGATTTAATGGAAATTTAAAATTAGGAATGTAGCGATTAAAAAAATTAGTTGTAATATAGAATTGGGTTACAGAAAAGGTAAAACTAATTAATTTGGGAGATTAGTATATTTATTGTTTTTATCTTATTTTTTCCCATTCTTTATATTTTATATTATTTTTCATTTTATATTCACTTTTTTCTATTCTTTTTTTTTAATTTATTTATTTATTTTTTTTAACTCTTTTCCTCTCATACCTCTCTCACCTCGCACCTCCCCCTCACTCTAGGTGTTGCACCACCTTCTACCCTCATCGGATGATTGTCACGCCTTCGTTCATCATCCATTTTCTTTTCTGTCATCTGAGATGTAAACCATATGGTAAGTATAACCTCACACATTTGGGATCATATAGATTCGATTATCATAATTCGTGAAGTCCATCACAATAATATTTTTCCTTATTTTGGGGGTTTTATAAAATAACATGTATACTTCCACTTTTGGACATCTCAAATCCTACCCTAGATCATAGGATCATTTAATCCATTAATGTATGATTTTGACTCTCCTTCCCATCATTTTTTTGTGATTTATAAAAACATTTGATTGTGTCGTTCATCAGTGTGCTCTGATGTTGTTCAATTTCACCCAATAATTTCAATGTAATTGTTTTTCTTAATTATTTCAATCTTATTTAACATAAATTCATTTATTTAAATTGTATTAACATTATCGGATAACCCCTTGGGTGTATTTACGTGGTCTGTATAAGTCTTGTTAGTATTGAAATTTATTTCTTTAACATCATCTTCTTTGCAACCCATTTTTATTCTGTTTATATTAAATAATTTTTTTGAATAATTATGAACATTGAACTATTAGATTTTGGTTGTTTTTTGTGATGAATTATATATTTTTGAAAATGTAAATTTGTCTAATTGTGATGATAAATTATCTTTCGTCGTTATTTTTTTGTGATGGAATGTAACTTAATACCTTATATTTCACGTGTGTATTGTCTATGATTTCAAGAAAAAACAACATATGCATTCTATGTCATATGTATTGATGTGAAAATTTAATTGTATTCACTATATGGATATAATGTGGGACCCATATTAAGGGCCACAGATGGACTCTCCATTAATGATTTCATACCTCTGCGCATTGGGCGGGTGGTGTCTTAGGCTATACCAGACCGAGACTAACAATGGATTTCTAAATACATATGATTGATAGCCATTCCAAATGGACCCATTTGGGGATGGGTCTTTTTTTAATGTGGCCACTCCAAGCCTGATATGATACTTGAAAACTTCATTGCGAGATTATGATGGACTCATGGTAAGGCCATGCCTCACACGATACTTAGTCTTTCGATTGATAGCCTTGGATGGGCACAGTGGTATTGGGTAATTTGAAGGATGAACCATAGAGATACCATCATGATAATCTCATATTCTAACTCTCAACATTAACCTATTACTAATGATGCACTGATTTTTTATGTTAATTTGGAATTAGTCCAAAGATAATTGTGACCTTTTATGGTATGTTGAAGAATATATGTTTCACAAATAATTTAGACCCCATGGTAAAGAATTAGCTAGGGGTATTTGTATTTTTTGTTTTACCTTTCATTTTTATGATTATAAATATATATATTTATCCTTATTATTTAAGTTATTTCATTCGGACTCTCATATTTGGTCGAAGAAGGAGGATAGGGATGGGTGTCTTTGGGATCTCGGGACGAATTGTTTTATTTTTTTGTGATTTACTGATTTTATGAATTTATTATATAATTACACTCTGTATTTATTTACTGCATGAAATGGAATGTATTAGACTCTGTGGGTGGTGTCCTACTATGATTTAATATCACACCCTTATTGGGTGTTGTTGATACTCGAGTATATTATATGCTTGCAGGTATTGACAAAGGGAAGCGTGCTTCTTTCGATGCATGATTGTTTCTTGCTACTTATGATGGGGAATGGATAAGAGGACCAATCCATTCTCATGATGTAGTTGTTTCACTTTATTTGTTTCCTTTTTCGATTGTATTATTGAGTTTCAGGTTTTTGTGCTTTCAGTTTAGACAATGATCATATCATGAAATTGTTTTGTGAGCTTTCTCACTTTATAGTTACTCAATTGGATTTTTCATATTGATTCTACTGCAGTTAATTCATTTATATTCTTCCTCTATTAAATATTAATTGTTTTTTACATCTGTTGTGATAATAAATATTACATATGATGACACGGGCTCCTCCACAGACATGACAAACAGACCTTTATGCTAGTCAGTAGCCTTTGTCATTCGAGTAGATTCACTAGAAGTTATGTGGACAACCCAACACGGAGCTCCCTTTAGGTTTCTATCAGGATAGAGATGCTAAATATATAATCGATTTAATATAATTTTTATTATAAATGATTTTACTTTTACTCTCCTAAAAAACATATATTACATTTTTCAATTTATATAATAAATTTTATGTTGGCTTTGCATTAAAATTGAAGGTAAATACTCAATCACAAAAAATAATAAATAAAGTACCATGAAAATAAAATTAATAATTAATTCAAATGACTTTTTTAAACTAAATATAAATTAATTTCATTATTGAAAAATACTAGATATATTAATGTTAGGACTATGACATTCTGTTATTATTCATTTAAATTATATTATAATGAAAACTATAAATGGAAAATGTACCCATGTCACCATATTTTTTAAATTTTTATGGGAATGGATGAAATCCATTTATATAATTCCTTAAAAGTATTTTTAATAGATATTTTATTCCTTATTCAAAACAATAAATATGGGTTTACTAATTATATCTTTACCCTTGACACAACTGTTTTCAGTGGTTACTAATCATAATCACTAAACAAAAAAGTGAAATGTTAAATAAATCTGAACATCATGGTCCCAATATGGAATAAATATTATTAACTTGAATTAATATATGTGGAAAAAATTAATTTAATATGATACTGCAAAATGCATGGAATTTTTTTGAATTTGTTTAATGTCCAAAAATTACTTATAGAAAAGACATGTATAATGATTTTTTAATGAAAATTATTATATGTATTATAACTAATGGATTCTTAATTAAATTTATTATTAAATGCATATAATTATCAGTATTTTTAAAATATAATAACTGAATGTTTTGTAAAAAACATAATTATTAACTATTTTTAGAAAAATCACTCTGTTTAGAAATATACCAAAAAATCATAATAAGATAATATTGAAGTTATTAATTAAAATTTAACATAATTTTTACAAAATAATATTTTAAATTTTTTCCTCCATTCATTCAAATTTGGTTATTATTTTAATGTATTCTATCCATAAAATTTATTTAATGATAATTATATCCTAAAATATGTTCTTGTTACATCAACTATTTGATAGACATGTTTGAAGTCTATGTGGACCATATATAATTACAGATGTATTATTTTACAAGTTATATGTAGTAATACACTGATATTGGGATATATTTATTATTTGGATTGTTAAATGGAGTTGATTACTATATTTTCATTTTTCATGGGAATTTATCAGTGTAATAAAACTCATTATGTAATTGATACCCCCAAAATAAGTCACCTACCTTAAAAATATTTGAGTTATAATTTTATTATCCATTATTCTATAACTATTATCCCATAGAGGCATTTCAATGGTGGTGGGTCTTGAAAATATTTGATTATATTAATATCTCATTATTTTAGCCTAAACCAAGAACGTTAGGATATACACTATATTACCACATTCTAGTATAATTATATGACACAAGTAATAGTATTAATATCCAATTAATAACATGTATGTATATGAATTAATATTTTTTTATTTTTTTATATTATATGAAAAATATAAAATTAAATTTATTTCAATTAAATTATATATTTATATATGAATATATATGAGAATGCATTCATATACACATTTTTGTATATATGGGAATTTGTTGAGATGATAAAATTAATAAATTATTTTATTTACAAAAAATATATAATGTTGAATCATGAATAAAATAATTTATATATGACATTTAAAAAAATATAAATCCTAAAATTGATATACTATTATATATGAATATGAATGTTATTTAAATGTACTGAATAATATATATTTATGTAATAATTACATTTGAACATTTTTTTGAAAATATAGTTATATAAATAGATATCATAATATATGATTTAGTATGGTTACATATTACATTATGTAAATATTATTTGTGTGTTAGTATTACTATACCTATAAATAAAATAAAAGTATTAATATTAATGTGTATGAATGTGTCAGTGTACACACTATATTTTATAAGAATTGTATTAATTAACTAATTTAAGTGGTTACTTGAATATTCATTAAAATGAGTTCCCAATATATAATTTCTATAACCTCCAAATAAACCTAAATTATTTTGGTTATGAAAACTTTTATCAGTACTAAATGTAGCAATGTTATGAGTTTTGTATCATAGAATTGATAAAACAAATTTATAACCATACTATGAAAGTAATAATTGATTAATATAACTTCTTTTTCTAGGAAACATTCTGAAAAACTATAATCTTTTATTACCAAAAATATGTGTTACTCAATGAACTATAAATAAAATTCAGATATACATGTGTCATTGGTTAAAATTAATCATAATCCCAATGCATGTCATCAAAATCGATTTTTTATGGACCAAGTATATATTTCCTAAAAATACACATTATATATAGGAATTCACAACACTTATTATATATATGATTATTTAAGTTTGTGTGTGTGTGATTATTTGTGTCCTCACAAACAGATGTATGTATGTATATATGTATGTAACTAGGTATATATGTACATATGTATTCATGAATATCTATTTCATTAACCAACATGGGTCGAACGTTAATTGTTCACTCAAGATGATCTGTCAAAAGTCCCAAGAGGTGTTCCCATTCCTCATGGGCTGGTTACAATCACCAACGGAATCATAAGAGACAACAAAGGGAAATATTTCACCCAATTAGAAAAAATAAACAATATTAAATAACCAAATAAACAAGAAAATTAATGTCAAAATGGTTATCATACTTTAATTCATTTACATTACAATAAATGATACATCAAACTAAACTAGAAAACCTAAATTAAATCTTACACCCAATATAACTCCATGTGACAACATTAGTCACCCTCCAATCCACAATCAACCATTTCTATAAGAGATCAAAATGATGCCAAAACATGTAACGAAAGCTAAAAATATATAAGACTTAGGTGTGTGTATTAAAACTCAGTATGTAGGCCCCAATAATTCTATTATCAAATTCACATTATTTATATAATGATACATTGAATATAATGATTCCACTACAATATAAAAAATAAAAGTTTCATCAGACATTCATTTAGACCAATCAAATCACAATCTCAATTAATTTCCATCACATTTTCAAAAAAAGGATCACTCATGTATGGAAGGTAAGGATCCCAAGGGATATGTAAAAGGAATCCAATAAGAAAAAATAATTTTTTATGGTTAATATAATATATGGAAAACACATATTATTTGAATAAAACTTTATAAATACCCTTATAATATACCACACTTTCACAATCGATGAAAAGAACACTAAAATCAAGTACACAGATAATGATTAGACATAATTAGGGAAATGATTCTATTGGTGCTAAAGCCAATGGAAAACATGTATACCAATGAACTAAGAGGATAAATATAACATAATAATCCATGATACCCCATACCTCATAGTATTACACACCGTATGAAATCAAAATACCCAAATGTTTGGCCTTTCTAACTCAAGACAGACTGAGGGGCCCAATAACATAGAAATAATCCCAAATATCCACCTACTACGGGCCACTAGTTAGTGTGTGATGTACAAATTCATCAAATGTTCTTAGAATTATACATTTCTATTCGTGGTTCCCATACTATGAACAAAAAGGTATGTTATACACATTTCAAACAATAAGCCATATATATATACCACCACTCATATCACACAAACCAGCACCACCCTAACTACCTTGAGGTGCAGTATTTTCCTTTGAATAATTATTTCGTAATGGAGGTCCCCTGATGAGAAAACTCTCATCCCATGATCAACCAATAAGGAAATACTTACAGAAAAAATATTTTTTCAATTTAATCCATTTTAGGAAAAATGCAAAATGATCCCTATGTCACTATATCATGTTAAAACCATTTTAGACAAAAAAACCATTTTAAAATAAAACAAAAATAGATAACCATTTTTTGAAACAAAAAAAACTATTGGAATATCAAACTATAGTTTAAAAAACCAAACCATTCTTTTAAAAAAATCAAAAACTTTTTAGAGAAGCCATATGATAAATTTAAGAAGAATATAGTGTTCAAAACCTACTAAATTCATTTCACATATTCAAATATTTTTTAAAAAAAATAGGAATTTCACATGGAACAATCCTTGAAAACAAGAAAAATTGTTTTTTTATAATTTATAGAGGTTTTAATATAATGTAATCAAGGAAATCATAACATTAATGACTATGTGCAAAGGGATATTACCTCAATTGATGAAGAACTTTTAGAATCTATTTCAAAACCTCATTCACACATCAATATCTCCTAAGGGAGGATATATCCAACCACAAGGATCTCTTATCATGAAAACCCCCATAAAATATAGTAACCACATCTATGAATATTCTCCAACATGTCCACTCATGTTAGGGAAGTGGATAAAAATAGAGAGAAAGAGATATGGGAGGAGAAAAAATACATAAAATGTCTATCCTATAATAGGAACACAAAGAAACCACCTTGAAAACCACTTGGGGGACTGGGAGTTCTGAAAATCCTTCATGGGGGAACCTAGGTTAGAGGAGGTTGAATAGGGGAAAATTGGGGCTAGGTTATAAAAATAGCCGAGACAAATAGTCATTTAAAAAATATGGACAAGCTGTATGGTTAGTCCACACTGTCTGCAAAACTATTTATATATCATTTGGATGTTGCTTCTGATAAAATGATTAACCAAAAGGAATACCCACTAGGTATGACAAACTATGTTGTAGTCGTGCTGTATCTATTGTCTCAATGAGGAGCTTCCTCATAGTTACTTGTGACAGGGTGCACAATTACTACTAATCATGCACTAACCATCCGCCAGGGCCTTGCCACACCAAAAACACCCATATTCACAAAAACTCAATGGTAATACAAATGAATAGATATATGGACATTAATTTAAGAAATAAATAATCCAAAAACCAATACACTTCACACCTTGTTCCTGAAGAAAAAAATGAAAACCCAACCAAAACTGAGACAGAAGATGAATTCCAAAACCAATGTTTTGAAATTCTCCCCACCATATGGCATTCCACCACTAGAAATCCCACAGAAGGCTTATACCAAAATGGGAACCCACTACTAGTTTACAACTCTAGGAAATTCACAATTAATGACTAACAAATGGATTACCGAAAACACCACCAACAAGGGGTAGTGAACTTAATGATCTTAGTAGACCAAATGGGCTATCTTCCTTGTGCCACACAACCTAAAAAGATAATCATCTCTCATTGACCAGTGCAATATTGTATATGACATTCACAACATTATATTCAACCCTGACACAAAACACCTCCAATATCATCAAGCAAGACTCATACCATTTTTCAGGGATAATGAATGTTTTCATAACCACGTCTCATGTATATCTCTATAACCCTACATTACAAAACCACTGAAACATTCATATTCCAAAATTCACAATTGGTAATAATGTATAAATACATGGTTATGTATGAATCCATATTTCAGCAAACCAATACCAGGAATGGAACAAATATTCCAATATGGGGTGGCCCGAATGGAGTCCCCGCCTTTAGAAATGAACCACCACAAGAGAAAAATAATGTCTAAACTATGATACTTACAAAGTGAGGACTATACGGAAACCCCCATGAGATACAGGTTTATCCCACTTAATGTTGTGGAATTCAATGGGACCCATAGTCATTCAACCCAAAAATAGAGCTATCAAGATTAAACAGACTTGAAAATATTCTCAATAGAACTGAAAATCTATAACACAATGAGAGGGTAGTGAAGGACCTAAATAATGGACCATGAAAACCACAACCAACACATCTTACCAAACCTTCACTTCCCTAGAGAACCGCAACCCCAACACACTTTATTAATAATGAAGTCACATAAAATTTCCATAAAAATGAATACTAACCCTTAGTGGAATAAAAAAATAGAGAATTTAAAACATAGAAAAAACTATACCTCTCCATAACCAGCGGAATACTTGTACACCCAATTGCGTCACCATGTAGAAACATGGTTCCCACACCGGTTTCTACCAAACAAAAGCATTAAAACTAGAATATTTACACTGGAGGCTTGAACCACATCCATCATCCAAAATAAATTTCATATATTTAACCAAGGCCTTTCACACCAATAGTGATCTCCTAACTACACATTATCTTCACTCTAAGTCCTATGGGTGGAGCATTGATTATTGAACTATATCCTGCCTCATAGTCAATCTTTAGACCCCCCCCCCCAATTAAACACTACCATCTTGTGCCAAAGAAAACCATAACACATTCTAGGATAATCCAATAGAACCCAGCATACCTGAAGACATATTATACCTCAACATGGAAAATTACAATGAAAGGGAATGAAGAGATTCACAAGCATCATAATTTATACCTCAAATAGGGAACACATACACAAAGGATAAATGGAGAAACACTTACAAACAAAACATATAATATTGGTAATCATGAAGGAAAGACACCCTAATATGGGAACCAAATCCCAAAAAATGATCCACAAATGAAACCGTTTCATTTTAATGATAACTCAATAGTGCCTGACGACACCAGACATGACCCCACAAACCAAGGGAAACATTACAAGTTGAGGTATCTTAACCCAGGTCCCATCAAGAATGAAATTCCTAAAAATGGATATAATAGAACATTACTAAAAAATCACAACCCTAGTTTCCTAGAACATCCATATATTGGGAAAACTGATGAAATATCAAAATATCCATGAAAATTTTATAGCTAGTGATAAAAGATTTAGACAGTGTGTCCTTAATTCTTATTTAGAACATTCCCTCTACTATTTACATATTAAAACATTGAACACAACTATGTAAAAAGATATCCTCAATGACTCAGGTCAATAATGAAAATAATGCTTTTTTCCTACTATCATGTATCATCCCTACCATTGTGAGAGGATCCGCTCAACCCAAAAATAAATGATGTAGATTTGACTTATAAATTCCAATATGGAAATTCATTCATTGATCAACTGGAGGGTTTACCACTTGGTAGGTCACCAATGACCACATTTTGAACAAACATTGATTTTTCATTGGGGTATACTCTAACCAATGAGGATAAAATGAGGACCCAACCGATTTGGTCAATTAGCCTAAACATGCCACAAATGAACACCAAAACCCAATGGAAACAACCAAAAATGTTTCCCAAATTAGTTATTATAATTAAAGAAACAAGTGTATAAACTAGAAACACTAATAGAAATTAAATAATAATTAGAGTCAAATGCCTCTAAAAACACATTTTCAATACACAAAAAGGAAAAACACACCACAACATTAAAAGAAATCACCTTTCGAATTTAAATAGAATTCTTGGTTTACACCCTAACCGATTAAATTTCATGGAGTATAACACATGTATATCCTTGTACCACATAGGGTAAACATTCACATATTCACACATTCACATGCTTTTTTTCACCCACATGAACACCAAAGGTTAATACCAAAAAAAATTCACCATTCAAAACTAAGCGTTAAACACACATCTTTATCTTTAAACACAAAAACTCTCTTTTCAAAAACCACTATCCTCAAATAGAAAAACACTATTCAAGAATCAAAAATCCTTTCAAGAGAAATAACTTGATCCATTCAATTTAAAACCTATTTATATAACTCACTCATTCCTTCTAAAACAGATAAAAAAATTTAAGAAATTAGATAACCTCACAAAAATTCACTATCCATACAACCAAAACCATTTCCAAACCACCCACATTATTTTCCAAGAATCTCACCCCATTAAAATGAATTTAAAAATACCATTTTTATTTATTTCCATTATTTTTAGTTTATTAACCCATCTTTTTAATCTATTTTAGGTTTACCCTATAAATTAATTTCATGAAAAAAACACAATATTCTAGACCTTAAATTAAATTATGTTATGAAAATAAATTTTACACTAGAAATAAAATCCATTCCCATTTTAAATTCGAACCCATTTACAATTCCAAAATTTATCTTCTAAATAAAATGACCACAATTATGAAAAATCCAACTGATTCACCAATAGAGAGACTTGAGTTGATTAGTGACATGGCCATATGGTTAGAGGCCATATTCCAATCACACCAACGTCATGAGAATAATTCTAGGGTAATTAGTGTGCTCTGAATGGATTTATAGGGTCTGTGATATTACATAGGAAAATTTTCAAACATCATTTTCAATTCCAAAAAACAATCAATCCACAGGAAACCCCTAAATACAATCACACACCCATACATCCCATAGAAACAGAAGGCTCAGAATGTGTGATGGTTTATGAAGTCCTTCCCATTCCTACACCTCGAGCCTGAAAATCCTACTCCTTCTACCATCAAAATCCCAAAATTTTGATGGGTGCTCTCAAAAAATGGTCCTCAAAAGGTAAAACCTTATCTAAGACCATTATGTCATGAACTAACCCGGTTTGACCCTAAACTGATCACCTGAGCTGATCCATGGATATTCATGAGATGTGTTCCCGATCCTCCTGGTCTAGAGACAAGTTCCATGGGAATTATAAGAGACAAATATATGAATAAATTCACTCAATAAAAAAATAATGAATAATAGTGGTACCAAAAATAGTGAAAACCTACATCAAAATCATTTTCAAACATTTCAGCATTTACATTATAATAAATGGTAAAAAAACTATAAGAGAAAAACAAAACAAAACATAACACCAATGAAATATCCATGTCAAACTGTGGGTCACCCTCCAATACACAACTGACTATCACCCAAGTTTATCAAACCAAATATAGATCCTACAAGAGATGATAAAAACAAGAAAATATTATAGGTGTGATTATTAGAACTCATTATGTAACATCAAATTATTCTATTCCCAAACTCACCATCACTAAATAAAGAAACATTGAATATTACTATTTAATAACAATGTAACAAAATAGGATTCTCTATAATTTAATTTAGAGAAAACAAATCACTATTTCAATTAAATATACTCACTTTTTAAAAAGGTCTCCTCCATGTAAGGAACGTCGTGTTCATAAGGGAGAAGGAAAAAAAGGGAATCTAATTGGAATGTGTCATTACTCATGTTTAAGTGAAAATAGGGAAACCACGTTATATTTCAATTCATCATTCCAATGACTCTTCTTTAAAACCACACATTCATAATCTACTAAAGAAAACTGATACAAAGAACAGGGATAATGATTTCACACAATGGGTGCAATGATAGTAACAGTTCTAGAAATAGAGGAACATGAGAATACATAGGAACTCAGAGGAGAACTAGAACATTCTAATACTTGAGATCTCATTCCTAGTATTATTACAGAAATTATGAAATCAAAACATCCAAATGCACATCCACCCAAAACCATGATAGAGCGAGGGGGGAAATCCAATAGAAATAATCCCAAATATCAACCTATTATGGGCCACTAGGTACTCAGAAAACTAGTAGTTCAGAAAATGTTCTAAGAATTCCTCTTTTCAATGATATTTTCTAATTCTATGTTCACTAATGTGTGTTCTAAACATTCCAAAAAAATCCATATTTACATAACACCACACACATCACACAAACTGGAACCACCCAGGACACCTGAAGGATTAGTCCTTACCTTAAAACAATTCATATAAGTGAGTTCCCATATCAAGGAATATATCATCCCATGATATTATAACAAGGTAAGTCTCAATCCCTGAGGGTTTTTCCAATTGAAACCATTTTATGAAAAAAATTAAAATATTTCCCATGTAACTTCCACATATAAAACCCTTTATATTAGGCCACAACCAAATCATTTTCAAAATTAATCCATCATAGAAATACACTTTTGGAATCAAAAACATCCATTTGAATATCGATTTATCAATAAAAAACAATCAATTCCCTTTATAAATCACAAACTAGTCAGCAAATCTAACTCGTCAATTTAACAATTCATTGGTGTTCAAAGCCCAAAAAATCCATTTCACCCATTCAAATAGATTATGAAAAGAATTATATTTCACAAATAATAAAAATAAAATACACAAAAAATAAATATTTAACAACAAATAAATTTTATTATATAAATAAATCAATAAATAATTACATTAATGAATAGGTTCATTTGGATCTGACCTCATTCAATGAAGAACTTATAGAATCCGGTTTGAAACCCCATTCACACCTCAACCACATCAATGAGATACTATATATAATCATGAGGAACAAAAAGAAGAAAAATCATCCAAAATATAGATACAGTATCCTGTATAATTGGAAAACATGTCCTCTATGGTTAGGTAATATGAGATGAATTGAGAGATATTAAGAAGGGAGGAGAAAAAAACCAAACATTTCGATCTGGGTAGAGAAAAACCAAGAATACACCTTTATTACAACATAAAGGGCCTTAGAGGTCACAAAATCTCATATGGTAGGTTTTTAGGTATGAGAAGGTCTCATAGGGTTAAAATAGGTGTCGGATATATAAATCGGGGAGATGGAAGGTCACCTTACAAATATGGACCAGTCGTACATTAAGTCAACAAAGGTTGTCAAATCGTGTGGATACCATGAAACTACTACAAGAAATAAATATATTGACCATATGACCATTCCACATGGTATGAAAATACACATGGTAGTTTTGTGGTAGTTATTATATCACCTAGGAGTTTCTTCACTGTTACCTAGGCCAGGGTGAAAGGTTATTACTAATCGTATTCTAGGGACATCCCACCCAAAATACCCATCCTCATCATTACTAAATGAATAATTAATGTCAGAAATCTATCAAAGAAAAAAATTAATAAATACACTAAGGAAATAAAACTATCACACCCGGTTCATGAGGAAATAACAAAAATCCTGACCCGAACCGGGACCAATGATGAATTACAAAAACATTGTGTGACAATGGATATATTTATATACATATACATGTATTTTTTATTTTATACACACACATATATATATATACATATTACATACAAAAAATTCAAATATATTAACCTAATAAATATCTATATAATGTATATATATAATTTTATATTATATCTTAGTAGATATTGTAATTTATAAAGTATAATATATATATATAATGTATATTGTTTTTTAGTATGTTTCTAAATTATATGATTTATTTTATATGACAATATTAAATAATATATATTATACACCCCTCTATATTTTATAATTATTTTTCGAATAACATAAATATATACACATTCTACAAGTTATACTTATTTGGTTTTTATAAATAATTTTAATATAATATTTATTCTATATATATATATATATGAAAGGGAGGGATAGATGCTGACGGTGGATCCCCTATTAAAAGAGATAATCTCAAGAAATTGGGGAACCCAATATTTTGAATTTGTACTCCCACATTCTCTCTATTCAATGATTATTTTCCTATAATTTTATCACATATACACTTTGTTTATTTTTTATAAAATAGTTAAAAAGTAACATTCCACATAATCAATATTTATTATTGGGAACATAAATGTTCATAAATGAACCATTTGTGTATAATGGTAGGGTATCCACTACATTACATGAGTACTATATAAAATTTCCTTCTATTATGTTTCAATATCATCATATTGACCCATTTACTATCAGTCACCCTAATCTCTTGGTGATAAAAAACCCATTTAATACATTTTACAATCTGGTTTTAGTATATTATTAATCTATTATATTCCTGATTTATAAATTACTATGTTTGACAGTGAATATTGTCTGTTTTGGGATCAAAAGTTGTAGGTATTCAATTATTTTCAATTTATATCTGTAAAATAGTATCCATAATAACAATAATTATATGAATCCCAAATATGTTAGACTTCTGTTTCTCTATATCATATTTCGATTCATCTACCAAATAAATAATCTTTCACAATGATTAGAATAATTATTATTTTATACTTAAGTATCCTCATTATCTTTTATGATTATAATAATTATTGATACTATCATCAATTTATTATAGAATAATTTTTAGTTTAGTTATACATGGTGTGTGTTTTTAATGTATTTTGATATTTAAACGTTTTATGATTTTTAACCAAAATTCAAATAGCATATAATGGTAATGAATATGTTATAATATAAAACTGATATGTTGTTAGGAGTGAAAACATTCATAAAACTATCAAATTAATTTGTTGGATTGGATGTGTCATAAAGAATAGTAGTGTTACAATTCACATAAAAGCGGTGGTGTATTGATTTCCCATTCCTCAAGGAATGGTGGTTCCTATAATACATATTCCTATGATCACATTGATGAATCAACGATAATAGTATTATTTAAAATTATTATCCTATTGTATGTTATCATTAAATTTTCTTCCATGAGAAGTAATACAAGGGGTAAGGAATTGTGAAATAGTATCATGAATTCAAAATGAATTTTATAGTTGAGAATAACAATTTATGAAATGGAGTTTATTAAAGGTAACATCCTTAAGGATATTCTATTGTAGACTCCATTTATGAAATGTTCTTATAAGGGTATCCTGACCAATATATGATACTACACTACAAAATAACTCTCTTCAAAGAAATAATTAGAATTATGAGGTTATAGGCTATATTTTTGGGTCATGTTTCTCGATCACATAATGATAAATTCATATTCATCTTCATCATATGTCACAAAGATGATTAATTTTAACATTTAATTTGTAATCATTGTCAAAAATGATTATAATGATGGATATGTTTTGATAGTGAAGTTTACACATTTGAATTTCATTCCATATTTTCAATATTAAAGTATTTCATTTATTCATATATAGAGGTATTGGTTTGATATATTTAATATATAATTTCTCATATCATAATTTTTTTGAGAATATCAAATCCTGATAGTGTTATCAGAGGTTACCATATGTCTATATTTGTGGAACCATATTGGAAATTATGTATATTTATTTCCTACTACATATCATTATCGTTATCATAAAATACTATTTGATATTTTTATGTTGGATTCGAATTATAAAATTTTATATAGATATCTTAATCCATGACATAGTTCATTACCATATATTATAAAATGAGATATTTTATAACATCCTCATAACAAATTATATGATTACCTATATCATGTTTTAAAATTAAATGAATAATATAACATATCTGATAACCCTAAATGTTTCTAAATTCAATATTTCATAATGTTGGTATCAATTGGGGTATCAATTATAATGTTCACCTGATAGTTCACTAATGGTCAATCAATTTTATGGATTCAACTATCAATCATAAATAATGACTGCTAACACATTGAATAGTGCCCTATCAATAATATCCAATGACTCACCCAAAATTGTAAAATATTATCATAATATGAATATTAATTTTCATTTCATCAAATTTTTTATTTTTTATTATATTTAATAAATTGTTTAAAAATCATCTTTTAAATAAGTATGAGGGAAATTTATTACTATAAATAGTGTAAAAAAATATTATTTATAAATTTATTATATATAATTAATAAATTTTTAACAAATAAATATATTTCAGTATTTATAAATATTAAATATTAACATTATAAACTAGTAAATCATTTCTTATCTATAAAATATGAATATTAAATAGTCTATTTATTTATTATTCATAATAAGAAATTTTTATTGTTTAAAAATTTTATAAAATAAGGTAAAAATATAAAATGTTTATATTTTATGAAAATAAATTTATCCAAATAATAATATTGATTAGTTTAAATTAAGGGTCCCTATTTGAGATGTTGATTAATAAACATCAATATATTTTTCATATTTTAATTGATAATGTATTAAATAATATAATGTATTCCCCATTTATAAAATGTGAAATATTTTCAAAATAGATTATTTATTATAAAATGTTTATAAATCATTAAATTTAATGTGTTTAAATATATATGAAACTTGAGGAATATTATGAATTACATAAAATTTTTAAATTGATTTTAATCACTTATATTCATGACATGAAAAATTCTGGATGATGAATAACAAATAATATTGGGTATTTAAATAGTTTTTTTTCAATTTATTATAGATGGTTATAACATATTTAAAGACTTGAATTTTTCATTATTTTTGATATTATTCACTTATTTAATATTAATGGTAATACATTTTAAAAAAAATTGTGAATATACATGTATTATTTAGTTTATGTGAGGAATTAGATATTATATATTATAAAAACATGCATTATATCTAATTCCAGATGAAATATAACTTATTAACCATCTCCATAATTAGTAATTACTATTTTTCTCCTATATTATCTATTTGAGAATTTTTGGTTCATATTATATTTTTTAGTTATGATTTATTGGATTCTCTATTAGGTAATGTATTCATGGGTAGAGGGAAATTGAGCCCAAATTCCCATTAACCAAGAGGATTATAAAATATCCAAAAAACTATGGGGTGGATATCTATGTCTATAGGTTCACTAAAGTTCATGTTATAAATTTCATATAATTATATACCATTAAATTTTTTTTGTACCATATGCATGAGATTCATAAGGATATATATAGTTGTATTTTAAAAATATTCAATAGTGAGTCACCAAATTGTGGGTTCTATAAATAGATACACAATAATATAATTCAAAAATACTAATTTCATCAATGGAAAATTATTCCAAATTTAATTTTTAGAAAAAATAAAATATTATTGTTATAACTTGAGAAATAAAGGTGATATTAAGTCTACTATTAAAATTATGCTTGAAATTCCAGTCCAATTAAATTTTATTAATACATTGTGATTTGAACTGGGTTGGTTATTATATTGTTCGGTTCCCATATATTATCATAATTAATGAAAAATGTTAAGTGTGTCCCTAATATATTTAGTCTCATGTTCTTGGAATTATCTTTAGCTGGCAGATAAATAAGAGAACATAATAAGATAATGTTACCTGTTGAATAATGTGATATTTATCTATATGATGTGTTGGAAAATTATTTTTAGACTAAAAAATCAAATAATCATAATTTAAATGTTTTAGATAATTTTGAAACAATATATCTATGAAATGGGGGAGTTTCTGAAGTTTCCAAAAACATAATGAAATTAAGATCTTATACAATAATAAATATGATATGTTTACATGGGGATTACATTTTTGTGGGATACCGTTTATTAAAATGTATTCCAACATGTCGTTAAAACAAGAAACTCATCTAATGAATGTATTTTTTTATTGTAAATTTTTAAATCACAATAACACATATATTTGAGAAAAATAATATAGGAAACAAAATCATAATTTATGAATCTTTTATGACATATAAATTATGAAATGTTATTATTTTCATGGTATTATATGTGTTAGATATGACTCATCTTTTGTAATTTGGTGTTAACTTTATTCAAAAAGTCACTCAATATTCATCTTGGATGAATAGAATGGTTCATGTAGTGTTTAAAAGGAAATAGATGCCAGATAAAAAAATAAAACATAGTCGCCTCTCATAAATTCTATATTATTAGTTATTTATATGAAATTGTTGATATTTATTACATCCTTAAGGCTTATAATTTTAAATTGACTCATTAATCTATTATTTATGGATATTATTCAATAAGATAATTGATGTTATAAAAATATTTCCAATTATTTTGAAGTGGTGAGAATAAAATAATGCTTAATTTGATGTTAAGGATTTATTTAAGTGTATTCAATATATTTAGAAATATTTTCAAACCAAAATAAGAAATTTCATATGTAATGTCCGATAATAAATATATGAGTATAAAATATTTGAACCACAAACTAAAATGATGAAAATAGATATAGTAAATATTCAAAAGTATTGAATTATTTTATATTGTATAAAAGGTTTCTTAAACTCCATCACATGTTTCTGAAAAGTATCTTAATTAATGAAATTAGTTCAATTATATTGAATTTTATATAAAAAATGTAATATTTAGATCTTTTTCAAATATATGGTTGTGAAAATCAAATGAATGAATGATATATCTAGTTGTTTTCTTGAACTTGATGAAGAAGATTGATTATATATAAATTATTGGAATGTAATGAAATTTTTCAGAACATTATATAGTTACAAAAATTATGTTTTTCTTAATATAATTTAACATATATAACAGTTGAATCTATTCATTAATAAAGAGTTCTAGTATAAAAATTAGATGATTAATTTTATACATGTGGTTTATTATTCATTTGATTATATTTTATATTATTTATTAGGATAATAGGTAAAAAATGTTTCAACCAACGTAAAGTTTTTATTATGATATTTCTTAATATATGGATGATTATTACATCTTCACATATCAATGAAATATTTTAAATAAAAAAACCCAATTATAGTTGATAATTATCCAATCATATAAAATACTCTAATTTATATTAAAAAAATAGTTTACATATTAAATGTTCATCCAAAAGTTATATAATTGTTATTAAATAATAAATAAAATATTTTTTTATCATATAATGACCTTGTAGTGTCTTTGACAAAGTAGGAGTACTTCTGAGATTTTGATTGATGAGTGCCTAAAAATGAAATATTATCCCATTAAAAATTCAAATAAATTGTTTCACCCTTCATATAAAAAATATCATTTTACACGAGATGTTGAAAAATATATAATGGTTATATTTATTATCCACGATAATGTTAATAAAAATATATCCAAAAATTATTATCTCAGTTAATAGGAAATGTGACTATTCACTTAACACCTTAAAATAATTATAGTGGATATATATAGAGAGAAATGAAATTTCCTCAATTTATTCATTTTATCAAGTGAATATAAATTTAACAAAATTTCTTTAGGATATGTTGGTATATGATTTTTTAAATACGTTCATTTCTTTTCATATGATAATTATGATAAATCATTATTGACATTGTTTGTGGGATAATGATGTTAAATATATAAAAAGTTCTATGTTGATCATTGTTGTTATTATTGAAACAATTAATGTTATAGATACATGAAATGTGAATATGATCTAAGAGTATATCACTATTAATGATTCAGAATTCTCACTATGATTCAATATTTAATTATTCATTGATGTTAGTCACTAAAGATATTAGATGTGGGGATTTGAGTTTTGGGCACATAGATATGTGGAAAGAACACCATATAGATGACATATGTTTACAAACCCCTTGAATTTGAAACAAATATATGGTGGATAGGGAAATATATCAAATATGATATGCTGGAGTAGATCATTAATAATGTTTTTATCTGTTTTGAATGATATTTAGCAATGTATATCAAATCATATAAATTATATATCAACATTATCATTTATCCACATTGGCGTCATATTTGTATATATTGATACACATTTTCTGAAATGAAATAATGATTAACCTATGGATGATCCAATTTGATTTATCCAAAAAAACATTCATCATATGTTTTTATATGTAATGATGAATGGTTAAGTGTATGATGATTATGATAATTTATGAGATAAAAATATTCTTATGATTCCCAAAAAAAATGTTTCAATTATTTGAATGGACAATTATGTATAAAACATAGACTATCATACAATATGTATTTTTTAATTTATTGGGTTCATGTATCTTGTTAAATTCCATATAAAATATGGTTGGTTACATACCTGTCATAATAACCATCATAAATTGGTTCTATTATTGTACAACAAATGAGGCTTAGATAATCAATGATTTATGGGTATGTTCCAAATCATTTCATTAGTTAGAGCACAATAGATATGGGATTTATCATCTAGAATAAGTATTACGAAATCCTATGACATGATTGAGATGGAAAAAGGATTGTATAGAAACATATATGTTGTATATATTATTTTATTATCTATTTATATTAGGGCATCTAATGTGATCATCAATATAGTTGAATGACATGTGATGTAGTCATCGACATGGTCAGTGTATACCTAGAAAATCAATAATATTTGTGATAGTGATATATGATTGAAAAATATTAAGTCCCATATTAACTGGATTGTAATGTCAAAGGGAACATATAATAATACAATCTATTGTGTGATGTGAATGCTAGAGATACGTATAGAGATACTTGAGTTTTATGAATATCATAACAAATCAATGTGTATCTTGTTTAGAATTTATTCATTTTAGTGTTTTCCCATTGGTTTCATTTAATGATTGAGAAATTAAAAAAAACATTCAACACTAAAATATTCAGTGGGTAATAATTTTTAGTTAACATAACCAGAATTTTTTTCGCTCAAAGAGGTTTTCTAAAATGGTTTTATTATTAATAAAAAAGTGTTGTTGATGGGTTTTCATATGTATTTAATTAGATGTCATTTTCAATTAAGGAATTAATATCTCTACCATAGTGTTTTAAAGATATAAAAAATATTTTATTGGTATGATTTTGAATTTTAATGATATTATATATGGTTAAGTTGAAGGAATTTAATTAATTCATTAGTTAATGTAAAAGATTATAGTATATGTAACATAAAGCTATTATTAAATAATATTAATGTCTATGTCACCTTATTCTAATAGGATATCATATAGAATGTAATCAAGAATCATCCTAGACATTATTGGGAGAAATTGGATATTTTATAATTCATGGTTATATGACACTACCTAGGATTGTCATAATAGAAAATTTTTCCATATTGTAAGGAAAAGTTATCATTATAATACCACTTTCTATTCCAGTAATGGTGGATGAAAGATAACCTTTTTCATTTAAATGAATCATCCAAGATTTTTTTCTCATAAAATTGGATCTCTAATTTTGATACATACAGAATTACAATATATATATATAATAGTATAATTAATTCATAGTAGATTCTACTACTACATTATAATGCATAAGTAAATTCAATATTTACTAAGGATTGTATATAATGATGTTTTCTAAGTGTATTCTATCATAATATGTTTAAAAAAATATAGTCCCAAAAATGATCAAAATTCATATCTCATAGATTATCCTCTCTTACCTCCTATACATAAACAATTAAACATAAAATTAAGAATGTTAAGGATCAAGCTTGTATAATAAGAGATTCAAAATCATCCTCAAATGAAAATAGTTTCATTCGATTCTTCCTTTTTAATATTTTGATGTATATCTATAAATTTTTCAATATAGGTGACACTATTAATGGATGTTTTGGGTCACAAGAAAATTATTTTAAAAATATTAATATACATTAAATCACATGATTTAATACATTGATAAAAAATGACATTCCAATTATTTGGGACTTTTGATGCGAAAGTTAGGACCATAGAATATTACAAAATACATGGATTTTCCAATGGGATGTATAACAATTTTCAACAGTTGGTGTTCAGTTTGAGGGGAATATTTGTGAGGACATTAAATAAATACATTGATTAAATAAATTAATATTTTTATCAAAAAAATACATAATCTTCTCTATAAATTGATTGTTAGGGAGAAAATATTCTTTTTTCTGGATAACTGATGGAAATTGGAGAGGAGGATGAAAAACTCTTTATTAATTAGTGGTTCAAGAATAAGGATTGATGATAAAATGGTCAATGACAATCATGGGAAATATGGAAAACACAATAGGACTATCCTCTACATACCTAATAGATGTGTTATTCACCAATGATTTATCAAGGCTCGATGTAGGAATTATTATTTTAGGGCATCCAATCCTATTTCATCTAACTGAATTGAGTATATTTTGTCTACTTTTTTTGTAATCATGTTCGTCACATGATCCCTATCTCATTTATTATTCGTAATATACATTTTTATCATTGTTTCACATAATACATGCACCTCTTTTGATTCATCAATTCATTGTCAATGCACAAAATATCATCTACCTATGCTAATATAAATATACTACTTTGAGTTTACTAAAAATTTCATTATATTCTTTATTATTGATCTACATAGTAGCGGTTTGAAATTTTCAGGTCATGTTTTAGCATGATTAACCCCTAATTCATTTCATATTTATGCATGATGTATGGATCAGTGTATTTTATATGAATGATTATGTGGAGAAAATTTGTGTGTATTGGGAACAAATATTTCAATCCAAATCTTGGTTCATCATCCACATAACTAGTTCATTTCAACAAGATGAATTGCATGGTGGTGTTCTCGATAGAATTTTAGAACTCCTACTAGATTGATAATTGTTGGTTCCATATCCACCCAATGATGTGTGATTTGTGGTGAAAATTGTTTATGTGATGTTGTAGGAACGAAAAGTGAAGTATAATTTATGTTTCTTAATGTCCAAATATACATGGTGTGCATTACAATAACACATATTGTTTATTCACCTGGTCATGGAAGCATTGTTTTTATTTTTAGATAAATATTATGTGCAGTGTGGATAAACCAACATGTCAAGTGAAACAAATCAGTCTACTATGTTTTTTTCTAAACGAACAACCAAGGAACTTATATATTTATATATGTCTTATAAGAATTGGGATATTTAATGTAAATGTGAATATCGTGATGATACATGTTTCTTGGGTACACATTTAGTGTTCTTGGGAATGGTATGGAGTTCAATTGTATATATTGTTGTCTCATGTAATGGGATACATTGCATGGGCATGTCACAGTGTACATGAGAATACCAAAGGGCATTTAAGACACAATGTTTAACTTTTATAAATTCTTGTTATACTATATATTTTAGTTTTAGTATCATATGTATACAAAATATGGTTCTGAGAGAGGTCCCATTCATGGAGAACTAATATACACATTGTGTACATTAATCGCGAATGTAAAAATTATATATATTCTTCATAGAGACTCAATATTGGGAGCTTGGGTATCCGATCGTGAGTATTTTTTCATATAGAAATTGATGGTGGACATCATTCTCTTCATTGATTATATGTCACAAAGTTTCCTAAACATGACTCTCCCTTCAATGATACATAATCAACATAAGTTAGCGGGCTTTTTCAATAGAGAGTCATTAAGGTGGGAACCCAGTGCCCCACATATCACTTTGCATATAGTAACCCATATGTAAGAAATAAGTATTTTTTGAAGACTCCTACTCTACAAAGAGATCGATTCCACTATATATCATGTAGCACCCCACTGTCATGGTGCACTATTAGGGAGTTCATCCCCTACATATGATAACACCCCATTGGTGTGATGCATAGTGGTGAGGTTGGATCCCAACACACATATTTTTGATGATCTTCAGAGATCCATGAATAATAGATAGTTTCCCTAATCATTTGTAGAAAATTCTAAATAGTATTCCCTCCCCTATGTGTCTTACATGGTTAAATATGATTGTTTGGAAGTAGAGACATTATAATATAGAAATGGTAAGACTCATCATCTTTAGAATATTTGGAGATGGATATGACCTATCTCCGTCACATGGGATTAGTTATGCGAATATCTGATGATTGTGTTTTGTTACCCTCTTTCATATTGATTAAAATAACAATTTTTTTCCCATTACATCAAATTATATGTTTTTAAGGAATCATATAATGTAGGTATATACCAATAAAATCATGGGAATTGAAATCACTTGTTGATTCATAGGAATATAATATATAAATTATTGGAAATATCAAGAGACTCTGATATTGTGAGTAAGTCAGTCATTAGTCTCCCTTTTCCAGTTGTTTCATAGTTGAGACCTCATTTCTCGTCGGGCAAGTATTTTTCCAATTAATAAATTTAACTATTATTTTAATAGTTATATTCCAACCATTCAATTGTTACATGAATGGTTTACTCTATGTATGTTTGGACTTTTATTATATAGCATGGTTATTTCATAGAGCTAGTTGTGTGTGTTCACATGAGTTCTTATGATACCACATCCATTTAAATATTAACATTTTAGTGTTTTTTAGTAGACCATGTCATATTAGAGGAGGATTTGGAGTTTTCATAGTATATTAACCATTGTATTGGGAATCCCAAGATGGTTAGTTCATGATATTATTGTATCATTTGTGTTCATTCAAAAAAGTTGTTGTTTTTATTTTAAACTATAAGTAATTATTTGTTTTAGATTGTAGGGAATTGGGTTGAGAGTGTTTTTAGTGTCTCATTCATTATAAGTACCTGATATTCTTATTCATACAAAAACATGCATTCACTTGTATTATGAAAATAGTAATTCCAACATGGCATATCAATGAATATATTTCATGTAATCCAATGATAAATGAATCATATTTTATTAGGAAATTTTTCATTCATGTATATCCTGAATTAGAATCATAGATATTCTCATTGATTGTGGTATATCCTGATATCTTTCATTATTCCTATGTAATGATAGGAATAAATTATTTTTCAAATGATTCAAGATGATGAATTGTTAATATATGAGGCCTCGATTCTAGGACCCACTAATGGGAGTTTTCCTACAATAGAGATTGTGAAATACTACAATGTGTTCAGTATTGTGTAGACCCACTTTCCATGGTATTAAAAGATGATCCTATGTATTTTGTGGAGTATGTTTCTCCATTATTATAGGAATATAATGTTTTTATGTTTAGCATGTTTCTTATCGTACAATAATAAAGAATGTTGAGTTTTAATGGCCAGTATAACCCTCTTGCACTAGATGATTTGCTTAATTAGATATTTTTTAATTTATATAATTTATTCATGAGATGACTTGATCGTTTCACTAAGAAATTTTTTAGCGTATAAAATAATTCTTTGGGTATGGTATGGTAATATATAAATGGAAAGAGGTGAACATCTATTGGGATATAAATAAAAATATATTCCAAGAGGAGTACCTTCAAATAACTCTTCCGATGACTGGGTAATATATATAAATTATTGATGTATTTATCTATCTAATATGGGACCCATTCTTAATATTATGGAGGACGAAAATCTATAATTACATAGAGAAAAAAAAAGGCGATTGATGGATACATGTGCGGGTGTTTTGAATTCATTAAAAATAGTAAGAGATACACTTCCCCTTGGAAGATATATTCTTTTATAACACAATGATATTTTGTTTAAATGATTTATTGATTCCAAATGTGGATATTATCAGCCAGATTTCGTGAGGTCCTCATAATTATATTATTGATTTAATTTATGATATAAAGTTTCTCAGGAGACCTATCAGATGTTGGAATGTATCCTTATGAGGCTTTCTAGGGAGTGGAATTTATTTTCATGGTTCATGCTCAAATATATTTTCATTGAATGGGATCTATGTTCCTACATATAGATGGGTATGTATTATACTATATGGTAAATTAAATATTCATGGTGATTTTAATCATAAAAAAATTGATAATGGACCACTTAACTAATAAATTAGTGAGGTTTTACCTTGTTCTGTTGGGTACTTATGGAATTTGACATCCATCAGTATAGGATGACTATATAGATGACATACATGAAAATGTTTTAGGACTACAAACATGGTGAGATGTAGACATATCCACCCATATTTACCCTAGTTGTACACAATCATTATCTACAAAACGTCCAGTGACCCACACCATTATTCAAGAGGATATGTGGTAGTTGGATGATCATTGAATGAATGGTATTATCAGACCATGTGTGTCCCTCTAGGTGGCTCTATTTTTTATCTATAAGAGCATTATAATGATTTTAATTCATTACATTGATTACAATTACCTAAAAAGAATATGTATAATTAAAATGATCCCCTTTGTAATGAATTATGTCATATTTTAGCAGATGGAAGGTTTGAGTTGGGTATAAATAATGATCAAAGGTATAGATACGATGACTTTTGGGATCAATATTATGATATATCAATGATGGAAGTCTGATGAATCTATATTAACTATGAGTTACATATAATGCTTTTAGATTTGATTAATTCCCCGAATATGTTCATGTATATAATGAAATATATCTATTAGTTATACATAGACATATTATATATTTTCATCATTGAAAAAATTATAATATTCTCAGAATGTGTGTAAGAGAATGAAAATATTTTGGGGATATTTATATACATATTCCAATAGAACATGATTTATTATAATCCTTTGAAATGATAGTTTTTTTCTATGAGGATCACTTTTAGGGTAATTCTATCCTTAGATAATGTGTTATCTATAGGTCTTACATTGATTGATGTTGGGAATTTTTGGGTAAACAGAGGATCCTTTCATAGGTTTTGAGTTTTCATATTTTTGTCGGTTTTACGAGGGATTCATGGAATAATATCCCAAGATAGAAGTCCATTTGTGTACATTGACATATAAAGGGAATCCATTTACCTGCATTTACTAGTGTTAGAGATCATTCAAATGGTTAAGGGTGAGATTAGCCAATTTTCATGATTTTCTTCCACTGAGGGAAGACAATTGTGAACATGGTATTTTCTAACACCACTTGAGCTAGGATGAGTAATGATTGAATAAATATTCAGTATGTGGAATAATTTGTTTTTTGGATTTTAGAATTCATGATTTTAATTTTGAAAATGGTGACTGAAATTTGGTTGTGATATTCTTCACCAAGATGATGTGGAGGAACTATATTTTGGACGACTATTTCATTGTTTCCTTTAACAACTAGAGGATCAGGTAAATTTCATGTTATAAAATATGAACATACTAATTTTTTTAAAATATTATCCCAATAAGAATATGGATTTGATATAGTATATAATATAGGAAATGGAAACATGGTTTAATATTCTCATTGAAGGAACATCCATTCTCACATGGTGGAGTTGACATTTGAGAAGTTTTATTTGTTGTTGATATATATGTTGTTATATATGCTTGTATCTTCTCATCAGTAGAAGGTTGTGAATCCACTGAATCATTATCATTTTATATATGAAAATTTTGGATACATAGACTATGAGGTTCTACGTGACTACATATCTTAAATAGATTCACCATATGAATTTTTTGACAGAGGGGAGCACATTGGAATTTTGTTAGAGTGGAAGGTGATTCCAATCAGGATTCATGATGATGTTTTGACAGAGCTTCATAAATACCGTGGATATTAGTATAGGTGTGTGGAATATCTATAGTTACCATTATATGTATTTTTGGTGGATTATTATTAGGTGATGTATTGACCAGTTTTTATCTTTGTGTATCACATGTTATTAGATGAAAGATTAGAATTATGTATGAACATGTTTCACTCATTTCGCTTATGATTTGTGAATTCGGATGGGATAAAATAAAGTTGGATTTAGTGAAGGGTATTATATAGATATCTGGACTCCAAAAAGTTATATGGGTGATTATATAATAAATAATAATGTCAGATAAAATTTGAGGTACATGAGAGTGGAGTGAATTCGAGAGAATGAGATAGTTGTACATGCATGAGATCATATGGTATCAAGGGATAATCATGACGAACCTCTTTGATCATGATGCTCGGTTTTGGTCACTTTTTTGGATGGATCTATAGGTGGAATTCATGACTGAGTTATGTATAAGTGTGTCATTTTACCTCTACATGGACATAGAGATCGACTATACCATTATGGGTTTGGATTATATATTGAGATGTTGTGTATAAGACCTAGAATGTTGCTCGGAGTATACGTTTATATTTTTTATATTTTCTAGTTATGAAAACTATCACACTACTATTTTTAGGGAACCATTTAAGGAATGTTATGGAAGATAATATAGTTCACCATTATAATACAATAAATTGGTGAGACTTTTTTTGTTATACCAGACCTATAGAATGAAAAATATAAAAAGAATGAGGTGATCCATGACAAATGAGTACAACCCATAGTGGAATGAAATATTATGGAGATGGATTATATATTCATTTTGACTTTTATTATGAAGACGATGAATTATTGAGTATCCTCATGGTGTATATTGTAGTGTATTTTCTTTTTTGTAAGCTTTACATTGAGGTTGTCATTTCTGTTTTAGAATGGGGTTTGTGAGGTTTCATAAAAAAATTTATTTCCTTTTTTAGTTACTAGGTAAATGAAAGCTTTTTGGGGTCACAAATATGGAGATACATGCATAACCCATCACATGTAATTTAATTTAGATAAATGGACATCATGGATGAATCCACATTCGTAGAGTAAACTGTGTTGATTGTGGACTAGAAAGGGGATATCATGTGTGGCCGGAACAATCATTTTATTCAAGTGATTTAGAAATATGGGAGTATTCAAAAGATATTATGATAAAATTATAATTAAATTCAGACTAAGCACCCTCAACATTTTGACCATTTTATTATTTTTCCTTTGAAAATCATTGTATAATGGGATGATGTAATTACACTATTATAGTTGGATTAATATATTTTATATATATATACAAATATATAGATTTTATTTAGATGCATCACTGTGTTTGGGTGTTCTGTGACCCAAGAATCCAAATTTTAAAAATATTAATATGTATTAACATGAACAGATAATTATTATAAAAAAAATTGTTTCATTGAATGGAATATAAAATAGGATATTTGTATCCAATGTTCATTATAGAAATATTGTTTTTTTCTAGTATTGTCAAAATTTTCAAATTAATATGTTGTTCAGTTTGAGGTGAAAATGTTCATGTGTGTAATTTAAATAAAATTATTATTTTAATTATTTAATTTAATAACCATGTACAAATCCGTACTTCAAATAACTAGTTATGGGAAATATTTAGGTTTTCCACATAACCCCATGAATATATAGGGGAAAAGTAAATGATCTTAAGTGTATTTGGTAGAACGTAATTGAGGATCGATGATGAACGAATCAAGGTGAATTACTATAATGATTTTGTAAGTTCATTTTTTAGTCTTAATTTTTTTTTCAATAAATTGTTTTCATGTTATAATTTTTTTTTCATATCAACAGATAATATTAATAAAAATTTTTTATTTTGAAAAATAAAATAATTATATTTATTTATATGAAATAAATATCACATTTACATGATAGATCATATTAGGAAATGAATGGAAATATATTTAATTTTATGATTAAAAATATATATATGTAGAAAAATATTTTCATTGGGTTTAATATTCTTATTTAAGATAAATTTAATCCAAATATATAAATTTTATTTTATAATATTGTTTCATCATTTAAAATCATTATGACTAAATTTTGGGATGATGTAAATATAAATTTTCGTATTATATGTCATAACATTATTAAAAAATGTGTCACTGTGGATAATAATTAAATAAGAATAGATTTTGATAGGCATTGTGATAATGACTCAAATTTCCACATATTTATTATTGTATAATTTTATTTCATCATATTCACCATAGCATCAGAATAGAATTTTTTATAAGAAAATTATTAATGCACACATGATGTAGGGAAACTAAAAATAAAATTATTTTTCATGAACAACTCATTGGATAACTGGGGTTGTCTCAGTTGAGGATCATTTATGTATGGTTCACCTACTTCTTCTAAATCATCAAAATAATTATTTTTGTGGTTTTTTATTTACAAAAACAATCATAGTGTAATTTATGTTTGGATAACCTATCTAATGAAAAGATATGTAAAATTAATCTAATGTGATATTAAGGATATAATGAGATACAGATTATACATATTGCCTTAGGGGGTCCGATTAAGGTTTAATAAATATTATACATTTATTTTGTTGTATTGGGCTGAATATAAAAACATGGAATATCATGATTGAATTAATATTATTTATTTGTAAATTGTAAATCATTGAGAGCCTAAGGAATCTTAATTTCACCTCCTCATATAATCATGTTTGTTAAGATACCTTGGTCATGTTTGTTCCATCTTCTAGCACCAAGCTCTATTTATATTATTCCATCAACTTGTTATCTCAAAACGTTCCTATGAATTGTTAAGCAATGACGATAGGGAAGAATGAATAAAATAAATTAGAATAAAAAAATTTGGTTGATTATCAATGATGGGAATTATCCAAATTAGTGACATTCTCCTCACCATTCTTGGAACAAAAATCTACAAAAAATATATAATTATAATTAATGAATGTTCAACAATACCATGAACTCTCCACTGCACAAGCACTGGTGTCAACCTATAATTTAATGGAGTATGTGATTAATCAGTGGAATGGTTGGGGAGAAGGAGAAATAAATTAAATAAATTTAAATAAAAACTAAAATTATAATGAATATGATGATAAATAAAATAATAAATTAAAATAACTATGGTGAGGGCATGAATTCATAAAATAAAATAAAATTTGGATGTGAGAGAGAAAAAATGTATAAAAAACTATGAAATGAATATATAATTTGTAAATAGATATAAGATAATAATAATAATAATAATAATAATATTTATTATTATTATTATTAAGATAGTTTTATTTGATAAAGAAGTATAGATTGAATAACTTTGATAATATTTTTATAATAAAAACAATATTTTAATTTAATAATACTAATAATAATAATAATAAAATTAATAATAATAATTAATAGAATATAATTTAAAATATAGATGGATGGATGAAAAATTATATAAATATGAATAAATTATATTAAAAAAACTAAATTCAAATTCAAAATATAAATTAATATAAAATTGTTGGGCAAAAATCCCTCAAGGTATCATTGAAGCATTTTTGAGGTGATTGTGTTTGTTGACAAAGTGGACATCTGAGTTGTGATTGTTGACAAAGAGGATTTCATGGTGGAATGTCGAGTTTAAGAGATGAGGTCAACGATCCATGTTTGATTCAAGAACGTCTATAAAAGGAATGGATGATCTGGAGGCGGTACAAAAGAACAGATACAAGGTGGCGCCGTTTTCCAGTGTTTGCCAAATTTTTGGGCCTGAAAATCGGCAAATGAAGAAAAGTGTTTTTGGCAAAGGGACTTGCGCGCCGTGGACTTGGAGTATACGAAACTTGCGCGCCATATGTTTTTAAAGAACAGAAGATCAAAATATGGCAAAGGAAGTAGGTTCGCGCAAGTTTGGGAGTTGGTCGCGCAAGTGTCCAAAAGGACAGAAGACTTGCGCACCGAAACTGGGTCGCGCAGGTGACTTGCGCGCCGTCGCGCAGGGTGGTCAGATTTCCATTAAATACTGGACCACCCCTCCTCATTCTTCACCGGAGTTCAAGACGAGAGCTCCCGTCGCGCAGGTGTGGTGGTCGCGCAAGTGGTGTGTGTGGTCGCGCAGGTGGGACTTGCGCGCCAGTGGTTGAAGTTGTGCGCCGGTGTTAGAAGTTGCGCGTCGGTTGGCAGTTACGCGCCAATATTGGTTTGGGCTTAAAAGGAAGAGAGTCGCGCAAGTTTGGAGTTGAGGAGCTTGAGTCGCGCAAGTGTTTGAGGAGGACTTGCGCGCCCGTTGTGGCTTGCACGCCGATACTTGCGCACCGAGGTTGACTTGCGCGCCAAGTAAGGTTTGTTCCAGCAGTGTTTTTCGGGCTGCGTGGAAGCTGGAAGTTTGCCCGATACCATCGGTGCAAAGAGATATTCATCAACAGGTGAAAGTTAAACTTCAACAGAGCATCTACATACAAGAGAAGATGCATTCTTTCATGAAAATGAAGAGACTTACAGGTCTATAAACTGTGAGTGGATTCCATCCAAGAGCAGTGAGCTTAGGAAGAGGAAGAAGGTGATCCTCTCCACCGGCAGTGAGCCAGAGAGAGAGAAACAGGGAGTGACCCTTGGGAAAGCAGTGAGCTGACCCTAAACATTGTAAAGGCAGTGAGCCTGGGCATAGAAGTGATCTAGCCCGAACCTTGTAATCCACAGCTAGTGAAGATTAGTGGAATTTAGTACGACCGGCAACCTGTCGGCGTATGCTCCTTGGACGTAGCCCTTAGCGGTGAACCAAGTAAAATTGTTGTGTCCTGTGCTTGCTTTACATTCTGTTTATATCGTGCAGCAGGAAAAAGAGAAAAGAGTGTTTTGCTTAATAGCGAAACAAGATCAGAACGGGCATTAATTTTTAGTTAGTCATACCCTGATTCAACCCCCCTCTCAGGGTATCCAGCCTAGTGGATCTAACAAGTGGTATCAGAGGGAAGTTTGAAAGTTGTTCTTCTCTCAATGGAGGTAACCAATCATAAATGGATTCCGATCTTCGACGGATATAATTTTCAGATATGGAAGAATCGGATGCAACACTATTTCCGATCCTTGGGAATGGATGTGTTTTCAGCAGCTATGCATGGTATCACAGCTGATTTTAATAGTGGTGCCTTATCAGAAGCTGAGCATAGAGAGTTGGATGCTGATTCCAAAGAAATCAATGCCTTAGGGGGAGCCCTTTCCAATCCCATCTATACAAAGGTGATGTCATGCAAAACGTCACATTCCATGTGGGAAAAGCTTTTGAATATATATGAAGGGGACACAAAAGTTAGAGAGGCAAAGCTGCAGGTGTTGTGGAACAAATATGAAGATCTGAAAATGAACCCGAATGAGTCTGTTGACACATTCTTTGATAGGGTGAACATTCTGGTGGAAGATATGCGAGGTCTTGGAGAAGTCATTGAAGACATAAAGATTGTAAAGCGCATCTTGAGGAAACTTCCACCTCGGTTCAATCCGAATGTTTCTGTACTAGAAGATAAAGATCCAAAAGAGATGACATTGGACAATTTGCACAGTACCTTGGTTGCATATGAAATGAGGAACGATGATAATGAGGATGTGGAAAAGGGGAAGTCTAAAGAGGTGGCATTTAAGGCCATGAAGAAGCTCACCATTGAAGATTCTAATGAAGAAGAAGAGACAGATGAGGTGATGTCATTCCTTTCTTCGAATCTACAAAGAGGAAGAGGAAAGTTTAAAGGTAAACTTCCACTAGCATGCTTTAGATGTGGAAAGGTTGGTCATCTTGCGGCAAGATGCCCCAAGAAGTTTCAAGATGATGATGATGATGACGTTGAAATTCCCAAAAAGAAGACTTCCGCTTTTGTTAAAGGGAAGAAACAATATAAGAGAAATTTCATCAAGAAAAAGAATCTTCTTTCACAAGAATTTGAATGTTCAGATGAGTCTGAGGATGAAGAAATTGAGGAAATAGAAAATTGCAGAGATCGTGGGGTAAATGCCTTGGTGGCAATTGTTGGTAGTTCTCAAAAGGGAGAAGAAGCTGATGCTAATGAAGAAGAATAAATTGAAGGGAGAATTGATATGGAAGCCGAATTGGAAGCAGCTCTTGAGGAGATAGATGTTTGGAGAGCCAAAACGAAGAAAGCCAATAAAGTGGTTCGTGATGCCAAACTCTATATGAAACAACAGGATGAAGAAAAGTCTGAGCTGTTAGAAGAAATTGAAAGACTAAAATCCTCAAAACCAGAGAGATCAGAAAATATTTTTTGAGTATAAGCTTAAAATTGAGGAACAAAAGAAGGAAATTGATTGTTTGACTAACACAGGAAAGGAGCAGGTCAGATGTATCAAAGAGCTTGAAGAAGAAGTGGTCAGTCTGCTACAAAAACTCAAGGATCAAGATAAACTCCTGACCCCCAATGTGATATCCGAAAAGCAGGCTATTCAGAAGACATAGAAGATGAAAGCGGAGCCTAGCAGGTCAGTAGGAAAGAAACAGCAATTGAGCTCAGATGTTAAGGTCGTTTCTGGGATTAGTCAAGAACAAAAATTTGCGACAATTGCAGTCAGACCGCAAGCTCTCATCCCGAAAGTGAAGGTTGATTTGGGAACAAAATAGAATCAGAATATTCAGAGATCCCAAAGGGGAAATCACAGTGCTGAAATATCACGAGGGAATGCACCCTATATCAGGTGTTATTGCTGTGGGAAAATGGGACATTCACAGTATGTGTGTTCCATAGTCAAGAGATATAGAAGGGAACATGAACAGAGACAGCAGCCAAATAGAGAACGGTTTTCCAGAACACATTTTGAAGGACACTATTTTTGGTGCGGAGGATTTGGACACATGGCTAGGTATTGCACTTCAATAATTCAGAGAAATGTGTCAAAGAATAATCAAAATGTTCGCAAGAAGCAGATCAATAAACCAACAAGTGAGTTAAAAGTTCAGAACAGATTTGCAGCTCTGCAAGATGAGGGTGGTCTATCATACTCTGAGAAAGAACAGAAGCCTCAATCCATGCCGAGTGTGAATGAAAAAGTATGGACCAAGAAGAAGAAAAATGAGAAGGTTGTGGTGGCGGAGATTGCCCTTAAAGCATCAGATCGATCTGTTGTTTGGATCCTTGATAGTGGTTGCACATCCCACATGACGGGTAATAGGGATCTTGTTACAGGCATCAAATATGACAAAGAAGGAGTTGTCAAATTTGGAAATGATGAAGGCCTGAAGATTGTTGGCTCAGGGAAAGCCAAGTTTGGGGGAAAAGAGATGAGACGTGCTGATGTCTTGGTAGTAGAGGGTCTCAGTCATAACCTACTCAGTGTCAGTAAACTATGTGACTCTGGGCACTCTATCCAATTTATCAAGAAGATGTGTGTTGTGAAAGGAAAAGATGGAGCAGCTGTTCTGTAGGGAAAAAGGTCAAAGGGAAATCTCTATCTTGTAGGTGGGGAAGAAGATACTTGTCTTTTATCCAGAGAGGAAGAAAACCAGCTGTGGCATAAGCGACTCGGTCATCTATGCCAACCATCTATGGAGGATCTCGTTAAATGTGATGCTGCTAGAGACCTTCCCAAACTATCACGTGATCACACTCATACGTGTGATGCTTGTCAACAAGGGAAAATCATCAGAAAGACATACAGGATAAAGGAACAGAAATCAACTAGAGTGCTTGAATTGGTGCATGCTGATGTATGTGGACCTATCTCACCACGAGCTATAAATGGGCAACGGTACTATGTTCTTTTCATTGATGACTATAGCAGAATGGCATGGGTATTCATAATTACCCATAAGACAGAGGTGTTCAGTTGCATAAAGCAGTACAGGAGGGAATCAGAAAAGATGCTTGGGCAGAAAATTCTGAAGTTTCGTACTGACAACGGTACGGAATTTACAAACAGTCAGGTTGAAAACTATCTCGAGAAACATGGGATAAGGCATCAAGTTTCATCAGTAAGAACTCCCCAACAGAATGGAGTAGTTGAAAGGAGAAATCGGATCATCAACAACATGGCCAGAACAATGCTTATTGATAAGGACCTGCCAGAGAAATTTTGGAAGGAAGCAGTTTTGACATCGGTCTATGTTTCAAACCGGTCCCTGTTATGTCCGAAGCAAGGGAAGACTCCCTATGAACTGTGGTACGGAAAGAAGCCAACGTTGAAGTACTTTCGAATCTTTGGAAGTAAGTGTTTCATTCTCAACAAAGAACATCATAGGATGTTTGAGGCACGAGGAGATGAAGGGATATTCCTTGGCTATTCTAGGAAAAGCAAAGCGTATAAATGTTTCAACAAAAGGCTGGGAAAAAGCATTGAAAGCAATGATGTCACTATAGTTGAAAATGAGCAGAATACTCAACGATCCAGTGAACAGTTCCTGGATGAAAGTGATGATGAGGTAAGCAACCCAGGGGGAGCAGAAGTGGCAGAAGCTGACTCAGAAGAAGATACTGATGATGAAGAGGAAAGTGTCAAGTCAGTGTCTGTGAGAAAGCCAAAGAGTCGAGCTGAAATTGATAGGCAGAATATCATTGGTGATCAAACAGCTCCAGTTCAGACTCGAAGAATGAAATCATCACAGCAAGCATCGTTTTTGTCTCAAGTGGAGCCGAAATGTTTTTCTGATGCAGCTGAAGATGAAAACTGGGTTCAGGCCATGAATGAAGAGCTTGATCAGATTGGGAAGAACCAGACATGGGAGATTGTTTCGAGGCCAGCAGACAAGAATGTCATCGGGACTAAATGGGTCTATCGCAACAAGATGAATGAATATGGCACAGTGATTCGGAACAAAGCACGACTAGTGTGCAAGGGATACTCCCAAATAAAGGGAATAGATGTTGATGAGACATTTGCACCGGCTGCAAGGCTGGAGACAATCAGATTATTTTTGGCCATAACAGTGCAAAGAAAGTTCAAAGTGTTCCAAATGGATGTCAAATCCGCATTCTTGAATGGGGTTCTGGAAGAAGAGGTGTATATTGAGCAGCCAGATGGTTTTCTCATTCATGAGGATGAGAACAAAGTTTGTAGGCTGAAGAAGGCGTTGTATGGGCTGAAACAAGCACCAAGGGCATGGTACTCAAGGCTGGATCAGTACTTGAAGAAGCTTGGTTTCCAGTGTGGAGGAGTTGACTACAACCTCTATTTCAGCAATGACAATAATCAAAGGATGATGGTGCTAGTGTATGTCGATGACATAATTTTTGGCGGATCAGATGAAGCTCAGTGCATACAGTTTTCTGAATTCATGAAAAATGAGTTTGAAATGTCAATGATTGGAGAGCTAACGTTTTTCCTTGGTCTACAGGTGAGACAAGGAAGGAATGGAACTTTCATTTCTCAATCCAAATATGCCAAGGAGGTTCTAAGAAGGTTTGGAATGGATAATTCCAAGGAAATGAAGACTCCGGTTGCTACCCGGATGAAATTATCAAAAGATGAGGATGGCAAGGCAGTTAATATCACAGAATACAGGCAAATCATTGGAAGTCTGTTGTACTTAACCGCAACAAGGCCTGATATTGTTTTCGCCACATGCCAAGCAGCGAGATATCAGAGTAATCCCACGGAAAGTCAGATGCTTGCAGTGAAAAGAATACTTCGGTATATCAAGGGCACGGTGGACTTCGGCTTGACATACAACGACAAATCTCAGACAGAGTTATTGGGATATACTGATGCAGACTGGGCCGGTTCAGCAGATGATAGAAAATCATCGTCAGGTGGTGCATTCTATCTTGGTGGATTATGTATTTCTTGGCTAAGCAAGAAACAAGATTGCATTTCATTGAGCACCGCAGAAGCTGAGTATATTGCGGCCACTCAAGCATGCACACAGTTATTGTGGATGAAGTAGCAGCTTGAAGATATGGGAGTTGAAGTGAAGTCTCCAATCGGAATCCAGTGTGACAACTCAAGTGCTATAAATCTTAGCAAAAATCATTTCCATCATTCCAGGACAAAGCACATTGAGATCAAGTATCATTTCATCAAGGAGAAGGTTGAGCAGGGCATCGTGAAGTTGGAGTACGTGCCTACAGAACTACAGGTTGCAGACATTCTGACAAAGGCCTTACCCAAGGAAGCTTTTGAGAGGCATCGACTAGCTCTGGGAGTTCAGTCGATTCCCCGCACTTGAAATAGAGTGGATGCGGGACCCCCCCCCCCCCCCCTCTCCCCGAGGTATGATGTGTTTTTACCTAATGTGCTGATTTGTTCTCTACTCTGTTACAGTCTGCAAAGGACTGCCTTTGGGTTCGTTGACAAAGGGGGAGAAAATAGTGATTGTCCAAGGGGGAGACAATGTGGAGATTTGATAAATCATGAATGATATGGGGAGTGACAGGTGGAGCAGCCAGATAGGGGGAGTTGAATCTGGTTGAACGTGCTTAGCCAGAGCTTAGCTTGGACAACACAGGAAATATGGCTAAAGAGGTGTTGAAGCTGTGAGCAGAAAGGGGGAGAGTTTTAAATCTGACGATGCTAGAAGTGATCGATCAAAGAATAGATATCACGATAGCTGAGGATCGTGATTAAAGCAGAAGGGTGTTTTTGGACAGTGTTTGGTGTCAACAGTGGATGTCAGAGATAAAGTGATTCATTGATGAACTTTTCATTTACTCTTGTTTCTCACACCGAGCATTGCTCATGTGGGCTTAGAGTATGTGTTGAGTAAATCCTTGGTCTCTATCAGAATCGCAATGAGGCGAATGGAGGCTGAAGAATCAATGACATATCTTTGTTTGTAAGACTTGTCAACAAACCCAAAGGGGGAGATTGTTGGGCAAAAATACCTCAAGGTATCATTGAAGCATTTTTTAGGTGATTGTGTTTGATGACAAAGTGGACATCTAAGTTGTGATTGTTGACAAAGAGGATTTCATGGTGGAATGTCGAGTTTAAGAGCTAAGGTCAACGATCCATGTTTGATTCAAGAACGTCGATAAAAGGAATGGATGATCTGGAGGCGGTACAAAAGAACAGATTCAAGGTGGCGCCGTTTTCCAGTGTTTGCCAAATTTTTGGGCCTGAAAATCGGCAAATGAAGAAAAGTGTTTTTGGCAAAGGGACTTGCGCGCCGTGGACTTGGAGTATAGGAAACTTGCGCGCCATATGTTTTTAAAGAACAGAAGATCAAAATATGGCAATGGAAGTAGGTTCGCGCAAGTTTGGGAGTTGGTCGCGCAAGTGTCCAAAAGGACAGAAGACTTGCGCACCGAAACTGGGTCGCGCAGGTGACTTGCGCGCCGTCGCGCAGGGTGGTCAGATTGCCTATAAATACTGGACCACCCCTCCTCATTCTTCACCGGAGTTCAAGACGAGAGCTCCCGTCGCGCAGGTCTGTTGGTCGCGCAAGTGGTGTGTGTGGTCGCGCAGGTGGGACTTGCGCGCCAGTGGTTGAAGTTGTGCGCCGGTGTTAGAAGTTGCGCGCCGGTTGGCAGTTACGCGCCAATATTGGTTTGGGCGTAAAAGTAAGAGAGTCGCGCAAGTTTGGAGTTGAGGAAGCTTGAGTCGCGCAAGTGTTTGAGGAGGACTTGCGCGCCCGTTGTGGCTTGCACGCCGATACTTGCGCGCCGAGGTTGACTTGCGCACCAAGTAAGGTTTGTTCCAGCAGTGTTTTTCGGGCTGCGTGGAAGCTGGAAGTTTTCCCGATACCTTCGGTGCAAAGAGATATTCATCAACAGGTGAAAGTTAAACTTCAACAGAGCATCTACATACAAGAGAATATGCATTCTTTCATGAAAATGAAGAGACCTACAGGTCTATAAACTATGAGTGGATTCCATCCAAGAGCAGTGAGCTTAGGAAGTGGAAGAAGGTGATCCTCTCCACCGGCAGTGAGCCAGAGAGAGAGAAACAGGGAGTGACCCTTGGGAAAGCAGTGAGCTGACCCTAAACATTGTAAAGGCAGTGAGCCTGGGCATAGAAGTGATCTAGCCCAAACCTTGTAATCCACAGCTAGTGAAGATTAGTGGAATTTGGTACGACCAGCAACCTGTCGGCGTATGCTCCTTGGACGTAGCACTTAGCGGTGAACCAAGTAAAATTGATGTGTCCTGTGCTTGCTTTACATTCTTTTTATATCGTGCAGTAGGAAAAAGAGAGAAGAGTGTTTTGCTTAACAGTGAAACAAGATCAGAATGGGCATTAATTTTTAGGTAGTCATACCCTGATTCACCCCCCCTCTCAGGGTATCCAGCCTAGTGGACCTAACAAGTGGTATCAGAGGGAAGGTTGAAAGTTGTTCTTCTCTCAATGGAGGTAACCAATCATAAAGGGATTCCGATCTTCGATAGATATAATTTTCAGATATGGAAGAATCGGATGCAACATTATTTCTGATCCTTGGGAATGGATGTGTTTTCAGCAGCTATGCATGGTATCACAGCTGATATTAATAGTGGTGCATTATCAGAAGCTGAGCATAGAGAGTTGGATGCTGATTCCAAAGCAATCAATGCCTTAGGGGGAGCCCTTTCCAATCCCATCTATACAAAGGTGATGTCATGCAAAACGTCACATTCCATGTGGGAAAAGCTTTTGAATATATATGAATGGGACACAAAAGTCAGAGAGGCAAAGATGCAGGTGTTGTGGAACAAATATGAAGATCTGAAAATGAACCCGAATGAGTCTGTTGACACATTCTTTGATAGGGTGAACATTGTTGTGGAAGATATGCGAGGTCTTGGAGAAGTCATTGAAGACATAAAGATTGTAAAGCGCATCTTGAGGAAACTTCCACCTCGGTTCAATCCGAAAGTTTCTGTACTAGAAGATAAAGATCCAAAAGAGCTGACATTGGACAATTTGCACAGTACCTTGGTTGCATATGAAATGAGGAACGATGATAATGAGGCTGTGGAAAAGGGGAAGTCTAAAGAGGTGGCATTTAAGGCCATGAAGAAGCTCACCATTGAAGATTCTAATGAAGAAGAAGAGACAGATGAGGTGATGACATTCCTTTCATCGAATCTACAAAGGGGAAGAGGAAAGTTTAAAGGTAAACTTCCACTAGCATGCTTTAGATGTGGAAAGGTTGGTCATCTTGCGGCAAGATGCCCCAACAAGTTTCAAGATGATGATGATGATGACGTTGAAATTCCCAAAAAGAAGACTTCCGCTTTTGTGAAAGGGAAGAAACAATTCAAGAGAAATTTCTTCAAGAAAAAGAATCTTCTTTCACAAGAATTTGAAAGTTCAGATGAGTCTGAGGATGAAGAAGTTTAGGAAATAGAAAATTGCAGAGATCGTGGGGTAAATGCCTTGGTGGCAATTGTTGGTAGTTCTCAAAAGGGAGAAGAAGCTGATGCTAAAGAAGAAGAAGAAATTGAAGGGAGAATTGATATGGAAGCCGAATTGGAAGCAGCTCTTGAGGAGATAGATGTTTGGAGAACCAAAACAAAGAAAGCCAATAAAGTGGTTCGTGATGCCAAACTCTATATGCAACAACAGGATGAAGAAAAGTCTGAGCAATTAGAAGAAATTGAAAGACTAAAATCCTCAACACCAGAGAGCTCAGAAAATATTGTTGAGTATAAGCTTAAAATTGAGGAACAAAATAAGGAAATTGATTGTTTGACTAACACATGAAAGGAGCAGGTTAGATGTATCAAATAGCTTGAAGAAGAAGTGGTCAGTCTGCGACAAAAACTCAAGGATCAAGATAAACTCTTGACCCCCAATGTGAAATCTGAAAAGCAGGCTATTCAGAAGACAGAGAAGATGAAAGCGGAGCCTAGAAGGTCAGTAGGAAAGAAAAAGCAATTGAGTTCAGATGTTAAGGTCGTTTCTGGGCTTAGTCAAGAACAAAAATTTGCGACAATTGCAGTTAGACCGCAAGCTCTCATCCCGAAAGTGAAGGTTGATTTGGGAACAAAACAGAATCAGAATATTCAGAGATCCCAAAGGGGAAATCACAGTGCTGAAATATCACGAGGGAATGCATCCTATATCAGGTGTTATTGCTGTTGGAAAATGGGACATTCACAGTATGTGTGTTCCATAGCCAAGAGATATAGAAGGGAACATGAACAGAGACAGCAGCCAAACAGAGAACAGTTTTCCAGAACACATTTTGAAGGACACTGTTTTTGGTGCAGAGGATTTGGACACATGGCTAGGTATTGCACTTCAATCATTCAGAGAAATGTGTCAATGAATAATCAAAATGTTCGCAAGCAGCAGATCAATAAACCAACAAGTGAGTTAAAAGTTCAGAACAGATTTGCAGCTCTGCAAGATGAGGGTGGTCTATCATACTCTGAGAAAGAACAGAAGCCTCAATCCATGCCGAGTGTGAAAGAAAAGGTATGGACCAAGAAGAAGAAAAATGAGAAGGCTGTGGTGGCGGAGATTGCCCTTAAAGCATCAGATCGATCTGGTGTTTGGATCCTTGATAGTGGTTGCACATCCCACATGACGGGTAATAGGGATCTTGTTACAGGCATCAAATATGACAAAGAAGGAGTTGTCAAATTTGGAAATGATGAAGGCCTGAAGATTGTTGGCTCAGGGAAAGCCAAGTTTGGGGGAAAAGAGATGAGACGTGCTGATGTCTTGGTAGTAGAGGGTCTCAGTCATAACCTACTCAGTGTCAGTCAGCTATGTGACTCTGGGCACTCTATCCAATTTACCAAGAAGATGTGTGTTGTGAAAGGAAAATATGGAGTAGCTGTTCTGCAGGGAAAAAGGTCAAAGGGAAATCTCTATCTTGTAGGTGGGGAAGAAGATACTTGTCTTTTATCCAGAAAGGAAGAAAACCAGCTGTGGCATAAGCGACTCGGTCATCTATGCCAACCATCTATGGAGGATCTCATTAAATGTGATGCTGCTAGAGACCTTCCCAAACTATCACGTGATCGCACTCATACGTGTGATGCTTGTCAACAAGGGAAAATCATCAGAAAGACATACAGGATAAAGGAACAGAAATCAACTAGAGTGCTTGAATTGGTGCATGCTGATGTATGTGGACCTATCTCACCACGAGATATAAATGGGCAACGGTACTATGTTCTTTTCATTGATGACTATAGCAGAATGGCCTGGGTATTCATAATTACCCATAAGATAGAGGTGTTCAGTTGCATAAAGCAGTACAGGAGGGAATCAGAAAAGATGCTTGGGCAGAAAATTCTGAAGTTTCGTACTGACAACGGTACGGAATTTACAAACAGTCAGGTTGAAAACTATCTCGAGAAACATGGGATAAGGCATCAAGTTTCATCAGTAAGAACTCCCCAACAGAATGGAGTAGTTGAAAGGAGAAATCGGATCATCAACAATATGGCCAGAACAATGCTTATTGTTAAGGACCTGCCAGAGAAATTTTGGAAGGAAGCAGTTTTGACATCGGTCTATGTTTCAAACCGGTCCATGTTATGTCCGAAGCAAGGGAAGACTCCGTATGAACTGTGGTGCGGAAAGAAGCCAACGTTGAAGTACTTTCTAATATTTGGAAGTAAGTGTTTCATTCTCAACAAAGAACATCATAGGAAGTTTGAGGCACGAGGAGATGAAGGGATATTCCTTGGCTATTCTGGGAAAAGCAAAGCGTATAAATGTTTCAACAAAAGGCTGGGAAAAATCATTGAAAGAAATGATGTCACTATAGTTGAAAATGAGAAGAATACTCAACGATCCAATGAACAATTCCTGGATGAAAGTGATGATGAGGTAAGAAACCTAGGGGGAGCAGAAGTGGCAGAAGCTGACTCAGAAGAAGATACTGATGAAGAAGAGGAAAGTGTCAAGTTGATGTCTATGAGAAAGCCAAAGAGTCGAGCTGAAATTGATAGGCAGAATATCATTGGTGATCAAAGAGCTCCAGTTCAGACTCGAAGAATGAAATCATCACAGCAAGCATCGTTTTTTTCTCAAGTGGAGCCGAAATGTTTTTCTGATGCCGCTGAAGATGAAAACTGGGTTCAGGCCATGAATGAAGAGCTTGATCAGATTGAGAAGAACCAGACATGGGAGATTGTTTCGAGGCCAGCAGACAAGAATGTCATCGGGACTAAATGGGTCTATCGCAACAAGATGAATCAAGATGGAACAGTGATTCGGAACAAAGCACGACTAGTGTGCAAGGGATACTCCCATATAGAGGGAATAGATGTTGATGAGACATTTGCACCGGTTGCAAGGCTGGAGACAATCAGATTATTTTTGGCCATAGCAGTGCAAAGAAAGTTCAAAGTGTTCCAGATGGATGTCAAATCCGCATTCTTGAATGGGGTTCTGGAAGAAGAGGTGTATATTGAGCAGCCAGATGGTTTTCTCATTCATGAGGATGAGAACAAAGTTTGCAGGCTGAAGAAGGCGTTGTATGGGCTGAAACAAGCACCAAGGGCATGGTACTCAAGGCTGGATCAGTACTTGAAGAAGCTTGGTTTCCAGCGTGGAGGAGTTGACTACAACCTCTATTTCAGCAATGACAATAATCAAAGGATGATGGTGCTAGTGTATGTCGATGACATAATTTTTGGCAGATCAGATGAAGCTCAGTGCAGACAGTTTTCTGAATTCATGAAAAATGAGTTTGAAATGTCAATGATTGGAGAGCTAACGTTTTTCCTTGGTCTACAAGTGACACAAGGAAGGAATGGAACTTTCATTTCTCAATCCAAATATGCCAAGGAGGTTCTAAGAAGGTTTGGAATGGATAATTCCAAGGAAATGAAGACTCTGGTTGCTACCCGGATGAAATTATCAAAAGATGAGGATGGCAAGGCAGTTAATATCACAGAATACAGGCAAATCATTGGAAGTCTGTTGTACTTAACCGCAACAAGGCCTGATATTGTTTTCGCCACATGCCAAGCAGCGAGATATCAGAGTAATCCCAAGGAAAGTCACATGCTTGCAGTGAAAAGAATACTTTGGTATATCAAGGGCACGGTGGACTTTGGCTTGACATACAACGACAAATCTCAGACAGAGTTATTGGGATATACTGATGCAGACTGGGCCGGTTCAGCAGATGATAGAAAATCATCGTCAGGTGGTGCATTCTATCTTGGTGGATTGTGTATTTCTTTGCTAAGCAAGAAACAAGATTGCATTTCATTGAGCACCGCAGAAGCTAAGTATATTGCGGCCACTCAAACATGCCCACAGTTATTGTGGATGAAGCAGCAGCTTGAAGATATGGAAGTTGAAGTGAAGTCTCCGATCGGAATCCAGTGTGACAACTCAAGTGCTATAAATCTTAGCAAAAATCCTGTCCATCATTCCAGGACAAAGCACATTGAGATCAAGTATCATTTCATCAAGGAGAAGGTTGAGCAGGGCATCGTGAAGTTGGAGTACGTGCCTACAGAACTACAGGTTGCAGACATTCTGACAAAGGCCTTACACAAGGAAGCTTTTGAGAGGCATCGACTAGCTCTGGGAGTTCAGTCGATTCCCCGCACTTGAAATAGTGTGGATGCGGGACCCCCCCCCCCCTCTCCCTGAGGTATGATGTGTTTTTACCTAATGTGCTGATTTGTTCTCTACTCTGTTACAGTCTGCAAAGGACTGCCTTTGGGTTCGTTGACAAAGGGGGAGAAAATAGTGATTGTCCAAGGGGGAGACAATGTGGAGATTTGATAAATCATGAATGATATGGGGAGTGACAGGTGGAGCAGCCAGATAGGTGGAGTTGAAGCTAGTTGAACGTGCTTAGCCAGAGCTTAGCTTGGACAACACAAGAAATATGGCTAAAGAGGTGTTGAAGCTGTGAGCAGAAAGGGGGAGCGTTTTAAATCTGACGATGCTAGAAGTGATCGATCAAAGAATAGATATCACGATAGCTGAGGATCGTGATAAAAGCAGAAGAGTGTTTTTGGACAGTGTTTGGTGTCAACAGTGGATGTCAGAGATAAAGTGATTCATTGATGAACTTTTCATTTACTCTTGTTTCTCACACCGAGCATTGCTCATGTGGGCTTAGAGTATGTGTTGAGTAAATCCTTGGTCGCTATCAGAATCGCAATGAGGCGAATGGAGGCTGAAGAATCAATGACGTATATTTGTTTGGAAGACTTTTCAACAAACCCAAAGGGGGAGATTGTTGGGAAAAAATCCCTCAAGGTATCATTGAAGCATTTTTGAGGTGATTGTGTTTGTTGACAAAGTGGACATCTGAGTTGTGATTGTTGACAAAGAGGATTTCATGGTGGAATGTCGAGTTTAAGAGATGAGGTCAACGATCCATGTTTGATTCAAGAACGTCGATAAAAGGAATGGATGATCTGGAGGCGGTACAAAAGAACAGATACAAGGTGGCGCCGTTTTCCAGTGTTTGCCAAATTTTTGGGCCTGAAAATCGGCAAATGAAGAAAAGTGTTTTTGGCAAAGGGACTTGCGCGCCGTGGACTTGGAGTATAGGAAACTTGCGCGCCATATGTTTTTAAAGAACAGAAGATCAAAATATGGCAAAGGAAGTAGGTTCGCGCAAGTTTGGGAGTTGGTCGCGCAAGTGTCCAAAAGGACAGAAGACTTGCGCACCGAAACTGGGTCGCGCAGGTGACTTGCGCGCCGTCGCGCAGGGTGGTCAGATTGCCTATAAATACTGGACCACCCCTCCTCATTCTTCACCGGAGTTCAAGACGAGAGCTCCCGTCGCGCAGGTGTGGTGGTCGCGCAAGTGGTGTGTGTGGTCGCGCAGGTGGGACTTGCGCGCCAGTGGTTGAAGTTGTGCGCCGGTGTTAGAAGTTGCGTGCCGGTTGGCAGTTACGCGCCAATATTGGTTTGGGCTTAAAAGGAAGAGAGTCGCGCAAGTTTGGAGTTGAGTAAGCTTGAGTCGCGCAAGTGTGTGAGGAGGACTTGCGCGCCCGTTGTGGCTTGCACGCCGATACTTGCGCACCGAGGTTGACTTGCGCGCCAAGTAAGGTTTGTTCCAGCAGTGTTTTTCGGGCTGCGTGGAAGCTGGAAGTTTGCCCGATACCTTCGGTGAAATGAGATATTCATCAACAGGTGAAAGTTAAACTTCAACAGAGCATCTACATACAAGAGAATATGCATTCTTTCATGAAAATGAAGAGACCTACAGGTCTATAAACTATGAGTGGATTCCATCCAAGAGCAGTGAGCTTAGGAAGAGGAAGAAGGTGATCCTCTCCACCGGCAGTGAGCCAGAGAGAGAGAAACAGGGAGTGACACTTGGGAAAGCAGTGAGCTGACCCTAAACATTGTAAAGGCAGTGAGCCTGGGCATAGAAGTGATCTAGCCCGAACCTTGTAATCCACATCTAGTGAAGATTAGTGGAATTTCGTACGACCGGCAACCTGTCAGCGTATGCTCCTTGGACGTAGCCCTTAGCGGTGAACCAAGTAAAATTGCTGTGTCATGTGCTTGCTTTACATTCTGTTTATATCGTGCAGCAGGAAAAAGAGAGAAGAGTGTTTTGCTTAACAGCGAAACAAGATCAGAACGGGCATTAATTTTTAGTTAGTCATACCCTGATTCACCCCCCCCCCTCAGGGTATCCAGCCTAGTGGACCTAACAAAAATGTAGAAATAAAAAAATAGTAAGAGAAAAAAATAAAAAAAGATGAAATAGTGCAGGAAAAGATGATATAGGGAGGCTCATTTGTGGAGATCTACTCCTTAGTGGTCACCTGGTTGTATAATAAGATTTTTGAAGGAGGTTCTTGCTACTGGTAAAGGCCATAATTTTTCTTTTAATGCTGACACATGTTTTACCTCATAAATGGATGAATTGGGAACCATGTCTAAAACATTTTGTTCATATATTTCTTATGAATTTCCCCTAAAATGTGCATATTTATCCTACATGTGTAGAGAGTGTTATATCTATTTTACTCTGAGATTTTATTCATCCCAAAAAGACAATTCATTTTCTAGATTCTAAGTTTCCATTGCATTAATAGCCTTGAAAAGGTCTCTTAACGCATTTATTCCATCATTAATGTTGTTCATCAATGCCTTTAATGTGTCTCCACTAATTTTAAGCTTATTTATTTAGTCCATTTAAGATATATGGTATCAATAGAAAAAATCATCAGGTATGTGAATTGTTTTCAACGCCCAACTTGTGATCTAGTTTTTGGATTGAAAATGATGGATTTAGCTTCTGGTCCAGATTAATGAAATGAATCCAAGGATGTTTATAAATAGAATAATAATAGTTTAATGGTAAGGATATGTATATGAAATTTTAGGGCATATGTAAATAAATAACTTGAAATAGTTATAATCGAAGATATTATTTTTTTCCGATTAAGTTAAAAATACCACCATTATCATAAAATTTGACAATTTCCCTTAATATAACTCTAATGTGGGATTATAAACAATAATATTTAATGTAGAAATATTGAAAATATTTGTTTCATTTCGTTTTAAAAAATTTATATCATGAATTTTCTCAAGATAAAAATCTCAATATTAGATATCAAAGCAGAACAATGTTTGAAATATTCAAATTCAAAAGTAAAAAAATGAAATAATAATAAGTGAAAAATAAAATTTTCATAAATCAACATAAAGAATCAATTTATTTTATCGTTATTAAAGTAAATAATATTTTCCTAAAATTTACTCCCACCATTTATAAAATAATGGAACTTATCCTTTAATTCTATTATGTTCCTAAATTCATTATTAATAAAAATTGAAAATCATGGTAAACCTCATAGTGGAATATTTTATTTCATTACTCATGGTACAATTGAAGTTGAGGTTTTTCTATATCATGAAAACTAACTCATTATCTATAAGCTAATAAAATAACTACCTTATCCATTTTGTAAATATAAAATGAATATAAAATCATGAAGATATTTCAATCAATGTTTAAATGACTATGAGGGAATGGATTCATAGGATTTGATGCAAAAAAAATCCTGCCCAGGGAGTAGGTTTATCTCTTAAGTAAAATTCATGATATCAAAATAAAAAAATTAATGATATTCTCCCCCTCAAATTATAATGAATCAAATATTCCTCAAAAATGAAAATAATTATCTAGATCCTTTTATGAAGATTTAATTAATTGTTCCCTCTCTTGAATTTATTATACACATTTAATAAAGAACAATTTCTTTCGATGTTATTCATTAGAATAATACTCCAAGATAGTACTTAACCAAATATATTAAAAATCATAGAACTAATGATATTAATTTTTTATTCTTTAAAATAACAACCAATTATCTTTTTGTTTTTTTAGTAATATAAAAATAGTAATTCATTGAATGAATTGAAAACCATTAAGCAAACACATAATAATAACCCCACACTTCTTTCGTACAATGAAATTCATCCCATCCACCATGACTCGCTTCACTGAAAAATTAAAATTTAAAATATCCTGAAAATGTTATTAGGAGGTTAGTAATAGATAATAAAGTATTAAGACATGTATCATTCCTATATAGGGATTCAATTTCTTATATGGTTTAAATATAGATTGATTTAATGTTGGATTTCATGGATAATTGTCTTATCAAAATTATCCACAATAATTTTAAATTCCATTTTGTATTGTCATTGATTTTATAGGTCCAAATTTATATTCTAGCATGTGAGATGTTCCAAGAACAGTAGTGAAATATTCTGAAGAATAAAATAGGAAGTACATTTTCATCATATATTATTAGGAATGTAAAATTTGATTTGATAAAATAAAACAAGTCTTCATATAAAAATATATAATAAAATAATAATAATTTTATATAATAAAATTATGAAAATGGTTGGTAATATCATTTACATTTATCAATTAATTTTTCCAATTCATGATACCTTATATTTAGATCCATGATTCACATAAAAATTTATTTATACATTTTACTCATTAAATAATGTTACAATTTAAATCTAAAACATGTTATCAAATGATTACTAAGAAACTCATGTCTACTATATTAGTCACTTAATGAATATTTCATGAATTGGTTTGAAATTTTCTACATTAAATATGAAAACATGATTTTGAAACAAAAATTAAGAGTTTATTGGTAAAAAAATAAAATTGAAATTTTTTTCTATTAAAGGCTGCTCCATCCCCTTCATTTTCACTACTTTTTCTGTAATTATGATCCTATAAAACATATTAATAAATTATGAACACCGATAATCTCATTAAATATCATAATAATATGAGGGACTGGGCTTCGTGTTGATATATTTCCTACAAAATTAAATTTACAATCAAAATTACTATAAATAAAATTAATTAGATATGTGATAGTATAATCACCATCTTGGACATTTATTTTCATTGCCTCTAGAGGGTAGTTCGTTCTATTATAAATAATATTTTGGTTGATGGAAATTCATTGATTTGAACCACCACATGTGGATTTTCCCAACATGTGCTTAATCCTTCGTCCTTAGGAATAATCCATGGATATGGTACATTAGATCCTCTCACTTTAAAAATAGATATAATTCTCATTGAAGGAGTAATATGATGTTTTCATCATCCTACTTCTTCGTTTATGCCTTTTCATCCACCTTATCTTTAAATTTTGTCTTCATAAATGCTTTATGAATAAAATAATCAATGTAAAAGTGTTTAGGTATGGCCAGCATGACCCTCTTACACTAGATGATTGGCTTAATTAAATATCTTTTAATTTATAAAATTTATTCCTCATGTGACATGATTGTTTCACTCAAAAACATTTCATATAAAAGAAGTGTGTAGGTAAGGTATGGTCGTCTATAAATGAAAAGAGGCGACCCTATATTTGGATATAAATGAAAATACATTCCAAGAGGAGTACCTTCCAGGAACAATTTCGATGACTGGGTTATATATATAACTTATGGTTGTATTTGTATATCTAAAATGGGACCCATTATTAATATGATGGAGGACAAAAAGATATAATTACAAATGGAAAAAAGGCTATTGATGGATGCAAGTGTGGGTGTTTTGAATTCATTCATAAAAGGAAGAGATACACTTCCCCTTGGAAGATATATTCTCTTATAACACAATGTAATTTTTTAAGTGATTTATTGGTTCCTAATGTGGATATTATCAGCCACAGTTATTGAGTTCCTCATAATTTTATTATTGAGTTTAATTAGTTGGATATAGTTTCTCAGGGGACCTATCAGATGTTGGAATGAATCCTTACGAGGCTTTATTTGGAGTGGACTGTATTTTCATGGTTCAGGCTCAAACAGAATTTCGTTGGAGGGGATCTAAGTTCATACATATAGATGGGTAAGGATTACACAACATGGTAAATTGAATATTCATGGTGATTTTAATTGGAAAAAATGGATAATTCCCCACTTGACTAATAAATTGTTGAGGTTTTACCTTTTTCCATTGGGATCTTCTAGAATTTGACTTCTATTAGTATAGGATGATTATAAATATGACATCCATGAATATGTTTTTGGAATACAACCATGGTGATATGTAGACATATCCATTCACATTTAACCTAGGAGTACACAACCATTATCTACAAAATATCGCGTGACCACACCATTCTTCAGGAGGATTGGAAGTAGTTGGAAGAAAATTGAAAGAATAGTATTATCAGACCTTGTGTGTCCCTCTAAGTGGCACTATTTTTTATAAAGAAGAGGATGATCATTATTTTAAGACATTACATTGATTACCATTATCTAAAACGGTTATGAATAATTAAAATAAACCCCTTTCTAATGAATTTTTCCATATTTTTGCAGTTGGATGGTTTGAGTTGGTTATCAACGATAGACCAATGGTATGGATACCATGATTTTTGGAATCAATATTTTGATATATCAATGATGGATGTCAGATGAATCTATATTCACTAAGAGTTACTTATAAATATTTTAGACGTGACTAATTCCCCGAATATGTTAATTTATCTTATGAAATATATCTAATAGTCATAAATAGATATATTATATGTTTCATCATTGGTAAAATAATAATATTCTCATTATGAGTGTAGGAGAATGAAAATCATTGGGGGATATTTATATACAGACTCTAATAGAACAAGATTTACTATAATCCCTCGAAATGATAGTTTTTTTCTTTGAGGATCACTTTTAAGGGAATTTTATCCTCAGAGATTTTGTTATCTATAAGACATAAATTCAATGATTTATGGATTTTTTGTGTAAACAGAGGATAATTTCATAGGTTTTGAGTTCTCATGATTTTGTGGGTTTTACGGGGGATTCATGGAATAATTTCTTAAGATATAATTCCATTTGAGTACATTGACATAAAAAGGGAATACATCTACCTAAAATTACTACTGTTAGAGATAATTCAAATGGTTAAGTTTGAGGTTGGCCAGTGTTCATGATTTTCTACCACTAAGATATGACAATTGAGGAAATTGTGTTTTCTGACACCACTCAAGCAAGGATGAGTTATGATTTGATAAATATTCAGTATGTGGAATCTTATGGTTGTTGGAGGTTAGAATTCGTGAGTTTAATTTTGAAAATATTGACTGAAATTTGGTAGTGATATTCATCACCAACAAAAAGTGGAGGAACTATATTATGGATGACTATTTCATTTATTCCTCAAACAATTAGAGGATTAGGTACATTTTCACGTTATAAAATATGAACATAAAATTTTTTATAAAAAATATTATCCCAATATGAATATAAATTTGATATAGTATATAATATAAGAAATGGAAACATGGTGTAAGATTTTCATTTAAGGAACATCCATTCTCACATGGTGGAGTTGTCATTTAAGAGGTTTTATTTGTTGTTGATATATATGTGGTTATATATGCTTGTATCTTATCATCAGTCAATGGTTGTGAAACCCCTGGATCATTATCATTTAATATATGAAAATTTTGGATTCAAAAACTATGAGGTTCTACATGACTACATATCCTAATGAGATTCACCATATGAATTTTCTAACAGAGGAAAGCACATTGGCAGTTTGTTAGGGTGGAAGGTGATTCTTGTCATGATTTATGATGATGTTTTCATGGATCATCATAAATACCATGGATATTAACGTAGGTGTGTTTATTATAAATATTTACCATTATATGTATTTTTGGTGGATTATTATTAGGCATTGTATTGCCCAGTTTTTATTTTTGTGCTTCACATGTTATTACTGGATGGATGAGAATTATGTATGAACTGGTTTCCCTCATTTCTCATCAGATCGGTGAATTGAGATGGGATAAAATAAATATGGATTTAGTGAAGTGTATTATATTAGTATTTGGACTCCAAAAAGTTATATAGGTGATTATATAATTTCTCATCATATCAGAACAAATTTGAGATACTATAGAGTATAGTTAATTCGAATGAATGAGATAGTTGTACATACATGAGATCATATGGTATCAAGGGATAATCATGATAACCATCTTTGATCATGATGTGCATTTTGGATCACTTATTTGGATGGATCTATATTTAGACTTCATGACCGAGTTATGTATGATCATGTCATTTTACCTCTACATGGATAGAGAGATCTACTATACCATAATGGTTTTGGATGATATATTGAGAGATTGTGTATTAGACCTCGAATGTTGTTGGGAGTATAAGTTTATATTTTTTATATTTTCTAGTTATAAATAAAATCACACTAATATTAATAGGGAACCATTGAAGGAATTTTATGTAAGAGAATATTGTTCACCCTTATAGTACAATAAATTAGTGAGACATTTTTTGTTCTCCCAGATCTAGAGAATGGAAAATATAAAAGGGTTAGGTGATCCACGATATATGAGTACAACCCATAATGGAATGAAATATTATGGAGATGGATTATATAGGCCTTTTGAGTTTTATTATGAATGTGATGACTTATTGAGTATCCTCTTGGTGTGTGTTGTAGTGTTTTTTCTTTTGTGTAAGCATTACATTGAGGTTGGTCATATGTTTTTTAGAATGGGGTTTGTGAGGTTTAATACAAATTTTTATTGACTATATTTTATTACAAGGTAAATTAAATCATTCTAGGGTCACAAATATTGAGATACATGCATAACCCATCTCATGTTATTTAATTTGGATAACTGGACATCATGGATGAATCCACATTCAGAGAGAAAACTATTTTGATTGAGGACCAGAAAGGGGATATCATGTGTGGCCAGATCAATCATTTTATTTAAGTGATTTATAAATATGGGAGAATTAAAAATATATAATGAGAGAATTATAATCAAATTCAGACCAATCACACATACCATTTTGGTCATTTTATTCTTTTTTCATTGAAAATCATTATATAATGGGACAACATAATTAAACTATTGGTCTTGGATTAATATTTGTGATATATATATATATATATTCGCTGAGATTCATCACTGTGTTTGTGTGTTCTGTGACCTAAGAATCCACATTTTAAAATATTAATATATATTAACATGAAGTAATAAATCTTTTCATAAAAAATTTTCATTCATTGAATAGAACATAAAATGGCACATTTGAGTCCAGTATTGATTATAGAATATGGTTTTTTGGCTAGTATTGTCAAAATTATCTTTATCATATGTCATTTAGTTTAAGGAGAAAATTTACATGTGTGTTATGTAAATTAAATTATTATTTTAAATAATTAATTTAATAACCATGTATAAATCTTAAATTCAAATAAGCAGTTATAGGAAACATATAGGTTTTCCACATAACCCCATAAATGTAGAGGGGACGAGTAAATTATCTTAATTGTATTTGGTAGAATGTAATTGATGATTCATGATGAAAGAAACATGGTGAATCACTAGATAGATTATATAAGTTCATTTTTTGGTCTTAATGTTTTTCTTAATAAATAGTTTTCATGTTCGAAATGTGTTTTCATATCAACAGATCAAATTAATATGAATTTATTTTATTGAAAAAATAACATTATTATTTTATTTATTTGAAATAAATTCCACATTTACTTTGATAGATCATAATTGGAAATGAATGGATGTATATTTACTTTTATTATTAAAAATAAATATATGTAAAAAAATATTTCTATTGGGTTTCATATTCTTATTTAAGATAAATTTAATCCAAATATAGAAATATTATTTTATAATATTGTTTCAGCATCTAGAATCATCATGATTAAATTTTGGGATGACGTAAATATCAATTTTCATATTATATGTCATAACATTGTTAAAAAATGTGTCACCATGGAAAAAAATTATATCAAAATAGATTTGGTTAGACAAAGGGATAATGACAAAAAAATTCACATATTTATTAATTGAATATTTTATTACAACACATATCGCCATAGGATTAGAATTCAATTTTTTATAGGTAAATTATTAATGCACACAAGATGTAGGGAATAGAAAAATAAAATGATTTTCCATTTACAACTCATTGGATAACTAGGGTTGTCTCAGTTTAGGAGCATTTATGTATTGGTCACCTACTTCTTCAAAATCATCAAAATAATTATTTTTTGGTTTTTTTTAAACAATATTCTTGTTATTTTTGATTTTATTACTTTTCTAATGAAAAAATATGTAAAATTAAGCTAATGTGCTACTAAGGATAGAATGAGATACATATGAAACATATTTTCACAGGGGATTAGATTATGGTTAAATCAATATTATACATTAATTTTGTTGTTTTGGGTTGATTATAAAAACATAAAATATCATGATTGAATTACTATTATTTATTTATAAATTGTAAATATTTTAGAGCTTAAAAAATCTTCATTTCACCTACTTATATAATCAGGTTTGTTAAGATACCTTGTTCATGTATGTTCCATCATCTGGCACCCATCCCTATATATATTATTCCATCCATTGCTTAACTCAACACCTTCATATGAATTGTTAACCAATGACGATAGGGAAGCCTGAAAATAATAAATTAGAATAAATAAATTGGGTTTCTTGTCATTAGTTGGAATTATCCAAATTAGTGACATTCTACTCTCTATGAATTGAATACAAATATATCAAAAAAATTACATTATAATTAAGGAATGTTCAGGAATACCATGAACTCTCCCCAACACAAGCACTAGGGTCAGCCTATCAATTAATAGAGTAAGTGATTAATAGGTGGAATGGGCGGGGGGGAGGAGAAATATATTAAATAAAATTAATCGAATAATAAAATTATAATGAATATGATGATAAATAAAATAATAAATTAAAATAAATATTGTGAGAGAATAATTCATAAAATAAAATAATATTTGGATGTGAGAGAGAAAAAATCTGTAAAAAATATGAAATGAATATATAATTTGTAAATAAATATAATATAAAATTAATAATAATAACAACAACAATAATTATTATTATTAATAAAATAGTTTTATTTGTTGAAGAAGGATAGATTGAATAAATTACATAAGATTGTTATAATAAAAACAATATGAATAATAATAATAATAATAATTAAAAATAATAATTAATAGATTATATTTAAAAATATATATGGATTGATGAAAAATTATATAAATATGAATAAATTATTTTAATAAAAACTAAATTAAAATTCAAATTATAAATTAATATAAAATATAGGAATGAAAAAATAGTATGGGAAAAAAGTAAAAAAGATGAAATAGTAGAGGAAAATATGCTATAGTGAGGCTCATTTTTGGATATCTACTCCTAATTGGTTTCCTGGTTTTATAATAAGATTTTTAAAGGAGGTTCTTGCTATTGGTATAGGCCACAATTTTCCTTTTAATGAAGACACGATTTATACCTCATAAATAGATGTATTGGGAACCATGTCTAAAACATGTTGTTTATATATTTCATATGTGTTTCCCCTAAAATGTGCATATTCATCCTTCATGTGTAGAGAGTATTATGTTTGTTTTACTCTGAGATTTTATTCATCCCAGAAAGATAATTCATTTTCCAGATCATAAGTTTCCATTACATTGATGGCCATGAAAAAGGTCTCTTAACGCATGTATTCCATCATTAATATTCTTCATCAATGACTTAAATTATTCTCCACAAATTTTAGGCTTATTTATTTAGTCCATTCAGGATATATGGTAATAATAGAAAAAATCATCAGGTATGTGAACAGTTTTCAATGCCCATCTTGTGAGCTAGTTTTTGGCTTTAGAATGATGTATTTAGCTTCTGGTCTAGAATAATGAAATAAATCCAAAGATTTTTATAATTAAAATAAAAAAATTTTAATGGTATGGATATGTATAGAAAATTTAGGGAATATGTATATAAATAAATATAAATATTTAAAATTGATGATATTATTTTTTTCGATTAAGCTAAAAATAAAACCAATATCATAAAATTCGAAAACATGCTTTAATCTAACTGAAATTTCAATTATAAACAAAGATATTTAATGTAGAATTATTGAAAATATTTGTTATATTTATTTTTAAAAAATTAAAATCATGACTTTACTCAAGAAATAAATCTCAATATTAGATATAATTGTAGAACAATGTTTGAAATATTCAAATTCAAAAGTCATAAAATTAAATAATAATAAGGGTCAAATAAAATCATCAAAAATAAACATAAAGAGTCAATTTTATTTATAATTCTTAAAAGAACTAATATTTTCCAAAAATTGACTCATTGCATTTATAAAATAATGACACTTATCATTTTATTCATTTATGTTCCTCAATTGATTATTAATAATAATTCCAAATCATGGTATACCTCATAGTGAAATATTTTATTTCTTAACTCATGGAACAATTGAAGTTGAGGTTTGTCCATATCATGAGAACTAACTCATTATCAATAAGCTAATAAAAGAACAACCTTATCAAATTTTTAAATATAAAATGAATATAAAATCATGAAGAAATTTCAATCAGTGATCAATTGAATATGAGGTAAAGGAATTAATGAATTTTATGCATATATAATTCCTTCTCAGGGAGGAGGGTTTTCTCTAAATTAAAATTAATGATATCAAAATAATGAAATTTAATGAAATTCTCCCCCTCAAATTATAATAACTCAAGTATTCCTCAAAACTCAAAGTAATTATTCAGATCATTTTATAAAGAATGAATTATTTTATCCCTACATTAAATTTTTTATTCCCATTTATTAAATAATAATTTATTTCGAAGCTATTATTTAGAATAAAACACAAAAACAATACATAAAGAAATATAATAAAAATCACCGGCCCAATGATAGTGATTTTTTAATCTTTTATATAACCACCAATTATCTTTTCCCTATTTTTTAGTAATGGAAAAATAGTAAGTACATTGAATGAATCGAAAAACATTAATCAACCACAAAATAATAACCCCACACTTAATTCGTATAATGAAATTCATCCCATCCAACATGACTCCCTTCACCGAAAAATAAAATTTTAAAATACCATAAAAATTATATAAGGAGGGTAGTAATAGAAAATATTGTATTAAAACATGTCTCATTATTATATAGGGATTAAATTTTTTGTATGGTTTAAATATAGATTGATGTAAAAGTGGATTTTAAGGATTATTTTCTTATCAAAATATTCCAAAATAATTTTAAATTTCATTTTGTATTTTCAGTGATTTTATAGGTTGAAATTTATGATCTAGCATGTGAGATATCCCAATAACACTCATAAAATATTCTCAATAATTAAATAGGAAGTACATTTTCAACAAATGTTATTAATAATGTGAAATTTGATTTGATAAAATAAAACAAGTCTTCATATAAAAATCAGAAAAAAATTAAAAATAATTTCATAAAATAAAAGTATGAAAATGGTTGGGAATATCATTTACATGTATCAATTAACTCCACCAAATCATGAGTCATTATATTTTTATCCATTATTCACATAAAAATTTATTTATACATTTTACTCATTAAATTAATTAAAAATTTAAATCTAAAACATGTCATCAAATGATCCCTAAGAAACTCATGTCTCCTATATTAGTCAAGTAATGAATATTTCATGAATGAGTTTCAAATTTTCTCTTTATATATGAAAACATGATTTCGAAAAAAAATTTATGAGTTTAATGATAAAAAAACTAAAATTGAAATTTATTTCCATTAATGTTAGGAACATCACCTTCTTTTTTCTCTACTTCCTTCAATCATTATGATCCTATAAAATATATTAATAAATTATGGACATGTATCTTCACATTAAATCTCATAATAATATGAGGGAGTGGGAATCAGGTTCAACTATTTCCTACAAAATTAAATTTACAATCTAAATTACTAGAATTAATATTAAAGGGATATATGATAGTATAATCACCATGTTGGCATTTTATTTTTATTTCCTCCCGAGGGTAGTACCATATATTCTAAAAAATATATTGGTGGATGAATATTCATTTGATTTGAACCACCACATGTGGATTTTCCAAACATGTGCTTCATCCTTGGTCCTGATGAATAATCTATTGATAGAGTACATTGGATCCTCTCCCTTCAAAAATAAACATAATTTTCAAGGAAAGGGTAAGATGATGTTTGCATCATATTACTTCTTGGTTTCTGAATTTTCAACCTCCTTATCAATAAATGTTGGCTTCATATTCTTTTTGAATTTAATAATCAATGTAGAAGTTAACACATATTTTTTCTTGAATAAAATTTAAAATTTGAAAATTTAATTTCTCTGCATCAATAATAGAATTATAGCTTCTTATTTCCCCAGGATTATCTTCCCAAATCTTCTTATGGGGATCCGATAATGAATATTCCTTCAAACAAGGGAGTTCTGTGTGTCTGTCAGCATCATTAGGTCGAGCTTCTTCATCCTCCGCAAAGTCCTAGTAATGACTATATGAATATAAAATTTCAAAACAATAGGATGTGATTACCAATTCAATATGAATAAAATAAAATTAATAGGATGATTATGAGAAACGTTTAACGCACTATCTTAGTCTAGATCTAATAAATGCATCAGTTGAATGTTCTTATTGGAGTAGGTTCATAGAGGATGGTGGAAGGTAGTCGGGATCCTCCATTTTGACCGAAAACTCCACAACTATGGTTGTGTATTCTTTTAATTGTGTTGCGTATTCATTTATTAATGGTTTGGGTAGATCAGGAAGTTCATCACATTAATTACTTAAATTATAGGATTCTTGTTGATATATATCTTGTTATTCTGTTTGCATTTACTCTTCTTTCGCATCACCAAATAGGAAATGTATATTATATTCTGGTTCAGTATCACATTCAGGTATATGTTCTTTTGACGATGATTGAAAATATGTAGTTATCCAATGTATTCTACCATACAGATCATATAAATTTTCATCAATAACATAAATAACATATTTGAGTTTCTATTTATGCAATTTCTCATGGATATTTTAAATTAAGGAATCATAAATAATATTAAGATTGAAATATGAGAAAATGTCTTATATCTTTGAAACGTCCTGATGGAATTTTGAGAAGTATTCTATGATTTTACTTAGCTCCCTGGATAATCCATTAACCACTGGTTGCTCAATGGGCTACAAAACGATCACGGACACGGTCCATGAATTCCTCAAATTACTATATATGTACTCGGGCTTCCTTATTCTATCTAACTTGTAATAAAACACCCTTTTCTGTAGACCATGTTGTATTATCTTGTAGGTCGTATAGTTTAGAGTAATTATTCAATGAATTGAAGAAATTTTCATTGAAAAACATCATCAATATATGGTGAGTTTTTTGTATTTATTAAAATAGAAATATATATAAATTGTGAAAATAGAAAAATGTAAATGATTAATTGAATACATACCCAGAAACGACACTAGTACTTATTCAGTCATGTCATGGAGTGGGGTAATGGTTAATTAATTTTCATGGGTTGCAACGTGGATAACCCTGGTTTTCTCATGCATGGAGCCCTTCCGTTTGGATAACATTATTTTTATAAATAACATCAACTGGATATTTTTTTTGGTTTTTATTTATTTATTTAATTGGTTATAATGATTTTCGTTTTTTGTTTACATTTAGAATGATATTTATTATGGAAATGTAAACTTTCATTGAATTATATTAAAATTGACTTATGAAATAAAACAATTGGCTTTAGGGTTTGGTTAAAGGTTAAATCATTTTTATCATTTAATTATATTATTTTAGTTTGATAATTCAAGGATAAAATATTATTTCTGAATTACTAATATTTATTTATAAATCTTGGAAAGTTTGAGGGACAAATAAATCTTAAATTTATAGCCTCCTAAAATCATGGCTGATGACACACCTTTGTATAGGGTGTTAAATCTTCCAAGGCCCTCCTCTATCGATTCTATTTTATATTCTGATTAAATAAAATCCATAAAATGAGTTATTAACAAATAGATACATGGAAGTGTTATTTAAATAAATCATATAAATAAATTGAGTTTCATTTCATTTTTGGTAATCCACAAAATCAGTGACATTTAACTCACTGTGCATTTTACTCAAATATAGAAAAATCATTAAATAAATGTTAATGAATATTCATAATCATATTTACCTCCCCCCGATCCATGTCTTGAGGTCAACCAAACATTTCTGATCGTAGGACATCACAGGATGGAATAGATAGAGGAAAATGAAAAATAAGTAAAATAAAATAAAATAAAGAATAAATTTAAAATGAAATTGATGTAATATAATATTAAAAATTAAAAAAATTTATGTTATGGAATAATAGAAAAAATAAAATATAATTGGTATGGGAGAGAAGGTGAAAATAAAAAATGAATAAAACTTAAAATAAGGAAAATATATAATATAAAAAGAAATTTTAAATAATAATAATAGTTATTATTATTATTACTATTTTCATGACATGATTTTTATCTAGAAAATGAGAGATATATCAAATTAAAAAATAATTTCATATTATTAATAATATTTATAAAAATAATAATTTAATATTATTATTGAAAATAATAATAATAAAAATATTTCAAAAACAAAAAATAAAAATATGGATGGATGGATTATCAGTTTAATAAAATTGACATAATCAATAATTTTTTAAAAATGTTCCAATTAAAATTAATTATTAAATTGACTAATACAAAAAATATAAGGTAAAATAAAATATAAATTAAGAAGTAGAAATGGGGGAGGACAAATATGGTTACTTATAACTCCATGGGGGAGATTTCTTTCTCGGTGGTTGACTGGTTGTATTAGATGCTTTTGGATGGAGGTTCGTACCTTCTTTTATATGCTATAATATTCCTTAGAAAAATTCCATATATTATCATGACTAAACAAAAGAAATGGGGAACTCTGTCCTCCTAATAATTGTTCATAGATGTCTCTCTTGTTTCCCCTCCCTTGTTTATCTTCATCCTTCATGTGTAGAGAGAGTTATTTCTGTTTTTCTCCATGAATTTATTCTACACATGAAGACTATTCAAAATCCACATATTAGGTTTCTCATTCCGCAATGGCCAATATAATGGTCGATTAAAAAATTGAATCCTTAATGAGTACATTTCATAAATTGCATTGTTGTTTCCCCCTAATGTTAATCTTATTTGGTGGGTCCATTCCGGTTATATGGATCAATAATAAAAAATTAGCAGATCTATGCACAACTTTTATGGCCCAACTTGTTATCTAGTTTTGGTCATTCAAATTTTGAATTTATAATTATTTCCAATTGAATTAAATGAACACAACGACATATATAATATTAAAAATAATGGATTTCATGTTTTTGTTATGTATATAAAACGTTATTCCATAAATATAGAAATAATTTAAAACAATTAAAATCCAAATACATGATTTTTTCGACTAGGCCCTAAATACCACTAAAATCATAAAATGTTACAATTTTACATCAAACAAAACTATTTTGGTGTTAAAAATTTTCAATTAAACAATAAATTATTGAAATTATCAATTCTATCAACTACACATGAAAATGGAATAACACTATTTCAATCAATTAAAGAATTCAATGTGTGTCTTTTCCATAACTTATAATATGTAACCCTCTATCATCTATGGTCCACACTTCAAGATCCTCTAATCATTAAATATCCTTAATAAGATACATTCCAAAAATCCCTAAATCTGTAATTTATTCCCTCGTTTAATTATAATAACCACTTTATAATTCCAAATATATATTCCAAATGATGATTTTTATAGAATATTAGAAACACTTAATTATTTGATTTAATATATTTCCAGTATTATCATTTTCAATACTCTCTTATTAATTCTAATATAATAGAAAAAGGCATACTCATGGAGCTCAGAGATAGTTACATAATGAATCAAATAAGTACAATGAATCAAAAGCCTCATCTCAAATGATCTAAAATATTATATTATATGGAAAAAAAATAAAAACATATTTGATACATTAAAACAATGAAAGAAAAAAATCATAAAAACAGATTTGGAAACACTAATGTACTGCATAATTATGCCTCTAAGTCATTCATAGTATATATCATTACATTCTGTGGGAAACAATAAAGGGGTGATGATAGTTTCTTACATAGAGTATGAAATTTTCTAAAAACATTAAAAAATGGCATGTTGAATTACTGACAATATGTACAATTAAAATATAATCTTGATAAAATATGGTATGAATAAAACTAGATTAAATAATAACACAAATAATCAAATGTGGAAGAATCATAACTATGTTTTTAATAGAATTAGAATAACCATATAGGCTATTAATTTTTAGTATAATAATGTGGAAACTCATAATGATAGACATGATAAAAATACTGTCATGGTTTCATTAAGGAAGCCATTAAAATGGAAAAATCGTGGTTCATTTTTTCTCATTAGACCTACCAATTATTCATGTGGGTATATCTGGTCTTGCCAATAAAATACATAGTCCAATTAATCAATAATTTAACATAGCGATGTATAATAAAAATATACACTCATATTGAAACTAGCATACAAAATGGTAATAACATTCACCATACAATATATAGAATCATTGACTATCCAGAGTAATATGGGGAATGGTATCATGAAAAGGCATTCCCAATAAAAATTTTCATAATCCCTTAAATAATATATGGATGATTATATTATAAAATGTTACTTTAAACTAATAATAATATTAAATAGTGGGTGTTGGAAAATATTATAATACTCTAATAAAACAATCAAGAAATTCATAATAGAACTGCCAATTTCGCATTGTAAAGAAGAGTAATTTTTGAAAAACCATTGTTATTTATAACAATTTATGACTGTAAATACGAATATAGAAAAATTATCAAGGGAATTAAATAAATTTCCTCTTAATGTTGTTCAAGGGAAAATATATATAATTATTTAAACTCGAAAAATGATAAATTTTTATAAAAAAATAAAAAATCATATATGATTATATTTAAGGATAAAAGAGTGCTTTTAGAAAAATAATGATACCAAAAAACTTATTAGGAATTGTACATTATAATAGGTATGAAATTTGGAATTACCCCCTATTCATGCTTTCTTATCGGGATGAATTGAAGATTAAACCATATAAAACATATATTCAGCCATCAAAGAAAGATGAAATGATGTGGGTATATAATTAGGGAACATTTAGAAATCATTTATAAGAATTGTACATTAAAAAATAAGAATTATAAGGGATTATATTGAGATAGAGAGAATAAACTGAATGAAATATCGTGGTTCGTGCAGAATCACTTACCACTGTGCAAAAAATCTAACCATATTCCCCATCAAAATAATGATAATTCATTCATTCATTTAATATCCATGAAGATGAATATATAAATGATATGATACATTAATTGGAACTATACATGCACCACATAATATAAATTTTGGTGAATTATCCAATTCTTAGAAAAATAAAATTCAGCTAAGAAAACCATTAACAATTGTCCGGAAGTGTTCTGCGCGTGCACACAATATCTATGATATTGAAATTAAAGTAATTAATAATTTAATTCCTAACATATTCAAAATTTATTTTATTTTATATAATTTTTTAGGTTTATTTAATTAATTTTTGATGTGTTATGAAATTAAATTTCCTCCCCCTAGAGTGTTTGTTTCCTTGGGATTCACAATTGATTTACTTGAATACATTTACTAAAGATCATGTAAAATAGAAATATGTTTTGAGAAGTTGAATTAAATGTTGTTTCCAATGATTTTGACTGGGCTTACGCATCCTTTAGCTTGAGTGCGACAAGCACGGATTTTGTTACCCCGCATTCTTGCTTTCCAATGGTGGGTGGCATTCACTCCTTGTTTATGGATGTTTGCTCACTAACCAAAACAGGATGATGGGACGTCGGTTCTTCCCTCTAGGGATTACTCCATAGAACTCGTCACCTAGTCCGGGTCTCCCTCATAGATTTAATACATTGTTCGTGAAACTCTGCCTGATTTCATATCTTCATTGACACCACTTAATTACACTGCTTCTGTCAGGACATTCCAAGGGGTCCGGTAAGGGCATCAACCTTCTGATAGGGGAGTAGTCACATTGGTCCATCACTAATGTGTATGGACAATGGGGATTGGTGTGTCTCTCTTTTTTCCCTTATTATAGGGGTTATTGAGGGCATGAAAGTCTGAGTCATCCCACATCGATCGCGGGGAATCGTATGCCATATGCATGTATCTGAGGTTTTCCTCATCTTCCTGTGTCTAACAAAGGGTATGCCGCAAGTTTAACGTCCAGTGCAGATGGATCGGACTGATCAAAACACTGATTAAAGTGGATAAGACAGAATAATCCCCTGGAGGGAACGTCGATATTGAGGCCAGCACGTGGGCGGCTTCTCGAATGCTGTTGAGGGGAATGAGGTGGTGTGATTTCACTGGGATGTGGTGGCCTTGGTAAGGATCAAGATAAACGATGGTTATGGGGTTGATCCTCAAAGATACTTCTACATACAATGCCTTGACATGGATCAAACTCCATGTAGTTCGTGAATTGATGTGTGGGGATTACACTCTAGGCTTCCCAAGGTGGTGAGTGAAATGACATGAATGAGGTCGGAATGACCGGGTGGTGGGCTCGAACCACAGGCAGTCTTTCTCTGTACCATTACTTGACATGGATCAAAGTCCACGTAGATCGAAAGTGGATGCCAGTGAAATGATGTGAAGATAGACATTGGTCTAATGGGTTTTTTCCTGGAACCTTGGGGAGGCTTCTCACGTACCAAGCCTTGACATGGATCAATGACCCCGTAGTTCAGGTGTATATTTTGGTGTCATGCGGGACGAGGGCGTGAATCAGTGAACCGACGTAAAGATGGACTCGGGGTCTGATGGATGATGGGCGTGAACCTCGTGAGGTTTCCTACATACCATGCTTTGACATGGACAAAAGTCCTCATAGTTCGGGAGTGGATGTTGGTGAACCAACATGAAGATGGACCATGGTCCGATGGGTATTGGTCTTGAACCTCGATGAGGCTTCCAACGTAACATTCCTTGACATGGATCAAAGTCCTCGTAGTTCAGGAGTCGTTGTTTGGGGCTTAGACTCTAGGCTGTCCGGGTGTTGGTGAACCGACGTGAAGGAGGGCAGAACGAATGGGTGGTGGGCATGAAACTCGGGGAGGCTTCCTACATACCATGCCTTGACATTGATCAAAGTCCACGTTGTTCAGAAGAGGATGTAGGTGAACCGAAGTGAAGATGGGCCTTGGTTTGATGGGTGTTTTGCATGAACCTCAGGGCGGCTTTCTACGTACCATGCCTTGACATGGATCAAAGTCCTCGTAGTTCAGGAATGAATCTGTGGGGCTTACACTCTAGGTTGCCCAAGGTGGTGGGTGAACAGACGTGAATGAGTTCAGAATGACCGGGTGGTGGGCTTGAACCTCTGAGAGGCTTCATACGCACCATATCTTGACATGGATCAAAGACCTCATAGTTCAGATGTACAGTTTAGCATCATGCGGGATGGGGGTGTGTGTCGGCAAACCGACATGAAGATGGACCGAGGGTCTGATGGATGATGGTCTTGAACCTCGTGAGGTTTCCTATGTGCCATGCCTTGACATGTATCAATGACCTTATAGTTCGGAAGTGGATGTCGGTGAACCGACGTGAAGATGGACCTTGGTATGATGGGTGTTTGGCTTGAACCTCTAGGAGGCATCCTACATACCATTCCATGACATGGATCGTTGTCCTTGTAGTTTGGGTGTACAATTTGGCATCATGCGGGATGAGGGTGTATTCATGGTAGATTTTTACTCTAAGCCCACATCAGTCGTTCTCGGTGTGAGAAACAAGAGGCAACAGACACCTAACGATCACATCGCGAAGGGTTCATCCGTGGGATGAAAAGATGGGATTATACGTTGAGCGGCCCATGGTGTCGGGACTTACACCATGATGGAGGCCCGAGGGAGACAAAGCGCATTGGGAGAGGGATTTGGCACACAGGAAGAGAGGAGGGTCTCCGTTCTCTATCATGTCCTCTGCTGGACATGGCACCGAGGAAGTGAGGATGGTCAGGGGTACTGCCTCCTAGAAGGAAGGATAGGAGATTACACCAAGGTGGCTTCCCATCCCCACGGAAAATATCCTCTCCAAAAAAGAGTATAACATCATTTTTGGAGCCCAGGGTATGTGGATTATTCCCTTGATGGGGGACCTTTTGTGCAAGGCACGGGGTGAGGTCACAGTTTAATGTCATGTGTTGAGGATGAAAGCACATGGAAATTTAACGTCCTACAGCTCAAATGAGGTGGGTTCATTCCGCGCCCATATGACTTACATAAATGGTACCATCTTATCCTTGTGGGAGGAAAGGCATCGACATGGCTGTGGGGAAGGGGGGACGCAGAGCGAACCATCGAGGGTTCCATGTTAGCGTGGATATGCGAAGAAGAAATAGCCATTAGCATGCCTATGCGAAGAATCATTAGGAACAAAAACTCTACGGGCTGAATCGTCCAGGGGACTTTGAAGTCTCATCGTGCAAACCTAGAGGGTCACACAGGAAAGGGATTTTCCAAACAAAGGGTTCCATAGGCAGGGGCTTGTGGAGCTCGGTTGCTCTGCGTGGTGGAGGGAACTTATGAAGGGGTGTGCTTCGCGAAGTGGGGTTCCTTATCCTTAGCATGGTGCATAGGTGCAAATGGGTGGTGATTTGTGAAGTAGAAAGGTATTCATGGAGCATAGCGTCACAGAGAAAAGGTTTATCCTAAAGAAGGATGTCAGGAAGCAATGTGATTCGCGATGTATAATGATCCTACCTTATAAAATGGATTAAGTGTACTTGAAGGTTGTTTTGCGAAGCATAAACACTCCATGAAAACTCAGGTCCCCATGGGGACCCCCTTACCTCATGAAATCCTTTAGGATTTGTTAAAGGCATCTATCTCGGGAGAGAGGATCAAAACGAGAAAATGGGGATGCACTTCGGGAAGTAGAAGTACCGCGCACATGTCATGGTTCACCGAGCGGAAGAGTGCTTTGCAATTTGGGAGATGAGAAGCTGATAGGTCGGAATGTCCATCTGGGGAGATCAGGGGGAGGTCGGTATTTATAGGAAACAGGCATCGTGGAGCGAAGCTCACATGGCGCAAAGAGGGGCATAGTGTCTTCGTAGAGAGAGTGCGAACATAAAATGGGTTCGCGGATCATCACACCAATTTCTCTTCACAGCAGGCTTGCAAATTTCTAACGCATTCGTGGAGCCTCCCACCTTCTTTGCTTCAGGGCGACTGCGGTGCTGGGGACTCCATGAAGGGGATTCACGAGGCGGTACAGGGGGTCGTGTAAGGGAAATTACAAAAATCATAGGCCATCCGTGGTTCTGACTCGTGAATATGGTGCGCGAAGCTGACAGAGGCCCACGGGCCGGGCGCACCGTGAAGATCCCCACGGACTGGATGCACTACGAAGCTCCGAAGACTGTCTTCTATAAATAGGGGACTGCCATCTATTTTTTCCGTACTGTTATCCATGATCTTTTATTCTTTCTCTCTCTATTCGTGATGCTCTGCGTACTCCACGAGTGACCTTTGCGAATCTAGGCTTCTCAGCGCAAAGGGCATCTTTGACTTCGTGTTTGCGCATCGTGATCCAGCATTAAACGTCGAGGTAGTACTTCCACGAATAGTCTTAATGGGATTCCTTTGTGATCTCACTTTGAGAACACTCTTCACAAACAAGCTAGGGAATCTTCCAAGTTGCAGAATGAAATGGCCCGCCGAGAAGCAACCCAAGGGATCCGTGAAGATGTCGCCCGGAGGGACGAAATGGAAAATATTCTTGGGCTATAAGAGCTGGTCCAGAGCCACTCAGACCATAGTTCTTTGGTGGTGCTACTGTAAGAGAGCCAGAAGAACTACCCATTTTGTACGAGGTTCACTTTTTATGGCTTCGGGATGTGGGATGATGTCTTCATTACTGCAGCGGGTCGGGATGAGCCAGATTACTGGTTCTGGAGCACGTCGTGTTAGCACCGATGGTTCAGGGCACCTGATGGTAATGCTCGGGAGCATTTCACATCTGTCATTTCCGACTTCCTATAAAATCATCTCAACATTGTCGAAGGGGGGGAATTGCAGCCAGAGACGTCCCCTCCACTATACTGAACCATCTGTAGGGAGGCGCTGGGGAACCCAAAAAAGGTGTGGTCTAAGGAATGGGACCTGCTCCAGGGTGGCATTTTCATGGCTGATTAGGCTTTGTCCTACTGGTTAGGTGCCTCGTGAGAATATTTCAGGGTAGTACTGAGGAGAGTGGGTCAGTATGAGGCAGTTTGGGCATCCCAGTTCTATATCTACCAGCCGAATCAGTTAATGCTTGAGCTTTTGATCTGGTGGTCACCGAGTTCCAATACCTTTTGCCTGCATCACGGGGAGGTCGGCATCATACCATGGGATGTGAATCTGATCTCAAGGGTCCCGATACTAGGGGAGATGTATGAATAATTCCTCCTTGAGATGGGTGCATGGGAGGATCCGGAGCAGATTCTATGTCTTGCTATCGCTTTGATGGAGCTCGTGCCTGGGGAAGACAAGGAGGCCATGAGGGATGTCCACTTCAAGAGTTGGTTCAAGAAGTACATGAACTTCCTAGAAAAAAGGATGTTCCGTAAGAGGACTCGAACTTTCCCGAAGGGTTCCCGAAGCAATAAAAATCATACTGAAGGCTGCTGGAGAATAGCCAGTGGAAGACCGGGGGGTTCATTGTCAGCACTGAACCATGACCAATATTCTGGCTGGCGGCATTCATCGCAACCCTAATCTGTAGTTGGACCCTACTAGTCAGGGATATAAACATGGGAGTGAAGGCAAGCACTTTCATCATTGAAACTACATTGGCGATAGAATGGAGGTTCAACCGGGGGATCCCGATGCTCGCCAAGTTGTACATAATGATGTGTCACATCAGCGAGGGGAAAAGGCCACAAAGGTTATGATGTTTGTTCCACCTCCTATACAAGTGAATGGAGGTGCACATCAGCGGGACATATGAGTATCCTAACCCAATATCACCCCTGGGGTCGAACTTTCATCCCTCGATTCTGAACGCCATAGGGAGCTTTCCGACCGAGAAGACTACACCATCGGTTCTAAACCGGGTGTGGAAGGTGGATGAATTCAATTTCCACCCATTCCAATTGCCAAAGAGGGCCTTCACAGATGATTGATAGGGAACAAAATAGAACTAATCCTACCTCCTGGTCTTTTTTGGTGGAGTCCTGGTGGCCACGGTGGACCGTGAGCTTCCCTGCGAGCCATACACCCCACACCGGTTCACCAGGCAATTCCGGTACCTATAGCGGCTGACCTCGCAGGTCTATCTGGGGGTGTGCTATGAGGATAACCTGTGTGTGATGAGGAAGATTTGGTTCATGTTCACACTAGATGAGGGGAAGATGTGGAATTTATTTCTTCCACTAACCGTTGTCCTTGGGCTGATAAGAGAATACACCCAGAGTTGGGAGGCGGCCTACCCAGGGGAGATGCTGAAGAAGCCAACTGTCATGGTCGACGAGGGTGAACTTCCTCTATCTCAGGGCTGATGCCGTAAGGCAACAATGTTATCCTATAGTATCATGGAAGTTGTATCGGTGGCGCCCGCACCAGTTGAGGAGGGAGCAGCAGCAGCGGATCCAACAACGGAAAATCTTGCAGTGGCAGTGGAGCCAGTGGTCTCAAGAGAACAAAGTCATCTAGAGGGCGGCAACCAAGGGGATTCGTTAGGATTTCTACGCAGACCCTAGGGAAACGACTGCACCACATTGACATGTCAGAGAATGCGATCTTCACAGAGGACTGGGACATCTGGAAAGTCAACCGGTAATTCCATGGACCATCCAAATTATGGGAACACCTTAACCGCCTAAGGATGGAATTTCCGGGGACTGGACCTATTAGAGACAACTTTACAGTATCCCTGGTGGAGGTGGAGAAAACATCACTGAGATGGAGGACGTCATCCATTCCCAAGGTGCCCTGCACCCGATGACAGACCGAGTCAGGGTGCTACTGGGTTGCACGGTCCATCCGCAACTATCAGCTGCTGATCTGAGGGAGTGCTTCCCCCTTCCAAATGAATCAGAGGAGTCAACATGGGGAGATGAAGCTGGTAGGGAGATTCCACCAGAGGAGGCTAAAGTCGGTGACCAGTCCTCAGATCTCGAAGATTTCACGGAGGCTGTGTGGTAAAATTCCAAGTTCTATCTTCAGAGTCTACCCAAAGGTTACTCTGGATTTCTTATCAGTGCATGTACTGTACAGGATGACCATGTGTATAGACCTCATTCTCGCCCCTCTGTGGGTGCCGACACAAGTCCTTCAGGATCCACGCCTATGGCTGCATCATCTTCTGTGTCTGGCGGGGCTGGGACAGTTATGACGACTCCCCTGGAGTCTCCGGACCTGCCAGCTATATATGGGTTGCCGTGTGTTGGGGTTCTGACGACGTCATCCCAAGAGTGAGACCAGGGATTTGACATCGGCAAGTCTTCTCTGCCACATCACAACTCCCATCCCTTGACCACATTAACTAACATACATGTCCCTTTCGTGGTGTGTACAGTCATCCAATTGGCATGGGATACTACGGAAACGTTGGTGGGGGCTTCTGGTAGCTCTCTTCCTAGGATCATGTCGATGTTCATGGAGGTGAACATCCAACATAACCAAACTACATCGCTTTCAATCGCTAGACGGGGCACCAGAGGGACAGTTTCTGAGATCATTGAGGTGGGATCTGATGATGAGGAACAACCAGATGATTCAGACCCTACCACACCTGATCCGACGCGAGAAGTTGTCCTGGCCGAGGAGTTCCTGGGGTCATTTCCTGCATACGAGCCCTCCAAATTGTACTAACTGGGACGAGACAGCCTCTGAAGAGGAGGACAGCATGATAGTCCATCATCGATAGTGGATGCTGATCACTCACATCATAAATGACACCCTCCATGCGCTATGGTTGAACGAGATGGACAGACTTCATTCGCGACTGAGAGAAATGTGTGCTGGGGGAGTGGATGCCCAACACCCTCACATGCTCATTCGAGATCTTATAGAGGAAATGATTTGGGAGTAATATCGAGGCCTTGGCTTTGGCTGGCAGTAGAGGGAGGCGGTAAACAACAAGAGGCTCCAGAAGGCTGAAGAAGAGGTCCAGGGGCTACATGATCGGGAGGACGAGCAACTGACCTCCTCTTAAGGAGCAATCTGAGCTAATATCATGATTGAAGTACCAACTAACAGAGGCTGTAGAGGTAATGAGGTGAGATTCTGGGGAGATGATCACCTTCCGGGCTGATGTGGAGCGGTCCCAGATTGCGGCAAATCAATTTCGCCGTCTCTCTAATGAGTAGGGGCAGGAGGTGAACAAGCGGTAATGTCTCTTAAACTCAACCAGCTAGAGGGTGGAAGAGCTGCAACATTCCTTTTATGAGGTCAATTCGTCCATGGGGGGAGTCGACCCCCGGGTACTATAATGATTACAAACCCTTAAACATAATTTCGTTCTATGATTGTTTGAATGTTATAGAATGCACGCGTTCCATTTTTTAAATTGGTTTATTCTATCCTTATGATGTTTGAAAAACATCTAGAGACCATACCCTAATCACACATGGGTCAGGCCCGATTTGAGAAACAAAGGATATCCACCTCATCACCCCATACCAACGTAGGAGTGAAAACCAAGCTTCGAGCATCTGGGGTTTGGACAACTGGTCCGGATTTTCGATAAATGGGAGATACCTGACTAGAGAATGGAGTACTCAGAACATCCGAATTACCGTTTTTCCAGTGTGCCCTTGTACACGAATGGTGCAATGCCATGGTCGTTGAAATCGATCTGAATAGATGGGAATGGGAAGTTTGAATCACGATACCTAGGATTCGGAACAATGTGGGGGTGGTGTGATAATAAAGAATAATTGTTGACCGCATTTGAAACATAGTATTCTTATTTTTTTATCCGAGAGTGGGGACATAAAAATGAGGGTCGACCATTGACCATGTTCAAAACACATGACCTATCACAAATTTTATCCATTAGTCTTCCGGAATGTTGGCCCAGGATAGTAGGCGGGACATTGGCCATGATTCCACACTGTTAGGGGTTTTTCCAGACATGAAAGAGGGAGAGAGTCTGAATAAGGGGCACACAAAGCATGGGATGTGGAGTGATGGGTTGTTCGAACAGAATCCAACACTCACGAAATAACACCACTGTGGGGGGGAGTATGCTAGATGGGAACATCAGTTTGATCCTAGACCATTCTTTCTTATAGATAGAGCCTCTCTTGAAAGGGGGATGTCACTTCCCAGTGCCATTTTGGGGCATCCGGAACTTGTTTGGGGAAAAATTTCAGTTACATGGTTCCTCATGAGGGGTCAGGCCAGAGGCCAAAAAAGGAGTGGAACAGGACTTATGATTCCTGTGGATAGACCCTAGGCGAAATACTAGGGTTTCTCCATGTATCCCATGAAGATGGGAATCAAACCATACATATTTCGTGGGGCATAGTTTAACATCATGTAGGACGATGAGAAGCCTGGTTGTGCCAGTACACATCCTAAAAAAACTACTAATCCCATGTTAGTTGTGCTCGATGTGGGAATCAAGAAGTGGTGGTGGGACTTTCCCGACACAGGAAGCGACATTGCAGGGCAATGGGATTATAGGTAAATATTGTCCCAATGATGCTCACATGTGTATGTAGCGCATCTAGATGCACAAAGAGATAAAGCTATGTATGTTTTAATTCCACTTGAACATGAGGAAGTGGAAATGTGTGAATCAAGATGCTCAAAATTTGGATCACAATTATGGTGGCATGACAATGGAGGATAACTGTTGACCATGGCCGAAACTCAGCATCCATATCGTGTTAGCCTGGTATGGTTACAGACAAATGATGGTCAACCGTTTACCATGTTCGGAACATGGGACTTTTAGAAAATGTCGTCAGTGATCCTTAGGGGAATTATCCTAGGATGGTAGGTGAGCCGATGCGGCATGGGACCATGAAATTAGGGAGTCCCTTTGGATTTGGAAGAGGATGTGGATCCAAATATCGAGCTCATGAAACTTGGTCATTGAACTATGGGGATGTCTCCATGAAAATCTGACACTTCGGCCTCTTTTTCAAACACATCCAAATACAACAATGAGACGTATTAGATAGAGGGAGTCGAGCCCCATACCATTGGGAGATCATAGTTTAGGGTCTTATAACATGGACCATAGATGGTAGGAAACCCACGAGGCATGTGGTAGGGCAACTACACAAACCCGACGTGAATGGGAACCGCAGATTCCGACCACCACGTGTTCCAAATAGGGTTTTTAGGTCGGGGGACCAAAAACGATAATTGAGCTGGGCCTGAGGAAAAGTGCACATGGGTCTGTACGTTCCCCATGAGTATGGGGATAAAAATTCACGTAGTCCTTGAGGTGGAATGGTAAGGGACCCGTACCAGGGAAAAAGGGGCGTGCGGGCGTGGTCCTCGCTCCAAGAAGAGCGGTATTTGATAAATCATGTTTGTACTTTAAGGTGAGTGTTTTTTTGTGAAGCAACAGGCCTAGGGTAGCAAGCCCTAGGGTCGCCAAAAGAATCAAGTCGTATATAGGCATTAACAGATGGTATAGTAAGGTATGGATACCCAATGTGATGTCCTCAATGATGAGGTCATCATAATTCAGTTTCGTTTTTCATCGTATGGCCAGGACGATAATGTCATAGTTTAGGGTCATGTGATAGGACAAAGCATGCATTTTAAGGTCGTGCACTGCAGACGTAGTAGAGACGATGCTAGGCGGGGAATGTGTTCGGTGAAATAAAACATTCTCGTCATGAATGGGTACATGGTCTTGTATCACACCGTACTCAATTCCGAGAGGGGGACCTCAGGCCATGGGGCCTATATTGAGGCAAGAGGTAATGGGGAGGAGGGAGTATCTCCCAAATGAGTAGGACCCAAAAATGAGACGTTCGGGTTGTACTACATATCCCATAAGAATGGGAATCAAGCCATATCTAGTTCTTGATGAGATCTTAGTGTATGGTCTTAGAGCTCAGACCATGGATGGAGTGAAAAACCTCCATGTAAGCACAGAACACAACCTGGTCCCTAAGCCCGCGTGGGTTAAACTCGGTGTGGGAGACAAGGGAGGATGATGCCATTTTCAATAAACAGAACACACGCCAGAGGGAAATCGGTGCGGATCCCCTAATGAAGTTCCTATTGTGAATTTGGTCCTCCTAACGTTCGGATTCGCACTGAGGAATAACACCAAGAGTTTTGAAGAACTACATGTACATGAGAAGGTGGAGAAGGATGTGAATCATGTAACTGACATTTTAGGATTAATGGGGTTGGCATGGAGATAGAGGATAACTGTTGGCCGTGTTTGAAACACATTATCCATATCATGTAAGCCTGGAATGGTAACACTAAATGAGAATACACTGCTGATCATATTGTCAACGATGGATTTGTATCAATTTGTTGTCAGAAACCCTCGGGGGCATTGGCCCGTAATGATAAGGAACTCTTAGTCGTGGTATCAATGCCATTTTATTGGGGGTCCCTTCGGGTGTGAATAGTGATGAAAGCCCTGATGATGGGGAACACAATGCCTGGAAAGCAGGTGATAACATGTCTTAGCAGAGTCCAACATACCAGGTACTAAACTAAAGTACCCTTTGGCACATTGGTGAACCAACAAAAAAGGGTCGACGGGGTGGCTTAGGAGTGAGAGGTATGTGGCATGGTCATTACAATCAAGATGCGAATGAGGACTTAACCCTATACCATGCCTTATATTCCCCTCTCTGGTGAAGGGTAAGCCAAGGGGCCAAGTTGAATTGAAGATTTCCAGGAGATGTGGATGGACCTGAATCCTAGACATTCGGGTGGTCCTACGTATCCCATAACAATGGGAATCAAGCCACACATAGTTCTCAAGATGCATTTTAACTTCATGCGGGATGAGGAGGGGAGTAGGATACCCCCAATCAAGGGAAGTGTATGGAACGACGAATAAACTGATGTGAATGAAGATGTAATCCCGCACCACATCATGCACTCCCATAAGAGAGCCTGGGACGGGGGGCCTGAGAAGAAGAAGGGGCCAGAGGCTGGGCTTCGGTCAGGAAGGCCAAACTGGCGTGCAGTTTAACATCTTATAGGGTGGACGAGGGTTAGGGCCCAAAAATTCCAAAGGGGTTAGGGATGGACCTCGGTCATGAAGGCCTGACCGGATGACAGTTTAATGTCTTGCAGTGAGGACGAGGGTCGGGGGACCGAAAAGGATAAAGGTCCTGAGGCTGGGCCTCGTCCAGGAAGGCATTACGGGCGTGATGTTTAACATCTTACAATGAGGATGAGGGCCAGGGGCCCGGAAAGGTGAAGGGGCCTGAGGCTGGGCCTCAGTCAGGAAGGCCTGACTGACTTTCATTGTAATGTCTTAGAGTGAGGATGAGGGTCTGGGGCCCGAGAAGGCCAAGGGGCCTGAGGCTAGAACCGCCCAGAGGGAGTTAATCGCATGGAGAGACAACTAGGTAAAATAAACAACTACACTCGATATTTGGGATATCTTGGGGTGGCACTAACGATCCAGGATAGTTATTGACCAATTTTGAAACACAGAGTCCCTATAGTGACCTAAAATGGGAGAAACAAATGATCACCGACCACTGACCACATTAAAAACACGGGACTTGTATCGGCATTTTTCTTAAAATCCTATAGGGAATTGTCCCTTAGTGTTAAGAGATCCCTTAGGCCTAGCATCCATACCATTCATGGGCCCTTCAGGGTGGGGAAGGTGATAGAATTCTATTCAAGGAGTTGGTGAAACATAACTGTACACATCTCTAAAAAATCCAAACACCTCCAGGGAGCGGGACATATTGCAGGATCGAGATTAGCTCGACTTGAATTAGGGAAAAATTACACACTTTCCATACTTCTTGACCTGGGTGGGGGGAAGATTCTGGCATTTAGGCTAGGCCCATGGACGAAATGTTTGGGTGTTCATACGTATCCCATAAGGATGGGCATCAAGCTATACGGAGTTCTTAAAGGTCATTCAGCTTAGCATCTTGCGATGAGGACGTGGGATGATAGAATAATGGGAGTGGTCACATGGTGTAACCAGTATAACCCTTGTATGAGTGGGGATGAGGAAGCCCATATCATGCAAGGATACTCCGAAAGAACTATACCCAGGGGGAACAGTAGAAGATAAGAGTTTGGGGTTGGGCTCATAATGAAGCGCCTAGGCATTCCTACATACACCATAAGGATGGGAATCAATCCATACATAGTTCTCTAGATGCAGTTTAACGTCTTGTAGGATTATGCACAATTTAATGTCAAGCGGAACTAGAGAGTTTAAGGTCATGCAAGACCATCCTGTAGTTTAGGGTCATGTGGGACTGTCACGTAGTTTATGGTCGTGCAGGACCATTCAGTTTAAGTTCAAGTAAGACCATCCAGTTTAAGGTCGTGTAGGGCCATCCAGTTTGAGGTCGTGCAGGACCATCGAGTTTCAGGTCATGTAGGACCATCCAGTTTAAGGTTGTGGAGTACCATCAAGTTTACGGTCCTATAGGACCATCGATTATAAGGTCGTGCAGGACCATCCCATTTAAGGGCGTGGAGTTCCATCCAGTTTAAAGTCGTGTAGGACCATCCAGTTTAAGTACGTGCATGACCATCCAATTTATTGTCGTGCAGGACTATCCTGTTTAAGGTCATGCAGGACTATCCACTTTAAGGTCATGCAGGACCATCTAGTTTAAGGTCGTGTAGGACCATCAATTTTAAGGTAGTGTGGGACCATCCAGTTTATGGTCATGCTTGACCATCCAGTTTAAGGTCATGCTAGACCAAGGGGCTCATGCAATGTATTTCATGAGAAATTTGGCATTGGTGGGAGGAGTTATACGCTCACCATCCATGGTCACCATGGAGTATGATCCATTGGGGTAAACCCTGTGGACTATGTATGGTCCTTCCCATTTGGGCTCCAACATGGGTGGTTTTATACTAGGGATAATTGGTGCTCATAGGGCCAATGCCATATCTCCTTGAAGAAAAGAGCATAGGCGAACATTCTTGTTGAATGCTCTAGACATCAGGTTCTAGTGCCTTTCCAGATTGTGCGGGGCACATAGCTTACTCTCGTCATGTGCTTCCAATTCAGCTAGATGGATTTTGGCCACCTTATCTGGCATCATTCGATCATAGAATGCAGTGCATAACTAAGGCTGCTAGATCTCGATAGGCAGGACGGCCTCAGTTCCATACACTAGGGAATACGAGGATACCTGGGTGGAATTGCGAGTCGTCATCCGATAGGCCCAGAGGGTGTTGGGGAGCTTGTCTGGCCAACTCTTCTTGTTATGACCAACCATTTTATGAAAAATGTTATAGAGGGTTTTTTTGAACTCCTCGATCTTCCTATTTCACTGCGCGTGATAGCAGGAGGTATGGTTCGACCAGATGTTGTACTTGGCGTACAATTTCTTCGGTTCAGCTGCTTGGAAGTTGGTGTCGTTATCGGTGAGGACATCGTGAGGGACTCCAAACCGGTGGATGGTATTGGAGATCATGAAGTCAACGATGGAATGAGACATGACCTCCTTCAGTGTAACTACCTCTGCCTACATTGAAACGAAATCTGTGGCGGTCAGGATGAACCTGCATTGGAGAGATGTCACCAGTGGGTATGGTCCTACGACATCCACTCCCCACACCGAAAATGGCCAAGAGTACATTGTGGAGTGGAGAGGTTCGGGTGGCCGATACAGGAAGTTAGCATGAACATGGAATGCATGACATCTCTTGGACAACTCGATACATTCATGGATCATCGAGGGCCAATAGTACCCCGGTCTCTAGATTTGATGGTACAGTTTCGGCCCAACCTGGTGGTCACCACAGGAACTGACATGAACCTCTTGAATTACTTGTGGAATATAGACCTCTTGTATGAAATGGAGGAGAACTCCATTGAAACTGTTCTTATAGAAGATCTAATCACGACTGGGACCACTCTGGAGGGAAAATTGCAGCACGTGGCATCGGATTCACTCACGCTCGACCCGATGAGCCGGGAGGAAAAAATTGTGGAGATAATCGACAAAAGGGGATCTCCAGTTGGGAGTAACTTGAACCACTGCATCTGAAGATCCTAGAGGTTATGTCATGGAGTATCTGATGGTAATATGGCTTACTCAAAGCTTGTCGTCATCCTATGGGGTGATGGGGGCAATTACATCATTCTTCTCGGGCTCTGTAGGTGATGTGGCTAGGCTAGAAAAAGCGCCCAATCGACCATTCTGTGACCTAGGGACATGGGAAACCTCTGTTCAGGATGGGAACTATGCAATTAGATGGAGGTTTCACTCCAAAAATGGGCCGTTCTCTGGATTCCTCACAATGTAGTCATCGTTGACATTTTTTATGACAAGCTTGGAATCCCCTTTCACATAAAAATGGTTAACGTAAATCTCAAGGGAAATCTAGAGACCGGTAATGAGGGCCTGATAATATGCCTCGTTGTTGATGCAGCCTTTTGAAAATAGGAATGAGTACCGTTGGATGGATTGCACCGAGGTGATGAAGACGATACCCAGGCCTGCTCTGTTGAGCCTAGGATCATTGAGCCTTCTACTAGTAAGGCTCTGGTAGGAACTATCCAAATGCATCTTACAACATGGGACGACTTGATCTACCGAGAGGATTTCCTCATCGAGAATTTCAAAGTCCAGGGACTAGTCTGTAGAGTTTGGATGAGAACCTAGAAATTCTACCAATGCCTTCCCTTTGATAGCCTTATGGATCACAGAACCTAATGTCAAACTGCTAGAGGATCGCTTCCCATTGCGGTTGTCGGCCAGTCAACATGGGAAATCTCAGAATGTACATCATCTGGTCTACCCAAGAGTCCAGCTATACCTCGTTGTGTTATAGGTAATGCCACAACATCAGTACAGAAAATACGAGCGCAAGGAATCTCTTCTATATGGGGGAGTATCTAGTCTTCATATCAAGGAGCATGCGGCTGAGGTAATAGAGGCTATTCTCTATCCCCTCGTTGTTCTTATGGGTGAGAAGGGCACTGAGATATCAATCCAGGATAGTGACATAAAGGATCATCAGGTTTCCAGATATGGGTGGAATCAGGACTGAAGGTTGTCGCAGATACTGCTTGATTTCTTTAAAGGCTTACTAACACTCCTCATCCCATTCATAGGTTGAGCCTTTCTTCATGAGCTGGGAAATGGGATTACACTAGCTAGCCAGATTCGCAATTAATCGTCGTATTTATGCTATGGGTCCTTGAAAACCTCGAAGATCTCAGATATTTCTCGGGGGAGTCATCAAGCTAATTGCCTTAATCTTTTCTAGGTCAATCTCGATGCCTCGGTATCTGACAACAAAGGGAAGGAATTTCATGTAGGTGACCCCGAAGGCACACTTCAATGGGTTCGTCTTCAAGTGGTGGGAATAGACGAAGTCAAACACTTTCTCAAGGTCCTTGAGATGGTCATAGCGCTGATGATATTTGACCAACAGATCATCAACAAAGTACTCCACCATCATCCCAAGGATCAGTTTGAATATACGATGCATGGCCTGCTGAAAGGTGGCACCTGCATTCATCAGGCAGAAGGGCATAACCTGGTAACAGAAAGTACCTTGACGCACTCTAAATGTGGTAGACTCCTCATCCTCAAGGTCCATCCAGATCTGATTATTTCCAGAATAACCATCCATGAAGGATAGGGATTGGAACCCGGCTTTGGCGTCAATCAACAATTATGTCACCGGAAGGGGAAAATCATCCTTCAGACAGCGACAGTTGAGAAACCGGAAGTCAATGTAGACTCTGATCTGTCTATTCTTCTTCATGAATGGCATGATGTTGGCTAGACACTTAAGGTTCTATTCCTACATGACGATGTTATCTCTGATAATCTTGTCATCTTCGGCCTCAAACATGTCACCATGAGATTGGTGCATCCTTCTGGGAGGCTTCTTGAACCTGTGAGGTTTTGATGGGAGACCGAGGCACTGGACGGCTACCTGAGGATATAGTCCTGGTACCTGGGCATAACTCCAGGTGAACACATCACGGTGCTATTTAAGAAAGTCAACGTACTGCTGCTGCTCATCAAGGGACATGGCGGTACTGATCGATGTGGGTCTTGGATCTGCCTTGCTACCAATGTCCACCTATACCAGTTCATCGACCGTGACAGAGACACCATCTTCAAAGGTAGGAGGATCATCTTCCAAATCCTCTTCTTCAATTTTAGAGGAGGGATTTATAGTGGTTGAAGCTTCCCCTTGGTCAAAGGAAACTAACGGGAGGTGGGTACCAGCTTGGACAGTTGTGGGAAGTGAATCAAGAGATTCACATGCTGCTGAGACCATGGCGATGAAAGCTATCGATCCAATCCCATCTAGCCTTCGGCCTAGAGGGACACACTTGATGATATCAATGAAATAGTGGTGTTTCATCTTGATCTAGTTAATTCCAGCCCAACTGAATACACACGTATTACATACCACAATCTCCATGGGGTGTACATCCCGGTACCATACGGGGGTAGGAGCTTCCGAGTTCACCGGAGCCTAGTTTGTGTAGGAGTAAGAGTTTATTTTCCTCCATTGCTTGGACTTGGTTATATTCCTTCCTCTTTTACCAGATACAACGAAGCATTTCCCCATCTCAGCGGCTGTGGCTTCCAATCAATGGAGTGGGAAGACAAAGGCATCATCCAGACTAGCCCAGGGGTCACTTGTGACTGGGGCGGGATCTACCTCACTTACCAGAATAAGCTTATCATTGCTCTTATAATAGTCAGTGTCCCGATAACGGGCATCACAAGAGGTGAAGGGAGATGCATCACCTTGTAGTATTCCAACTCGACCATTATGGTAGTCCTAGAGACATTGGTGATACGATGAGGGGACAACCATGCGCAGGTGGAGCCATGGCCTGCCCATCATTACATTGTTCGTGGTGTCCTGGGAGACAAACAAGAACTCGGTGCTGGAAACTAGGCCACCAAACTGGGTCTTCAAATGGATCTTTCTGAAGGGGGTCTTCTAGGTCCTATCATATCCCTGGATCCTTAAATTGGAGGGAGTCAGGTCATCCTCAGAAAACCACATCTTACGCAGCATCCGCGTCAGGATAAGGTTGATCCAGGAGCCGGTGTCAATGAGACAGCGACGAACCTCAATGCCAATGAATTTGCTGGTGATGTAAAGTGGTTAAATGTGCCACTGTATGGGAGGGTCTTTGTCTTCATGAGAGAAAGAGATAACTACCTTGCATTCGGCGTTCTCAGTTGCCTTAGCGTGGAAGCCTTCTACAGCTACTACCTCCATCTCAAACTGGAGGGGGATCTTTAATGCCTCAGCGAGGGACTCACGCATGTCTGACGATAGGCGAAGAGACTCAATAATGGAAAGCCTCGCCGGGGTGCTGGAAAGAGTCTTGAAAACATCATACTTCCATGACAGACACGAACTTCTTCTTACAAGAGGCCGCTCTGCGATTGGAGGCATAACGGGCCCTATTGGCTGGACTTGCATCTGGCTGGTGCTAGGCATGTTCCGCTAATCACTAGTAGAATCATGAAGAGTATCTGTCAGATATGGTCTAGGCAATTGAGGTTGACCAGTAGCGGGGTGAATTTGGTCAAAGTTCGGTTGAAACGTATCTTCCTGATCCAGTAGCACAAACGGTGGTGGAGGCAGTCTTGATGACACTGGATAAAGAGGTTGTGCATGCTGAGCTCTACACTGGCCCTTTTGTCTACTCTCAGTGGCATGAACTACCTAGTTAGAGGTTCCGACTGGTGGGACTCAACGTCCCATATATCCATGGCTTCGCCAACGCTGACGTCGGCTGGGGAGCTTGGGGAGGTTCGCACGTCGCTCCCCCTCGTCAGGAGTCATATAGGGGTTTACCAACTCAATGGTATTAACTGAAGGATCCCCTTGACCTTGAAAAATCATCCACCACTAGGTGGATTCTGGGAGGGATCCCTATCTCAGGGGCATGAATTCACCGAGTGTGCGGGATGATGATGGCATCGGAGGGGCGCGTTTCTTCTTCGTGTTCCACTGATGTTTGCTCTTCTGGGAAGTGGCATGCTTAGATGATGATGCAGAAGTGGTGGTCGCTGCTTATGAAGGATATTTCTAGTTCAATCATGCACATATAATTCCATGGGTGCGAGCGACAATTTTATGATCCATCCAGTTGTCGTACTTCTGTGATCCATGGCTGAGAACCTGCTTCCACTCACCTTCACCGTCGCTACCGCTTTCTGACCTCATAAAGACACTCGCCACATGTGCCAGGGTCGGGCCCAGCTAGACTATGTTGTTATCGACTTGGTATTAGAGCCAGTACTTAAACACATTGCAGTTCTTGAGGGTGTGCCCCAGAATCTGATTATAGGGGCAGTAGTTGGGGGGATCAGTGAGATTTTCCTTTTTTGACCTTCTACACTAAGGAAAGTGTACAATCCCATGCTCTAAGGAACTATAGAAGTAACCTATGACCTAATTATTGCTGAATGTGTACGTATGGTGTCTTCTTCTTGGATTAGGTGCCCATGGAGCCTGGCCTTGATGAGGATCCAGAGGGGATTTCTGAGGAGGAGAACCCTGATTGTCCCATCTGGGTGGTGGCGGAATATTGCACGAAGGCGCCTGCCAATTCTGAGGACGCTGCGGAGTTGGAGGTTGTGCCCGAGGCGAAGGGCCTCTGTGAGGCTTCATGGAATGTTCTACTAGTAGCAATTCGAGGTGCATGTGTGCCTCTATCTGGGCCACCACGGTGGGCTCGTCTCTGGAATCTCTCCTTGATGGGATTTCAAGGGGCAACGGATGTGCCTTCCTGGCCTGTTGCAGGGCTTCGTCGAGGCACTGGCCCTTCCGAGAAGTCTCAGAACCCTCTGGGATTATTCTGTGTAATCATGGAGGGAACCGATTCTAACGTGACATTTCCCACGCACGTCATTAATAATTTCTAATGAGTCAGTGGCTTGTTAAGGGAGGTTGTGAGCCCCTTCCACTATGCGATGAAGTCCATGAATCGCTCATCAGGCATTTGTTTGCACTTGATAAGGTCTGCAATACTGGTCTTCCAGGTGGTATAGCTAAACCGGTAGAGGAACTTCCTGCGAAGGTCCTCCTAGATAGTCACAAATCTGATGGGGAGATTGATCTACCAGATAAATGATGGCCCCTCCAGCATCATAACAAAACAACAGAGATTGGAGGCCTCCTACTACACCGAGGTCCCTAACATAAGCCCACACCTTGAGCTAATGTGAGCCAGATGCTGTGTTGGGTCCCACATCCTGATAAAGGAGGAGAAGTTGGAATTCCCGAAATATGGAGGCGCCGGTTTATCATCCACCCAAGTAGGGAATGGATTTCCATCTGGATGGATTTCCACCTACCGCATTTCCAATGCATCAAGGCGGGCAATGAGTGCCTCCATAGGATCATCCAGGCAGGGGTCCCTGTCGTGACGGGGATCCCTAACAAAAAGTGCATTACCAGGTTCTTCGATATAGTATATGGGTTCAACGGCTCGTGGAGTGACTGGTGGAGCGGCCTTCGGGGTAGCTGGGGGAACCCGAGTTGGATTCCTCGGATTTTCACGTCGTTACGGAGGGTTTCATGAGACATACCTCACCCTTTTGCTGTGAGTTATGGATTCATCCATGTCAGCGGGAGCGATATGATCAATGTTTCCCATAGGCATCTTACCGGGGGGAAGTTGTTCCTGCCCCTGCTCCCCGGCCTAGGATCACCATAGTCGGGTCGTCAATCTACCACACATTCAACAAGGATTTCATCAACCAACCTCTTTTTCTCAGCATGTTACTGGCGCAACGCGGACTTCTCGGGGTCCTCCTCCGTCTTCTGTACTGAGGCGGACGGGTCATAGTGCATGACAGCTCCGACATGCTCTTTGCCTTTACCAGCATTCCGACTGAGTACCAACGACTCGGTGGGTGCATGCAGACCGAGGAGGTTTGTTTGCTGATGAATAATAATCCTTGATTGTTCCAAATGTTATGGCGTTCCCTCAGGGGGTTTATCTCAATCAAGAATCTACTGCTCATCCTCCTGGTCCACAATGTTATCCATGTGGACTGTGACTCTTCTCGAGGGCATGTCCTCTATTTTGCTTAACGAGTCGGGCTGTCATCGGATGGGGCTAAAAAGGAGGGAAGCATACTTCCCCCACCCATTGACATGCACGTGGGGGGTATCCTACCTGATAATTTTGTAGAGTACATTATTACTCTGAACGCACTGTTGCTGGAGTGCCTCATGATAGCCTTGTGACTCGGGGAATCGGGCCACAGGGAGTGTAGCCAAATCGACTAGACGACACTACTCGCTAATGCCTTCAAAATGATCTTGGCTCCTTGGATACACCACGCGATGATTTTAGATTCTGAAATGTGTCAACCAGAGGGTGTAACAGATACACTCAATATTATCTGGGGTGAGGGACTCGGTTATGGAGAAATCTCATGCTACTATGGGCCAAAACATCTCAGGGAAGTGGTCTACTGCAAGAATGATCCAGAAGATCCTCGACTCAAATTCAGGGTATGGACCTTGAATGCCCCATTCGACAACTGCGAGTGGTTGAGGAACTGGGAGCTGTACTAAGGAAGATTATTGGGAGGGAAGGTTGTCCATTGTAGAATACAACGAGCGGACTGATTGGCCACCGATTTGCGTGCTTTTCTCTAAAGAGTGGAGCGGCCTAGCCACTCTATCGCGGTAAGAGGGGCTGACGGCCGCCATTCCTGGCGCAGGGGCCAGGGCTGCTGGTGGTGGGTCACACTGCTAATTTTCTACCATTGATCCTTAGAATAGCTCTACATGATCTCTTGTGGAGGTAAAAAGCACTTCCAGCGATGATGGTCGTGACTGGACGACCGTAACCTACAGGGTCACCAGATCTTCATCCTCTTGGATAAATCATCAAAGGGAGGTGAAAATATTGTGGACCTCGCACAATGGGAGCACTAGGTTGATGTGCCTCATCCCTACCCCGACCCTTAACTCAGATGAGCGAGGGGAGGGTTCTTGTGTTGATTCGCACTCTGCTTCAGAGTCTGAGAAGTGGACTGGTTTGATCTCTATCCAGACCTTCCCATGATTCTTCTTATGGCGGCAATGACCCGCCCTCATGCCCCTAGGTTGCTACTGGGGACAGAGATGATTTCTAACACGTGGTCCTTCGGCCACACTTATTCCAGGGTGGAGAGGATTTCCACTTGAGACTACTGAGGTGCGAGGAGAACCAGGATAGATGTCGACGGGTACATGGGTAGGACCTCCATGAACAACACTAGATTGTTAAAAACCTATGATAGAACTCTACGGGAGCATGGGGAGGACCACCATGCTTGGTTCGAGTGGAATGAGGCTGGCCATCACCCATCTGGTTGCTAGGGTGAGGAGGACCTTCTCCAGATGTGGAGTGAATGTTGGGATGATCCCCAAGTTGAAGAGATACCAGATGGGTAATGTCTCTACATCGATGGCCGGTGGCAGGAGGAAGGGCTCCATACTTGGTGTGATGGGCACAAGATAGGCTTCCGTAATAGATGTCACTACCGTGGGGAAGTCCTTCATTGGGATTCAAGGGGGAAAGGGTTAGACCTCCATGCTGAGCCTCGAAGCGGGGATGATCTACCCTCTATATGGTACTGGTATGGGGAGGACCTCTATATGGGATGGCCTTGCTGCGAGTTGGTTCGCGGTGACCCCCATTCATTCCTATGACCTGGAGAGTCGACCCAGCCTGCTCGTGGGGCTGCGAGGGCCTCGATCCTGGTTGGGCGTATCCGCGCCCCTGCTCAGTGTGTGCAGGGACTCGATGATATGTGTCAGTGGTGGATCGGGTAACAGCAGCCGTCGAAATTAATTCCACTTGGAGGGCGTCCTCAACTCGTGCCTGATGTTGGCGTTAGGTAAAATGAGCAGGTGCTGGTGGCGCAGGTGCATAGCTTTCCTGCTCCTCCAGCAAGGCTGGGCAGCAGCATTGATGCAGTCAGGTGGGGTGCCTCACTGGTATCCCCTAGACTGAGACTCTAACCAGGCTAGCCCGGAGATCACCCACCACATCAGCGTAAGGCAGGGAGTCATCAATGCACTCTAGAGACAGGATCCTGAAACGATTGAATGTTGGGGTGGGGAGAAGTGGCTCCTTGTGCGGTCCTCAGGGGTGGCATTGATGTGGGGCCTGGATTCCTCTAAGTCCATCTGTACCATATCCCAATTTGGTATTATGCCCTACTCCTCATAACGAAGAACGAGGTCGTTAATCACCCTTCCTTGGATGACTTCTAATGGGGAGATGGGGAGTGGGCGCCCCTTGGTTGTGGACACAGATGCCGTTGTGGCAGCAATAGAGCCACACTGAGTGGTTTTTCTAGTGTTTCCCCTACCCCTGTGTAAGTGGGTGGGCAGTTATTGTGTTCCCATGGCTGCAACCTGATTCCTGGAAGCAGAGTGAATAACTCATCAACAGTGCTAGGAAAATAAATCGACAACCAGTTCCCCAACTCCATTTTGTCTTCCGTGGCCAGTAAGAGGGATCAACAATAACAACATCGCAGAACAAGATGCCCAATGTTCTACTACCCCAACATCTGGGAGGTTTCATGCCAGGCCTATTATTTTCATGGTGGGACCTAGCGTCGGATAGCTGGATCTGGTGACACATCAATCCATGGATGCCCCGACCATTACTAATCTCCATGTTGAGGAGAAAGAATTCACGTTGGTTTCACCATTTCTATTTCTGATGCATTTTCTGGGGCACACACGTCTATCTACTTTAGTGCGACAGGCGCGACTTTCGTTACCCCACATTCAGTTATTCCAATGGTGCGAAGCATTCTTTACTTGTTTAGGGACGTTTTATATTTCATAGAAACGGGGTGATCAGATGTTTTTTCTTCCTTACGTGGATTCCTCCTCGGAACTTTTCACCTAGTCCAGGTCTCCCTCATCGATTTAATATGTTGTACGTGAAACTCTTCCTAGTGCCATATCTTCATTGAAACCAGTTAATTACATTGCTTATGTCAGGTCATTCCAAACAGTCCAGTCAGGGAAGAAACCTTTGGTTAGGGGAGTAGTCACTCTGCGGCATCACTGACGTGTCTGGATGATGGGGATTGGTTTGTCTCTCTTCTTTCCCATATTATATGGCCTCTCCAGGGCGCGGAAGCCCGAGGCATCCCACATCAGGCACGGGGAATCATATGACATATGCATGTATATGAAGTTTTCCTTAGCTTCCTATGTTTAACACGGGGTATCCAATAAGTTTAACGTTCAGCAGAGACGGATCAGACTGATCGGAACATAGATTATAGTGGATCAGAAGGAGGAATCCCCCAAAGGGAACACCGATATTAGGGCCAGCATGTGGGCGGCTTCCCAAATGCTGTGGAGGGGAATTAGGTGGTGTTATCTCACAAGGAATTAGAGGCATGGGTAAGGATCAAGATGAACGATGGTTTTGGCCTTGAGCCTCGAAACTACTTCTTACGTACCATTCCTTGACATGGATCAAAGTCCCCATAATTTGGGAATGGATTTGCGGAGCTAACACACTAGGCTTACCAAGGTGGTGGGTGTATCGGCGTGAATGTGGTTGGAACGACCAGGTGGTGGGCTCGAACCTCGGGGAGGATTCTTACATACCATTCCTTGACATGGATCAAATTTCACATAGTTCGGAAGTGAATTCCTGTGAATTGATGTGAAAATGGACCTTGGTCTAATGGGTGTTGGGCATGAACCTCGGGGAGGCTTCCAACATACCATGCCTAGAAATGGATCAAAGTCCCCATAGTTCGGGTGTATAGTTTAGCGTCATGCGGGAAGAGGGCATGTGTTGGTGAACCGTAATGATGATGGAATGGTGGTCTGATGGATGATGGTCATGAACCTCGTGAGTTTCCTATGTACCATGCCTTGACATGGATCAAAGTAATCATTGTTAGGGAGTTGATGTCGGTGAACCGATGTGAAGATGGACCTTGGTCCGATGGGTGTTGGGCTTGATCCTCGGGTAGTATTCCTATGTACCATGCCTTAACATGGATCAAAGTCCCCATATTTCCGGAATGGATGTGTGGGGATTACACTCTAGGCTGCCCGAGTGTTGGTGAACCGACGTGAAAGAGGTCAGAATGACCAGGTTGTGGGCTTGAACCTCATGGATGCTTCCAACGTACCGTGCCTTGACATGGATCAAATTCCACATATTTTGGAAGTGGATTTCGTTTAACCAATATGAAGATAGACCTTGGTATGATGGGTGTTGGGATTGAACCTTGGGGAGGCTTCCTACGTACCATGCCTTGACAAGGATCAAAGTCCCTGTAGTTCGGGAATGGATGTGCGGGGCTTACACTCTAGGATGACTTGGGTTGTGGGTGAACCAACATTAATGAGGTCGGAACGACCAGGAGGTGGGAATGGTCCTCATGGTGGCTTCCTACATACCATTCCTTGACATGGATCAAAGTTATCGTAGTTTGGGTGTACAGTTTTGCGTCATGAGGGATGGAGGCGTGTGTCGGCGAACTGACGTGAAGATGGACTGGGGGTCTGATGGATGATGGTCTTGAACATCGTGAGGTTTCCTACGTACCATTCCTTATCATGGATCAATGTCCTTGTAGATAGGGAGTGGATGTCAGTGAACCGAGGTGATGATGGATATTGGTCCAATGGGTGTTGGGCTTGAACCATGGGGAGGCTTCCAACATACCATGCCTTGAAATGGATCAATGTCCTCGTAGTTCGGGTGTACATTTTAGCATCATGCATTATGAGGGCGTTTTCATGGTTGATGCGTAATCAAAGACCACTTGAGTCATGATAAAAGTGAGAAATAAGAGGAAATCGAGACCTTCCGATCATGTCGTGAAGGGTGCGTCTGTGGGAAGAGAAGAAGGGCTTACGCATTGAGCAGCCCATGGTGCCGGGAATTTCTCCAGGATGGAGGCCCGATGGCTACAAAGCATAGCAGGAGAGGGATTTGGCATCCAAGAAGAGAGGACGGGCTCTGTTCACTATCACGTCTTCTGCTGGACTTGGCACCGAGGATGTGAGGAGGGGAAGGGGTGTTTCCTCATAGAAGGAAGGCTAGGGGCTTACACCAAGGTGGATGCCCTTCCCCTCGGACAAACGCCACTCCAATAAATAGGATATCATCTTCTCTAGAGACCAGTGGGCATGGAGAATGCCCAAGGCGGGGGACCCTACGTGCAGGGAATGGGGAGAGGATAAAGTTTAATTTCATGTGTTGGGGACGAAATCTCCTGGAAGTTTAAAGTTCTGTATCTCGGAAAAGGTGGGTTCTTTCCGCACCCCAAAGACTTACATAACCGGTAGCCTCTACTCCTTATGGGAGGGAAGGCATCAGCAAGGCCGTGGTGAAGGGTGGTCGCATAGAAAACCATCGAGGGGTCCACGTTAGCATTACTACGTGAAGAATCAATCGAAATTAGCATGCCTATGTGAAGAAACATTAAGTGCAGTAACACTACGGGAAGTATCGTCCAGTGGAATTTGAAGTTTCATCGTGCAAGCCTAGAGGGTCTCATGGGAAAATTATTTTCCAAGAAGAGGGGTCCATAGGCAAGGGCCACGTGGAGCTCAGTTTCACTGCGTGGTGGAGGGAACTTCTGAAGGGGTGTGCTTCGCAAAGTGGGGTGCCTTAGCCTTATCATGGGGCAGAGGTACAAATGGGAGGTTCTTCACGAAGAGGAATAGAATTCGCGGATCACATACTCATTAAGCAAAGGTTCCCTGTGAAGCAGGATGTCGGGAAGCAATGTGCTTCACGAAGTATAGTGATCCTACCATAGAAACTGGATCATGTGTAATGAATAGTGTTTCACGAATCATAACAGCTCCACAACAACCCAGGTTCCCTTGGGGATCCCCATACAATGCGAAAGCCTTAGTCTTCGCTAAAGGCATCCCTCTTGGAAGAGGTGATCAAAACAATACAATAGGGAGGCACATCATGAAGTAGAAGTACCTCTCACAACTCATGGTTCACATAGTGGAATGGTGCTTCGGGATTCAATAGATGAGAAGCAAAAAGGTCAGATTTTCCATCTGGAGAGCTCAGGGGGAGCTCAGTATTTATAGGAAAGAGGCGCCGCGGATCAGAGCTCACACGGCACAAAGAGGGGGACAGTGGCTTCACGGTGAGTGCGGGAACATAAAATGGGTTTGTGAAGCATCACACATCCATCACATTTTGGTGGGCTCACGAACGTCAAATGCGTTCACGGAGCCTCCCACCTTCTTTGCTCCACAGCGGTCACGGTGCTGGGGACTCTGCGAAGGGGCTTCGCGAGGCGGTCCAGGGGGCTGTCTTGGGGCCATTTCATCATTCCATGTTTTGGCGCCAACAAATGTTATTAATTAAATTTCAGGTTTTAATTGAATTATATATCATTTTCATTCTATATATGATGATGAATCATTAGATAAAGCATTAATGATAACCATTTAGAATATTTTGGGGGGGTTTTCGATCATTAGGAACTATATTTATCATTATTTTTAATATTATGTATATATTCCAGTTCAAAGGAATTAAAGAAGTTTTATTAGATATTTTAAATTCCATGTTAACTCAAAAAATGTTTTTATGATAATCCATGATGGATTAATTGGAAAAAAAATAAAACGATGCATCCCCAATGACGGTAACTCGACACCTCCCCGGTGATGTTATCATTTTTAGAATAAAAAGGGTAAAATAAAATATTTGATTGTGGATATCCCATTATATTAATAATATTTAATTATATATAGAATAATGTTGTTATCATTCATATTTTGACATAGTATTTATGGAAAATATTTTAAAATAAATGAAATTTAATGAAAATTAAAATAATAAAAGGGCATTTTCCTCTTTAATTATGCTCATTGAAAACCTCAATACGGAGCATTGAAATCTACCTTTTTGTGAGACCATCAATACCACAACATTGGTGATATGTTTGGGAGTCTAAATGTGAAAAATTTATCAATTTTCAATGCTTTGGTGCTATAATAGAATGGGTGGTGAGGGGTGGTATTTATAGTTGGTGTATCGGTGTTTCTTAAATATTTTATTCATTTATTTATTATTTTTGGATGATGAATACCAATAGTGTTGGTAATTATGAATAAATACAGAATCTAGTGAATGTTATTTAAACCAATTAGTTCTTACCTCATTCATACATCATTCATGACTCAATAATTTTTTCATTTCCTTGTAATTTTAAAAAACATTCAATATTATATACAACAATTCACCAAAAAAATAAAACAATTTTATTAAAATTCCAAAAAATACCAATAACTATTTTCAGATGTGTACAATTCAACAATGAGTTCCATTTTATAAAAATAGTTCAATAAATATATTAAATTTAATTTCTATATAATATCATTATTTATTAAAGAACCCTAGTTTAATATTGTAACTAATTCTATGAAACATTCATTAATTAATGAAAGTTTCATTTAATATTTATATTATAATATAAGAATAAAATATTAATTGATTAATATATATCAGAAGACAATTTATTTTAAATAATTGATTTTATGATATGACTACTGAAAACATTTCTCCTTAACAAAAAACCAATAAATAATTTTTTTATTTTCAAACATATATTTGCATATAAAAAAATATTAATATATTACATATTCATTCATATGATACATAATTTTTAAATCTTAAATAGTTGATATTACTTTTCGATTCACCATATTTATGTTCTTAATTGTCAAATTACTATTCCAATGGTAATATTTAATTTTATATTAAACATTAAACTCAGGGTTGTGTGATGAATGAACTGTCGAAGTTATTACATTTAAAAGAGGGATATCATAAAATCTAGGGGTATTATATTCTACCATCCATAAATAAACTACATATTATCAATTTTAAATTTTAATTATAAAATATTTTGACAATTAATAACTCAATTACGGGAAACCCACATAGGAAATAAGGTAAAAAATATATCCACATCATAATGGGAAATTATAAATGTAGAGGTCGCTACAAATCTTGGATTTTAGGTAGGGAATCAAGAGTTTAAATCAATAACATCATCATAGAATAAAAATAAAAATATCATGTTTGGATGGAGAGTGATACTGTACATGTTCATTATAATGTTGACCATTAAAAAACAACACACATTTTAATAAATTAATAAACTATTGATTTCATAGATGGAAAATTATAATGGTTAACAATTTTTATTAACAAGTAATTTACATAGTGTTGAGGCATTGGTTTTATATCAAGATAAACACTTGTTAAAATAATTATATGAGGTTACATTCCATTTCATACTCATAATATCAACCTTTCAGTTTTAGTTAATCTATTCTCACATCATAACTCACATTTGTAAATGAATGTTCAAATTTAGTTTTTTACACTACAAAACATTTTATGAATCATTTTATCTACCAGTCATTCCTTCATCCTTTACCTTTTTTCTCAAACAAAAATTTATATCAAAATGTATCAAATAAATAATACATTAACCTCAATTAATAAGAATTAATGTTCAATATAATCCATTCCATGAAAAATACTTATCCAAAATACATATTTCTGAATTCTTATCCTAAGATGTTATCTAAATTAAAATCATATTCTAATAATAAAAATAAAATACCTTTTTTGGAGCCTCTGGTGGTGGCCTCCCTTGGGGTTATTAGGCATAAATCAGATGAGGAAGCGGTAACTTTGGATGAGGGGGTCATAAAACATCCTCATGTATTCTATATGCTGAGTTGTGTTCTTAAATAATGATAGTTGTGACATTTTCCAGGCTATGACTCATAAGGATGCCACTTTTATAGGCTTCAAGGCACTAGAACAAGTTCCAGGGGGTGATACATTGTTCAGGAGAAGTCAGGTGGAAGGCCCTGTGCTGCAAAAAAGTTATGAGCTTTTGTCCCATGATGATCTAGTCCATGTTTCTACATATCTGTTCTATATCTCAATGTATGATTAGGAGGTATCTTGGAATGGGTTGAGTGATGAATGTACTTGCACCATTCTAGGTGACCTAGATGATAAGGCTTAGGGTAGTAGGAATTCAAGCCGACAGAGATGTAAAACCAGGACGACAAAATGTAATGTCAGAAAAAACATGATATATTTACCATAACCTATGGACACCAGATCTAGGAAGAAAATTAATTATAGGCATATAGACAATGTCCCTGACCTCTCCAAGCTGTCTTTATAGCATCAAGCGACTGATGATATCATTGAATAGTCTTTGAAACTTTTTATGAGCGTGGAAGAGGTTGTGGATGAATAAGCTAGGACAATTAATTTTTCTACAAAATAATTATAACTTTTGATTAAAATGGTTATAATAATGCATGAAAATAAAGATATGTGGAACTTGATTGATAAGCATGAAGTTTTTCTAATACAAGGATTCAACAATAGGAAAATAATCAGAAAATAGTACATGCAGTCTTGGGAAAAGATGGATTTTAGTTCAAAGATCTCCTAATGAAGAAACCGAACACTCAGGTAAATAATATCTTTTGGAAATTATCATGGTAGACTAATACTAGTTAGATCCACTTATACATTAATATCTTTGTAATTTAATTTTGTGCTTGATCTTATGGTTTCTCACTTTTTCCATAAAATGTGTTTGATAATAAAAATATAATTATGAATGACCTAAATCACCATAAGTCCACAATAAATTCATAATTGACTCCAAAATACAATTCATCATTAATTCATTAAATTATACAATGCCTTTAATGATATCATTAATCACTTAATCACCTAATCATATTCCTATCCCAAGGTTATCTATTTGGACAAAATAATGTCCATAAAAAATAACCCTTATCGATAATATATATTACCAAATAATTCTATCTGGTACATCATGTATCCTATTGTTAAGTGTTTCATCCTTGTCTCTATTTGGTTGTGGGTTTAAACCCTAAAACAATACCAGACGTGATGAGTTATCACTCGGACGATAGTTTTTCCTATTACAAAAACTAAACTAATATAACATCTGATATAGATATGATAGAAATTTATAAAATAATTCTAATCAATAATGTGATGAATAAAACCATTATAAATTAGTATTTCATCCATTTATTTTCACATAGTTAATTACATTTTATAGAATATATCATATAGAAGAAGGCATTGACTTAGGTAATTTTCATATTTCCCACATTTTATGTAATTAACTAAAATTATATTATAAGGATGAATTTAATTTCCTTAATCATACTCATCATTATTCCAAGTAAATTTTTTGTTTTATCTCATTATTTCCCACACAAAAATCAATTTTACATTCCATTAATTCACATTTAGAGGAGTATTCATCCATATTTAATGAATGATCGAAATAACTCCCTTTTTCCTCTATGGAATCCGCTAATTGAGATCATAACACACACTATTCATCTATTAATTGTTGTGTTATAGAGTTGGTTAAGTTATATTTTGTTAATAATATGCTTGGAAAACTCTTTGGGCCTAAACATGATATATCTGAATTGTATAAAACCCGTATTTTGATTCTCATCACCACCACCATTTCAATCATGTTCAATGTTAACATGAATTCATTGGTTTCAATATTTTTAATAAAAATAAATATCATTTTGTGATCAACAATAGTCATAGTGGGAAAAGATATATTTATTTACAGAATATTAGGACACCTCATTTTCAAATCCATACACCATAAGTTTAACCTATGTTATTCATTTTCCTTATATATTCAAATCAGTTTTAGTGGATTGTAAATAAAATGTGAATTATCAAAATCATACCACCATAATGATACAAACTAGGCGTTTAGTAAGGGTTTTCATCAGCTACCATGTATTTTCATGAAAGGCCAAAATCCCCTTTTTGGAGTTGTTGCACCAAGGTACATCTGTTCAAGAACCATATCCAATTGAAGTATTCAGAAATTAATATATCACTAGGTAATCACATATAATATATTACATGAAAAAATTATAGGATTTCTTATACTATTATCCACATTTTATAGCATGGGGTTATGTTCCCTAATCCATGTTTTCATGTATTGAAAGCTTCTATTAAATCTAAATCTGATAAAAAATTTATAAACATCGATCCTAGTAGCCAATAGGTGATGCCTTGAATATTTTCATGGTTACAATGAAAATGTAATCACATATTAATGTACTGAATAATTTATTATATTTTTAAAAATAAATACAATTTTTTTACATTAGAACATCAAATAGGAAAAAACATATCAAGTCTTATTGGAACACACATAAACCAATAAATAAACCTAGTATGTCATTCATAATATAAATCTTCAAAACCTGTTGAACAGAAATTAGAAAGGGGTGAGATCATATGCTCTTTAATGGTATGAAATAAAAAAGATTATATACAAATAAAAAATAAGGCCTGGTTAATAACATGAATTACATGAAATTAAAACAAACTCTTGATCATAATATGGTTGGAATAAAAGATTATTAAAATATTTAAAAAATAATTACATGAGAAATTATAATAATGATTGAGATTTTAATATTTAAATAATCCCATGGAATATAAATTTCTAGAATCATAATTAGGGAATTAATATTTCATAACATCATAAACATACTATCAGGGCTTTGACCAAGACACCATAAATGGTAAAAATCATGGTATGTTTGTCTCATTAGACATACCGACATATCAAGCATCAATAGTGGGATTGACCTATCACTTACTAAGACTAATGAATTACTTGTATGTAAGTGGTGGATCATAATAAAAATTAAAAATCATATTGAAACTATCATATAAAATGATAATAATTTCCTAATCCAACAATCATATTCATAAACCATCCTAAGTAATATGGAAAAACAATATGAAGATAGTACATCCCCAATAAAAATTAGAAAAAAACATTAATGAAAATACTATATAAGATATAATAAAATTTTCATCCCATTTCCTTATAATATTCAACAACGTTTGTTGTAATAGATTAAAATAGAAAACTAAATGACAAAGGAAATCATGAGAAAAATACACTTTTTATATTACAATGAAAATTTGTTGTAGAATATTTATTTTTAGTAGTCCCAAAATCATAAATAAAATATGTATATCATAGAAATGAATACCTAAGGAAAATGAAATAATATTTGATGGAAAAAATTAATCTACCAAAAACAAAAAAAAAACATGTAAAAAGTGTTTTTAAGAAACATTAGAAAAGACCCACTTGTGTGATGTTTAGGGAAATATATTAAAAAGGGTTTAGAGAAGAAAATGTCGTAATTATTTTCAGAAAAATAGAAATGAGCAATGGTAGTTTTTCATTATAGAATATTAATTTTAGAAAAATAAAGGTAATATATAAAATATTATATAGGGTACTTGAGAATGTGAAATAATTTAAGAAGATTCCTTTAATCGGGTTATCTTATCAAGAAGAATTGTATAGGGTACCAAATAAAACATGTATTCATCCATAAACGAATGATTAAATTATCTAGAGAATTTTATTCAAAATACAGAAATGTAATTTATAATATGTACATAAAAATAATGACGAATAATATTGATGTATAGATAACAAATGTTTATATCAATTGAAAAATGGAGGTTTAGGAATAATCCCTTTCCACATTGAAAATAGTCGAACCATATGTCCCACAAAATTAATTCTCATAAAATATTTCATTGATTAAAATTATGATAGGAAGATTCATGATATAATATATCAATGATAAGTAATAATATGGCATACAAAATAATTTTTGGAAAGTAATAAATTTATCATAGAAATCCATGGGATATGAAAAAACACATATACTTTTTTGGAAAGTGTTATTATCTTGTGAATAATTACCTAGATAATAAAATTATATTAAATAGTTAATTTATTTACCTATAGAAAATGTATTAAATTTATTATAATTTTATAATGTTTATTTATGTCCTTTGTGAAGAGTTATGAGATTAAATTTTGGTGCTCAGGTGTGTTCATTTCCTTCTTTTTCTTGATTGGTTCCATTATATACATGAATGTAATATCATTAGAAACTGAAATTTTTATCCATAATTGAAATTATATATTATTAATGAAATTATAGGATAAATACTTGTATTATATATCATTTTATTTCAATATATTATTATTATTCAATAGATAAGGTGTTAATGATATCCATTGACATTATTTTGGTTTTATTCCAGTCATCACATACTAGTGTTTTCTTGTATATTACAAATGTGTAAATATAATACATAAAACACAAAATAAATTGTAAAAAATATATTAAATTATCATTTAACCATTATATTGGTTTTATGACCATCCTTGAATGTAGAATTTAAAAATAAAAAATTATGATCCACGAAGCCGACAATTTGGAACCCTAGGGATGTAGTTTTCATTTTTTAATAAAAAGTAGAAGGAAAATAAATTTACTGTGGATATCCTATTAAAATAAAAATATTCCTATATTTAAAATATACTGAAGTATTTGTGTGTATTTTTATAGAGAATGTAATGGAATAGTATGAAATGAAAAGAAATTGAATGAAAATTAAATGAATAAAAGGGGATCTTACATCTTGAATTACCTTACCTCATAACATACATATAGAACATTTATAACGGTCATTACATGGGACCAATAAGGAGAAAAAGTGGTGATGATTTTTGGGAGAGGAAAATGGAAAAATATAATCACGCATTGAGCATTTTGGGCTGTAAACAGAACAAGTCGTGATGGTGGTATTTAAAGTGGAGAAGATTATTGATAATTGATTATTTGATTAATTTGTAAATCATTTTGGCTTAATACTGTGAATTTTGTCGATATTGTGAATAAATATATTATTTTTTGCCTTTTTGTTTGAAACAATGGTTTATTAAATCATATATACATAATAAATGACTCAATATTTCATTTAATTACTAATAATGTAAAATAGCTTAAATTATTGTGTCTCACTATTATGTAAAAATTAATCTATTTTAGATAATTGTGGAAAATTTACAATAAGTATTTATATATGTGTATCATATAAAAATTTATTCTATTATTAGGAAATAATTTCATTAATATTATATATTTCATCATTTATGAAACTCATTATTTTCTCAAAAAATACACATTTTATTATTTCATCTACTTTTATAATAGTTTCAAAAAATAATCAATATATCATGAAATTATCACATATTGATAATAGACCTAAATATTACTATATGAATCTATTTCATGAAAAAAATTATCTTATATAAATATTTTATTTATAAAATTGATAATAATTATTTCATTTTCAACAAAATAACATTACAAAATTTATCAGTATTAAATTATTTATTTTCATAATCAATGATATAAATACATGACATTTTCATTCAAAATGTAGTTAATATTTTTTAGTCCATCATAGGTGATGTTACTATTCTATTTTTTATATTTCTATTTTCTTTGGCCAAATGACTTTTCCAACGGTAATATTTAATAGTGTATTATGGTTTTACAATTACTGTTTCATGAAGCATAATCAATCAAGGACATTAATTTTAAAAGATGCATACCATAAAATACTGGGGTGTAATAATAATAAAATATTTTTATACCATGTATGAATATTTTATGATTTTAATTAAATTTCTTGTATCCATACATTATTCCATTACATGGGAAATGAATACATCTTTTGAGTGAATAGTGGAATATTTCTTGAAAAACTGTAGTAATATCATTTCTTATACCTCATTTCATTAAATGATATAATGATAGATTTTTTCTATATGTGTTATTAATGACATTACTAACATTATTGAAACATAATATATCATATATTTTATTTCCTTTTTATCCATTGATCCATGTTATTTTTGTTCTTGTGTACATGTGGATTACTACCCCATGAGGTGAAGTGATGTTTTTTCATTAGTACCTAAAATATTATATATATATATATATGTGTGTGTGTGTGTGTGTGTGTTTTTTTTTTTTTAAGTATGTATTGTTTTATTTATTATATTACCATAATTATTTAAATATAATAAGACACATATATTTCCCTCATTTCCATTGGAAAATTTAATCGTTACTCATGCATATGTATAGACTATCGTATTCCTGTGGTATCACAATACATTTTTCAAAACTAGAATACATTGACATATATAATAGTAAAATTGTAATATAAAAATTATAATTATTTCATTAATAATATTTTGGAGATGATAGAATAATTACAATTTTTATCATTATAGTCGTTGTCTGTAATTTTTCAATTTAAATTAAAGATCGTCAAAACACCAAACATAGACATAAATGATTATGTAATTGAAAATTTCAATTAATTACATAAAATAAATTCATTAATGATAACTACATTGAAATTGGAAATTTTATTAACAATTTAGGAAATTAGTAATTGTTTATTATAATGTGTTTAAAGGACATATGTAACATTTTGGTACACTAGGTTAGGGGTTTGATAACTCTATTTACCATTATTTGATTATATCACATCATTCATCTTTAAATTATTCCAATTTTACTTCTTTAGTATTATATTTGTTAATTATCTCGTATTTTAGCTTTTTTATAAGTAAATTTATTACAGATAATTTCTCCTTTTATTAATTCTAATTCCATGATATGAATATTGTATGAAATTTTCTTCCTTAATTTTCCTTCATTTGGAAATTTGTTTATTTTATGATGTATAATTGTTCAATAACATGTATATTAATCCCATTGAAATATTTTAAATTTTAAATCACAATTTTCATTGTTTAAAATGTTTCATTTGGTATCATTTCTTTCACAGGTTTACAAATCAAAATATACCAAAACCAAATGATTTTTTATGATACAACCTCATATTTTTATGGAATTTCTTCAAATTGAAGACATATAAATAATGATAATAATTTATTATTTTATAGAACCAAAAATATTATCTTTTATTCTATTACTGAAATTGGTTTCCATATGTATTTCACATTTCATCTTTTACTGGTTAAATAGATATCATGAATGTTTTATGTATGGGATAATGATCATGTTCTTTATATTAGAAAGGAAATTGTTGCCTTTGATATTAATTTTTTCTAAAATGTATTCATGATTGTTCATATTAAATCATCAATGATTTTAAAAGGTTATATTCCAATTTTAATGACATTCTTTTTGAATTTTTCCCATGTATGCTTTTTATTATTCTTCAATTCACACAATTTTACATTCATTAACTATTTTTAAAATGATTGTTTTATTTTATCATCTAATACCTAACATTTATTTTTATCCACTATGAATATCACTTAATTGAATGTAAAGTTTAATTTTTTGAAGTATATTTTTTGGAAATCTTTTACTAAATATTCTATAAATTTTTCATTTTTAATATTTATTTTCATATCAGAAAAGTTATCTTCCAAAAAAAAATTAATGAAATTTTATTCAAATATAAATTTTCCAATCAAAAATATCATTTATGTTAATTTTTTTCCACTATTATTATGTTTTAACGATACCATCATTATCTGTTTTATAGGATGTATATGATTTTTTAATAGATTTTCATTGAATCAGTTTATTTTTATTGGGAAGTTCGAGCTACGATAGTTTTAATTAATTACCATAATCCTTATGATTTGGATCATAAAAATGTATATCTAAATTATAGGTAAAATTATATAATGGGTATTGATTATAATTTCATAAGGTACTTTTTTGATATGATATAGGTGGGTCTATTGTATACTATAAATATATTAGGTATTGTGATAATTTTTACTAGATATAAGTTAATCCTTATAAATAAAATAGTGATGTAACTCTTATGTGATGAAGATTTTATCTAATTGTATGTTACTCATACTATAATACCAATCATATTTGTTCAATGTTTCTCTTAAGTGATAGTGGAATAATTTTTATAGGTTATTCGATGATTTCTCGTTTATGTTCTCTGATACCTACATGATTTTTCAAAGCCTTCTATGAATTTTAATATTTCCATTTCTCGATGATTTTTTATAACAATAAGCATTGTTGGTTTCTATGAATCTAGTACTATGATTCATATTTATTCCATATAACATGATTTATGATCAATGTTTATGTGTTTATATTTATAATTTTATTTTCATGTACTCAGATTATGTTATCAAACCCTTATGCTCATCGTATGCTCACTAATGACAAAAGATTATTAAGGATTATGTTTACCCTCAGTGAGAATTTGATCTCAAACATATTATATAATATTATTCAATTAGTTATGAATAATAATTATATATTAGTTTTATATAAAAATGTTTTATATTTTGAGGATTTTATGGGAGATATTGGGAAAATAATGTCGAATATGAAAAAAATGGTACAATGGGAAAATTATCACATGAAGAAATTTCTATGGATATGAAATTTTTTTTCCAAATTCTTTAGAAATATAAACCAAGAATCTCCTTATATAACATCCTTAGTAAATTCGGTAGTTCATTCCATGATTTTTTTAATATTCATCAATTAAATTGTTATATTAATTATAATAATATTATTATATTTTTTATTAAAAAAATGCAAATAGTTTTATTCTTATTAAAATAATTTTAATATATGGTTTTATTAATGAAAATATATTTACATTTGATTATTTTATTTTTAGAATATATACTTTATTTTTGAAATCATCAGATCGAAATCTTCTCAGGGGGAAATTTAATTTAATTTTTAAATGATTTATTTTTCAATGAATATCAAAAAACATTTTTCCATCAATGTTTATTTTCATTTCATTAATAAAGTAATTTAAATTTCATATTGTCTATTAAATTTGGTCTCAATGAAATGTAATTATAATTTATTAATATATATTATAATTAATTAATTCTGAATCACATTATATATTTCTTAATGTAATTACATTTTTGGATTCTAAACATGTTTTTGTAATAATATTTTTCATCACATTTTTGGTTTTAATAGTAAATTAATATATCCCACTTATTGAAATTTATTTAAGGAAAAAGAATTAATTATTTGGAATGAGGTGTTCCATGTTTTCAAAATAGTTCCCATTTGACATTCTCTAATATGATTTGTAACTGTAGTTAATATTGGTTACCATGATAATGGTAAATCCCATTATTAATATTTAAAATAATAATATTATGAAAATAATTTACCCAAGAATGTATATTAATTTCATTTATGAGTTTTGGTATACCATCCCCATTAAAGACTCTACTTTATCATAATTTAGTGACATTGTTATTAGAAAATTACTTATAGAATATCTTATGTAAATATAATAAAATAAAATCACATTTATGCTTTTAATATGAAAAACATATTATGAAAAGGAAAAAAAACTAGGGTTGGATAATTTTTAAAAAAAATATATTTTTTTATCATGGTATTTCAATTTTTAATTTTATTTATGATAATATTACTTTAAATTAACAAGGAATGCTGATCAATAATTGTACCAGTAGTCTAAATGAAAATTAATTTTTTTTAAAGTAATATTTTTTTCTAGAGATTTTGAGTTACAATAATTATATATAGATATATTTATATATATATCATTATAGGGATGTTTTAGGGGACTATATTGCAATTCATCAGCTTTAATGTTGTTTTCAATGTCAACATGAAATAATATTTAAAAATTTACTTAAATTATATACTATAATAAATAATGTTTTATTAAATTATATAAAATTAATAAAAATATTATCAACTGAAAAATGAATAGGATATGGATTATAATATAAAAAAATACATTTATGGGCTATATTTCCCTCTATAACAACATTCCTCACTCTTTTACTATAAATAAAATTGACACCATACTTACTGATAATGTGTTAACAATGATTAAAACCAAACAATACAATTTAAAATAACAGAATAACATGTCCAAATTTTATTATTTGACATTTCCACATTGAAGCTTGTATATGTTCGAGTCCATGAATCGATAGGATGTTTCCACACTAGAAGAGTAAGACCCATTCCTATTCTGGTAGGAGGGTTATGAATTGAAAGACGATGGAGGACCCAATCTATTCCTAGAAGGAGTGTTCCAATCCGGTGGTAGAGGGACCTTGCCCGGCCTAGATGGAGGGTTCTACTATAGACATCGATGACACATTCTCATCCCAACTATAGGGATTTTCATGGAAATGGATAGGGGACCCATTCCATGTTATAACAAGAGGGTTAAACCCTGATATAAATCATGGAACCATGATAATCCTAGTGAGAGGGTTCCACTCGGGAGCCCTATGGTGATCTCTAGGGACAACTGCCATCGTTGAGCTTACTGTGACCATGTATCCATCCAAAAAAATTCCACATAGTATCCCAAAATGCAAAATAAATGGATCCATCATCTTTTACATGGAATAACAGTCTGGATTGTATACATGTGGGCCGATATCCATGTCCAAACAATGGAGATATGGATGATATAGGTTTACACACAAGGATAAAAATAGTGAATGTGCTGTGAGGGGATACATGTGTTGTTTAGTACTACACCACCCTATTTTTCCCTTGTATTTACACAAAATTCCAAGTATACATGGATGCACAACCTCTGAGGGATAATCTCGGAGTGATCATGCCACCCATAGTATAGCCCATTTGCTTTTTCATGTCCATGTTTTCATGTCGTGTCCACGTACTTTGGTAAAAGAAATGTATCCTCATGTAGGGTGTTTCATGTGTCTCTAGTCATTCCCATGTACTCCTAAACATGACATGTTCCTAGATATGTTCTTCATAAAATAGATCATCAATAATGTTAAGGGGGTACATGGAATTTATTGAGTCCACATAGTGGTCCGTACTTAAAAAATCATAAAACCATATCTTCCCAAACCATGGGGCATCACACAATTTTTATATTATTTTCCACTGCTCTATGCTTTAAAAAATGAAGGAATAGTTTCACTGCTATCAATACTAGGCCCTCACGGCTAGTTGGTAGCCTCTGGAATTTGGGGAAATGCACTTGAGGCCATGTGACCAACCGGGTTCGGGGCACCCGCTGTATGGAACTCGGATCCAAGACGTTACAATGTTGTATCAGAGGATTATTTTATCTCTGTTATTTTATTATTTTGCGACAATAGAAATATATAGATTGTTAAGGGATTTGTTAATAAAATGTTCCAGGGAGTAGCGACCCCGTGTACAGGTAATGGCCGGATTGCCTCAAATTAAATTATGATTTTCTGTTTATGATTATAACGGTTTATTTTATTTTCTCCATTGGGTGGAGAACTTGTGGTATGTTGTTTATATTTCATACTTGGGTTCAATTTAGTTCTATCTCAATGACATGAGGGAATTCCATCTCATGCATCATTTAGGCACATGTTAGAATAACATGTCATGCATAGTTTCCATGCCATGTAGGTGCAATAGTAATTACATGTTGTTGTGATAGATTTTGTTCTAGAAAGTACATGTTGTTGTGATAAGTACCATGGTAGATAAGTCTACTATTGATAGGGTATTGGTACATGATACAATTGCATTTATGGAATCTAAACTTTGGTTCTTGAGAAGTATGGTCTCTCTTGGATAGGAATTTGGGGGATCATGATCAATCCATTTTTTTTGTACTATAATGTGAAATATCTGGTTCTACACATTGGTTCACAGGGATTATGGACCCCCAAAGATCGTAATTTGGCATATCGATGCTTTAAATTAAAGAAAAGGGGCTCTAGAATATTTTTTGAGGTTTACTTTCTTGAAACCTAGACAAACACAGCGTGTAGTTCTATGAACACACGACATGTACTCTTCTGTTCTGGAAGAAATGAAAATTTCTAAGTACACTCTGTGTTCTTATATGTACATTCCATTTAATATAATGCCATGTAACTCTCCTTATGGGAAAGGACATGGGATAGGGAATCCTTCGTGGTGACACACCCTATACTGGTTGAACATGTCGTGTAGGGTTGACCCTATGTCTACCCATGTGATTGAAAACAAGGATGGATAAACCATAGGTGATACATGTTGTTTCAGTTGTAAACACGCCGTGTAGTGTAATCCTAGAATCCAATCCTTTAACTGACAACACGGGTCAGTGTTACCTTTCTAGAACATGTAGTGTACCTGTGGGACACGCCGTGTAGTCTTGACCAGTGAGAGATCGTGTCGACATGGACATGTGGCTATGGAAATAGGGTGGTGTACATTCCGTGTGTGGGTGTAACACATCGTTTACCTTGGTATGAGACATGCCCAGGACGACATCAGAACAAGACCATGTGAGGGATTAAGGGTACATGCTGTGTAGACATTATAAACACTGTGTAGTCTCTTTTTTCCAGTTTTTGTGGATCTTTCCCTTTTGATTTGGAACACTTAAATGAACAAAAGAAACCTTAACTGTAAATTAAACTAAGGCATTTATTTGACATTGTATAGACATGATGCCAAGATGACCACAATTTGTTCTCCAAGATAGTGGTGATTATTATACTCTAGATATGGTAGGACATGGGTTACTGATGGGTCCTCCTGTAGTGCCAGATGAAGCACCATCTCTTATTCAGAACGCAGGCACTTATGCACAGTTCTTTGAAGGATTCATGCGGTTCATACAGACCTTACAGGGAGCATCGATTACTATCACATCTATGGAAGAGATAACACATATATTCCAGCAGCAGCATCTGACTATGTTTTTAGGGGATGGCGGACCACAAGCTATAGAGTCTTTGATGGGTTCTATGTACACAATCATTGAACACTTAATGATACCTCATGATAGGAGGGTCAAACCCAATACATACATACAACATGATACCGCCGAGAGATGGTGGGATGTCACCACCAAGACTGAGTATCACCAAGACATGGAGTGTGATGATTTATAGGTAATCTTCTAGGAATTTTTCTTTCCAAAGACGATATGGGTAGATCGAGATCGAGAGTTCATGAATCTACAGCAGGGTACCATGTCTATGATGGACTATTCTGCCTGCTTCACTGAGCTACAATGTTTTTCAACTATTCTGGTGTGTGATGAGATGTTGAAGGTTATATGACATGAGGATGGTCATTGATACGACATCTGATCACTATTGAATGTTTTCAGGTTTCCTACAGTGCATGAAATTATGAACCGGACATTCAATACTGAGCGGAACCTGCGGGAAGCTAGTAGTGCGAACTAGGGAGGTTCGACACTATTCTCCGGTACTATTTCTACCGGTAAGAGGAATAGACATATGGATTTCTCTCACAGTGACAGTACAAGTCAGAGGAATTCAACAGGTTCCCAGGTAATGTGCTACCAGTGTGGTAAAGAGGGAAAAAAGATACCTCAGTGTCTACATGACCCTTTAGAGTATCGAGATTACAGCAAGATGGGTCGTCTTCTGCGTTTTTACAGGGAATTTCCACCAGTGACTAGTTATAGGGGTTCTGTGCAAATTCTGCGTGCAGGAGCAGAGCCAACAGCTTCTTACCAATCAAGGAATTAGAATACGTAAGGACATTTAGGCACAGGTGGAGGATCTGGCCATAGTAGCCATACACATGGATCTCAGAGACAACAGGGTGTGTCAGCTCAAGGTAGTCAGGCTGTGTCATAGGGCCGCAGCACAGTGCAGACATATGTAGTACAATATTCCCAATAGGAGTAGGATCCCAGACCTTCCACTATTAGAGGTACTATTCTAGTTACATATATTATATCTTCTGTACATTTTGGCACGGGTGCTACGCATAGCATAATATATGTGCCCATTGTGGAGTGTGTTGGGCTCTGTGTTTCTTCTTCTTCTGATCTCATGACACTAGACACTACGTTGTGAATTAGAATGGCAATATTACATCAGTTCAATGAGTTCTCCCTAGAGTTCGTTGGGTGTCACATTCTATGGTCCCTCTATATATTAGAGATAACAGTCTATGATGTCATTCTCAGAATGGAATGGTCGGTACCCATTCGAGCCATTATAGATTGATATCATCGTAGGTTTAGTTTCACATCACTAGAGGGTAGAGAGTTTCTATACAAGTGATAATTGGATGCCCAGGCGAGCTGTGTTGGACATGACCATCTTGGTTGAGGTGGAGTGATAGCCCAGATTGTGAGATAATATCTATATGAACATGAAACTTCTTAGAAGGATTTCCCCCTAGTGGTTAATTGCTACAGGTATGTCTTCCCAGAATACTTATCAGGTATTCCTCCGGGGAGAGGTGGATTTCTCTATTGATCTTGTGCCAGGAGCGGCACCGTTGTCCATTCCTCCTTGTAGGAGAGCTACGCCAGAATTTCAGGAGCTCAAGAGGGAGTTAGAAGAGTTACAAGTCAAGGGTTCTATCGGACCCAGTATTTCTACATGGTGATCGCCTTTCCTTTTTTCTAAGAAGAAATATGGTGACCTCAGACTCTGTGTGGATTATCAGAAACTGAACCATTCGACAGTTAACAAGATATCCCTTACCGAGGATTGATGATATTTTTGAACAACATCGAATAGCATGAGTGTTCTTGAATATTGACCATAGATACGTATATCATTAGTTTCATTTTATACCATCGGACATACTGCTTACAGCCTTTCTAAAAAAATATTTTCTATTCGATTGCTTGGTCATGTCGTTCGGACTCACAAACGCACAATTAGTTCTCGTGGCTCTGATGAATCGTGTGTTCCACCCATATATGGATTCTTTCGTGGTAGTCACTGTGGAAGATATCTTGGTGTACTCTCAAACTTGACATGACCATGCCAACTATATTGAGATCATACTAACTACACTTAGAGAGAATTATTTATATGATAATCTCTCAAAGTTCCTCTTTTGGATAGACCAGATTCACTTACTGGGTCATATTATCTCGGAGGAAGGAGTTGCAGGAGACCTAGAAAAAGTGAGAGCAGTAGTTTCTTGGGAGTAGCTTAAGAACATGTATTAAATACAATGCTTCTTGGGGATGGATGGTTACTATAGGAACATTATAAAGTACTTCATCAACATAGAAGTGATGTTTTTGAGTTTGACTAAGAAAGATGTGATGTTCATTTGGACAGAATCTTGTGAGGAAACCTTTCATAATTTGAATCGAAGGTTGACATCAGCACCAATCCTAAAATATCCATATCAAGGAAATAGATATAGAGTTTACTATGATGCATTAGGTATTGGTATGGGGGCAGAGTTCATGTAGGGTGATCATGTAGTTGCGTACGGGTCTCAACAGTTGAGTCCACATGAGAGGAATTACCCGACAGATGATCTAAAGTTGGCTGGAGTTGTTCATGAATTATGTTGTTGGAGACATTATCTCATGGGAGAACATTGTGTGGTGTTTAAGGACCAAAAAGTCTTAAATATATCTTTACCCAATGTTTCACAAATTTGAGATAGAGTATGTGGGTTGATTAACTTCATTCCTTCAACTTTGAGATTACCTATACACATGGTATGGGTAACACAGTACCTAAGGCACTGAGTAGGAGGACTCAAATACAGGCAGTGTAGGAGGAAAGTGGTGAGTGGAAGATTATGGATTTGCTCTCTGAGATGCATTTGGAGGTGCACGATAGTCAAGGGAGAACCTATATATTATCCTCAGTAATGAATTCTTCCCTCCTGGATAGAGTGAGGATGAGACAACTATCAGATTCATAAGGCCTAGGTCCACGGGTGGTGGTGGAATGTGATTACACTCCTCCTGGTTGAATGATAGGTGATGATGAGGTACTACATATCTATAGATGATTGTGGGTTCTGGGGGATATATGTGTTGAGTTGATGAAGGAGTAATAGGATTTATCTTGGGAAGTACATCCTGGGATTACTAAAATGTATCATGACTTGAGTCATCATTATTGGTGGCCGGGTATTAATATGGAGGTAGATGTTTTTGTTACGAGATGTTCCACCTGTCAGCAATTGAATGCAGAGAATCAGAGTCCTCTCGGGCTGTTATAATAGTAACCCATTCCGGAGTGGAAATGGGATGATGTCGCGATGGACTTCGTCACCGGGTTTCCGAGGTCACCTCGACGCAATGATTTCATATGGGTTTTTGTAGATAGACTTACGAAAGTAGCTCATTCTTTACAATCAAGGAAACCTTCGATGTTGACAAGCTCAGAAAGTTATATATCCGAGAGGTGCTACGTCTCTATGGGGTCCCATATTCTATCATCTCAGATAGGGACACCCATTTTACATCTTGTTTCTAGAAGAGTTTTCAGAGGGAACTGGGTACATAGGTGCTTCTGAGCACATCATACCACCCTCATACCGATGTCCAGTCAGAGTGTACGATATAGGTGCTAGAGGACATTCTTTGTGCATGCTCCTTGGACTTTGGGGGCTCATGGGAGAATTGCATACCCTTGATCATGTTTGCCTACAATAATAGTTTTCAGTCAACGATTGAAATGGAACCATAAGATAATTTATATGGTAGGACATGTTGATCACCCTTGTGTTGTTTGGAGGCAGGAGAGGTAGCTTTAATGGGACCACATCTTGTGGAGGAGAATTCAGAGCAGGTACAGTTGATTCAGAAGTGGATTTCTACTGCATAGTCTAATCAAAAATCTTATGTTTATTGTCGCAGATGACACTTGGAGTTCGTGGTTGGGGATCAGGTTTTCTTGGGTGTCTCACCAAGTTCGGGACACAATCATATCAAAATATATGGTAAACATTCACCGAGGTATGTAAGGCCATTTGAAATTCTTGAGAGAGTTGGGATGGTTTCCTATCAGTTGCAGTTACCATAGAGGTACTGGTCCATGCACGACGTCTTCCATGTGTCTCAACTACACTTTTGTCACTCAGAACCATCTCACGTTTTTCAGTCTGAGGTGGTTGATATTCATGTGGATGCATCCATTTAGAAGAATCTGATTCGTATTGTTGAAAGTAGTATGAAAGATCTCTGAGGTCGTTCAGTTGCTCTCATACGGGTGATATGGTAGCATGGCCAAGTGTAAGTCAAAACCAAGGAGCGGGAGATCAACGTACGTTTTCAGTGACCAAAATTGTTCTTAGCATTATCTTCACCACCCTTTGATAGAAATTCGTGGACGATTTTTTTTTAAGTGGGAGTGTTTGTAAGAACAATGTTCTTATTCTTGAGGTACAACTTCTTCTTTTTATTTTACTTAAGTGTTTTTTAGAAAATCATGGAAATGTGGGTAAAATAACAAAATTTATCGGTACACACCATGTACTTTTTCAAACATGCTATGTACTTTGGATGTTTGGGATGTGAATACAAGGCGTATATTCTTGTTGGTGAGTGAAGGTGTAAAAATAAACTACATGTCATGTACTATTGTACACACGCCATGTATTTTGGCTATGTGAGATGATAACACATGGCGTGTAGGATTTTCAGTGACTAAGGGTATAAAAAATAACTACACTCCATGAACATAGTGATACACGGTATGTAGATAGTCAGCAAATAAACTGTGAGGTAGTAGAATGTAGCTTTTAGAGGAATATTAAAAAAGGAAAGTACACACCATATACATGAGATTATACACTGTGTAATCATGTTTTTTTCATTAAAACAGGCTGTCACCTCCTCATTCGGTAGAGGAGGTAGATAAATCACTAGGAGAAGTAGGGGAGAAGGCTGAGATTTTATGGAGCTCTCGATTTCACACTGAGACTCTGATTCTTCCTTCATCGATCTCGTTTGAACCGCACGGGTAAGATATTCTCTCTTCTTGAATCTTTACATCCAATTATTTCCCTAAGGGAATTTATTTAGGGTTGAACGATTAATTTTTTATCTCTTATTTACTTCGTTCGTGGTTGTTTTGGGAGGATTCATTCATGTATATCGATCAGAAGAGATCAAGGTAGGTGGTCTTGTGTTTAATTCCAAATGTAAAGTTGATTTTGTTTATCGTTGTGCCACGGGCCCATGTTCGGGTGTCGTATAGCTGAGAATTTGATTGTTGAGATACCTAGAATTTCATAAGTAATATAATGAATAATTATACACTACTTTTTTAGATCATTTCATTGATCTAGGGCCACCTCGAGGGTGTGTTCCCTTTGTTTAGTTGTTTGGGAAGGATATATAAGGGTATGCCATGAGTATAGCATGTTTTGAGTTTTCATGAGGGGAAAATATATAAATTTATTTTTTAGGCATTGGGATCGGCCCAATTACTTGTTTAGCATAAGGGAAAGGTTTTTTTATCTGGAGAGAAATGTTCTGTTTTTCCTGAGGGAATTGTTTCCTTTAGCCTGAGGGAATTGTTCTATTTAGCCTGAGGGAATCATTTCTTATGCTTGAGGGCAGCATCTTCCATGCATGAGTTTTATATCTTCCATTCCTGAGGGAAAATTAATTTATCCTGAGGTAAATCACCTGATGGTATTGTTTCTGTTTACCTAAGGGCAAGGATTTACATGTGTGAGGACAATGTTTACTTTTAATATTCACTGGGGTGATTTCTTATGTTGTACCTGCCATGCTAAATCACATGTTTGGTATTATTGTTACCTCTTACTTGTAAAAATAGTCTATTGTGGTTTTTTCTATGGCACTGGAATAGGTGATTGTCTGTTGAGGCCGAGTCTCTATAAACTATCATTAAATTATATTGACTTGTTAAATAATTATTAAAATTGTAATGTAACTTCTAGTAATGGTTACTTTTGAGTACATACAAGTTTACTGAATTTTATTATTGCACACTGTTGTTGAACATTTTAACTAACTGTTGGGTACAAGCCATTGGTGGTTGCCTACTGGGATATAATTCTCACACCCTGTTTGGGTCTGGTCTTGGGCCCAAACATATTATATTTTTGTCGTTGTCGATAAGGGAAATGGTCTTTAAATAAGTACATGATTCTTGTAGAGGAGTGGGAGAGCATGGGACCGAGCTTAAGATTTTGATGATGTTTCATTCCTTGCACTGCATTGGTTTTGTATTGATGTACTTGTACTTTGTTCTTTATTAAATCAGGTTGAAGTGTATCCTACTTTGGCTACTTTCTTATAATTAGATACATATTGCTTCATCATATATATGACTGTTGGTTATCTTTTACATCCGTTTGATTTTCCATTTCAGTTTTATATTGTTTACTACTTCCTCTTTTGTGTTTTTATATTACTTTTCTGTTGCACTACACATTGACAAATGAGGTAATAGTTTCCCCATTATTATTCCTAGTCCCTCATTGCTAGTCAGAAGCCTCTGGAGTTTTGGTAAATGTTCATGTGGTCATGTGACCAACCGGGTTCAGGGTACCTGGATCCAGGATGTTATAGAGTGATTCATTAAAGGAAGGAGGATAATGAATCTCTATATGGTATGAGGGATATTTGCCTAACCCTAGTAAAATTATGATCCAATTAATCATAAATAAATAACATATAGTTTATGTAAATTAAATAGTTTATTTAATAAATTTATTTATCCACTCAATGAACAACCATCAGGCATGATATGCAAACACATTTCACTAAACTATTTTATGTCATTCCTAATGTGATATATATCTTCCAGACTCAACTGTGGTCCCATACTTCTCATAAATTATTTCATTTACAAATTAAAAAAAAATTCTAAAAAAGCGAGAATGTGTAATATAAAATATTTTAAATATATTTCAAATTTATTATGGGATCCTCAAGAATGAGAATAACATGCCATCTCCGTGCCTATATTTGTAAATATATATAGAAATATTTGAATGTACATCTAAGAAAAAAAATTCCTCTAAATCATTCCATACATTATTATCTTCACTAGAAAATAAAATCAAAACAAACATATCGAGATATTAATCTTGTATCTGTCTATCTCGGTCCACAGACCACACATTAATGTACATGTGCTACATAAAAATGCTATCTAGGGGAAGGTCCATACACATAGGGTCCTCCAATGTGGAATCTGTAGCACCACCAATTGATAAATAATGTTGGATTCATCACCAATATATATAACCCCCTATATTATATATATTTAGATGTTACTTCTAGATGATGTCATTCACCCGATCATGTTATGAGGGTATAGCTTGGTGGTAAGAAACATTTCCAACACATTGAATGATATTTAATTAACACATTAGAATCATGGATATGATTACTCTAAATCATAAACTCTTAATTTTTTATTATCGGAGCCTCTCATGAAAACACAGTCTAACTTCTCAAACTCCAAGGGCATACGATGTCAATTTATGTAATATTTATTCATACTCTGAGTACTCCTCATCTAGTCACGATTGATATTCACCTTATCTATCCTCACCAACACCATTTATGGATCCAAAATAAATTTCACAATGATATTTATCAATCATAAGAGAACCCTTCAGGTTATCCCATACATTTACACAATAGGTTCAATTCATATTGTAGAGAGGTAGATGTTATTGTACACCAGCTCGATCAATAGAATGTTATCTTCCAATCCCCATCAAAAGTATAAAACCCAATCCAAATAAATATAATCCAAGGACCAGATATTTTCTTTTTATCCTTCCATATGTGTGGTGGTGAATGTCTATAATCGTCCTCTTATATTAATATATGAATAAATACAATCCTATCCACAAATGTGATGTAAATCGCATGTCACAATTGGAGACAATCATCGAGGTAACAAACATGAATGATAATGATATCTTATATGAAAATTTGCACCAACATCTAAAAAAACTTCTCCCCTATAGCAATGAAATGTGATTACATCATGACATAGTCTACTATCACACAGATGACATCACTGCCCTTCGTTGTGTATGGAATCCCTATAAAAAATTCTATGGATTTTCCATCCCACTCAACTCCAATATTATAAGGGGATGTATTAAAATAAAACTAATGGTTCTCATCCATCACTTACTCACACACATGGCACAAAAAGATGAACCCATATATTCTCTATCTCATTCCAGACCTCCAAACTTTTCACATAAATTCATTGCACGTATTCTCAACATTGGTATGTACAACTAGGAGAGAAGTTTGGAACTCTCACTTCACATACCCCCACATCGTGATTGGAACCTTAATTTTTTCATGGAAATAGATAATATGATTCCCTCATTTTTTATATCAATATATTTAGTCCCCCTTGTATATATGGGGTGGAAAGATTCCATAATCAATGTCACTTAGCAAGGACTCTCTCACACGATCAATAATAAGTGTAATTAATACTGTCAACAATAGAATATATGTACCATCATACTCCACAAAGGTTAGATACAAGGAATCCAACTCATCAGAATTATCCTACATCAACAGATCCAAGAACTTCTATCTAAGGTATTATGCAACTACTTTTCCCTTCCATCGAGTATAGAACATCTTACGGTCATGTCCCTATAGTAACTCCATCCATCATCACTATCTCAATTTTATGTCCCTCTATTCAAATATGTACATGAATATATCTTGGTATTAGAAAACCAAAAAAGAACTCTCTTAGATGATAGTTCCCAAATATCATCCCGGATATGGCTACCTCTGCCTGCTCTATGTAATGATTCATGTTGTTCTGCTCGTGATGTATCACGTACCAAGACACAGATGTGATAGCAGCCTACTACATCAACAACACATAGTAAATCCTTTATTCTAAGGAATATCAATACACTATTTAATCCACTCCCTCCACTAGTATTCTTACCATAAGAGATATCTTCATCCTTATCCATATCCCCTAAAAGGCTATTTTTTGACCACGCAGCCTAGGTGAATGACTATCCTTTCTAAACCATTGAATTCAAATGTGAGGTAATCCTATATATTTCTTTAACAAACAACTTATTTTACCATTATATTCCAAGAGAGTTCATAACATCTGACAGATTCGTGGGTGGATCCCATGAAATTATTTCATCGATAATAATTGTATCAATGGATATACGATGAAAAAAATGACATGCTATATGAAGTGAACATCATTAATATAAAACTAGAGGATTTAGATATTCCTATAAAGCAGTTTCTCTCAATGAAAATATTATACAAAAGTCGAGTTCTATTCATGATCCACCTTTGATAAAGAGTATATGAGTATGTGGTTGAGGATGGAAACTACAAAATGCTCTACGTATGGCATTAATATCGTGTTCATAAAATCCATAAACTCTTCTTGTGTATTGGTCCAACCAAAGGGAATCACTATAAAATCATAACATATGTGGTGACATTAGCTTGATATACTTCGAATATAATACATGTGAATAGTTAACTAGTTATATTTGTGTCGTAAATCAATCATTGATAACCATATCGAGCATCATGACTGTTGAATTAAGTATTCAATCCATGGAATGAGGTGATTTTTATTAATCATGGCCCAGTTCTGGGGAAAATAATCTACCCAAATTCATAGTATATTGTTTAATTTTTTCATGATCAACTGGTTATTTTCCAAATTGGAAAGACTAGTAATAATTATTCCCTTATCTCAATGGTCCTCCAACAAAAAACTCATCATCCATAGCTTAGTATGGGCCATCCAATATTCTTTAAGAGATATTATAATATTCTCAGGATGTGTTTCAATGAAAAACATGTTCTCCCTTATCAGAGGTATGATCAGTACACCATTAGGTAATATGTCCATAAAATCCTACATGAATTACAGAATCTATACTCATAATGTACTTGATTCACTAAGGGATATACATGATAATTGATGGGTGATAGTAGGATATATCTTACACATAGAACACACTATTCCTTCCATGAAATATCACTATCTAGATAAAAATAATCTAATCTAATCAATACAATGGAATTGTACTTGTGTTCAATCAATTTAAATCTGGTATTAGACCATGTACATAAAATCCATACCCCTTATTACATCATATGGTTACATTATGATTATCTAAATATCCAACATGAACCTATCTCAACAACTTGATTTCCCACATTATTGGTAGATAAAATATATAGAATACGTGTTCCCAATATGAAGCTCAAGATGAAGCTACTAGCCTTGTGCCTCCATTGGGATCTCTAGCTCTAACACTCAAAGTATTGATAGGAATGAATGACTATAAATTGGGTATACTAATATTGATTAAACAGTATAATATTCATATATCTAATGTCTAATCATCTCAAGTAGAACTTGGTCATAAGCATCAATAGCCGACGTCTATCTACAACCCAGATCGCCCTTTGTCTAGGACAATTGTGGGCCTCCTAGTGGGAGTTGAATGATTTCATAGTTTCAACCATCACCCATAACTCTTATAGAACCTATACTACCTACACATTCAGTAGGTCCACCCCACCCTCTCCTAAGAGATCCCATATCATCACACCAAATATTCTTTAGTGGTCCGTCAGATACCTGCATACGCTTCCCATCATTTTTGGATGGGTAGTAACACTATAAATGTCTTCTCACATTATAATCATATAATTAGACAACTCAATTATTCCATGGAGAATTTCAATGTCCCAATACATCATGAGGGAACACCTGAGTTTGATCAGAAAATGATCTCTGTGTTGAGTGCTTGCTGACTCCTATGTGCTTGTTATTGTTGAAGACTCAGCTCTGTGACACCCACATCCATTTCAATCAATCTGGAGCCCATTAAAAAAAATATCTATCTCAATTTCACACTAAATAATACAATTATATGTGGGGATGAACATGGGTAACATGTTGGAATAGATCTCCCTGTGAAGGCCCTACTCAGTATTTTTTTTCAAATGCATCCATCATAGATATTATCAAGGGATTATTGGGTAAGGTATATAAACATCTCTATGTACTCAAACACTATCATCCATTACTTCTACAGCACCAAATGATAATTAATATAGACCTAATGCATAATATTTTAATATTAATCCCCATTAATATTATTCTATAAGTCATGTCATTAGAATATAGACTCACCATTCTTCTAGGTAATAAGATTCCATCAGTGCCCAGTTGCTCCATGGAAAAGGCTTGCTGCTAGTGAAACCACCCGTTCCAATGGTTTCTCGATGATCCTGAAGAGATTTAACACCAAATATATCCAATAATATAATATACCTAATGATCAAGATCAACATATAATCATAGTGGACTCTAGTTCTTCAACATAAAGAGTGTGTTAAACCTTCATGTATCACTATCCTTCTCTACTAGGATGATATGCTTCTCAACTGGTGGTTGTTCTTCTTCATTTAATCCTATATGAAAATTCTTTTGGATCAGAACCTGATCAGATGATTCATCCCTCATTATATTATCATCTATATCAAGAACTACTATTTGGACAACTCTTTTCGTGGAGGCATCCTATTATTTCAATCAACACATACCTTGGTTATTATAGGCTTTATATATAACAATGGTGAGCTGACTCAAGCAGTGTAAATGAATCATTCACATAAAATGCATGTACCATTGGTCACTACATTCAATTTATTTTTATTTTTCATTAGAATTAATGTAGTATATGCCATTGTGAATGGATATGTCAGAATCTCGTACCATCACAGAATTTCCATGCCTAAGAGCCACTCTAGAGAAACTTTTACACTGATACCATATTCCCAACAAAATATTTATAAGGGGACTACTCCAAAAAATTTCAAAATGATATGACCACCTTTGATATCAATATACAACGTCCCAAAAAATGTTACTTATCAAGAATAAACTACCCCAAACACGTCTATATAGGCCAGGGGCAGTTGTAAAGCATTGATGGAAGAACTACCACATGGATGAGTTTTCTGATGTACCTGTATGCACACACATGACCAAATAGATGACTAATTATATATAAATAGTAATAAAATATTCTATAATACTATGAATACATCATTTCATTTAAATATTCTAGACACTACAAGAATATAGTAGTTTAAAAAGAAAATAATATTTGAGAAACATAGACCCAACAAGAATGATGTCCCCAACAAAAGAAATTGTAATGTAAACATCTTAGACAACCCATATCCTAATCTCCATGCTATTACCTCTATACATTGTCAAATATAAAAGGTATCGATATGCAGCTGTGAAGTCATTGTTTACCATTCATTATTCTTTATATTATAAGACATCTGATTTAAAACCCATAATGGGGTGATTATATACATACCACATAGGACACAGTGAATGATGAACAATGACCAATAAGAGATACAACATATATATAATGACAGTTGATAGTAAACATGATACAACCAAAAAAATAAAGGTAAAGATCAATACTGCCCATGAACAAGGGGCTTATAACAATTTTCATATTGAGTACACATCGAGTCTCTTCAACCCATAAAAAATGATTGAACTCATCCAACCATGAGACCAATGACTGGAAAGTACATTTTATTCTCCAAACATCTTGACATCCCATGAAATCATATTAACCAACCCCAAAAGTGTGTATATATATATATGTATGTTTATTCAGAATAATACCAAATGAGGGAGGAAATTAGCTATTCTTATCACATATCATCCCAGTAAAAGGAGTCACCAATAGTTCCAAATGTCCAAAAATTATAGCCAACATCTACACGTCCTACCTCAATGTAATTTTCCATTTCATGACACATCTTGTCCCTATGTCACACAATTGAGGGGCCAAAATATTTAATAATATGACTCATGACTTGGTATGATTGAATGGTTCCACTCAGTGGTAGAGTAACCATTCCCATCATAGATAGAGGGTTTCAATTTGAAGACTATAGAAGAACCCATGCCATGTATCGAGATGAATGTTTCACTCATATAATTAAGTACCCATTCCCATCCCTGCTGGAGGATCACTCTTGAAAGAATGTATAGGACAAAATTTTTCTTCCTAAAGGAGGGTACAACTTTGGGAATCAAGGACCCATACCCATTCTAACTATAGGGTTCTATAATGATAGTCGATTGAGGACCCATGCCATTTCCAGCATGAGGGTTCCACTCCAGTTGTAGTGGTCCCATGCCCAACCAAGCTAGTAGGTCCCAGTCAGATTTTGATAGAGGACACATGCCCTATTCCAACATGTGGGATCCACATTAATAGACATCGAGGACCCATGCCAAGAAGAACTGCCGGGTTACAGTTGGGATGTCTCGGATAGCCCTGTGTGACCATTGTTCTCATCTAGTGTCACCCAACAAAATGTTGTACCGTGAACATTCCACACCAAATCCCAAAATAAAAAAGTATAAGAGACATCAATTTATACATGAAAAACCCCATTCATAGGTTATTCACAGCAAAATATCAGAGTAAAATGATCTATATACAAAAGTTTTATGTTACCTCAAAATGAGCCAAGTGGTACACAACCTGTAGTCATTATCCATAACCAAGCAGTGTCTCCTAAGGTACAAATATTAAAAACTCTGTAGGGATAAACATTGTTTGTGGGATATAAATGGTGTGTGTCTTCAACCATATGTACCATTTTCATTCTTCTATATGTCTGTGTATCCATTCCATGTGTGTGTACATCGGTACACAACATATCGATTCACATGGGGTTCCACTCGTGTATATTGCTATGCCCATGTACTCAAGGGCATTGAATGTTTCTGGATTTGTAATCCATTAAAAATGTCTTCAATATGTAGAAGGGGGTACCCTATTTTTTTGGGAGTCTTCATTGTGTGACAATAATATAAAATCCCAAAATCCAAGCCTGTTTTTCTAAGGGACTACACTTCATCTGTTCATCAAAGTAAATATCATGTATTTCTGTTTTTTCACTAGAAATTTAGATATTCATACCATTATTCGTATATGTATATTCATCCATAGTGCTCACTTCAATAGCATACTCAATTGATTGAGGTAGTGCTTGAACCTAATTTATAATTTTCGTTTTCTTGAAAATAGATTTCTTTGTTCCACGGAGGATTTTTCCTATTAAGCATACACCTCATCGCATTTATTCAATGATGATTTGATCTATTATCATCAAAAATACCAAAACTAACCACAAAAGCGGCATGATATTATATTGTTTCATCGATATATCCCTCATTAATAAATTTTACATGATTTCAAGGTTAGACTGGGCTTAGTACGACCCGATAACATCGAACTGGAACCCCATGGCACAACTGAGAAAGAAAATGAATAAATTGATGGATTGAGTCACAAGAACAAAGGATTAATAAATTATTCAAATAGTTATTGGACATTATACAATAATTTGGATAATCAGTGTAAGAATTCCCATTTAAATTCCAATACATATGTGCATGGTCAGGACACAATTGGTACAAAAAAAATTATGTGATTGATCCCTTCTATAAATTTAATTAAAAGCGATATTATAAGAAATTGATGATTCATACCTAAAATTTGATCATTCATGTTCTATGAATGTACTCACCAAAAAAATTCAGTTATTTCTTTCACAACACCCCAGAATACATCTTCCCAGAGTTTCATCGTCATCTGAGGTAATTCAGAAATGGAATGAGAAAATAGAATATTTGATGGTCCGAGAGTTATAATGCAAGAACTGGTAAAATTATCATAGAATTATTCTTATAAATATTTTTTGTAGTTCAAATAAATATCTTACATACATAAATATATGAACAAATCCACTACAATTACTACTAATGGGATACATAGTCGAACACCCCATGCCGACATTTTTTGTGTCACACATATGTTAAAAACTTGTTATGGCATCAACCATGGTCTCATATTTCGTATCCACGGTTCTATTTATGAGTAATACCATATTATTTTTATAAAGACACATTTGAGTTATGCAATACATATAATATTTTAATAAAATTAATTACAGAAACACTATTCCTCATAATCACATTCTGTCTCAAAGAATGTCATTGGAAACTTATATAGAAATATTTAAAATTCTATGAGGGAATAAAATGGTCCCTAGTGTTATAATAAACTTATGTCTAATATTATTCGGATGGTTGTAGGTTATATCATGATAGAGTGGAATGAGAGGTGGTTTGTACTACGGTTTGTGTTTAGTTATATACATATCCTGAATAATTTTTTGGGAACATAAAGATATGATGTTAATGTGTATCATGTTATTCTCTCATGATAAGGAAAACAATAATGGTGTGGATATAAATGAATCTACACATGAGTAACTTGATTACCTGCATATCGACTCATCATAAAATGAAATCAGTAATAAAGAAAAATGATGTTACATGAATCATATAGGATTTGGTATTTTCTGTTCAATATCCATATTCTATAATATCACTATATAATATACTATAATAATATTCAATATTGTAAAATTTATTATCCCCTTATGATTAAATGTATCAAGGATGATGATACATTATCATAATAAAGACCATTTGAATGATGATTTCTAAGTGTAGGGATAAATTTCAAATAAGATCCCTTAATGATGATCATAATGAAGTCATTAAACTATTTGGGGTTCACATGGATCCACCTCCACTAGATTAGGTAGTTGATCAACTACATGATGGTACGTAAATGGAACTAGTAGGATATGGAATTGGTGTGGATATGATAATCATGTTTCATAGGGTATAGTGATTTTCAACACTTTTTTACTATAGTGATCTAGACCATATGAAAATAAATGATCATCTTGAAGAACTATTCTATGTTTTCTAGATTATACAAACATTGGGCGATCATGTTGATGAACATGAAACCAAACATAGACATACTGAATTAATGTACATATTATTTGTTTTGGTTTGTTAGGACCAAATTTTTATACATTGGTTACATATATATTAAATTAACTAAATATAAATAAAGGATCATATAATATACTATTCTTTATTCTTCATGACATTAATGTAATAAAATAATTGGGTATTATTTACAATAATAATATCTGATATGTACCCTGATTGGATGATAACATTTATTTTCTATATATTTATTCTTAAATAACAAGAATTCTGCACATGAATTTGTCTCTTGGTAATATTAATGTTCGGATATTATATGAATATATCAGATAATATAACTTCTTTGGATTATAGGTTCTCAGAATATTCGTATATGAGAAAACTTTTAATGGCCCTTAAAATACATTTTTAAAAATAATTCCTACAATATATTGAAAACCTAGTTTTTCTAATGAAAACTGTGATTCCCTATGTTTTTGGAGAGACAGGGTGCATTGGACTCATCATGATTAACATGTAATTATTTTATATGTCAAGGAATTATTTTTACACAAAATACTTATGAATGTTAATATACCATAAGATAAATTAGAATTGAATGATCATGTTAAATTCATTGTTCATTGAGATATGTATTATTTTCAAATTGTAAAATGAGAGACATATTGAGAACATTCGTTGATGAGATGGTAATTTAACCTACATGATGAATATTCTAATATAAGGATTATATTAAATAGTATGAATTTGTATGTGGATATCATCATCGAGACAATAATTTAATTTTTATGTTTCTTTCCCCCTATACGAGAAAGTGCCTTTTAATTTTCGACAAACCAATCTAATTTTCACTACAAAATAATAATAAAGGGTTACACACTATGTTTTTCCATTAGATGGGTTTAATTTTTTTTAAATTAAACTACTCGATAAATATTATTTTCCTGATCAAGGAATAATTAATTTCATGTTTTATTGATTGAAAATATTTTCAAAAGTAATAAACATCATTTATTGTTAAATATTTTTTTTGTGAATATTTAATAAGTATTTATTCACATGAAAGTGATTTATATATTTACATAATTTATTGATGAATCAAATGATTATTTATAAATTTATTCATATACTCGACAAATGCATAAGATTTATAATGTACTAATACCTCTTATGATTGGGAGTATTTACATACAAGATGGTAAATAATGTTTACAATTTTATGAAGTTAGAACAATATATAATAATATATTATTATTTTTACTAATTTAGTGCAATGTTGATTTTTACAAGTTATTATTAAATTTAAGGGTTAATATAGAATTAAATTATATTTTTACTAAATCGTACCCCTATAAGTTGATCATTATATCGTATATGTATGGTTGATTTAAGAATCGATGTATGGAGAATCATTGTTCACAAATATTATATTCCATTCTATAAATACCCGCTAACCCCCTTATTTATAATGATAATATCTCCATCAATATCAAAGGATCACTAAATGATAATGACAAACAAATCATGGTAATTGATTCAGTGATCTAGCATGTAGATCTTAATTATCATCATATGGAGATAAAATGATCTTGTGATGATCACCACTACTAGGATTATACACATTGATCCTACCAATGGAATGATGCCAATCTATTAGGGTTTTGAAATATCACCAATTCCATCCATCAATGAATCTTGAGATGTGGTAATTTATAATTCATAGTCAAATAAATTAATTACATATTTAACATGAATTATCCTCTAGGATGGTTTAGGAAAACTCAAAATTAAATAAAATTATAATTCTCACTCACACCAAGGTTGCATACATTATCCCTAAAACTATCAATTGAAATTAGATTAGTCATTTGTTTATAATCAATAATTTTACCAAATAATGGTATAATCATTCATATCATATTAGTAATTCATTATTCATATTTGAATTGACATTATTTGACTTATTTATCATTCGTGTTTGGTGATTAATTTTCATAATGGAATATGAATAAATGAAAAATGAATGATGATAAGATCGGGAAGATCCAAAATGTTTTTATTATAAAACCAAGTTACACAATATGTAGACAATGAACATGTCATTTAACTAACTACATTATATTAGGACATGATTTGTAATACACATCTTTCCCATAAATAAATAAAAAAAGATAATTTATATCACACCATGTGTTGGCTTGGATAGTTTAAACATGGGTTGTTAAATGACACATCATGTAGATGCATACAAAATGTGTAGTCAACATGGGTTATAATTTATATTTTGGAAATCCAAATAGTAAGTATCCATAGTTGAAACATGTGATACTAAGAGAATTAAAAAGTAATTAAATACACTCTATGTATTCATTTTACCCAACATGTAGTTCATATTTTTCCACATTCCAAATTCATGTCATTCCATTGATTGAGTTATGAGAATACATGAAATGACTAATATATGGTGTGTAGTAGGACTATACATGATGTGTAGTCACAACATCCGGTCATTTTTCATTCATAATAAATATTGTGGTCACATGATTAGATTAATTCACGGCATCTAACTACCTTATAAAAACTGTGTAGTCCAATAGTGGTTCACACTGAAGCCCCATGCATTTAACCCTAGTGAACATCAAAATACTTACATGTCATGAAACTCTTATGTACAGAAATTGTATTCTCCCAAATAAGGGTATAACTAAATTACAATAGTTTGATAATTATAGCATTAAATCATTATCCAATTGATTATATATACATTTTCTAAATAATATAAAAGTGGTTTAAATTATTAAAAATGATTATTTAATTTATTGTAATATATATATGATTGTTTTTTCCTCTAATCAATTTCGTTGATATCAATTATGATGGGTTTCTTCATATGAATTTGGATTTTCATTTACATGACTGTGAATAAATTTGTAAAATAACTAATTTATTGTTGATTTTTTGTCTATCATATTAATAAATTAATAAAAAAAATAAATTCTATCATGTTTACATTTTCATATATGTTGCATATATGGGTGTTAGTGGGCATGACCAACAACAATTTATATGTTGAACCATTTATTTAAATTTATTTAATGGGTTTTAAATTTTTTAATTTTAAATTAAATTTTATGGCCAGAATGTCATCCATCTCCTAATTCTATGTAGCACCAACGTGTTCGTGGTTATTTTTTTAATTTCCATTGTCTAATTATTCATTACAACTAACCTACATATGTGTAAATAAATTTAATTAATTGTGTATCCCATGTTACATTGAGGTTGTTCAAGAATGAACTATTATGATGCCATCCTAGGAGATACAAAGTTGTAAATGTCGAATGCTACAAAAAAATAACAAACTAGAAAAATGAGTTATTTCTGTAGGTCATAGGATGATTTAATTTCCACTAAGAAAATAAATATTTCGATTAATATCATGAAATAGAACAACCCTGGTAATTATTACACATTTAAACATTCATTATTTCATAAGCATGCACTTAATACTATCTAGAGGATCACATTTTCTAGAGTCTATGAGGCTTAAAAACGTTACATTACAACTTAAGACATAAAATACAACATATTTATGGAAAAACTCTTTTACATAACCGCAATATTTCTTCATAGATAGAGTTACATGGTATATCCTAAAGAAGTATATATGAAATGAGTGACATATAAATCCTAGTAAGGGAGTAAACAATGATTAACATGACTAATATAATATGTGTTAGGAAATATGCATATCAATGGAGCACAAGAGAAACATGAACATAAAGTAATGAAATACCATGATAATCATAATAAGGAAATATGGAAACGAGAGAAAACACTACATCATAAACATAATGAAATCAGGTAAACCCCTATCCCAACATGAAATATCATGATAATCAACATTATAAAATGCATTGTAGCACTATTAAGGTTCACCCTTCAAGAAACTTTTTATCTCATACATAACTGTTCCACATAGATCATATAACATGGATTCATCAAACACCATGATTTAGTTCTTGGTAAAGAATGTGGAATATATAAATGAATGCCTACAGTCAATAAGTATATGGGTATAAAGTTGAATTTCATTGATAGAGAAATGGGAATATTATTCACTATAGGAATATTATGGCTTGGAAAATCACATTTAAATTTTAGAAGCATAATGACATCGCATGAGGATTCATAAAAGGGGTTGATGTGAGAGAAAGGGGAATATCACCAATTGGACATGAAATGGGTAGTATGTGGATAATGTAGAATAATATTCCAAAATATGAAATAGAACTTGAGATGCATAATATAAGATAAATGATTCAATAAAAATGTAAAGAGAGAAATCCCTAACGGGATTTTAGCATCGATACAGGTTTACATGGGAGGTATTAGTGAGATTAAAAGAGGGATCTTGTCATTAAAACAATGATGGAATTATGGGTCAGGTGAAAAAAAATACCACATCATTTTTAATTGAAAAATAAAATTGTTTAAAAATATAAGGAAACATGGAAAAAAATGAGAATGGGAGGAATGTGGGGATCCCTTACAGACTTTTGGCATAGAAACGGGTGGGATTATAGGATCATATAGGGGATTAATGGGAGTGAAAGGTATAAATAATAATTTATAAATCAAATGTATAGTTATTTTTTATGAAAGAAAATGTCCAAAATTAAGCAAATGGAAATTATATGGGTTGTCATAAAAGAGCTTCCTGAAGAAAATAGAGTGAGGGAGATCCCTTACATTGATGTATGATAACAAAGGGTTGGGAGAGTCTATTTGGGAGCATGGGGGACTTTGGGGGGACTCTAAATATTAGAGTACAGATTAATGACCATATCCAAGGATTTTCAATGAATATGAATGGGTTCTTGGTTGGTTTATATCGGGAAGGAGGGGGAATTCATTATTTGTTGTGTTTTCGACACTACACAATAAAATATTCAAAAAGACAAATTGATCCAAGGTTTTAACTAGTAGTTTCAGGCCATCAGGAGTGGAAAAAAATAATTTATATGGTCAATGGCCGACGAAATTATAATAGTAGCCTTCCTTATGTGGATATTAGTAACACCCTCAAGGGAAAAAAATTTAAAATCATTATATATAATAAACATTTTGGAGAATTTTCTATTGCATTATAAAATAGCTCTAATAAATATAAAATAAAATTACATTAAAGTTAAAGCACTGCTTTGGTAGAAGATACAATGCATGGAAATTATTACATTAATATTGGGTCATTATGTTGTCATAAAATAGACTATATTTGTACATACTATGTAATTTTTACCTAAGAAATTACATACATAGATAAAATTATGAAAATTTCACTATTAGAAAATATCAACCTACTAATTATGAAAATAATATTCAATTTTCTTATTTTTTTCAAAATTTGTGAACTTTAAATTCTAATAAGAGAACTAATATTTATTGAAAATTGACAGGTTTTGAAAAAACAAATCTTAATCCTTAAAAGAAATTAAATTTGACTTCATAAAAATTATATACTCATTTAGTATTAATTAATTTTATTTGATACTAATATTTTGTTAATGTATTAATTATATTGAAAATAAATTCATTAATTTTAAAAAATACACGTTCAGTTTTATCGATTAAAAATATACCTCTTATAAACAAATTTCCTAATAATTTATATATAATGAATTGATATAATAATGTTTTATAAGAATTGTTTTGTAATATTACAAATAAAAACCATATATTAATATAATAATTTATATATTTCTCAAAAGTACAATTTCTAGCTGAAAAATCATATTTTCCAATTCATTAATTTATTTGAAGGACAATTCCCATAAAAGAATTGAGGGAATAATAATGTTATATATAAAAATGGATTGAATATTAAGAAACTAATACCATGTTACATAAAATCTTATAAAACCCACATAAGACCTATATATATGACGTGCAATTGTGACAGACTCTTCAGGCGGCTTGGATAACATCGCCTAGGTGGTAATCTCTATAAGCATGAACTTCTCACGTAACTAATACCATTCAATATTATCATGTCGAATACTGGCTTGGTTTTTTCCAATGACTAATCCGATTTATTCAAAATCATTTCCAATCTATGAAAAATGAGCTTTGTACGACCTGAGTCTACAATATGAGATTATCCTCTACATTTTCTATGTGAACATTATTTTTTAAAACCTTATATTTATATCAGTTTTTTGATCACTATTTAGTGTTTATATTATCAAATGTAATGATACCTATCTTCATTTAAAAAAAATAAAAAAAATAAAGAGTGATTGTTTTTTCAATATCCATAATTCATTAAAATAAAGTTAATTTTATTTATAACTTAATTGGTCATTGCTACTTTCCCCACTTAAAAAATTCTCCCTCAAAATTTCACATTCACACACTAAAAAAGATGATGGTAACTTTGCGTCATAACTTCCTCTAGTTCCCATGTTGATTCATAAAACTTCTAATTTCTCCGCAACACATTAACGAGGGAATTGTCTTATTTCATTTAAATGTTTCCCTATGATTTAAGATTTCATTGACTTCAATGCATAGGAGAGTTCATCCTCAAATTTTACCAACTTTGGATTTTGTAAATGTGAATGGTATTGTATATACTTCTTTTATAGTGATACAAGGAATAATTCATATACATGAGACAGTTTATATGAGAGTTATATTTGGTTATCTACTACTCTTATGCAATCAATGATCTCATTAGGGACGATATACCTTGAACAAAGCATTCCATTCCTCCCAAATAACATAACCATCATCCATAGATATATTCTTACATAAACCAAATCTCCAAAATAAAAATATAGGTATCTTTGATTTTTGTTATCATATCTATTTTTTCAACTCTGTGATGCTTTGATGTGTAGATAGATGATCTTAAACATATCCTCCATTTTCGACCATTTATTTTCCTATAAGGTTCTCTCCCCACCATCATCCCAACATGTCGGTGTTATAAACCACTTCCCATAATGGGATTTATAAGTATCCATTTGGATACTGTAGTCAAAAATATTGTTCTAAAGAAACACAACCAGAGGAAGATGTTGATCTCATCCTCCTTTGATGTCCATTGAGAATTTTCTCAACTTTTCCTCTATCGTTTGGATATTCTACTGAAATTGGCTAAAATTTTGTGTAAAATCAGTCATATTGAACATCATGTCAGTATTCTAAGCTTGTTGGAGACTCTTCCAAAAAATAGACATGATTTTTGGATCTCAATCAGTTACAATTGATAATGGTACACTATGAAACCTTACCTATTATTTGATGTATATCCCTGATATTTGATCCAATGTTAAATCCTTTAAAATTTAAATGGAGTGAGCAGTATTTCTATAAAAATAAACACCATCTAAGATATCATTTTTTACATTGGATTTCTTCGGAATTCCATTTACAATGACCATGGTGATTTTATCCTATTTCCATGTTGGTATCAGTAATGGTTTCATAATCCCCTTATTCTTCATTCCACTCATCCTTCACATACTAAAATATTAGAAACGTTGTTTTGTATTTCATGATATCCTTCCTTATTTTATCCCATCAATAATTTTATCTGAAGATCCCGATATGTCATTGTGTTTCATTGTAAAATTGTAAAATTTGAACTATGTGCATCAAACAGATGTTCATTATTTTACTCTGCATATTATAGAACACATAGTGTAACGACCCAAAGTTTTTCAATGGAAAATTCCCTTCTTATACTTATGTCATAAAAACACAAAATAATGAACTAGTAAGTGATAAGTGACCTTTAAATATAATTTTGTCACCCCTATGTTTGTAATTTTAAAAATCCGACATACACGGTTGTGTTCAAGATAGTCTTGGAGTCTAATGAAACAAAAATATTTTTTGTTGAATAGTAACATACCCTTATGAATAGTAAACTACCCTTATGAATACTAATAATACCCTTATGAATAGTAAATAAGTGTAACATTACCTATTAATAATAAAATAAAATTTAGACATCTTAGAAAGTGACAATTTGACCTTAGTAAACGTTTTTGGTATTTAATAAGTCATAAATAATTAATTATAATTAATTAATTAATTTAAAAGAATATTTATTTTCCTGTAATGTATTCATAAATTATTGAATCAATTTCTAGTAGTTTTTAGATAATTTTATAAGACCCTATGTAATTTTTGAAAGAACTATAAATTCAGTTTTAATCTTAAAAAACTGTTTTTTAAGTAAATTATGATTTTTATTAATTATTAAATTAATAATATTTAGAAAATTATTTTTGAAAAATGGACTTCATTTTTGGATTCTACATGTAGAAAAATGGTTGGGGTAAATATTTTGGATTATTCTGAGAAACTTGAATTTTTTTTGAATAGCAGAATACATTAATTTACCATATAAATACATTTTAATTAAAACCCACTATTCCTGACATCACAAGTGATGTAAGCACACAAATCCCAAAATCACATGTCTTATTTACTATTCTTAGTCATCCAAGACTCACTATTCCTTGTCTTAGGTTAAATTAATAAACTAATCAATTTTATATTAAGGAAACCCCTCTCCCCTCCACTATAAAAGCCACCCTTCACTCCCTCTTTTCCTCACACCTCTCAAGCTCCAAGCCTTCTCTAAACTCTGCCCAAACACCTTTCCTAGCCTCTCCCCCACGTCCAAGAGCTCCTGGTCTCCTCAAAATACCAATAATACGCCTTTATGGAGCTTCTTAAGAGGAGGATTCTAAAGGTAATTTCTCTCCCTCTTCTCCTTTAATTTCCTTTCAAGTTCAAGTTCCTTTCTTGATCTCTCCCTACCTATCTTCATCCAAACTGTTTTTTAACTCAATTATTATACATATAATTTAATTTTATGATTCTAATGGTATATTATAGCACCCCACACCATTTCCCTCTTCCTTTTATTTTATTAAAGAAAACGTTGTTCATGTGGTGATAATTTATCACCTTCAAAAACAACATTCTCTCATCTTCCATTTATACCTTCAAATATGGTCATGAAACAATTTTATTGTTGAACTAGAATATTTTATATATATTATGTTCTATTTTAAGTTCTGGAAATAACCTATGGCCTTATTACTAAGTTAAATGTTAAAACAAGATCGTTGTGATCCAAAAACCGCACAAATTAACCCAAATAATCTTCATTTAAAACTTATCTAATGATTCATCCACATGGATCTAATATAACTCATTATAAAATCATTAAAGCTTCTGTAATATCATTAATAACATGTAATATCAGTTCTGGATATTTACCCATGATCTACCCAAACATCAATTTAAGAATACAAGTGGACCGCTCAAGAAAACCATAAAAACAAACATCCCCGAACATTGCTTTTAAACATTATTAGTCATCCAAAGGAACATGATATGAAATAATGAAACTAGAATGAACCCTATTAATGTATAAAAGGTTCTGTAATTTCTAATTAATGAATATAATGTCATTATACAGGACATTAAAGATAAGGAGGCATTTGAGTACAAGGTAAGGGGAAATCTCAAACCCAATTTTCTTCCTTCGGGTTCTCCCTCTTTCACTCCATTTTTTGATATGGTTACTCCTAAAAGATCATTTGTTCATCATTTACTTTACTTTTCTGAGATATAAATGTTTTTCACTATTTTTTTAAGTCCATCAAATTTTTTTCCAAAAGAACTCTTCTTTCAAGATCTCACCTTTTACCTCTCATTCAGGGTTGATGGTTCTTGTATCAAGTATGTTGTTCCCTCTTTCTTTTGGGAACCCAAAGCTTATGAATATGTTATTATGAGATGAAACCCATTTCTTTCCATGGGTTATTTATGTACATGTTTTATATGTGTTCTATGTGGAAATCATGATAATGATAATGTTATGATATGACGGGTGCACCCGGAATTATATAGCGCAATATGAATGTTTAAATGTGATGGGTGTGCCTGGAATTATACAACGCTCCATTGCATTTGGTAAAGTGATGAATCTCATGAGTAAATGTGAAATGATGTGTGAACATGATTCTAGCTTTTTTCACAAGCATGTGTGGTAGTTAACCTCTAAGACAGGATGTTTCATTTTTATGCATTGCCACATTTGAAGTCTTTTACTTATGCTCCTCTCATGTTCATGATCTTTTGCCTATGTTATGATTATGCTCACCCCATGATGTATTTTTCTTATATATCTTCTTACTGGGATTTTAGATCACCCCTTTTGATGTATATCCTCAAGTGGATACATGTACTAAGGAGGGGAAAAGTGATACTAAGAAGCTATAGAAGAAGAAATTAAATAAATGTTTATGGTTGATGTTGTATTTGGTCCTAGTTTTCCCAAGACACTAAACCTATGGATACTACATGTGTAATACTATTATGTTTTTTATCTTTTAAATGATGTAATAGTAATGTAAGTAAAAGGTCGGGTTGCTATAGTTGGTATCAGAGGAAACGTTTAGTTAATTTGGGGATTAAGATTAGTGAACCCTATAGAAAACCTACAACATGAGACTAAGTACAAATATGCACACAAGGATATTTACCTAGGGATCCCATATGTTATGTTTTTGGTTTAGTTGTTTAAATGAATAAGTTATTCATGATTGGTTTAGTTATGTTTTGTTCTATCCTTTTCTATTTTAGAAATTGGTGGGAACCAGGATAGGTAATGAAGGAGAGGTACCCTCACCTGTTTGTGTAAAGTAAAATTTCAGGGGCGAAATTTCATAAGGGGGGAAGAATGTAACGACCCAAAGTTTTTCAATTGAAAATTCCCTTCTTATACTTATGTCATAAAAACACAAAATAATGAACTACTAAGTGTTAATTGACCTTTAAATATAATTTTGTCACCCCAATGTTTGTAATTTTAAAAATCTGACATACACGGTTGTGTTCAAGATAGTTTTGGAGTCTAATGAAACAAAAATAATTTTTGGTGAATAGTAACCTATCCTTATGAATAGTAACCTACCCTTATGAATAGTAATATGACCCTTATGAATAGTAAATAATAGTAACATTACCTATGAATAATAAAATAAAATTTAGACATCTTAGAAAGTGACAATTTGACCTTAGTAAACGTTTTTGGTATTTAATAAGTCATAAATAATTAATTATAATTAACTAATTAATTTCACAGAATATTTATTTTCCTGTAATTTATTCATAAATTATTGAATCAATGTCTAATAGTTTTTAGATAATTTTATAAGACCCTACGTAATTTTTGAAAGAACTATAAATTCAGTTTTAATCTTAAAAAACTGTTTTTAAGTAAATTATGATTTTAATTAATTATTAAATTAATAATATATAGAAAATTATTTTTGAAAAATTGACTTTTTTTTTGATTCTACACGTCGAAAAATGGTTGGGGTAAATTTTTGTGATTATTCAGAGAAACTTGAATTTTTTGTGAATAGTAGAATACATTAATTCACCATATAAATACATTTTAATTAAAACCCACTATTCCTGACATCACAAATGATGTAAGCACCCAAATCACGAACTCACATGTCTTATTTACTATTCTTAGTCATCCAAGACTCACTATTCCTTGTCTTAGGTGAAATTAATAAACTAATCAATTTAATATTAAGGAAACCCCTCTCCCCTCCACTATAAAAGCCACCATTCACTCCCTCTTTTCCTCACACCTCTCAAGCTCCAAGACTTCTCTAAAATCTTCCCAAACACCTTCCTTAGCCTCTCCCCCACGTCCAAGATCTCCTGGTCTCAATAAAATACCAATAATATGCCTTTAATGAGGTTCTTAAGATGAAGATTCTAAAGGTAATTTCTCTCCCTCTTCTTCTTTAATTTCCTTTCAAGTTCAAGTTCCTTTCTTGATCTCTTCCTACCTATCTTCACCCAAAATACATTTTAACTCCAGTATTATAAATATAATTTAATCTTGTGATTGTAATGGTATATTATATCACCCCACACCCTTTCCCTCTTCCTTTTATTTTATTAAAGAAAACGTTGTTCATGTTGTGATAATTTATCACCTTCAAAAACAACATGCTCTCTTCTTCCATTTCTACCTTCAATTATGGTCATGAAACCATTTTATGGTTGAACCAGAATATTTTATATATATTATGTTCTATTTTAAGTTCTGTAAATATCCTATGTCCTTATTACTAAGTTAATTGTTAAAACAAGATCGTTGTGATCCAAAAACCTCTCAAATTAACCCAAATAATCTTCATTTAATTCTTATCTAATGATTCGTCCACATGGATCTAATATAACTCATTATAAAATCATTAAAGATTCTTTAATATCATTAATAACATGTAATATACGTTCTATATATTTACCCATGATCTACCCAAACATTAATTTAAGAATACAAGTGGACCGCTCAAGAAAACCATAAAACGAACATCCCCGAACAATGTTTTTAAACTCTATAAGTCATCCAAAGGAACATGATATTAAATAATGAAACTAGAATGAAACATATTAATGTATAAAAGGTTCTGTAATTTCTAATTAATGAATATAATGTCATTATACTGGACATTAAAGAGAAGGAGGCATTTGAGTACAAGGTAAGGGGAAATCTCAAACCCAATTTTCTTCCTTCGGGTTCTCCCTCGTTCACTCCATTTTTGATATGGTTACTCCTCAAAGATCATTTGTTCATCATTTACTTTACTTTTCTGGGATATACATGTTTTTCACTGTTTTTTTAAGTCCATCAAAATTTTTTCCAAAATAACTCTTCTTTCAAGATCTCACCTTTTACCTCTCATTCAAGGTTGATGGTTCTTGTATCAAGTATGTTGTTCCCTCTTTCTTTTGGGAACCCAAAGCTTATGAATATGTTATTATGAGATGAAACTCATTCCTTTACATGGGTTATTTATGTACATGTTTTATATGTGTTCTATTTGAAAATCATGATAATGATAATGTTATGATGTGACGGGTGCGCCCGGAATTATATAGCGCAATATGAATGTTTAAATGTGACGGGTGCGCCCGGAATTATACAGCGCTCTAATGCATTGGGTAAAGTGATGAATCTCATGATTAAATGTGTAATTATGTGTGAACATGGTGGTAGATTTGTTCACAAGAATGTGTGGTAGTTAACCACTAAGACATGATGTTTCATTTTTATGCATTGCCACATTTCAAGCCTTCTACTTTTTCTCCTCTCATGTTCATGATCTTTTGCCTATGTTATGATTATGCTCACCCCATGATGTATTGTTCTTATCTATCCTCTTACTGGGCTTTTAGCTCACCCCTTTTGATGTATATCCTCAGGTTTCTACATGTACTAAGGAGGGGAAAAGTGCTACTAAGAAGCTATAAAATAAGAAATTAAATAAATGTTTATGGTTGATGTTGTATTTGGTCCTAGTTTTCCCAAGACACTAAACCTCTGGATCCTCCATGTGTAATACTATTATGTTGTTTATCTTTGAAATGATGTAATAGTAATGTAAGGAAAAGTCTGGGTCGCTATACATATTTTTTACCCATATATCACAATTCCTTGTTCATTAACTTAAAACTACAAGGGTATCACTATTCTGAGAGTTTCAACTTTCTTCTAAATTCACACATAATATTTTTAATCATCCTTTATCCTTCCCAAATGAAATGGTTGAGAAATAAATTGTAAAAGTATTGATGGTGATCACTTAATTATTATTCTTATGTACATCGTCATCAAATTTTTTATGATTGGATCCTTCTCAATTACAATCAATGATAGAATTGCTAGGTCCTATCTAATTAGATAATTTGGAACCTTGTTATCTTTCCCAGGGTTGTAATTGATTGACCAGTCGTAATTCGTGATGAGATCTAATCAGATTCGTGTGTGAATGTTCATCTCTTTATGTGTGAATATATATTTTATAGTTTTGTGATCCTTATATATTACACAAAATTCCCCAAAGAGATATTTCAGCCACATTTTCCATAAAATTATCTATGCTACCAACTCTATATCATTCGTGATATTGTTATTTCATGTATGTTCAACTACCATGAGGTATAAGAGATGACTCTGACAGTATGTATCAACACAGAACATGTGACCTTATTCAAATCATTGATGAAGAATAAAAAAATATATCGACATGTGGGTAGTGTGAGAGCTGGAGAAGTGATAAGACTCTTCTTCAAATCAATATAGCATTCATCACATTCATCACTCCAAGAAAGAATGAATCCCTTCCTACATAACATGGTTTAAGGATTTGAAAATTATGTAAAATTTCCCAAAATTATACTATAATATCTAGATGGCCCCATGAATCTTCAGATACCCATAACAGATGATATCCTCATCCATCACTCAATTATATTTATTTTAGAATAATCCATAGATACCATGTTTCCTGTGATGATATTCTCCAAAAAAATGAAACTTCCTCAACCATAACTCATAGTTTATGTACATGGGATAAATATTCTCATTTCACAAAGTTAGATACTCTTCATAATACTCTTTGGTTTTTGAATATATTATAATTTCATCTACAAAATCTTCCATAAATTTATTGAGTTAATATATAAAGAATCTATTAATAAATTAAATTTAGATTCCATGATAATTAGTCAGTCTGAAAGGAATAACTATGAATTCATATTACATGTACCTTGTACCAAATGTGGTCTTGGGGATATCCTCCTTCTTCATCATTACATTGAAATATCAAAACTATAGATCCACCTTGGAGATGTATTTTTATCCACATAACATATCTAACAAGACATAAATTAGTGGAAAAGGATACTTGTTATTTATCATGATTTTGTTAAACTAACTATAATAAATGAAAAGGCGCATTGACCCATCTTTCATCTTGACAAAGATCATTGGTTCACCACATCATGATGTACATGGGAATATAATCCCTATATACAGATTATCATATAGTTTTCTCTTTATCTCTTGGAGATCCACAAAGACCATTCTAAAAGGTTTCTTGGATATTGTAAATTACCCAGGTATAAGATCAATTTAGAATTCAACATCTCTTCTTGGAAGGATTTTAGGCCATTCCTCAGGACACACATCAGCGAATTCCATTACAACAGTCATGTAATCTATGATGGTTCCTTCCATAGAATAAATTACCTAAAAAATATATGTGTTATAAATGATAATTAATAACCTTGTTTGAGATGATGATGATAAATAAAATTTATCCTTTTCCTTCCACTGGTACATAATCGAGGGTTGATTCACTATGTTGAGAGCGATTTTCCACTCAAGACAATTTATGTTGGCTCGATATATGGAAACCCAATCCAGGACAAGAATTGCCTCAAATTTCACCTAGGGATGTATATTGATGTTTTATAAGAAGTAATATAAAACATTTGTGATAGGGGAGGTGTTATAATCATGGTATGCAATAATTTCCAGATTTTCTATTTTCACTGACATATCTACTTCCATTTTTTGTGGTGATGTTTTGAATGTTCTATTAAAAATTAGGGATGTAAAAGAATGCATAGTAATAGGGATGATGACCATACCATTAACTTTTTTATTCTGTTTCTACTCATTAAAATATAGACTTTGTGAGGAGTACCTATATAATATTAACATATAAAGGGTAATCTGGTGACAAAAGGGATAACATATAATTTACATTTATCTCAATAACTTATGAATTTATATTCTTTGACCTATGTTAAACATGATCTATATCATAAAATACTTTATAATAGATTTTTTTGTTCCAAAAAAATTGTTCATACTATGATTATGAATTTAACAAATCATATCCCACATGAGTTTCAAACAAGGAGTGCAGCAAGGCTCATTGTCAAGAACCAGTTCCAATTCGAGTCTAGCTCAAAGTAGAGTTTTTCAGTTTTACCCCTTGATATAAATGTTCCAAATCCACCTCTACATGTTAATATACATACAAGGATGTATTTTTTTGAAAAACTACTTACTCTATAATCACCAATAGTTAGGTATTCATTTCCAATTCATAATCCTTTTTTTAAGTCTTTAACTAACATTTTTCAATCTTATTCCAAAAAATAATGAAACCTATACTATGAAACCAACTATGATGAAGATGATCATTAATACTCATATAAACATGCTATATTAAATTTACTATAACTAAATACAGCACATAAGATGGATCTCTCTATTGTATTTCTGGATTAGATACATTATTTGACAACATGAGACATAAAATACAACATCATTAATGAAAACTTATTTTACAAAACCACATCCTTCCATCATACATATCATTTCTTGGGATAACCTGAGGACATACATAAGAAATGTATAAGATATAAATACATGTAAGGGAGTAATAAATACATAACATGAAGAATACAATACATGTTAGTAAATAGGAATATTAATGGAGGTTAAAAAAATGTGAACATAACATCATGATATATAATGATAATCATATATTGTAAATTTTGCAACAACCTAAAACATTGAATCATATAAATAATGAAATCAGGTAAACCAATGTCCCAAAATGGTTTGAAAATTTCATAAAGGAATTAGGTAAAACCCAATCCAAACATTATGTATTATGATACTAATCATTAATAAATGAATTGAAGCGCTATCAAGGCACACCCTTCATGGATATTTTAATCTCATGCTTAAGTGTTCCACATAGATCATATAACATAGAGTATTCTAATAATATAATTTATTCCATGATGAAAAATTATTTAATACCTATATGAAAATATTTAATCAATACATATATGTGTATAATGGTGAATACCATTGATAGAGAAATGGTCCTCATAGTCACTACATGGTGATTTCGGCATGGAAAATCGTGGTGCAATTTCGGGAGAATAACATAATCACAAGGGGATTTATAAATTGGGTTGATGAGAGACAAAAGGGTATACAGTAATTAATAAATTAAAGGGGTAGTAAATGGATAATTTATCATAGTATCCCAACATATGAAATGGAATTTGAGATACATGATATAAGAGAAATGCATGAATGAAAATGAGGGGAGAGAAATCCATAACAGAATTTCTCCATGGTAACAGGTGTAAATTGGAGAGAATAAATTTATTGGATGTGGTCTACAATAATTAAAAAATATTAGGGTAGTATGGGAGAGTTTTGAAAACATACCCTATCAAATTTAATTAAAATATTTAAAGGGTATAGTAATATAAGGAAACATGGGAAAAATGAGAATGGAAGGAAAATGAGGATCCCTTACCAAATTTTAGGAATAGAAAAAGGTGTTCTTAATGGATCATTAGATGGGTGGGATTATTTGGAGTGAAGGGTAGATACCGTAATGGACCCATAAAATGGATAATAATGATGTATGAAAGAACATATCCTAAATCATGAAAATTGAAATTAAACTGCATGACATTAAGGAAGTTCATGATGAAAAAGTAGAGAGATACATTCCTTACTTGGATGTTTGGTCACAATCCCTTAGAAGAGTATTTTTTTGGAACTTTGGGATGAATTGGTTGGTCTCTATGTAGTGGAGAGTAGAGTGAGGGTGAATTGTATATTTTTTTGGTTTTACACACTACACAAAAAATATTCAAAAACCCCATACAAAAATTGGTTTTTCCATTAGTTTTGGTAAAAGGAGAGTAGAAATCATTATTTAATAAGTGAAGAGGCATAATACCTAAAAATATCATCCTTCATTATGTGGAGAGAAGTCACACCCTCAATGAAATTAATTTAAAATCATAAACTTTATTAAACATTTTGAAAGGATTCACAATGTAATTATAAAATAAGTAATATAGACATAAAATCAAATTATGTAAAAGTTATACCATATATTTGGATGAATATACACTTCAGGTAATTTATTACATCACTATTGCGTAATTATTATGTCATAAAACACACTATATATTTTTATATTAATTTAATTTCACCCAAAAAGTTGACTATCTTTGAAAATAATGAAAAATTCACCTTTGGATAATTTCAACATACAAAATTCTAAAAATGATAATCATTTTATATAAATAATTTTCTAATAATTTTAATTTTTACTTACAAAATAATAACGAACATTTAATGAAAATTAATGGGGTTTGACAAATACATTTTCTAATCCTTAATAAAAATTAAATATGTCTTCATAAGAGTATCTTACTCATTTATGATTAATAAAAGTAATTTGTTAATTATATTTTAAAATAATATTAATTATTTCAAAAAACAATTATTTAATTTAAAAAATTACACTTTTTGTTTTACCGTGTTAAAATATAAATCTTATCAAACTGATATTATAATCATTTATTGTCAAGGAATTTTTTATAATAATCATTTAAAATAATTTCATGTTTAATATTATTAATAAAAAAGTATTTTAATATAATAATGTATATTTTTAATAAATCACCTTTTTAACTAGAAAAAAATTATTTATCATATTTAACAACTTTTTGTAGGACTATTCCCATAAAGGAATCGAAGGAATAAGAATTTTATTTATAGAAAGGGATTAAAAATAAGTAAGTAATACCACATTACATAAAAAATTATAAAACCTTCATAAGACCTAAGGGTATGGTGTGTGATGGTTAAAAACACTTGGTGTGGCTCTTACAACATCGCATGGGTGGTAATCTCTATTAACATGAACCTACCATATAAGAGATTTCATTCAATTGTAATGTGTTGAATTTAGGCTTGGTATTGGTCAAGAAAATAGACATGTGATGATACCTTCATTCCAAGATCTGAATAATGATCTTCTTATGGCCCGAAGCTACTTGATGAGGCCAAATTCTCATTTGTCTATGTTGAAAAGAATTAAAAAACCATATATTTATATCAGCTATTTGATCATTATTCAACGCCTATATTATCAGCGGAAATGATACATAATGGTCATTTAAACCCAATAATAATAATTAATAATTCATGTGTTTTCTAAATCTATATGATAGTAAAAGAAAGGGAATTTAGTTCATATTTAATCGGGTTGTTGCATGAAAGGTTCATTTATTTTTTTAATATGTATTATGGATTTTATTTTTTATAGACCTAATTCCTATATCATACAAATAATTAATATTAAAATTTGGATTTATATAAATGGATTATATGAAATGTATTTATAAAAAATGGGTATTTAATTAAATAAAATCAACTCATTATTAAAATATCAATAAAAAATTTAATTCATAGTAAAATAAATTCCCTCAACGATATATTATTCGAGATATAACAATCAATTATTTTTTCATTAATGAATGACTTAGAACTATCTATTTGAACAACCCTTTTGGGAGACATAACATTAATGTGGTTTTAATATGAATTTTATGGCTTGAAATTATCATCTTACACCAACAAAAGTAGAACCAAGTAGACATGATGGTACATGGAGTAAACTGCTGAGGAAATCAATATCTTGAATTTAGGATTTTTGAGTCCACTTAATAGATAAATGTACTGAAATCCCATTGTTTTAAAACACCAACATACCTTAATACATTCAAATAGTTGTACAATGCCTCATTAGGGTTTTGTGAATGGAAAAATGGATCCTTGATTGTATAATTTTATATAAAATTGACATTCCTTATTCAATGGTGAGGGATATCATGAATTGATAAAATAGCGGGACAATTAATTAAAGATAAAAAAATATTATTTCTCAAATAATTTTTAATTAATGGTAATTTCTATTAATAATATATATTAAATTGGTTAATATATATAAATCATTAAATAAATATTATTTGAGGGATCAATATTTGAGAAATACTATCTCATACTTGGTAGTGACTTCAATGACTGGTTCCAAAGCCTTTAGGATGTAGTGTTCAATGAATGAGAATTATTCATGCTATATTCATCAATACTATATATACCTTCTATGTGGGGGATTTTTTAATATTTTTTTACCTATGAAAATTATATGAAGAATGTGGTTAAACTTAAATGTTTTATCTTTTCATATTTGTCTATTAAACTAATGGTGCCTCTTAAAAACAAGAATTATTATAGTATTCATTAGATTTTTTAATATTTATATTATTATAGATAAATTGATGAATGATTAGAGATTCTAAAATATATTTTTAAGAGTAATAATATGGAGTGTTCTCTTTAAGATTCTCACATATTAATGATATTTGGGAACAATTAAACCTCAGATAATTCATTATTTAAACTATAAGATACCCTACACACTGTCATAATTCTTTCATCTCTTCCTTAGTGGGTATCTATATATTATGTAAACATGAATATAAATATCATTAACAATCCTCTGATATATCTACATACTCATCTTCACAATGTAGATATGGATGTGATTCATTAAACTCCTCATATTTGTATGGTCAACGGATAACATCTGAAATCATAAATAATTATGTCTAAAGCCTCTTCACCCATATCCAGGAAGAAAAAACATCATTGTGAATGATTGTGAGATGATATTTTTTTATGTGGTATGAAAGACCTCTATAAAAAAATTATACACATCCAGAAATGTATGGGAAATATTTAGGTGTATTTTTTATCATGGAAAATTAATCTATTTGAAAATAAATATATATTGATTTTTGTACTGGAATATGTATTCAAATATAGGAACCATGTATGTAACATCCCAATTAAATAGAGAATATGAAATTTTCATTTTTATTGGGATTTATAAATTAATTATTAATTTTACTTTAATGGGATGATATGTTTGATGGAGTACCTAATAGACAACAACAGGTTTCATTGAAATATTACATTGCACACAATGTTGGGTCATACTAACAAATTATAATATAATATTATTTAAAATGGTAGTCAACTCCTAGAAATTTTAATGAAGGGAATGAATAGGACTATCTAAAAAATGTTTATACATGTTTGATATTTTTTTTTACATTTATCCAATAAAATTTATAGGCATAAAATTTGAATGAATCTATTTTAAAGCATGTTTTACTTTAAATGGTTGATTTTCCACCTTTTAAGTGTGAATCATCTTTAAATCTCGTTTTGGTCACATTAATATGTTCTTTTTTAAATCATAAAATTCATATTTATAATTGGGACATCAAAATTTACTTTTGAATAAATTTTGGTATTTTTCTAAAAAAGTTAATTTTTTTAATTTATAGTGATATATACTGCATTTTAATTCATAATTTCCTTTTAAAATGATTTATTTATAAGGATAAATTATCTTTTTAATTGGTTTTAATTTTTAATTAAATTAATTTTTTACAATTTAATCCAATTTCGGTCATTGTATGTAATTTCACATTGAAATTGGACATAAACAAGTTTCAATATTTTTATATTTATTATTTCCTAAACACACATTTTTTGTTTTGACAACAGGAACTAATTTTAAATTCATTTCATCCACTTCTGGGTTTTGAATTTGTAAAAATTGATTCAATATTTGGAATAAGTAGGTCTAGATTTAGTAAATATGTAACTATTATTTTTAGACATTTTAAATATTTACTTCAGTAAATATTTTATTTACCATGGTTAAAGGTTAAATCTGGTAAATAAGGGTAAAAAAATATTATAATAATTTTAAATTACCCTAAAATGTGTTTTATTCATATTGGTTGATACATTTACGACCATATTCATCTTTTAATCTATTTTAGGTACCCCATGGAGCCACTTAAGGGTGATAATGACACAATACATTAATTAATTTAAAGTAAAGACAAAAATGACATAAACATATATATTTTAGTAAATAAATTTTTAAATGGGGTTATATAAGTTATAATTTATAAAATAAATATTTTTTTGGAAAGATAATAATATTTATAACATGCTGGAACTTTTTTTAATATTTAAGGATCATAAAAATAAAATAATTTCTGACATAATAATGATGAAGTGTTTACTTCATTACTGAATGATTTAAATAAATATGAATATAAAAATTAAAAATATACCCAAAACCAGTCCAATTCTAATTGGATGATTTTATCTCTAATATGAGACATATTATTTTCATATTTAATATGTTTTGGACTTTTTAGAACTGAATATAAGTTTATAATTTTTTTCATCAAACATTCTTAAAGAGCCCCTCCTCACCCTTCTAAAAGGAGACCAATTAAAACCCTTTCCTCACAACTCCCAAGCCATTTGTAACTTCACAACTCTACCCAATTATGCTCCCTAAATCCCCATAATATTCCTTGAAGCCTTACCTTAGTATTAAGGAACTCCAATAAGTCCTTTTGGATCAAACCAAAGGGAGTTTCCCGAATTAAAGGTAACTATTTATTTTAAATTGTTTTTCATTTATTTTACTTCTCCAACCCCCTAAACACAATTTATTCACTTATTTTATAACAAAACCAATATACTCAATATATAATGTTGATTTTATAAAACATATTCGAACTACACTTATACACACCTCCATCTAATGGGTAAAGTACATAATTTTAATGTGGACGGCGAACTACTCCCTCACGGAATAATCATTATTCAAATAAATCCAACCGCCTATCATAGAGGCCCTTATGATGAAATTGTATTTATATATAATATTTATTATGTACATGTTTTCTATATTAATCTGTATTTTCGTTTTATAGCATACATTTATGGTTTCCATTATGGGTAAACGTGATAACTACTTTTTAGGAACTGCGAACTACCGCCCCCTCAAAGTGATACTCCTCGTTCAAACCATACATGGGACATATAAAGGATGGAGATAATGAAATTATATATGATATCATACTGGAATTATAATATAACTTTGAATCATTATTTTTTCATCCCATTATAATATGAAAAAGAAATTAAAGTAGCATTGATGCATACATATAGTTTACCATGTCCATGAATAGTGCATTTCATTTCTTATCTCTAAATGGTATTTAATGTTATAAATAAATATATATACTGGATATATATGATATATATGATATCTGAATAATGAATATAAATATGAAGATAATTTTATTTTTACCACATGGACAACATGTAATTATAAGGTGTTCATTCTTTACTCAAGTACCAAATATCGTAAAAACGACCACTATTGACTTAAATGATTACATAATGTTTATAACATGGTAATAAGTGATATAAAAGGTATAATAAACTTGATAAATGTTCTTAATCAAGTATTATTTAACTTTAGTTTATTATTATGGAAGAACAAGAAACAAACATGTCATGCCAGACACGAGGTATGAGATTCCTTATCTAACTTATAATTCCATGAGATTTCCATTGTTCGCCACTAATTTTATTTCATGTGGTGTAATTTATACTTCCATTGATATATATTATGATGATTATCTTTATATTCATGTTATTATGTGTTTAATTTGGTTGTTACTAACTTTTGGTCATACGATTTGATTGATTACAACATGGTAAGGGATTTTCATATAACTTTTATTCCCATGAGATTTCTGATATATTTGTCACAATTTCCATTTTGTAGTGTACATACTGAAAATAATTGTAATATTTGTGTAATATAATTTTAATTATGAGTATTTAAATCTTCATGGTATTATTCTTCTATCATGTGGTGTATTTTTCGTATGTTACCAAATGGGTAAAGGAACCTTTCACCCTCCTCTTTTTAAAGACATCTGTTGTTATGTATTTTAATTTAGATCTTATTATTTTGTGATATGTTCTTATATTTCATTATTGTTTTAAATTATATGTACAATTGATTAGATACCCACTTTCCCTCATCAAAACATTTTCTGAGTTTTAATGTGACTTCATTAGGCTGTCGAATTTCTAAAAAGAAACTTCATAAAAAAATTTCAATTCATTGGGTTAAACATTTAATTGTTGATTATGTTGTTATTTGAATATGTGTGAATGAACTATGATTGTTTTAAACTGAATATCCAATAATATGTAGTGTATTTCTGTTTGTCACACATATTTATGTCATTGATTTATCCTTAATCAAAGGATACCATCTTTATAATGGATTTCATCTCAATTTACATTCCATTGAGACATCATTGTTGTTATGCACCAATTCAGTCTTATATTGTGTATATACTATCATTTGGAATATTATATAATGAATCAATTTATTCTTAGGAAATTATAACATTTTGATTATATATTATTCCTCAATTATTTGTATTGAAGCATCTCACTTTCTATTAAAATCACATTAACTAAAATTTCATTTTAAATGTTTTAATGATTTATTCATATAAATCATTCTCATTAATGTCCATGTTTTCAAAATTTTATTATTATTTAATTATATATAAATTAATTCTATAAAATTACAATTCATTTAAATGCATAAAAGTGGTATGGGACACTTTGATTCAAAAATCTCTACATTAAATGTTTTAAATGGTTTTGAAAATGATTTTACAAATGGATTTGTTATGTCAAAATATTTAAATGATGTGTAAATGTTATCTTTACTTTATGTTTTTTATATGAGTTATGAATATGTTATGGTTATTGGGCATTGTTTACGTATATGGGTAGTTTCGTGATAAATCTAGGGAGGGTGAACCCGAGATATCTCTCCAGTGTATTGGGTGACATGACAAATGTAAGTGTTAATGCATCTCCTAAGATATTTAGGGAATATAATGTGATGGGTATTCCAAATATGACTCCCTATGTAGCTGTGATATCTAAAATGTAAGTATGTTATGAGTTCCATAAGTTTCCTTTATGGTTTATGATTTCTGTGTGTTATTCATAAATCATATTATTTCTCAAGGTATGTTATGATTGAAAAATATATGATTCATTAATTTGTATTTATTGAGGGGATAATGTTTTCCATCCTTATTTGATAACCCTTAGTGATAATTTAATACTCATCCCACGTTTTTGAGATTTTTTCCATAAGACTTAATGATTAATAGGGTCAAGGATGAGATCAAGGAAATTTCATGATATATAAAACATAAAACTACACATGATTCTTTTTAATATTATTTATTTTATGAAAAATGGATACAATGTTGTAGTGTCTACAGGTAATATTCAAGTTGTTATGTAATAGTTATGGCCTAATTCTCTTAAACTCTAAATATTAAAATATCCTCAATTTGATTTCTTGAAATAATTCAAGATTAGGTAATGTTTAAATCTGGGTCCGTATAGTTTGTAACAGAGGTTAGTTTATATTACTTTATAGGTTAGGGTGTTCCTTAAGCATAAGTGACATTACCATAATGGTTAGAATTTTAGAAAGTGCCATAGTTTTTTATATAGTGTGAATGAATTTAACATAACATGAATTATTATATATTAGTATTTACAATCATCATAAGATATTATTTGATGGTTTTACTGATATAGTCACACTAACCTTTTTGTTTTACGTAAATGGTTGGATCTCGCAAGCACCAAAGTAACAGTGGATGTGAGGAAAATTGTGATGATTTTCTGAATGATCAATAAAATATAATGGTAGATTCAATAATAACTCTTGTGTTTATTCTCAAATAACTATGTAGAGTCATTATTAACCACCTGAACCTTGTTGATTCATATAAGGAATCATATATGAGAGAAACAAATCCCCATAGAAGTTCATGTAAAAATCATAATGGTATGTTTATTCAAAAACCTATGTGTCAAGGATGTGGAAATAAACATATAATAAAATGTTTCAAAGGGATGGAAAGATGCTATAGATTTTTAAATGAAGGTCGAAATGAAATAACCTTCCATGGAAAAAGGATGAATCCAGTTGACTCTATGAAAGGGAAATAAGTTCTTTCTGATAGATCAACCGCTTGTTTTAAATGTGGTGTGCATGGTCATTATACAAACATATGGAATGCATAGAAGATTCAGGAATGGGATCCCCAGGATCATAAAAATATATTATTACCAATACCTAATGTCATTATGATTGATGATAAAGAAACATTAAAGGACCAATTTATGTTATGGATTATTACTTAACACATGTTTTGATATTATTGAATCTTATGATATGTTTCATAATTTTGTATGTTGGAAATATTTTTCTCAGAGTAAGTTGGTAAGGAATGGTTCATGGATCATGAATAATTATTGATTGAGTATTAAGTAAAGATATAATAGATTCAAAATTTATTGATGATTTTAAGGTGATGAAATGCTTAAAATAATTAATGCTATTTTGATGATGAAATTACATTGGAATACTATTTATTGTATATGTAACCCTGAAGTTGGATATATGAATATGTTATTAAAGGGATAATTATCATATATTTTTATGAGTAAAGGTGGAATTTTATTTTGGAATAATCTATGTTTTTATTTTGGACATATATTTATTTGGGTTATTTATGGAAATGATTAACCAATCATAGAGAATATGTGATTTGGTTAATTACACATCTGTAAGAGACTTTAAGAGTAGTCGATTTTATTTGGAGATAAATATTAAAATGTAATTTGGAATACTTTGTGATTAAATCATTTTGTGTTTTGTGTTACAATATTAGTTTGTGTTACTTTGAAGAATTTTTAGGACAGTTGTGTATTGAATGATCATTATTGAACATTGGATTTTGTTTGACAAATTTTCGAGATTTAGATTAGTTTTTCTTTTTCTAAAAGATAATTATTTTTTGGGTATTATCTGATTTCACAATGACCATTTTGGTTTTAGTTGATATATAATGTCAAGGGAAATATACAGTTCTTCTTTTGTGGATTATGTGATACTCTAGAAGTTGATTCTAGAGCTTATAATGTGACCAAGTCAGTTTGAATACTAATACATTGGAGAAAATATGAACATGTGGTAGATATTTAGTAAATTATTAATGTCTACATGAAATGATAGTATGTTTCCTTATGTATTTAGTGAATCTCATTAAAAAATTCCTCAATGGAAATTAACATAAAACAAAAAAACGTTGTATGTTAATTTTTTCTACTTGAGAATCAATGATTGTTTAACCCGTCATAAGTATGTTATTTTCTTGTGGATAAATTTATTCTAATCAAGTTTTCTACCACTCTTCATCAAACCAAGGTGGATTGGTTTCCCCACCATATCCATGTTTTCATGGAATTCTAGTATCTATTGTCTCAGGTGACTTTTGTATTTCTCTTTCATTCTTCTAATGTGATATTTTTGTGGACTCTTTTTCTGATGTGGGACTTTCAATGATGTTTTTGTGCCAAATTTTAAAATTGTGATGATGCAATTACCAAAATGAGGGAAGGATGTAACATCCTAGGTAAATAAAGAATATGAAAATTTCATTTTTATTAATATTTTTAATTAATTATTAATTTTATGTTAAAGTGGATGTTATGTTTGATGGTGTACCTAATACACAACAACATGATTCTTTTAAATCTTACTTTGCGCACAACGTTGGATCAAATTCAAAAATAATAATATTATATTATTTTTATTGGTAGTTAATGAATAGCTTTTGTAATGGAGTGAATGAATAGAACTAACTAAAAAATGATTATATGTGTTTTTAAATGTTTTTACATTTATCCAATGAACATTATAGGCTTAAATTGTGAATGAATCTAATTTTAAGCATAATTAACTTTAAAATGTTTATTTACCACCTTTAAATGGAAAACCATATTTTAATCTATTTTTGGTCACTTATATATGTTATATTGTCAAAAAAAATTATTTTTTCATATTGGGTCCTCATAATTTACTTTTTATTAAATTTTGTTATTTTTCTGATAATGTTCATTTTTTTAATAAATACTTAAATATACTGCATTTTAATTCAAAACTGCCTTTAAATATGATTTAATTAAATGGTTTGACTAAATTTTTAATTGGTTTTAATGTCTAGTTATAAAATGTTTTTACAATTTAATCCAATGTTTGTTATTGGATGTAATTTCACTTAGAAATTGTAGATAAATAAGTGTCAATCTTTTTATAGTTATTATTTCATAAAAACAGTTTTTTTATAGCGGAAATTAATTTTAAAATAATTTATGCCACTTGTGTTTTTTGATTTTTAAAAAATGGATTCCATATTTTTAATCACAATGTCTAAATTGTGTAAATAGTTAACTTTTATTTTTATTCATTTTAAAAATTTACTTCAGTAAATATATTATTTATCATGGTTAAAAAGGTAAATCTATTAAATAAGGGTTAATAATAATAATTTCATAATTTTAAATTACAATAAAAATTATGCTATTCCTATATGTTGATACATTTCCAACCCTGGACATCCATTAATAGATTTTTGGGACCCAATGGAGCCACATAAGAGTGATAATGACACTTTATATGAATTAATTTAATCTAAAAAAAATATTATATAACCAGATATATTTTATTAAATCAATTATTAAATTGGGTTATATCAGTTTTCATGAAGACTATAAATATTCATTGGAAAGCCGAAACTATTTCCTACAATATGGTAATTTTTAATAATTTTTCGACATCATATAAATAAAATTATTTATGACACAGTAATGATGCAATGTTTATATAACATCCCACCTTTTCATCACATAAACATTCATTACATTATAAAAAACCAAGGATCTTTAAGGTTTAGTGTCTTGGAAACCAGGAACTTAATACATGACAAAAACAAAAAAAGATTCTTCTTAAACACTTGAAAGTATCCTCCTTATGTTCATCCTAGGTTCATTACTGCATCTCATAACCTGGGGACATACATCAAAAGAATGGGTGAGCAGAAGGCCCAGTAAGGGAAATAATGGAACCATTTTACATGTCAAAATTCCTGAAAAATTACTTTAACGCGTGACAAAGAGATCATAAGGCATATCATAATAAAAATAATGTGTTTCCTAACTTGAATATGTGGCTACAACATTTAACATAGACAATCATTTCCGTTTCACCAAGGTCCATCCCCAAGGTGTCATTAAAAATTACCAAGGTTATTCACCAAGGTATCAATCAAAATGGTCATCTCTAGAGATTAAGTCTTTACCAAATGCATTGGAGCGCTATCCGGGAGAACCCTTAAATTTTCCTTTATTATCATGTGATCCAAATATATCATCATCAATCATTTCATAAACAACCCACATAGAATAAAATAATTGGGTTTCATTTCATAGTCATAACATTTTAAAAAACTGCTCTAATGACAAGATCTTTATGTCACTTTAATCCAACAGAAAAAGGAAAGCGGGTATCATGTATGTAAATAAATGAATTTAAAATAGAACATTTTGGTATATATGTGAATACCCTTTAAAAAATCTTTAATTATTCACTTCATAAAATAAAAGAATTTGAGAAAAAAGAGAGAGACATTTTGAGATGAGAATTCTGAAGCATAACGGCTATGTTACATCGTTTTAGAAAACATTGAAAAAAGAGGGGACTTAGTCACCCACTCATAAATAATCCATAAAACAGTAGGGGGACAGAATATGAAGGATTTAAGAACATGTTAATGAAATTTGAAAGATATACCATATGAAATGAAGAACATGAAAGGAAGACAGAAAAAAGAAGATTTCTCTTATAAACATTCAGCAGCCTAACGGCGTCACTTAAACTTCAGAAAAAATAATTGATGAGATCAAATAGGGTATCTAATCATATGAAAATAAAAGTTAAGTGTGATAGATATAGATATAATCCCCCAATATAATAAAAAGTATCTTGAAATATTTGGCAAGAAAATAGAACTTGAAAATTAGAAGGGTGAAAGAATCCCTTAAAAATTCGTCCGCATAACAGCGTCACTTAATCATCAAAAAAATGAATTGACGAGATCAAATAGGGTATAGTATCATATGAAAATAAAATATCAGTATGATAGATATAGAGATCTTACCCCAACATAATAAAAAGTAAATTGAAATACTTCACCAGAAAATATAACTTGAAAATGAGAAGGGTGAAAGAATCTGTTACAAACATTTCGGCAGCCTAACGACGTCACTTAGACATTAATAAAACAAAATGATGAGAGTAAGAGAAGATATCTCATCATATGAACATGAAAAGGTAATTATGTGTAATATAAAATAACATCCTCCAACATAATAACATGGAGCATAAAAGAAATGACTTAAAAGAGAGTATTTGAAAAGAAAAAGAGAGGTTGGATCCCTTACCTTAAAACGTAACTCTTAAAACTCGATGGTTGGGACCATGAGAGCTTGGGGGAACCTTGGGAGGATTTATTTTGAGGTAATGAGACCAGAGAATAGTTGGTGGAGAGTTGTTAGTGAAAACTAAATGAGTAAACGGTGGGTATATATAGGGAATGTGAGGGGACAAGGCATTAATGGACAAGGGAAACCTCATTGGTGGTATTGACAAAACCATGGGCTTTCCCGTGGTATTTTCACATGGTATTGGACACATGGGACACCTAATACCTTATCTTACTATTCATAAGTCGACCATATTGATTATATTCTTAATACATCATTTATTTATGTCATTAAACTACCGTAACATAAAATCTGTATTTTCACTATTCATCGAAAATTCAATTTTCTCAGAAAAATCCCAAAATTTCACCTTAACCAAATAGCAATGATATGATTTCAAAAATGAATTCCATTTTATAAAAATAATTTTCTAAATATTTTTAATTTAATTTTAAAATAACTACACTATTCACCAAAAATTCATTTTTTAAGAAAAATCCACGAAAATTACCTTCACATAATATCGATGCTCTGAGTTCAAAAATAAAGTCCATATTATTAAAATAAATTTCTAAATATTTTTAATTTAATTTTAATTTAAAAACACTATTTACCCGAAAAAACTAATACTTGACTAATAATTTATGAAACCATTTTTTACACATTATATTAAATCACATTACTTAATCAAGGTGCCTAGATTATATTAATACTTTTCTTAAGTGAGATTACTAATCCATTTGGTCACATTACTAATCCTAAGTATAAAATATCTATTCATAATTTATTATTCATCAAAAATTATGTCTATCTTATTATACTCTAAATTCCGTACTGAACATAATTGTAGAAGACAATTTTTTGAGAATCATTAAACATAATTAGTTATCTACAATTTACAATATTATTTTCAAATATCCTTTTTTCTAGAATTCATCAAAAATATGCATACTATATTTATCCAGACATTTGAAAATTCACAAACATCATCACAAGAAGAAATCACAATTTTTAATTAAAACAAAGGATTACACAAGCCAGTTATGGTCTCGTTACATATCCCCTTATAACACCAGCATATGATATATGAGTAAGGTGTGCTAGGGTGATAGAATCTTGGGGTGGATCGACCAACATTGCACGAGTAGTAAATTCTATCAGTTTGAACTTCTCACGAAGGTGATTCCTTTCTAGCTTCACATGATGAAGTTCGGCTTGGGTTTAGTCCAGAGCAAAGCCCAGTGGTGCTACCTCTTTCCCATGTTCCATTAGATGGGCTTCGATTGGCCTGTGACTACTGGATGAGGCCAAAAAATCATCTTTCTATATTAATTAACCAAGATCACTTGTATTTAGAGACAAAAATCGAAATTTTTAGTTTCCAACGGTCATATTGACCAACGGTCATATAACCGTTGAAACCCAATGGTCTCATTTTAGTTATACTCACGTTATTAAATTAAACAGTTTTGTTGAGTATAAAATAAAATAACACACAAAATTAGGAAACAATATTTATTCAAAATTTTGGGTCGTTACAGTTTACCTCATTACTAAATGATTTAAATAAATAAGATTATAAATATTAAAACATTATCCAAAACTTGTAAAATTATTATTGGATAATTTTATTTAGAATATTAGTCATCTTTCCTTTTTATTTTATGTGTTTTTGACCTTATGACCCGAAGATAAGTTTATAATAAAACAAATTTTCCAAACCTTCTTAAAGACCCCATCCTCACTGTTATAAAATGACTCCACTTATATCCTTTTCCTCACAACTATTAAGATTTTTGGCTCATCCAACCTATGCCCAATTAAGCTCCCAAAATCCCTGTATTCAAATTAGAAGCATGAACTTATTATTAAGTCACTTCAAGAAGTCCTTTTGGTTAAAACCAATGGGAGTTACCCGAATTAAAGTTAAGAGTTTCTCTTAAATTATATTCATTTACTTTTCTTCTCTAACCCCCTAAACTCATTTTATACCTTTATTTTATAAAAATACAATTATTAAAAAAATATATTATGTTGTTTCTACGAAACTTATTTAAACAACGCTTACCCCCAACAACATCTAATGGGTAAGGAACATAATGTTTATGTGGATGACGAACTACTACCTCACTCAACGTTGATAATTCAAATATATCCATATTCCTCTCATGGAGGACGTTATGATACCACTATATTTATATATGATATATATTATGTTTATGATATATTTATTCTTCAGTATTTTCCATTTATAGAATACCTTTATGTTTTCCATTATGTGTAAATGTGATAATTTCATTTGGGGAAGTGGAGACTACCACCCCCTCAATGTGATATGACTCATCCGTACCATACGTCGGACATATAAAGAATGGTGTTAATGAAATAATATATGATATTATACTCTAATTATAATATAACTATGTATCATTATGTTATCATTCCATTAAAATATTAAATAGATATGAAAGTAGCATTCATGCATACGTACAACTTACCGTCTCCATTAACGGTACATTTCATTTCTTATCTCAAAATGTTATGTACTTTTATAAATACATATATATATACTATATATATATTATATATATTATATCTAAATAATTAATATGATTATGAAGTTAATGTAATTTTTACCACATGGAAAACTTATAATTATAAGGTGTTTATTTTTTACTCAAGTGCCAAATAATGAAAAAATGACCATTATTTACATAATTGATTGCATATGATTATAAAATGGTAATTCTTGATATAAAAGGAATAATAAAAATTTAAAAGGTTCTTCATCAAGTATAAATTATGTTAATTTATTTATTCAGATATAAAAAGGAACAAAAAAGTCATGTTAGACACGAGGTAAGGGATTTCTTATCTAACTTTTAGTTCCATGAGATTTCAATTGTTCTCCGCTTATTTATTTAATGTGGTGTAATGTATACCACAACTTATATATATTATCATGATTATCTTCATATTAATGGTATTATATGATTCATTTGGTTTTTATTAACATTTGGTCATACGACTCAATTAATTACAATGTGGCAAGAGATTTTCATCTCACTTTTTATTCCAATGAGATTCCTGCTATATTTTTCACTATTTACTTTTTGTGGTGTACTTACATCCCATGATTGTAATATTTGTGTAATATACATTCATTTATTGGTATTTACATCTTCATTTTATGATCCTTCTTTCATTGATTTTATGTTTCGTAAGTTACCAAATCCGTAAGGGAACATTTCACCCTCCAATTTTTAAAAGACTTCATTTGTTATGTCTTTTAATTTAAATTTATTATGATGGGATATGTTCTTAAATTTTTATATTGTTTTAAATATTATGTCCAAGTGAGGAGATACCCTTTTTATATCATCAACTCATTTTCTGAATTTTAACGTGACGTCGTTAGGCTGTTAAATTTCAATAAAAGAACGTCTTAACCCAATTTAAATTCTTTGGGTTAAACATATAATTATTGATTATGTCATTGTATGAATGCTTGTGATTTAAAAATGATTATATTTAACTTTATATCCAATAATTTTGAGTGTATTTATATTTTTGACACATAATTATATCAATGATTTATCCTTAATCTAAGAATACTATCTTTTTAAGGGATTTCGTCTAAATTTACATTCCATTCATATTTCAGTATTGTTATGCACCAATTCACTCTTATATGTTGTTTATATATTTATCTGGAATATTATATCAGTAATACCTTTATTCTCATGATATTATAATGTTATAATTAAATTTTATTCTTTAATTATTTGTAATAAAGCTTCTCTCTTTTTGGTAAAAACCCATTAACTAAAATATCGTTTTAAATGTTTTACAGATTTATTCATCCAAATATTTTTTATTAATGTCCACGTTTTCAAAATGGTTGTAGAATTTATTTTTATAGAAATTAATGTTTAAAAATGATAATTACTTTGAAATCTTCAAATTTTTATGGGATACTTTGATTTCGAAATACCATTATTAAATGTTTTAAATGGTTTTAAAAATGGTTTTAACAATGGATTTGTTATGTAAAAAGATTTAAATGATGTAGAAATATAATCTTTCCTTTATTTTTTCATAATGTGTTACGAATAAGTTATGGTTATTGGGAAGTTTTTACGTATAAGGGTTGTTCCATGATAAACCGAGTTTGGGTGAGCCTGAGATAGATCTCCAATGCATTGGGTTACATGACAGAGGTAAACGTTAATGTTTACCCTATGAGATTTGTGGTATATATTTTGATGGGTATTCCAAATGTGACTCCCTATGTAGTTGTTATAGCTAAAATTTATGTATGTTATGATTTACATAAGTTAACATTATGATTTAAAATTTCTGTATGTTATTCATAACTCTTATGATTTCACAAGGTATTTTATGATTGAAAAGTTTTGGTTTCATTGAGTTTTATTTATAGATGGGATAATGTTTTCCTTCCTTATTTTCTAACCATTAGTGATCTTTTTATGCATATCCCATGTTTTTAAAATGTTTTCCACATGACATAAAAATGAATAGGTTCAAGTATGGGATCAAGGAAACGCCATGCTGTCTAAAATATGGAAGTAGACATGTTTTATTTTAAGATTTTTTATTTCATGAAAAAATTGATACTGAGTAGTAGTGTCTACATGTATTATTGAAGTTGTTATGTAATAGTTATGGCCTAATTCTCTAATTCATTTAACCTAAAAATATAGTCAATGTGAATTCTTAAAATAATTCAAGATTATATAATGTTTAAGGATAAGTCCTCATAATTTATGTTAAAAAATATTGAATAATTGTAGTTAGATATATGTTTAGCCAATTGAGAAAAAAATATTTATATCTATTCATGACTACCACCTCATGTTTCTAAGGGGAATTATCTTAAATTAAAATTATGTTTATATTCTTCCACTTGGTACCAATTTCGTTTTATACCAACTATATGTAGATGGATTTATCTTAATTTTCAGAAATAAATTTTCAATCATTTGTAATGATAATTTTTTGATGGTATGACATAAACAATTTAACAGAATTAAGTGTTAGATTACATGAATCATATAATGGAATTCAATACTAAAATATTATCACATGCCTCATAACACACACAAAATTATCATTGTCATTTAGTTCATAAAAATGAAAATCAGCATACTAAATTACACAAGGATTGATGTTTGTATTTTTTTTTAACTACAAGAACTTGGTGTATGTAACAAGAATTTACAATTAAAAAAGAAACTATCACCATGTAGTGGGAAAGGTAATGGGGACAATCATATTCGTTACATATTTTTTATTTATGAAAGTGGTCAATTTTCTATGGAATTAAGGGGTCTGTAATCAAACATAAAAATATTTACCAATTATTTCAGTTGTTATGAATATTTCTATTCGATGAGGTCTATGTCATCTAGATTTGATTGGGTATAAATAATATAAAAATATCTTCTAGAAAATTATTGGTATAATGACTGATAAAAAACACATGGACCATGGTAAATAATATCTAACTACAGATATAATAGATTATTTTCAAGAGTTGGGGGTTTATACCATATCACACCACCATATCTACCACAATGTAATGGTGTAATAGGAATGAGGAACATCTCCATGATGCAAAATGTGATATCACTGTAGTGTTAAGTGACTCTTCTACCTTCCTTTAGGGATACACATTACAATTAGCCGAAAAAAATAAAAAATGAATCCCAACTATGGAGAATGATGGAATAAAATAATAATGGTGGAATAGAAAGAATCATGTGTTTTAATACATAAATTTTTTTTTGTTAAAGATTATTTTTTATGGTCTCTCCAGGAAACAAACTTTCTCTAAATTGATGAATTGTACCTTTATATAATAACCCAAAACAATAAGGTGTTATTACATAAATGACCACTCAGTAAAATATCATTACAGTGGTAAGCCATGTCAAATATCATTTTACTGAGTATATATATAAAATATATATTAGTATAAAATTATACATGAGAGAATTCAAGGATCAAGGTGTATATGAGATGGAACATGAACAGATTCCAAATATCCAAATGGAAGGGTAAACTATTCTCGATGCACATTTACATTTTTGGCTTACAGGAGAGAATAGCACACCCGAACGATATGGATTAATAGTCACAATGGATCATGAATTATTATTAGTAGATAATAACAATCCTATAACCTTTAAATATTATTTAATATTTATGGATGTTCTTATGTGGCTAACAGCATTGAATTAGGAAATATTTCCATGTAGTGTTTCAATGTATTTATTTTAGTAGATCCTCTTGTGGAGGTAACGAATTATTTTTTTATGAAGTTGTATTTAGGAAGAAAATATTCATGAATGGACGTGTAATTACCTATAAAGAATGGATTATTATATATGGGTTTAAATATCGTCATGTAATTGATCATAGTTAAATATTTATACTATTTTCAACACTAAAATCCTTTAAACATTTACTATCCATTAAAAATGTCCAAACTGTTTGAATTGTAAAATTATGTCAAAACAACCATACATAATGTAATCTATAAGGAATATTTATACATGACACTATTTGAATGGTTTTTGACTCCAAATTATGCCTGTAATATATAGAAATGGGAAAAAATCATTTATTTATTTAAAAACTCTTCAAGTTCATTTAACATTTGTTTTGATCAAAATATAATAGAATTTAGTTTTATAAATAAGTAAGGTTAGTATTGGGTCTATATAGGGTTTATTGGTGGGTGAGGGCATTTTTTGAGAGCATATGTAGATGATATTTTACTTATTGGAAATGAGATAAACTTCTTATAGTCTGTTATTTAATGGATGAATGAAACCGTATCTGTGGTGGACATAGGCCCTGAAAAATTTATTATTTTAATTAAGATGAATCATTATAGATAAAATGGATATCTCAAACTAATTAAATGTATATATATTTAGAATGTACTGAATATATTCTGTAATTAGTGGTCAAAAATATTATTTTCTATAATTTCACGTGGATGTCCTGATTATATAAAAATTTATTTTTAGACAATTGAGGAATGAAAAACAATTTACATGATTACATTCACATCTGTGATTTGATAAATCAAGAATCTTATTCTATAAATATTCAAGTAGTAACCTCTTCTATAAGTGTGTTATGATGATATCATGCTCATCCAGGTGATTGTGAATGGATGGCAGTCAATATTATCCTTAAGGATATGGGTCATAAAAAGCATATATTTTTAGTCAATTGAGTATATTAGGATATAGCCATAATATGATATGAACATACCAGACTCTTAAAATATCCAGTTGATATGTAATCAAAACACATGATACTTCTTCACTTTTAATGGTAGTAATAATAGTTGGATGAGTTCTGTAGAGACCCAAAGCTTGACGTACATGGACTTTACATTACTTTTGCGGAATACTTAGTACATAACAAAAACACACACACAAGGATCGTAATAGTTTAGTGTCTTTGGAAACTCGGAACGTAATCTTCTAATCGTGGTAAAAGATCTTCAATATCTCCCATAAAGATATTCCCTTTTTTACCTAAAACCTTTCTTTATATCCTGGGGAAAATAAAACATAAAAGGGTGAGCTCAAATGCTCAGTAAGGGTAAACAAAAGAGAAATCAATCACATCATATTCATAAAAACATAACTTTTGGAAATCTTAACCTGCAAAGGAGAGCATAATTTCATAACATGGGATAAATCATAGAAAGTGAAATGAAATCCCAATAATCATAACTTAAATCATGAAACATTGTGGCATACACACATAATCATATAGAATCATTTCTTGTTAGTCAAGACTCATTGCCAAGACTATCTTAGTGGACAAAGTCCCTTTCTGAACTGAGTCACCCTCGTTTCAGTCCTGTTTCACTGAACCGGTATAACCTACCATTCCAGCCATGTCTATCTCATGAGATATAAAATCTTTACCCAATGCATTGGAGGGAGATATAGGTCCCACACATCTTATAATGAATCATTTCTTATGTGTGCCACATAGTCATAAATCATACATCATCGCATAACACATGTAACAAAAATGGGATTCTTGAAACATCATGACAACATAAAACAAACCATATAAGGTAAATGACTATAAAAATAATTCCCTCACAACATAATCAAATCAATGTAATAATAGGGTTAAAAATATAACCCTATACTATCTTAGATGGAAAATAATTTTGATAAAACATTTGAACTCCATTCTTGAGGAAAATATCCTTTTTTCTTCAAAAACAAGTTTCCTTTTATAACATGTCATAGGACTTTAAAATAAAAGAAGTTGATTAAAAATAAACTTGAAAACTTGTAAAGGAAGATTCTTGTAAATAAAGTTTTAAAAATCCATTCATGCCGTATAAGTTAAAAAAACATTCTTCGTACTTTTGTCGGAAAAGTCAAAAAGTACCTCGTACGAAAAACGACAAAAGATTCCTTTAATATCCTTTACTAAAAACTCATCAAAGAGTAAAATTGGATTTAAACAATTGTAGGTGGATGGAAATAACATTACATATTGAGTAAACATGGATGTGGATGATAAAATACACCCCAGTAAATACCAAAGTATAAACAATCTCGGATAAAAATGAGATTGTGATATTTCCCTTGCCTTAGGTCCGATTTGCTTTGTATGTGTCCTGAATCTCCTGTATAATGGTTTAAATAATGTTATTGACTTATTCCAGAATCATACATATTGATATGATATCATATGTGGTCATATTCTTAGCTTCTTGTTAGTAATATTTCATTGTTACTTGTTACTCGGGTCTTTATTGCCTTTTGTTCTTATGCGTGTTTTGCCGAATAAATTCTTATTATTATTTTAAGGTTATAGATAACTTATATCCATAATGTTATTAGTGTAACATATATCATATTTATTCATTCAATTCATTTATATAATTACTACGTAATGATGATCATGTAGAACGAGTCGCATCACATCGTGGAGACGGTATTCCGTACGTACGCACGAGTGATGATATCGTTCCTATGATCGTGGAATTATATTGGAGTATATATATATTATTTAAGTATCAATATTACTTTATAATAATCATAAATAGTTACTCATTACACCATTATACCCATCCTTGTAAGGTGATGGTGGAAAATAGATTACACCACGGCATGGAGACGGTATTCCGTACGTACGCACGCGCGGTGATTTCATTTTTCCATAGGATGGATAGAAGGTGAATTAGGGTTGTTTCATATTTATAATAACATATCATTATGTAAGTAATACTGATGTTATTACTTTATCATGAAACAACTAAAGAAGAAGAAGTTGAAGAATAAAGAAATTGAAAAGATCGGTAATGGATATTACCTCTTCTTTGGAACGCATCTTTAAATCCTCCACTTAGGGAACTAAGATTGGTCTTTGAAGAAGACAAAGACCTCTAGGATGATACTAGGGAAGTGGAGAAGAGATTTTGGCCGGGTTGTTCCGAGCTTGAAGGCTCAAATTTGTGTGAGGAAGAGAGGGAGGAGGTGCCCTTTTATAAGGGAGGAGAGGGGCACCTTAGAAATATCTCAAAATATTATTTTATATTAAAGTCAAAATCGGTTTATAATGGTTCCAAAGGGCCTTATTTCGTAGCTAATGTGGGGATGGGTCGAAATCCTATCAACCAATAGGATTTAGACAAGTTTAGGTTATTATTTTAACCTTATCAATTAGATTTAACTCTAAGTTAAATAATTTAACTTTTATCGTGTCTTTTTGTTTTCTTACACTATATGGTTAATACACTTACTATAACATGCCAGAAGAACCCCAAATTGTTTATTATTAATATATATATCCTTATCTATGTCATTTGGCCGAACCTTAGATTTTTAGGAATAAAATAACAATTAATAATATAATATTAGATTTAAAAACTATTTTGTGTCAATTTTGACACTATTTGATATATGATTTTTGTAAAAGTCATAACAGAATTGTATGTTCGAACCAAGTTGATTAAATAAACACTAATATATCATATTAACCTAGAAAATTAGTGTAATTCATAAAAAGTCTTAAATTACATTTATTTTGGTATTTAAAATATCAATTATGTCAATATTTCATTAATAAGATAATTACTGCATCATCTTTGTGTCATAAATAAATTAACTTATTTGATGTCTAAAAATTACAAATAAAATACCATTACGTAGGAAATATTTTTAGATTTCTAATGAATATTTACAATCGAATTTATCTTATGTACAAACCTATATTAAAAATGTTTTAGTAAATAAACTTTGATTTTAACTCTTTTAACTCTTCTTTGAATTAAATAATAATAAATGTCCTAATCTAATCTAAGTGGGCCTAAATGATAATATTTTACACTTAAGGTTGTTTTTGGTCGAGATACACTTGTCCAATAGAATTAGGACATGTGTTAGGGTAATATTAATATCATTCTTACCCTTAATTACCCTATTTACTTTTAACCGTGGTAAATAAAAGTAAAAAGTTACTATTCACCAAAAATTATGTTCATCTCATTGAACCACATTTTACTTACTGACATCAACCGTGTCTCTTGGATTTTTGAAATTCCATTCACAGAAGTGGTAAAATTAAGTTTTATGAAAAATTCAGTTTTTTTAACTACCACTTAGTAGTTTCACTATTCATCAAAAATTGATGTTTTTTAGAACAATGCCAAAATTTCATCCTAAGCTATATTTCATATTCCGAATTCAAAAATGAAGTCTATTTTACCAAATTCATAACATAGAAGTTTCATTAATTAATTTTATAATTAAATCCCGCTGTTAAAACAAATAGCATGTTTTTAAGAGATAATAACTATCAAAAGATTGACACTTGTTTATAACTAGTTTAAATGTGAAATTACATCCAATGACCAACATTGTATTAAATTGTAAAAATATATTCTAAATATACATTAAAACCACTCAAATTAACTATTAATTATTTCGATTAAAAAAGTTGTTTTTAATTAAAATTTAGTAATTTTCACTATTCATTAGAATATGAAAGTTATCTGAAAAGTACCAAAATTTCACCTTATACTAAATTCGATACTCCGAATCCATAAATGAAGTCCATTTTGAAAAATAAAATTTACAAAATTTCAAAAAGTGGTTATTATTATTCACAACAGCTAGTTTTAATAATATCTTAATAGCATATCGTTGTTTAGCGAAACTTGGTGTTGCGTACAACACACGCTATCGAGGAAGGTCGCGATTGCGTGTTATGCAAGGCAAGTCAAGGATGTGTGTTGTGAAAGCTCCTTTTGGTGTAGCATACAACACAATACATTAATAAAATTAAAAAGAATATTTTTCATAAAATCTCGGGTTGTTACATTCTACCCCCCTTAAAATGAATTTCGCCCTCGAAATTTGTCGGGGTTATAAATGTTTTACTATTTGAAAGTTTCTTTAATCGAAACCCACATCGTAAAAAGGAATACCAAAACCAATCTTTAAAAACAATAGTTAGAAACGTAACGGTTACCCAAATAAACTAATCACTGGGTTTCCACATAGGTGAAAATATAGATATGGAAGAGAAATCTAACAATCATGTTCTGATGGAGAGTGGTAGAGAACATGGCTATGGAAAAGCCAGTAATCACAAATCCATAGATTTTTGATGATATAAGGTACCATCTGATTCATCAGGTATAAGATCACTAGGACAACATTTTTGGTTTTCAAGATCATTTCCCTAAAGTTGAAAATTTGCATTAGAATAAATACATACTTTATTTTGGTACAATCTCACTGTTGTTCGTGCCTTGAACAATTTCCACTTCATCTCTTAAATAAATGAAGTTGAATTTGTTATTCATGAAGTGTTAGCAGATCATGTGATAGAATGACGGGTCATTCCATCTGTCTCAAAAAAAGGTTAGCAATATTTATATACATAAGTCGATCTATAGTGAGATTAATCATATATGGTTCCTAAAATGGACTTATACTTCATATATCATACCGCTTAATAAAATAAAACTAGTTTCTACTAAACAGAGACTTCCTATAGGCCAGTGGTAGGCGATAAAGGCCAGTCGAATTTCGGTTGTGGGTTCGATTCCCACGGCCTTGTCCGACGCGATGGGCTGTCACCCGTCCTGCAGGTTGTCCTTTTTCTAATACTATATTACTATAATATCCCATCAATAATATCGAAAAAAGTTCTATTGTTAAACAATACTAACTTATGTCCAACATAATCCATTCCAATCTTTAGGCTTATCCATAATACTACAGTCCACTCTCATAACATAGTGAAAACGATTACCAGAGATTTAATACCATCGTTGATCCCCATATATCATAAGATATGTTTTGTTGGTCACATTCCAAACATTAAAAGTCCTTAATCATGTATTCTCTTGAATACCCATTGAACCTTAGTGAAAACATGAATGTAGTTAAAAGTTAACACTTTCCACATACCAAAATCCTCAAAATTCTATATACTCAAACCATGATATCACTTAGTCCTTATATCAATCATGAGCTCATGAATACTGTTAAACATTTAGTTTTCTCGTTTTCCCTTCATTATGTGCATATCATCTTATTTCCAAAAATATCTCAATCACTTTGAATATCACATTAGACCAATACATAAATATTCCAATACTCCACGATACAACATTATTTTGGAATCCCATTAGATAAACACTTAATCATTCCACCAAATCGTTGTCATAGTCAACATCGCCAATAGTGATCTCATGTGACTTCCCTTTGTCCTTTGCCTTCAGTGGTTTCTCATGTTGATCATCACTAACCCTTGTATTAGGGCATTTATTAGCATAATGCCCCATTTCCTTGCACTTGAAGCATTGAAGTGTTGGTGGTGCGTTCTCTGCAGTGTTTGCTTTATTCACATCATTAGAAAACCTTTTTCCATTACTTCAACACTCAGCTGCTCGATGACCTTCTTTTCCACACTTAAAACATTTTCTAGTCCCTTTAAGACAATCTCCACCATGCTTCTTTCCACACATTGTGCATAAGGAAACATTCATCTTCTTTTCACCATTATTCTGAGGTTTCTCCTTGAACTCCATCTTTCGTTTCTTGTCAAAACCATGAGATGGATATGTAACACCAACTTCCATTTCTACCTTGATAGCACAACGCTCAATTTCTTCATAGCAACTGAAATCTCTTATAGCTAATTCCCTTTGAAGACTTGGTTTTAAGCCACTGAAAAATTGATCAACTTTACTTTCATGTTGGATGATAATACTAGAAGCGTACCTTGCAAGTCTTGTAAAATTTTCTTCATATATACCAACAGATTCATCATCCTTCTGCTTCAGCTCAAGAAACTCCTTTTCCATCTTTGTTCGAAGAATACGAGGTAAGTACTTACTGAAAAACAAGTTCTTGAACTCGTCCCATTCCATGGACTCAATTTCATCTCTTTGCCTCGTATTCTTGATAAGATTCCACCATTAATCAGCTTCACCTTCCAAACGATATACTGTTAATATGACTTTATCATGCTCAGAACATTGAAGAACTGAAAATATCTTTTCAGTGGTATTGATCCATTGTTCAGCAACAAGTGGATCAGAAGACCCACTGAAAGAAGGTGGATGTTGCCTCATGAAGGACTCAATAGAATATTGTTCCCTTCATTGCTCATTTGGAAGTCCAGAATGATTCATAGCTTGTGTAAGTATAGCAATAAAATTTTGCACTCCATCTCCCATAACATTTGTTTGTTCAGGAGGACAATCATCGCATTGTCCATTGCATTGATCAACACGGTTCCTTTGGGTTCCAGCCATCGTCTAAAACCCAAAAAGAATAGTGTGAGAGGAAAAAATCATGCCAGGGAAAACAACATAATAAAGGGGGAGTACCTTCAATATCTAACATCTTAGGTTTAATTCTATGATCGTTAGCGTAACTCTAGTACTATAACCTATACGTATACTTAACCTTAGGGACATCCCTATACATACCTTAGAAATATCTCTAGGGATCTCACTAACGTTTTCGCATCCTAGTTTCCAAAGGTTGACTAAACCTTTCCTCTGATACCAACTGTATAGACCCGAAGCTTGACGTACATGGACATTACATTACTTTTGCGGAATACTTAGTACATAACAAAAACACACACACAAGGATCGTAATAGTTTAGTGTCTTTGAAAACTCGGAACGTAATCTTCTAATCATGGTGAAAGATCTTCAATATCTCCCATAAATATCTTCCCTTTTTTTACCTAAAACCTTTCTTTATATCCTGGGGAAAATAAAACATAAAAGGGTGAGCTCAAATGCTCAGTAAGGGTAAACAAAAGAGAAATCAATCACATCATATTCATAAGAACATAACTTTTGGAAATCTTAACCTGCAAAGGAGAGCATAATTTCATAACATGGGATAAATCATAGTAGTGAAATGAAATCCCAATAATCATAACTTAAAACATAAAACTTTGTGGCATAAACACATAATCATAGAGAATCATTTCTTGTTAGTCAAGACTCATTTCCAAGACTATCTTAGTGGACAAAGTCCCTTTCTGAACCGAGTCACCCTCGTTTCAGTCCTGTTTCACTGAACCGGTATAACCTACCATTCCAGCCATGTCTATCTCATGAGATATAAAATCTTTACCCAATGCATTGGAGGGAGATATTGGTCCCACCCATCTTATAATGAATCCTTTCTTATGTGTGCCACATAGTCATAAATCATACATCATCGCATAACACATGTAACAAAAATGGGATTCTTGAAACATCATGACATTATAAAACAAACCATATAAGGTAAATGACTATAAAAATAATTCCCTCACAACATAATCAAATCAATGTAATAATAGGGATAAAAATAGAACCCTATATTATCTTAGATGGAAAATAATTTTGATAAAACATTTGAACTCCATTCTTGAGGAAAATATCCTTTCTTCTTCAAAAACATTTTTCCTTTTATAACATGTCATACGACTTTAAAATAAAATATGTTGATTAAAAATAAACTTGAAAACTTGTAAAGGAAGCTTCTTTGAAATAATGTTTTAAAAATCCATTCATGCCATATAAGTTAAAAAAACATTCTTCATACTTTTGTCGGAAAAGTCAAAAAGTACCTCGTGCGAAAAACGACAAAAGATTCCTTTAATATCCTTTACTAAAAACTCATGAAAGGGTAAAATTGGATTTAAAAAATTGTAGGTGTATGTAAATAACATTACATATTGAGGAAACATGGATGTGGATGATAAAATACACCCCAGTAAATACCAAAGTATAAACAATCTCGGATAAAAATGAGATTGTGATATTTCCCTTACCTTAGGTCCGATTTGCTTTGTACGTGTCCTGAAGCTCCTGTATAATGGTTTAAATAATGTTATTGACTTATTCCAGAATCATACATATTGATATGATATCATATATGGTCATATTCTTAGCTTCTTGTTAGTAATATTTCATTGTTACTTGTTACTCGGGTCTTTATTGCCTTTTGTTCTTATGCGTGTTTTGCCGAATAAATTATTATTCTTATTTTAAGGTTATAGATACCTTATATCCATAATGGTATTAGTGTAACATATATCATATTTATTCATTCAATTCATTTATATAATTACTATGTAATGATGATCATGTAGAACGAGTCGCATCACATCGTGGAGACGGTATTCCGTACGTACGCACGAGTGATGATATCGTTCCTATGATCGTGGAATTGTATTGGAGTATATATATATATATTATTTAAGTATAAATATTACTTTATAATAATCATAAATAGTTACTCATTACCCCATTATACCCATCCTTGTAAGGTGATGGTGGAAAATAGATTACACCACGGTGTGGAGACGGTATTCCGTACGTGCGCATGCGCGGTGATTTCATTTTTCCGTAGGATGGATAGAAGGTGAATTAGGGTTGTTTCATATTTATAATAACATATCAGTATTTAATTAATACTTATGTTATTACTTTATCATGAAACAACTAAAGAAGAAGAAGTTGAAGAAGAAAGAAATTGAAAAGATCAGTAATGGATATTACCTCTTCTTTGGAACGCCTCTTTGAATCCTCCACTTAGGGAACTAATATTGGTCTTTGAAGAAAACCAGGACCTCTGGGATGATACTAGGGAAGTGGAGAAGAGATTTTGGCAGGGGTTGGCCGAGGTTGAAGGCTCAAAGTTGTGTGAGGAAGAGAGGGAGGAGGTGCCCTTTTATAAGGGAGGAGAGGGGCACCTTAGGAATATCTCAAAATATTATTTTATATTAAAGTCAAAATCGGTTTATAATGGTTCCAAAGGGTCTTATTTCGAAGCTAATGTGGGGATGGGTCGAAATCCTATCAACCAATAGGATTTTTACAAGTTTAGGTTATTATTTTAACCTTATCAATTAGATTTAACTCTAAGTTAAATAATTTAACTTTTACCGTGTCTTTTTGTTTTCTTACACTATATGGTTAATACACTTACTATAACATGGAAAACGAACCCCAGATTGTTTATTATTAATATATATATCCTTATCTAAGTCATTTGGCCGAAACTTATATTTTTAGGAATAAAATAACAATTAATAATATAATATTATATTTAAAAACTATTTTGTGTCAATTTTGACACTATTTGATATATGATTTTTGTGAAAGTCATAACAGAATTATATGTTCGAACCAAGTTTATTAAATCAACACTAATATATCATAGTAACCTAGAAAATTAGTGGGATTCATAAAAAGTCTTAAATTACATTTATTTAGGTATTTAAAATATCAATTATGTCAATATTTCATTAATAAGATAATTACTGCATCATCTTTGTGTCATAAATAAATTTAATTATTTGATGTCTAAAAATTACAAATAAAATACCATTATGTAGGAAATATTTTTAGATTTCTAATGAATATTTACAATCGAATTTATCTTATGTACAACCCTATATTAAAAATGTTTTAGTAAATAAACATTGATTTTAACTCTTTTAACTCTTCTTTGAATTAAATAATAATAAATGTCCTAATCTAATCCAAGTGGGCCTAAATGATAATATTTTACACTTAAGGTTGTTTTTGGTCGAGATACACTTTTCCAATAGAATTAGGACATGTGTTAGGGTAATATTAATATCATTCATACCCTTAATTACCCTATTTACTTTTAATCGTGGTAAATAAAAGTAAAAAGTTACTATTCACCAAAAATTATTTTCATCTCATTTAACCACATTTTACTTACTGAAATCAACCGTGTCTCTCGGATTTTTGAAATTCCATTCACAGAAGCGGTAAAATTATGTTTTATGAAAAATTCAGTTTTTTTTACTACCACTTAGTATATTCACTATTCATCAAAAATTGATGTTTTTCAGAACAATGCCAAAATTTCATCCTAAGCTATATTTCATATTCCGAATTCAAAAATGAAGTCTATTTTACCAAATTCATAACATAGAAGTTGAATGAATTAATTTTATAATTAAATCCCGCTGTTAAAACAAATAGCGTGTTTTTAAGAGATAATAACTATCAAAAGGTTGACACTTGTTTATAACTGGTTTAAATGTGAAATTACATCCAATGACCAACATTGTATTAAATTGTAAAAATATATTCTACATATACTTTAAAACCACTCAAATTTACTATTAATTATTTCGATTAAAAAAGTTATTTTTAATTAAAATTTAGTAATTTTCACTATTCATCAGAATATGAAAGTTATCCGAAAAGTACCAAAATTTCACCTTAGGCTAAATTCGATACTCCGAATCCATAAATGAAGTCCATTTTGAAAAATAAAATTTACAAAATTTCAAAAAGTGGTTATTACTATTCACAACAGCTAGTTTTAATAATATCTTAATAGCATATCGTTGTTTAGCGAAACATGGTGTTGCGTACAACACACGCTATCGAGGAAGGTCGTGATTGCGTGTAATGCAAGGTAAGTCAAGGATGTGTGTTGTGCAAACTCCTTTTGGTGTAGCATACAACACAAAACATTAATAAAATTAAAAATAATATTTTTCATAAAATCTCGGGCTGTTACAGTTCAATGAAGGTTTTGTTCATAGATTCATTAAATGAGTTCGACTATATTGTGGATTCGAATGCATATAAATAGGAATTTTTTATGTGAAACATCATCCAATATCATGATGTGGTACATAGAATTAATGATTCCATCACACATTATTATGATAAAAATATATTGTTGGTTCTTGTAAATTTTTCTATGTCTCTTCAGTGGATGAATCATATACATTACAATTATTAGATGTTGGGAGATTTATATTTGAGATGTGTGGATTCAGTGAGATATATTTCCATATAAAAAACATGGAAGAACCAATGACTAAATACTTTTTTCATTATTATGCTAATAATCATGTGAGGTCTATCCCACGTGAGTGATTTTTGGATTTATTTTCCTTTTTCCAAATGTCAATAATTTGATTAATATTATATTTAATAAATTTGATACTATTTAAACATATTTTTATATAATTTTTATTATTCTTCATGGCTCTAAAATATTAATTTCTTAGGATATCTAACATAATGATATGGTCACATTAGTTTCCATTGTGATGAAATAATTGTAGATATATAATGATATTCAAAAACATAGTTAACTGGTTAGATAATGTACTATGATATCGATCAAAATATGTATATTTTTGGGTTTGAGTTCACAAAAGTAGATTAGTTATTCTCATGATCATTGTAATTAATAATCGAAAATATATGAGATTATTTAAACAACCCCGAAAGTAAGAATTAATTTTTTTCATCAAATTTTATTATTTTAGAATGTTAGAAATGATCACTAGACTTTGATATTTTCATTATTTCAGGTCATAACTCATTCAATTACATTCGATGATGAGAACCATGATTCCATATGTTTGCAACGAGGAATGGTACATTGTGTGTGTCATGATTAGCATGTTAGTAAAATATAATTCATGAAATGATGTGTCCCTTCCACCGTTATTTATCTAGATATCTTGGAACTTTTGTTGAAATATAATAGTTCAATTCCATTCCATTTCCATAGTGTAATAAATTTATTTTTTCATTTAGTTGAAGAAAGATGTATCGATCAAATTGTTTTATGAGACATATGTGCACCCTTCATGATGTGATTTTATATAATAGGGATTATATTAAATAGTGAGAATATATATATATATATATTTCATTAATGCAATATTAAATTATTTATTTAGGGTTCTTTGACCTTTTACTATTTTTTTAATTTAGAATTTTTGAAATCTCATCCAATATCCAATGAGATGGAATCATATATGGTCTGAAACTAAGAATTTTCATTGATCACAGTTGAATTCAATTTTATTTTAAATATTTGAATAAATATTAATCTCAATTACATGGATTAATATTTTTGTGTTTTATTGATCACAAATAATCACCGGGTAATATATAAGTATTTATTGATTAATAATTTTTTCATTAAATGTATATTAAATTAATATTTATTAACTATATTATTAATAAATTATTTGAATTATTTTTTGATAAATGAGGTTTATATTTTTAAATTAATTCAGGTATTTAGTAATTGCTAAGCATTTTAAAGAATCCAAAACCAGGTTTAGGTTTTTATATTTAATTACAGTGAGTAAAATTATGTTTATCATTTGTAGAATACTTCACAAGCTACAAAATAATAATAATTTTATTATTTTAGTGAAATTGGGATTTGGTAATATATATTATATTTTCATGGTATGGGAGGTAATTAAATAATATTTTAAACATATTGATCCATAAAAATTGATCATTATGTCTATTATGTATGGTTATTCCATGGATCAATATTATGAGACTCTTTTGGCACGATAATTGTCTACCTAACTTAAAGCTCCGCCCACACTCTTCTAATAAAAAATAATATCTCCTTCAAGTAGTAAGGATCATGAATTAATCAATAAGAAAAACACAATATAATTATATTTCCATGCTAGAACCTGGTAATCAATCGATGTTGTCCATAGATTTGAGAAACACTTGTGGATCACTGCTGGAGGGATCCTACACCTTGATCCATAGAGTATAATGAAGGTATATAAAATGTTTTTAGAAGATAAAAAAATAAACCATAGAAATTATCATAATTTGATATAATTACCCCTCCATATGTAATAAACTAATTATAGATTTAAAAAAAATATCGTCTATTGAGGTTTCTAGAAGATGAGAAATTAAAATAAATTTTAAATTTCATCACATGAATTGTTCTTACACAACACAAATAAAATTTTATATAGTGTTATGATCACTCATACTAATAATGACATGATCCAATAATGGATATTATTTCTGTAGGTTTTCCACATAGAGAATTATCCTTGTATATTGAATTCATTCTAGATCCATTGAATTATTTAATTGTGTAATGGAGATATTTTTTTATTGGGTATTCATCATGATTTTTTGATCTCAAATGATACTCTATTTATAAGGAACTTAATGTATTCATTCATGAATTGACATTTAAGAAGGTCTTGAATTTAAACATTAGATCTATTGTGGATTCATTATCCTTTCCCTCAAAAGATTTAATTATATATAGGGAATTATTGATAGATTATATTCTTGATGATGGACTTCATCAAAGTAGAGCTAAACCTCGAAATCATGAGACTAAGTCATTTTCAACATATATAAAGTATTTAATGGTATGGGCTCACTACAAGACGTATAATAATTCTTATACTCAATCGTAGGGAGATGTTGGAGATGAAGGACACAATGGATCTTGTTTTCCTATAGATGTATGATGATAATTATTGTGATAGGAGAGGTCACATGTCATCTAATTTCTCAAAGTTTGGTGCTAAAGAAGATGGATAGACAATGGAAATACATCCACAATAGAGGGAACATCCTAAGAAGAGATATCATTATTGTGGTCAGGGTCATCCATATAGAGGATATAATGACAGTGGGGAAAGAGAATCACAAAACAAAGTGTAATCATGCTGAAAATGATGCTACGACATACTCCCACAAAACAACTAGGTTCTCCATGGAATGATCAAAGGGATGGTTGTGAAGGAAATTATTATTTGTTGGATATAGAGGTTTTTGACAATAGAATACATGATACGATTTGAAATATAATATGTTTCATATATAAATTAACTCTAGTAAAATTTGATATAGGAATGATCCATTACGTAATCTACGCATCCATTGTGCAAGATAATGACAATATTATAGAATTTTTGGATAATATTATGTGGATATATATTATTAGATAATGAAATTGTTCAATATCATACGACATCTAATTGTGAGAGTTGTTTCTCATTGGGGCGGGATTTTCATGCGCCCTCATACACATCATGATATAAATTTATGATATCATCATATATATAGACTAGATATCAAAATAGTGTGACTAGATACACTATCAACACGAGAGATTTAAATTTATTTTTCTCAATGGGATTTGTTTCCCCTCCATATGATAATGTTACATTATAATTGAGAAAGTGGTACTATATATAAATTAGCTAAAACCTATCAGTCCTCAAATATGGATTTTATCCCTTTTAATAGTTAAAACATTGGACCTCTAGCTTCCAGTGGTAGTAGAGGATTATATTGATATATTCCTTAATAATAATATGGTACTAACATATCAACATCTTCATTGAAATTCAACCCATGACCATACTGATATCTTTTACAACATAAAAGATATCCCCTACAAAACATTTTTGAATTATGATGCAGTCAAAATCCCTTAGTGTGAATGATTTTATTAATCCCAGTGTAGTCAACTTGGTCGAACCCATATTGGGTAGGGAAAAGGAGGATTGGAGGCTGATGATTATCATGTATTACCATTACAAAAAACATGTTATAATCATGAATATATATACTATTTTAGAATTTACATCCTCATTGATCCTTTATATGGAAAAATAGGTTTCTCATTTATTTATATAATGATTGAATACCCTAATTCAACAGTTCATTAGGGTTATATTCATAAGATTACATTACTATGTCACTTCCAGGACTATGTGCTCCGTGTTTGATCCAATAGGTTAACATTATATTTAATGACATCTATGATAATGTTGTATTTTTGCACCTGATAAAGATTGATATATTTCTATAAATTGAACCAAACTGATTTATGTTGTATGTACACAGCTTCTATAGTTTGGTATTTTATTTTCAAAGACCCATGAAACGGTTATCCAATATTGCATCCCCTTTGGAATCCATTACATAAAAAGGGAGTTCTTTATCCTCAAATGAGAAGTTTTATAGAGATATTATATTTCTAAAGTATTAGAATGGTAATTATATTTTATTGAGAATACCATATGAGGGATTGATGTAATTTTTGTTTTGGGATGCCTCCCGAGTATGTAAATTATTCATATCAATGCATATTCATGTGGGTATTTCTTATGGATCAAGGTAGTTTATAAACCATTATTGTAACTAGATGACCCATGTAAATGGATTGAAATTTGTAGTATTTTCCCTATCGATGTCGATGAATTATCTTATAGTTGGGAATTTAATTTCATAATCTAACCCCAATAGATTTAGGTGCATATTGTTTAAGAGATATATCAACCAAAATGAATGATTTTTTGTGTGTTCTAATTGGACAATGGATTCAAAATAGTATATACTCTTGGAATGGGAATCATTATGAATGATTCCCATTGATTGTAATAATATTATTGCTTTGTGGATGAGGTCTCATTGTAGTTGTCCTCATAACATCATGCCTTTGTTGTGGATATTGTTTTATCATATATTTAGTCAAAGTTGGTGAATCCGTCAGTTATAATGTGTTTAATAGAGTCATAGTTCGGTGAAATAAATTTTGGATTTCTACATGATTGGATATATTTAGGAGAAGAACCATATTGAAATTAATATAGTGGTGATAACATCATCCTTTTCGCAAGATTTATGCTAGTTTAAATTATATTGAATGAGGTGTTTATAATGGAGTTTCATGCCTCCAACACAGATGTACATCCAGGAGAGAAAACTATTTAATAATAATATCGGTAGTATGTTTTGTTATACAATGTGACTAAAAGTTTTTATAATATTTATTCATGAAGCCTTGCATTTCAGTAGTAAAATGATGAGAGTCCCCATGATGAATGTTTTATCCTATATCTATATATCTGAAATGAATATGGGATTTCATATGAATGAATTCTGCAATTGGGATTCTTTGGAGTTTGAGTGTCCAAAATATTATATGGGAGAGGTTTTAATCATATAAAATTTTGGAAAACCTTATAGAAGTACAGGGGAAGAAATAGGTTGAGTATTTGGGATAACATTATATACATAATAACATCTATATTCAATAGAAACCCATGTATATCTTTTTTGACCATGATAATCAGTACATTTCAGTTAATTTTTTTCGTATTTTGTAATCTTTTGTGGAAAATTTATACATTTTCTATTTTCCCCCTAATATAGATTCATATGGTTAGTGTAATATCTAGTTCATGGATGATATGATGAGGGACTAAGTGTTATTCATTGAATATAACTAGTAAATTTGAATTAAATTAGTTTAGTTTTCTTAAACAATTCATGAAAATCTTTTATACTGATGGAATATTTGAAGGAACTATATGATATATTGTGTAGGTCATTCTAGTTTTAGAAAGATATTAGTGAGTCTAGTCTTATATGTCCAATGTTGTTTAATGTTAGTGTATAAAATGTTTAGTTGATTTAATAGTGAATGAGGATAGCTTAGACTCATCACAAATATTACACAGAGCAATGTCATAAACAATTAGGGAAAGAGATGGGATACAAATTTTTCTTAAAAGTCACACCATTATGAAGGCTATAGACATTTTATTGAGTATAATGTTATCCTTATAGTTTATCATACCATTCAGAATCCAAAAATTGGTTGGTGATTTATCAAACTTCTTGTCCTTATCATTACTATTGGAACAAGTGCTCGGTGTCTTCCATTTTTTGTAGATAATTAGATTCATCCGTGGAAAAAAACATTTTATTGAATGGGGTGATGATTTTATTTGTGATAGATCATTATTCTCATAGAACAAGGTTGTGATCGGAGATTTGTATGATATTATCATACCTGGGTTGTCATTCCTTTGGTTTGAGTGCATTGGGAAAATAGATAATGAAAGAGAGTTATTTAGAGAGTGAGAGCCTTATGTGGGCTCCCCACCCATTAAATTTTCTGTACCATATAACTTTCTATGGGAAATATAGTGAATTTTGGTACAAAGTAACATATTTGGTTTTTATATATTTTTCATTTGAATATTTCTATATTTATCTTAAAATATTTCCATATAGTTGGAACTGCGTTAGCGGTATAGTATGACCCTATATTTTATATATTTTATACAATATTAATATTATAGAATACATTAATATTATATTTATAATAAATGGGGGTTTTACTGATTAGGACCTAGTAATGAAAATCTCAAATCATGTTTTCCACAAAATATGTGTTTTACACTAGTCAGGGCATGATTTTGGTTGGATTGAGTTTTTCAGTTGGAAAAACTAATATTCATATATGTTTAATAAATTAATAAAATAATTTATCTAATTTTTAACATGTGTAAACTAATCATATTACAATATTTATACATATTCATTATGACTCTACATGTTTATCAAAATAAGTATGTATGATTATAAAAGATTGGTAGTGACATAATCAGAGTTTACAAAATAAAATATTTTATAAATGATGAATAAATCATCTTTATTTATAGCGATATTGAAGATGATTGTTGATTATATAACATCATCGTTAATAAATATGTTCTATAACAATGATCAATTGATTCATTTGATATGGATCAATATTTTTTAGATTTCACCAAATTGATTAAATAAATGAAAAATATTAATTTATCAACATAACTCATAAGATTTCATCTTTCTCAATTATGAACAACATAATTAGATTCGTTGACAATAATTATCATCTTCTTTTTATCATGATTTTCCCAATTTTAGTTTTCTATGTTTTGTTTTATTTGTTTGAAGCACATTGGACCATCATAATATCATTGGATTTTGTAACATTGAACCAACTACTTGTACATTAGGAACACAAATATTCATTATTTTTAATATTAATAAACTCTATATTTCTTCATGATTTTTCTTCTATGTGATGCAATTTGTGATAATTTTATATGATTAGATGTCACACTGAATGGTCACAGAATTTCTCCACTATGAGGAAAACACATATCATATCTAACCATTACATTAAATAAATGTTTCTTATCCATAAGGAATAATTTTAGGCACAATAATGATATAACCTATCAGGGGTAGAGACCCATATCGCTTTTAGGGAACATTTCTTGGTGTACACCCTTGTAATATCGACTATAGGAAATTATGCTAATGTGGTTCACCATAAGTAAATCCTTATTTATGTATTTAATTTAATGTTATTATATACGAATGTCTATATTCATCATTGGATATAAATATTACTAATAACATCCTTTACAATTTTGTTCACTTATTATCGATAAAACCCATAATGACATATGTTTGCAGAGAATTATGTTACATTAGATTTCTCATTGTTAGATTTCATTAATGAATAATAGAATAAATTATTCATACATTATGTCATTTATTGAAATTTTCAATTTCAAGAACATTATAAAAATGATATAGACTAAATAAATCCATCTACATTGTATTCCAAATAATGTTACATTTCTAGAACATCAATGAAGGGTACAATGAGTTGGTAGGATGATAAAAACCTCATGAAACCTACTTGATAAGAGATATCTTGATATGGGAATAATACTACTCATAAATCATCCATATACAGTTTTCTGTCACTGAAACATTAAATACATTCCTTATAGGTTACATAGAATGTTTCTAGATTCTTTCCATTGTCCATGGTCTACATAACGCATTAAAAATGTGAATGATTCCTTGAGGGTCACAAAATTAGTGTATCCAAAACCTTAGTTAAAGAATATTATTATTTAGAATGATTACTACTAATTATTACTACATATAGTTTTATAAATTCTAATTTTATCATTATAGTATATGTTATGTCTTTAGTAATTTGAGAGAATATTTATTCCTACAAATATTTTCTGAATATTGTAAATATATATTTTTATATAATATTAATTTAATTTATTAGAGAACAATTTCACTAAGAATTATTTATTAATAAAATAAATTATTAAAGGCATAATGAATAATTTTGAGGAATGGAGGACATAGTTAAATTATTCAGTGTGAAATAATAATTAATAAATATTATTTGAATTGTTAATATGTGATTTAATTGTTGATTTTAGTGAATATTAAATTACAATATTATTATTATTATTATTATTATTGACATGGGGATTATTATGAATTATGAGTGATAATAAGGTCACTTTCACACCTATTATTTTATAATCCTGTTAGTATTTAAAAAAACTACATTTTATTTCACGTGAGTAAAAATTTCAAATTTTTTATGACACCATCAAGAGAAAACATCCTCATAGCCTTAAGGAGCTCCATCACCAATAAATAACTCATGAACATAGGGATATCCTCCACCACTTCCACTATCATTTCTATATAGAGAATGAGAATCTTTAATCATGTGATAAAAGGGAGGAAAATATTTGATTGGGTAATTGTTAGTATCCCTCATTATAGAATGAAGAGATTCATATGACAATGATCGTAGGTTCTCGGAACATGTGTGTATCATCAACTGAAGGAATATTCTAAGGATTCATACAACTCATTGATAGAATGATTTAGATTAATTTTCAAATACATTAATGATTAGATAAATTCATTTCATTTAATCTTATAAATTATTTATTTAGTTAAAAATATTATATTTTGATCTTCTACTTAGATTCAAAATTATCCATCTCTAATATTTATTTGATTCCATTCAATTGATCACAGTTTATATTATCTTACAAATTTTTGATTAATCAATTATTAAAAAAAATAGTATTTCATTATCACCCATTTAGTTCTTACACTGTACTTGTAACCTTAATTTTGTAATAGAGTTGACTCATAAATATTTATAAATATTTTATAATCATTGATTGATTAATGAATTTATTTTGTTATCAATTCCAAATATTTCATTATTTAAATTTAATAATGAGATAAACTATTCATTCTCTTTGTTATAGAAAATATATTCTCACAGATTAATTTTATGAACAAATTAATCTGGATTTAATCATCTGTAGGTGATGGGGATTTTGGTTGGAGAATACAATAGTAGACATAATCTAACTAAAATGTATATTGTGTGAAACTATAATTAATGAAATATTAATTAATATGGAATTAATTAAATTTTTATCCATTTCTTATAGAGGTTTTTTATTTAAATACCACACATGTTGACGAGGCCATCCATGCACACATCCCTTCAGACCATAAACAATGTAACATTCATACATGTTTTGCAGTCCTTTAGTAAATTATGGGTCATGTATTTTATTACATTGCCTACCTGAATGGGGAACATTTAACCCAAATACCACATTCCATGTATCCCATGTTCATGTCATTCATTGTATAATTTTATGTCTCATGAATAAAAGACAGTTTCCAAGGGATGTTCTCTTGATATATGTTGAGAATAATTCATGAAAATAATTTCCAATGTACACATCATTTATTGTTATGAAATTTTGTTGAGTTAAAATATATTTTCTAATACAGCATAATCTTTGTTAAGAAAAATTATATGTACACATTAAGATGATATTTCATTTCATGTATGGATTTTTATATATAAAAATGTCTACATTAATTTTTCATAATGTTTACTAGTTCAGATCAAGTTTAAGTCATCATATATTTATTACTCTATATGAATTGAAACATTAAATTTTATGTAAATAACATGTGATTCATGTACTCATGATGTATTTATTTAACACTAAGAGAATATTTGATGATTCATGTATGTAACAAAAATCATGATTAAATAGTATTCAAGTAAAATAATGATTATGTAATTTATATGGGTTATCAACATGTAACCTTGAAGGTACATTTTTTACATAGTAAATTTATAACAAATTTATTTAATTTTTTAAAACTTTGATTTAAGTTAATCTCAATAATGTTTCAATGGGAGTTAAAAAATATATTTTTTATCCAATGAAGATATTTTTTTCATTTCTCAATTATTATAAATTTAGATGATTATAATTAAATGATAATTTACTAAATTTTTAATTAATTGTGTTAATGTAGATGATTATTTGTATAGAAAATACATATATTTTATATTATAATCCCTTTTATTTATAAATTAATTTGAAAAATATGTAGTTGAATAATCTCACATTTAATTATTTATAGCCCTTAAGAGCATGGATTCTATTATGCAACTGCTTATCCAATCAGTTTTTTCCCCTCACTAGCGTTGGATTATATGAGTAATTAAATAAAAAACACCCATGTTATTGGAGGAAGTTCATGATTTTATCCCTTGTCAATCCAATCCAATGGAGATGCATATGAGTAAATTTGGAAAGATGCAACAAAAATTATAAAATTGTTTCAGGTGTTTTTCCCCATGGTCAATAGATAGTTTATAAAAAAAATTTAACTAATGAGTAGTAAAATTCCATGATCATAACACTTTGTTAACATATTTCTATCGTGTTTAATTTTTATTTAATTGTGGATTTTATGTCCGGATCACATGCGTTAATAAGTTAATCATAATTCATGGTATAGCAAAACAAAATTGTTTTATGTGTAAATTTTATCCACTACATGTTTAATCACTTATGAAAAAAATATTAACAATCATGGCATAAATATAAAAATATAATTTAATAAAAAATATAAAATAACTAAAATATGTATATTATGATGGTATAGATTTCCCCAAAAAACATGAAAATCAAACCATAGCTCAGATTATGTGATCGACCATACTCAGTGTTCATTCAATTATTAGGGAATTATAATTTTATATTTTGGGTTTTATTATTATAGTTCACCTCTTGGGTTGACTATATAGAAGGTAATTGTATAGATGTAGTGATAGACTTCATTTCTACGGTTATTTAAACAAACACACAATAGAGGGTGTAATTTTTAGTGCATTAGACTTTATAAGGACTGTACAATTGATGAATTGGTTGACATTGAATTTAGGACTACTGTTCATTTGAGATATTTTGATTTTACAAAATAATAAAGAACAAATTATTATCATCACATTAATTTTAAATCTATTGATACTATATATGTATAAGATTCACATATCCTGAGGGTGTCACATAAGCTCGTCATGAGGAATGGGATATACCATTTTTCATTGTGGGAAAGATCTTTAAAAAATTGGTGGGCACATAGACCATGTTTCATGGAATATGATTGATGATTAGGGAGTGTGTAATGATGATTTTATGTCCAATAATGGAATAGTTTCAGTACATGTTTTCTCAGTTCATTTTAGGGATACCACCCCAGAGAAATGATGATTTTTTGATTTTATTTCTTCCAAGAGATGAACTACACTCTATTTTTCATTTTTTAAAATACCTGTTAGAGCATCTAGAGATGAAGAATATACTAGAGGATTCATACAATCAAGGGTTTATTAATCTAAATATATCACCGTGGCGTTTACCAATTTTATTTTATGATGAATACTGATGTAGAATACTGTTAATGTGTTGTTCAACAGATGTTGAACAATATGGGGATCATTAACTAGTTTCGCATTATTCATATTGATGATATTTTTTACTACAATGGGTGATTTTTCCTACCCCTACACTGATATAATAATTTTATAAAATATAATTCTATTTAATATTTTTTATATGCCACAAACATCATTCAGAAGAAGGGATCCTTTGAATGAGTTATTTGTGATGTATTTGAAGTAAAAGAACACTCAAGTGATGTTACAGCCTTGATGAACTTAATCGTCATCCAATTAACATATCAATTTCTAGATTTCTTTTTTATGACATCATTTTGTAATCTCATACGCATGATTATCATTACAAACATTATGTCATCATACTATGTACATTATTGTTCAATAGGCGATGTTCTATGATATCAATATTCTATATTTTCACTAATAATGTATTTTGATTGGGTCATAAAAGCTCAAAAAGGTATGTTAGTGGAGTTATATAATGTATTAACAGATGTTTTTTGCGATAAATCTAATAACATTTTATATCCAAATAATTTTGGATTATATGGTTATTATCTACGGTTCATACATAACAATTCTCACATGGGAGCATCAGTATTTATTATAACCTAGAAGCCTATAATGTTTTAGTGGTATGTGGATTGTAAAGTTTTTATCTAAGAGATGATTTGGTAATTTACAATAGATCCAATTCTGATCTTAACCAAAATTAGTGAAAATGGTACATATTTTTGTGATTCATATGGATTGGGAATTGTGGTTATTATGATTAAAGGAGAAAATGTCATGGAATATAGATCAGTGAAGATGAGGCTACATGGCTTAAAATAATCCCATTCACAATTTTGAGATGGTCATGGAGGTTATTTCCATAAATTCATTTGGTATTATCTTATAGTTTAGTGATTTACAATTTATACTAACCATAAAATCCTCAATTATATCATTTTCAGTTTTAATTTTAATATTAAGTATATCTTGAGGGTTTAGTATATTAAATCATTCTATTTTGAGTTATATCATTCACAATGAATGGGGGAAACCATTTTAATGTGATGATTCTAAAAACACGGAATTGGGGGGCTAATGAGTCTTTTTATGATTGGAAGTGTATGTACTTGTTTTCCTAGATGAATATAGGTGTTCATTAAAAGCATAGGTATAAGAAATTGATTCAAATAACCATTGAAAAATCTATTTTAATAAATACCATTATTAGATAATATTTTCATCTAAATTTTCAATATTTAAGGGATTCTCTTGAAGGAGGGGAGTTACCCTTTGCTTTGGATATCAATGAGGATGAGATCATCCATGATTCTGGATTCATTATTGTTCGAACTTTTATATGGAAGGATCTGATTTTTTAGCAACATGAAATAAAGTGGGTGGTGCATCCTGGGTTAAACATGCTATATCGTGATCAATTTATATAGTATTGGGGGCCAGAGATGACGAATGAGGTCATATGTTTTGGGATAATTTGAAACACATTTCATAAGGAGATGGTCGATAATTAGAATCAAGCATGTCTTTTATAGTTTATGGCTATTCTAGAGTTGATGTGGGAATATGTTAATACTATTTTTTGGTTAGGTATTACAATTATTACTAAAAATAAAATTGTAGTACTTGTAATGTTTTATTTTCTTGCATAGATGCAATATTTATTTCTCATCCATGAGAATTTTACTATTGATCACCTAAGAGAGTTATATGTTTTGGAGATAGTAAATTTGTTAGGATGTCTCAAAGTATCATTTTAGATTTTGATCATCATTTTACATCACACATCATGTTATTCTTGATGAAGGTTCTAGGTTCAATGGTTATGTTGAGTTAATATTTACAACTATAGATGGTTTTTAAATCTAAGAGTATTATTCAGGTGTAAGAGGATATTTTTAGAACATAGTTCCTATAATTATGCGACACATGGTATAAGATCATTATGATTGCTAAATTCTAAAAAAACAATAATAATCACAAAACTATCCAGATAAAACTCTATAATTTATAATATGGAAGACCATGTTGATCACTCTTATGTTGGAAAAAATATAGAGAGTTGATTTTTTTACCATATCTCATGTAGGAGACATAAGAGAATGTTAATTAATCCCAACATGTATGGATAATTCATAGGGTAAACATCATTTATAAAAATATTTATTTTTTAACCAATATAGTGTATAATAGGTTAACTTGTATTCCTTCAAGCATAATCAAAATTAGGTAACTATCGGATTTAAAAATAGGTAATGTATCCACCATTGTATTTGGGCACATTTAAGAATGTGGAGAGGATCATATTGGTAGACAAATAAATGGTTCTTCTATAATGGTATAGGGTTATTCAGGATATTTATCACGTTTCAATGATTTTATTTACCACCAATTCCATTATCATGTGGTTGATTTTGATGATGTATATCATGAGGCTAATGTATCCACTATGGATAATATGATTCTTGTTTTGGATTACTATTAGGATGTTGTTTAGGGTATGACCATGCCTTATGTCAGACTATTATGAAATCATGGTCCTATTGAATTGTATAATTGGGATTGGTATAATTATATGCATTCTGAATGGCTTGGAATTATTTCAATATTAAATTATTTATACATTTAAGGGAAGTTAAAAAATGTTCTATTATAGGGTGGGGATATCTTAAGATCCCAAAATTTGAAAAGTTACATTTTCATTTTATTTTTGGATTAACTAAAATTGATATATTTAATTGTATTAAATCTAAGGGTGGGTTTTTTATTAAGAGTGTCCTGAGGGATCCTGGCCTGAAAAGGATGAACACTAGAAATATGTTGAATGATTCATGGTTTTTTTATGGTTTAAACTAATGGTGCACTAAAACCATTAACCTTTGAGAATTGATCTTAATGATTTTCAAAACCATCAGGCCATGGAAATATCCAACCACACAACCACAAAATTATTCAAAAAAATATTTGTTCAACTAAGACAACCAAATTTAATAACCCCCATCATGGATACAATATACCTCAATGTTGGCAAATTGTTTGGTCAATCATGAAACCAATCAGCGAGCCACTTTAAACTTGAAAAATATCACATTATTTTCTTCTTATATTTATATGATTTTTAATCATTTTCATATTATTGTATTATCAGTCACTGTTCTTTTAGAAGAAGTAACTCACTAATATTCCAAGGATACACATCCTTCGATTTATATGTGTACTGAGTTCTATAGAGTAATAGTCAAATATATGGTTGATAATACAAGTAATATTAATTCAATTTTCTGCAAAATAAATTTGTTGTTTTTCTATTCATTTAATGTTCTTTGTTTATAATTTTTCAATGGAATCCATGGATTTGGTTTATGTAGTTATTTTAGTTCTTAACAAGGTATAAGGTTTAGTGAGTACTTGTCAATGATCTTGAGGCTGGTTTACTATAAGACATCTCACATAGTCTTTTTTTTCTACATGTGAATGATTTTATCTATTTTTCTTCCATGATTTTTAATTTCTCATTAAATAATAATGATATTAATCATTTAATTGTATTTTAAAACACTTTATAGACCATATTGGTCCATTTATGAATATGAGACTCGGTCCATTGGATCCTATGGTTTCTACCACATGGAAATGCTGATATGTGTTTTTGGGTGGGGATTAGAAGGTTTATGTGAAAAAATAGTTTAAATGTTAATTCATCATATTAACATGTTATAAAGGATGTTTTTAGAAATATTAAAAGGTTAGCGGGATATGTGATTATTTGGGGTGGATGTGTACAATTTTAAAAAGTGTTTCTCTGGGTATTAATTTTTTATAATAATATTATATGGTGGTGGACATGAATTAATGGTGAAACAGACTAGTTAGGGAATTGAGTTAAATGTGTTAAATTAATGAACCAAGAAAATACTGATGAATTAAATGATATTCGCGTGTTCTGTTTATTACATAATATGGTCAATGATTTTGAACTTATATAAATGATATTGATGGTATTTAGATGTTTCACGAAGGATCTTCAACTGTGGGGTTTCAAGACTAATTCTCAAGGAATATATAATGCACTACCTGATCTAGGGCACACTGAAAAAAATATCCTAATGATGGTTTTCATGGTTTTTGATGTAGATTTGATGATATTTACTGTAATATATGGAAATGGTATGGGTAAGAAGACATTTTATAAAATATACTATGTTTTATATTAATGTTATTTATTTAATCCCTTGTGACTAAATGTTAATAAATACTCACACTATATGGGTTCAAAATCTCATATGAATCAAATAACTTGTTTGGAGTTGGGAGATTTTGATTCACAAGAGGCCATGTAGATATCTAAAACTATTAAATTATGAACAATATTTTATTTAATACATGTACATTAATTATTCAAAATATTTTATAGACTATCATTTTTCTTGATAATAATTTAGACATCATTGGTGGTTTAGTAATTTGTAAGAGCCCAGGTAATTAAAGAATAAAATATTTTCATATCAATTAATATAAATAAATTATTAATTAATTTTACTAAAAAGGGACACTATGATAAATATCATACCTTCAAAATAATAATTGTTTTAACTAAAATCATACATTTCACATAGGACCGAGTTATACTGAAGAATAAAAAAATATTGATAATATTATTTTAAATAGCAGCTGACACCTAACTATTGTATTGAAAATAATAAACATAACTAACTATATTATGTTTACATATTTTTATTAAATATTTTTACTTTCATAAAATAATTATTAAATCCTTAAATGAGAATAAATTAAATTTTAAATATAAAATACTATAATATTTTTCAAAAATATAGTTTTACTGAGGTTTGATACAGAAACCTTTTTAAATAATGATTCTGAAAAATTTATATATTGTATTATAAAAAATAATATTCTTTGGTAGAAGAAGTAAATCAATATTTACATGGGATGAATATTCTTATTTTTCAAAAAAAATTATTTTTTAATCAATACTGTAAAATACTGCATTTTAAATAAAAAATGCATTTTCATCTACTTATTTAATATATTTATATTGTTTTTTAAATATTTTTTAATTTTTAATTATTTTATTTTTTAATTATTTAATCAAATTATGTTTATTTGAAATAATTTTACATTGAATTTTGATACAATCATATGTCAATCTTTTGATGGTTTTTATTTTTAAAAAACTTGTTTTCTCATTTTCGATACAATAAATAATTTTAAATTAATTATTAAAAATTATATTTTTTTGAATTTGAAAAAATGGATTCTATATTTGGAGTTATAAGGTATAAATTAAGATATTACTCTCTTTTTTTCATCAAAAAATAATTACTTTAGTACTTATTTTTATTTACAAAAGTAATTTTGTAAATCTAGAAAATAATGGTAAAAATAATATCATAATAATATGAAGCTACCCCAAAAAATGTTCTAATCATATTGAATGAGATATTTCCGATGAAAACAAATGTTGTTTTGAAAATTTGGCCTTTTAATATCACATGGGTGTGAATATGAATCTTATAACTTTTAATTTTCATTATATGAAAATATCTTTTAATCATATATATTTATACTAAAACAAATATTTTATGTGTTTATATATGTTATATCTTTGACTATAAATATAAATAATATATATAAACCTATTTTATTATTCAATTGTTTTATTTATAATTTTAATAAATTAGATAATAAAATTTAATTATGACACAATAATGATGTAATGATTTTTATATTAATGAAAAAATAAAATAAAAGAGATTATAAATATTAAAATAAAAATTAAATGACATTATTTATTTAATCCATGAATATTATATGTTAATATGATAATTTTTAATAATATTTAATGGTTTTGTTCATTTTTATCTCTCCGTTTCTAATTATTCAAATTCAATAAAATCAATTGTGTAAAATTTTACGTTAATTATATTTTATAAGAATAATAATTTATTAAATTATATTATAATCATAATAATATTTTATAATAAAAAAATGATTGTAATATTGTGTAATTGTTAAATAAGTATCATATTTTTGATATTTAACCCATATAGGTAAAATTAATAGTCAATTAATAATTAAAATCATGATAGCACAATTAAAATTAAAAGATAATAATTATGGTTAAACTAAAATGATATGGTTTAAAACAAAATTAATACATGTATAAATATTATTGGAGGATATTATTTCTAAATATATTCATCTCATATTAAAGATATCTCTTTTTGGATACATTATTATTAAAAAATTATTTAAATTTAGAGATTCGAAGGGCGCCCAATCCCTCTCTTATAAAAATATACCCTATATTCTCTAATAATTATGCACGAATAACCCTTTAGATTAAGAAATCCCTGATAAAAACTTTTCCTCGAACCCCAAAAGTCATCCTAGAATCCAACCATAAGGCCTAAATCCTCCAAAGGATTTTTTTGGTACAAACCAAAAGAATTTATCCGAATAAGTGGTAAGTCCTTCTCTCGTGCTTTTTTGTTTCATTACCATTTTACACTCCATAAACTATTATTACTCTATGATTAAATTACAAAAATATTATCCTATATATCATATGATTTTGATATTATATTTTTTTGATCTTCACTTACACACACCTCTATTTAATGGGAAACAAATATATTGTTTCTCTGTATGGTAAACTACTACCTCCCAAAAACATGATTGTTCAATTTCCCTTTACCACCTCTCATGTTGTCCATTATAATAGAAGACTCTTTACATATGATATATATTATTTTTAGTTTTTGTATATTCATTTCTATATTTTTTATAACATACCTTTATTCTTTCAATGATGTCTAAATACGATAATTATTTGAGGATATGTGGACTACCACCCCCTCAAAACAATATGAATCATTCTCTTTATACGTGGAACATATAAACGATGTTTTTATTAATAATATGAGACATATATTACCTTAGTTTTATAATAGTATTATTATAAACTATTATATCATATAATTATTATTCTTTTAATATTACAATGAAATGAAAGTAGTCTTTATTCATACATACGACATATAGTCTCATTAAATTGTAAATATCATTTCATATGTAAAAATAGTATGGGTTATAATAAATTAATATATAGTAGATATATGAGATATTTAAATCATGAATATATTTCATTAGATGATGGAATATTTAAATCATGGACAAGTTACATCAAAACACATTAATTTTTGGACTCAAGTACCGAATATCGACAAAAAAGACAAATATGAACATAAATAGTTATATAATTTTTATGACATGGTAATTAATGATATAAAATGAATAATAAACATAAAAAAAATTCCCAAGAAAGTATAAATTAACCTATATTTATTATTTAGGAAAATAACGAATTTACAATACATGTCTGGCTCAATGTAACGTACATCTTAACTCAATATCCAATCATCGTGTTAAATATAAATCTAATTGGTTTTGTTTTTCCATGAATATATGTGACTTATTTTTAATTATTATAAAAATAATATCCCATTATAGTTTCTATATTGTATTATTCACACATTTTATTCCATTTATGTATCATTAATATAATGATATTAACTTTGTAAGGGACATCATCTCAATCTTTATTCACTATGTCATATTTTGATTTTATACACCACCTTCTTTTATATGGTGTATAATAAACCCATGTGAGTTTTTATTTTATTCAATGTTTTTCAAAGGGAATGTTTTTTTTATGATTGATTTTACTAATCGAAAAATCAAATTCCATTATAACATATGTGATGACAATTGACTTTGAGCATCCCCAACTATTATTTGATATTTGGTTTCATCTACATAATTTTATGTTTTTAAACGAAACAAAAAATCCCATATAACCTTTTCATGTATTTGATTTTGAAATTTTTTTTGATAAAGTATTGAATATGTAAATATCCGGAAATGATCTATTCTGATTCCAATGTGGAAATGTAATTTTTCCTTGTACTTGTTTTATGTGTTATGATTATGTTGTGGTTAATGGGAATTGATTATGTATATTGGTGGTTCCATGATACATTGTGACATGGTGAGCCCATGATACCTCTCTAATGAATTGGGTATTGAGATAGAGGTAAATTTTATGGTTTCTCCCAAGAGATTTAAATAATCTAATGTGTTGGGTATTCCAAATTTAACAATGAATGGTTCTCTCTATGTAGCGGTTAAATACACATATAAATATGATAAATATGTAACATTATTCCTTTATGAGTTATTATTTTATTATGTTTTATATAATTTTACAATTTCACAAGGTATATTAAGGAGTTTATGTTTTATGGTAGAGGTGTATGATTTTGTGAAGAAAAAAAATCATGGGTTTATAATATTCATGGACTAACAGTTTTATACCATATTTTTTATTCCATACTATGAGTTTTATGATCATCTTATGTTTTTGTAATTCATTCCATATGGAATAAGTATTGGTAAGATAAATGAAAAAGTCATGAATAATTTTTTCATGGAAAGAAAAAATTATTATTTTATAAAATCATTTATATTATAGAATAATTTGATATGATTTTATTTATATGAACTTTTTATATAATTTATTTTTTATGTAATGGTTATGACCTAGTTCTCTAAAACACTAAAACATAAAATATCATCAATTTGAATTATTTAATTAACTAATTAGTATATAGTTTTTATGGATAGGGCCTTATAGTTAGTATTGTAGGATGGTTTAGATTACTTTAGAGGTTAGGGTAATATTTAAGCATATGTTATGAGTTATCTATAACCATAGTTTATAGAATAATAGAAAGAGATATAGTTTAATTACTTTAAGATAACATGAATAAGTATATGTTGTTATTTTTCTTCCACATAAAATAGTATATGTTAATTTTATTTATATACACACTATATCTATTTTGGTTTGAGTAAATGGATAGATCTAGTGGGAACCAATGTAAAAATGGATGTGATAGAAAATGGTGAGGTTCTCTAAATAAAAAACTGAATGAAATGGGGAATACTATGAGATCTCTAATTTTTATTCTAAAACAAAAATTATGATTATTGACTAAATTCATGAACATTGGTGAGTTTTCAAATGTATCATAAATTAGTGAAATGAATCCTTATGTATGTTTCAGTAATATTAATAAAGCTAATTATATTCAACGACGTATGTGTTGAAGATGTGGGAAAAAATACCTAAGAAATTGTTGTAAGGGACATTAAGATGTTTTAGATGGGATAATTAAGGTTATAAATAAATATCCTTCCAATGATAATGTAAGTGTTTAGGTGACTTCATGAAAGGGAAAGATGATTATTCCAATTTATCATAGGAATGATTTAAATGTGGGGAGTATGGTTACTATGAAAATATTTTTACAATGAAGATGTTTCAGGAATTTTATCAGTATGTCCAAAAAAATATTTTTTAAGATGTATAAAATTCCATTTAAATAGAATATGATGAAACTTAAAATGGAATATGAATGGTATGTATTATTTGTTGACACTTGTTTTGAATTTATTAAATCTCAAAACAATATTAATGTTTTTTTTGGTAGGAGACAATTATTAAGAAATAATATGTAGATTCATTTTTATTGGATTATGAATAATGTGGAATGATTACGAAATCTACATATAAGTTATTCAAGAGGTATCGTAGATTTTTGGAGGATGGAATTCTTAAATCGATTTATTCTATTCAGATGATTGGATTACATTGGATGGATTTTTCTATTATGTGTTACGCGAAATTTTTTTATATGAAAATGTTATTCGATGATGAATTATCTATTCTTTTTTGGACCCAATTATAATTTAATGGATAACCATTATATTATCTTTAGTTTTGAGATAATTATGGAATATTACATTTTCGGATAAAAAATTAAGGACATTAGATAATATTTACGATTAAAATATTTTATAGTATTTTTGAATATTTAGTCTCATTTTGGAAATATTATATGAATTATATAGTTTAGAAAAAGTAAACCCCATAGGATGGCTGAAAACCCATCACATTATATGAGGATGTGGGTTCGAACCCATAACTGAAATGAAACAGGGATTTATCTCCCACCACATGCCAACGTGATGTCCCTAAATAGAAATAAATTTTCTTTTTGTTAATCCAGTTTATTGAATAAGATGAATATTTTTTTTGAGAACTTAAATTTTATGTAAATGATTTCCCTGGTATTGGAAAATGATTTTGGGATAAAGAGATAAATTATAATTTAGAATACATTCAATATTTTGGTAATATAAAATTAATATGATAAATATAATACTATAGGATTTTAATTTAGGAGTAATGGTTGAATAATATTATGGATGAATCATTGAATTTAATTTTCAAGTTATGAGAATGAGGTTTTTTATAGAATTGATTTTCCTATCTTGGAGAAAATATGATTAGGTTAATTACTTATTTGTATGATAAATTAGGTGTGGTTGATCTTATTTGGAGATAAATGTAAAAATTTATCATGAAAAAATTTGATGAATTCCTTCTTAATTTTGTTTTTCAATTTTAGTTTAGATTATTTTGAGGAATTTTATAAAAAATTGTTTTTTGAATGGTCTTTGTTTAAAATTTTATATTATCGTTTAATTGTATATATAAAAATAATTTTTTATCCATTAAAATGCTTTAAAAGTTTTGGGGAATTGTTTGATCTTATACTAACAATTTTGTTTTGGGAAAATTATTAAAGGTATAAGCAATAGGTAGTTAACATTTTCTAGATGAAATGAATTTGTATATGTTTGTTGTAGTTCTTGAAGAGTGACAAAAATCTACTTAAAATCTAATAATTTAGTGAAAAAGTGGAGTTCATTGTGGAAATTTATTAAGGGATGAAACTCTACATATCAATTTAGTATATTTACTTATGTTCATACTCTATATACTAAAATTATTCCTTAACAATATAAAAAGGACCATAATTAAAAATCATTTTCTGTTTAATTTTACTACAATTATGTCAAATAATGATTTACCAATCACCAATTTATGGTTTTCATTGTAAAATGTTCCCTTAATAAGTTTTCTATCACTCTCCATCAGCACATGGTAGTTATTTTTTCCTCTATATATTGGTCTTACTACATGGAATCCTAGTATGTGTTCTTTTATATAGACATTCTACTGGTCATTCATTATTTTATAGTGGGTGTTTTACTGACTCATTTCCTAATGTGGTATTTCAATAAAGGTATTTTTAAAAGCCATGCATCAGTTACTGACTTGAAATGAAAGTGGAAGGATGCAATTTCCCAAGGGGGGAGAATGTAACATCCTAGGTAATTATAAAATAGAAAATATCATATCGATTAATATTTAAAAATTATATATTAATTTTAATTTCAAAGATCCACATTGTGTAATAGTGTACCTAGAATGAAATAATGGGTTTCTCTGAAATCATATGTTGTACACAAGATTGAGTTATATGGGAAAATAATATATTATTAGTATTATTATTTTAAATGGTAGTTAAGTTTTATCTATTTTATTTTTTAGGAAGGAACATTACTAACTATATTACGTTTATATATATTATTAATGTTTTTTCCTTTCATCCATTAAATTTAGGAGTCTTAAAATTAGATTCAATATATTTTTAAACAAAAAATACTCGAATGTTTTATTAAAACGTGGTTTTACCACATTTTTATGGAGTTACTTTTTTAAATATAATGTATAACGATTTTATAACTTATATTTTCCAAAATAAAATTCTTAATTAAAAGTGGGACATCACTTTTTACATTGGTATAATTTTTGTATTTTTATAATAAAAATAATTTTTTATGAATAATGATAAATACATCATTTTAATTCAAAACTGCCATTTGTCTAATTTTTTATAGTTATATTGTCTTTTTATTATGTTTTAATAATTAGTTGGATAAATTTTTTATCATTTAATATAATTTTGATTAATTGTTTTAATGTCACATTGAAATTTCATATAAACTCGTTTCAATCATTTGATGTCTGTTACTTTTAAACACGTTTTTTCTAATTTTGACAACATGATTTAATTTAAAATTAATTAATGGATTTTATTTGTTATTAATTTTTAAAATAGATTCCATATTTTTATTTATATGGTTTATATTATACAAATATGTCCCCTTTATTTTTTACGGGATGAATTAAAATTGTAGTTATTATTTTTATATACCACAGTTGAAGGGTAAATAAAATAAATATGGGTAAAAATAATATTATAATAATATAATACTACCCTAACAATTTCTCTAATCCTATAGGATGATATATGAATTAATAACAATACACATTTTTTTATGCTTTTTCCATTGGATTCCACAAGTTAGTGATTATGACACTTATAAATTTTAATTTAATGTAATTGAAAAAAGTATAAACATATATCTTATTACTAAAACTATTTAAATATTGGAATATATAAGTGATATTATCAAATATAAAGAGTAATTATAATGAAAAAAATATATCCTACATCATGGTATTTTATTTATGAATTTTATTCATTTTCTAGTTAAATTTAATTAATACAAAATAATGATGAACGAATTTACTTATTAATGAATAAATAAATTATATTATATTATAAATATTAAATTAAATATTATTTGAAAATGTTTGAGTCATACATGAATATTATATGAGGATATGGTATGTTATAAGAATATTAAATGGATCGGTTTTATTTTATCTCTCTGTTTGGATTTTATAAAAAAATTATAAAATGAATAGTTTAATAATTGACAGAATTTATGTTTTATAAAAACAATAATTTATTAAATTATAAAAAAATACTAAAAATATCTTATAATCAAAAAGTGGGTATGAAAATGTATAAATGTTCATTAAGTGGTAATTTTTGGAAATCGAACTCATATAAGTAAAATTAATAGCATCTTAATTATTTAAATGTTGTCACCAGAATTAAAACCAAAATAGACTAATTAAGCCTAAACTGAAAAGGTAAGGTTTAAAAAATCAACACATGTCTAAATATTATTTGATGAGATGATTTAGAACAATACACATACTATCATAAAAAAGTACATGTTGGTTCAATTTTTATTAAATAATTAAATATTACTATTCTATAAATTTAATATTTTACATGGGTTCCCCATCCGTCTCAAATGAAAATTTATACTCTCTTATATAATTCTAAAACATAAATAATAGTTTGATTTAGAAAAGACACCCTATACCTTATCTAGAATCTCTAACCTCATTCTAGAAGCCTCACTTTGGGAAGAAAGTGTAACACCCCTCGATTTTATAAGATAGATTCTTTTTAATTTCATTGACGTATTGTGTTGTACAGTACACTGATATTTTCTTGCGCTGTGTACAATAATGTATTGGAGTGCAATATATGCGACACTATTCTTGTATTGTGTTGCACATAATTCCACCTTCTAATGATAGAATTAATTTCACGTAACAAAAATTATAGATTTGTTTCAATATATATACTATTTTTTTATTTTTTTATACGCAACACCAAAGGAATATTTCAGTACACGCAAAACTGACTTGGCTTGCGTTACACGCAAGAGGAACCTTCCTTGATAGCTTTTGTTGTACGCGATACTGAGTTTCACTAAACAATGATATATTATTATTTTATAAAATAGCCATTATGAATAGTATTTACCACATATTTAATTTTATAACATTAACATTCATATTAATCATTTTCTAGAACATGGTATTGGAACAAAATAAAATTTTCATATAAAATAAGTGTTTTTAAAAAAATGCACTATTGTCTCCATTTGATTGCACACCCAGGTTAAATCTAGTTTTTGAAACCTTTATAAGTTAAATTGGAAAAAATAAACTTAGTAATTTCAATCAGGATATAAAAATTTACTTTAGATAAATTGTTTATATTTTTATGATAACATTCATATTTTGATGAATAGTATAAATACACTAAATTTTAATTAAAAATAACTTTTTTCATCGAGATAATTTATATGGTGAAATTATAATATTTAATGGTTTCAAAGAATAAATGGAATATATTTTTACCAATTAATACAATGTATGTCATTATCCTTAATTTTACATTGAATTAATAGGTAAATTCATTTCAATCTTTTGCAATGTTTTAGCTTTTAAATATCATTTTCAAAACAACATGATTAATTTTAAATTAATTACTGCATATTCTGTGTTTTGAATTTGGAAAAATAAATTCCACATTAGGAATCATTATTTCCAAATTATGTAAATATGTAACTTTTATTTTCAGACATTATGAATAGTAACTACCTAAATTTTATTTACCACAGTTAAAGGTATATCATATAATTAAGGGTAAAATATATTATAAAATTACCCTAACACTTGAATTAATTTAATTGGATTATTATATTTTATACTAAAACACACTTCGGTAATAATGGAATATATTGGAATGCTCTAGGATGAGATTAAGATGTTTTATTTATTTTATTTATTGGAAAGTGAAATATATCTTACTCAAAAATTAATAATTAAATTATTTTTAATATAAGGATTTACGTAATATAATTTAGATTATAAATACTTATTTGGACAATAAATTTGTTTTATTTATCATGGTAATTTATTTTTAATTATTATGAAATATATAATTACCTTAATAGCTTATACATTAAGGATGAAAAAAATTATTTATTTTTTGAAAAATCAATAATATTATTTTTATTTAAATAATAATTAATATCAAAAAGACCAAACACTTAATCAAACCTTATTGAATGAGTATATATAAACCATAATCATTAAAGGGTCGTCTTGTGGACCATTTGGAGCCTTATAAATGAATATGAAACAACCATATTCCATCTGTTTTCCATCCTATGGAAAATAATATCACCACGTGTGTGTACGTACAACTAAACTTCTCTACGCCATGGTGTAATCGTTTTTTCATAACCAGAACACATGGATGTGTATAAGGATGGAATAAATAACAATATATGATCACTGTAAAGTAGTATTTATTCTTAAATATTATACACCATACTCTTCAATACAATTCCACAATCATTGGAATGATATCGTTGCTCGTGCGTTAGTACATCCTACCATCTCCACAATGTGATTTGATTCGTTCTACATGATCTTCATTGAGGAATTATTATATAAATGAATTTAATTAATAAATATGATATAAATAATACTAATACAATTCTCTAAATGATATAACTATAATATAATAAGAGGAATAAGAATTTATGTTACAAGAAATGCATTAGAACATAAAGCTGTTAACACCCGGATAACGAGTAACAATGAAATGTTACTAATAAATGGATAAGAATATGAAAATATATGATATCATATAAATTACTATGATTCTAGAATAAGTAAATGACATTATTTAAATCATTATATTGGAGGTTCAGATATGTACAAATCATATTAGACCTAAGGTAAGAAATAATTATTCCAATCACATTCTAATCCGATATTGTCTATTAATAAGTAATAATTGGGGTTATATTTGTCATCTGTGTCCATGTTTAATAAAAATAATTCATGAAATTTTTACTACATTTACATTTATTTTTAAATTATTTTATACCCTTTTTTGTCTTTTACCACTTTGTATGGAAGGAATCATTATTTTTTTTCTATACAATGTACTTTTATAACTTTTCGGGAAAAAGTATGATGAATGTTTTTTTAACTTATATGAAATCAATAGATATTTACTATATCATAATTCCTAATTTCCAGGAATATTCATCTACATAATTTCATGATTATTTCTAAAAATTTATTTTCTTTTAGAATTGCATGACATTTTGAGAAAAAAATGATTTTTAATTAGAATGGATATTTTCCTCAAGATTTCTTTTCATGTATTTTATAAAATCTATTTTTCTTCTAATATGACATTTATTAATATGGTTATGTTTCGTGTATAATGTATCTATTATTTACATGGTTTTATTTTTTATGATGAAATGATATCCATTTTTTATATGGATTATGTTATGATTGGATGATATTTATGAAACCCATTTAATTCGTTGGGTTATGATTAATGATTCATGATTATTTTATGGAACACAGAAGAATGATTTAATTATGAGATGATTGGGACCTATATACCCCTCTAATTCTTTGGTTAATGATTTAAATCTCAATAAATTGACATTCTTAGAATGGAAAGTAAATCTGGTTCAGTATTAGAGGGATGGAAGGACAAGTAAAATCAGTTCAATAATGGACTTCATCCGCTATGATGGTGTTGGCAGCAATGTCGTGGCTACATTGGAAAACATATTATATTCTCAATGGTTTTCCAAAATTACCACAATTCAATGTTTTATTCCCATTAAATTTTAACACAATTAATTTTCCCTTATGATCTACTCCTTACATACTACGAAGATTAATTTCACGCATCGTGATTTTGATGTTTATATATTATGTTCATGTTTTTAAGTTCAAATCTGTATGGTTTGTTTTATTTTCCCCAAGATTAACCTTAATGAACATTTGGGAACATCGTTTTTATTTTTTCTTTTTCCTAGGATATAAAGAAAGGTTTTATGTATGAAATCAAAATGGTAAGATCTTTTTGGGAGATGTTGAAGATCATTCAGCAAGTTATAATATTGTGTTCCGAGTTTCCAAAGACCATAAACTAACACGGTCATTGGGATTATTTCTATTTCATGTATTTGGTATTATGAAAAATTAATGAAATTTCCATGTACATCAAGCTTGGGTATCTACAGTTGGTTTTAGAGTGAATTATTAGTAAAAATTTGGAAACTAGGATGTGAAAACGTTACTAAGATCCCTATAGATATTTCTAAGGTTTGTATGGGGTTGTCACTAAGGTTAATTATAAGTATAGGTTAAAATCCTTGAATTATGTTTACGATCATTAATAAACTAGTATTAAACCTGTGATTTTAGAGATATAAAGCACTCCCCCTTGACTATATTGTTTACCTAGTATGAGTTTGTCTTATCACATTATTCTTTTCGGGTTTTAGAAAATGGCTAGAAATAGGTGGATTCATGTTAATGGAGAATATGATGGACAATGGAATGATATTCATAATGAAAAACCAAATTAAATTGGTGTTGGAAGTAGAAACATCATTATTATGCATAATCATCATTCTCATAATATGGTCAATAATCTCAAATTTGGTTATTTAACTGAAATACCTAATAAGAGAAATATAGAGTTTCATGGGGATCATAGGGGAGTGAATGTTCAATTTTACTCATGTAAATCATGTGGGAAGAGAAATCAAGGAGAATGTTTCAAAAGAACCAGAATATGCTTTGGGTGTGGAAAATAAGGAAACAAAACCATTAATTGAAAAGGAAAATGTTTTGTTAACAACATGGACAAATATAACAGTATTACTAAAACATCAACAATAGTTAAATGTTTTAAATGTGTAATGTATGATCATAATATAAATCTATGCCTTAAGGGAAAATCTTATGATGAGAATCAACATGGACATATAGGTAGTATTTATGTTGATGATGATGAAGAGGCTACAAATGATATATGATTTGAAAGAAGTGATGAAGAAAAAAATGACAAATCTCAGTAAATTGTTTAAGAAAGTAGTGAAATGATTGAATGTTTAACAACAGTAATGTTGAATAAGTAATTTAATTGTACTATTTAAATAGAAACATCTAAGGATTGTTTCACTATTGTTTCTCTTTATGTATTTGAATGTATATGTTGAAGTGTACTAGTAACCATGAAAGGTTATTCAGATATTTTTTCAAATCCCCTAATATGAACATAATTAAGGGATAAAGAGATAATGATATGTTTGATAGTATTAATGTTGTTATGATTGATATAAGGACAATGTGATATCATGTTCTGAGTATAAAAAAATTTTAGGATTCCGTTATGTGGAAAGAGTTATCCTTTGACAGAATTCATGTTTTCATTAAGATTATATGATTATTAGAGTTTCAAGAGTATACATGATTAAGGTATTAACATGTTTGGAAGGTGGCCAACATTATAAATCTTATTATATATGTGGGATAAATAATGGTATTCACATGCTTGGTAGATGGCCAATCAAGTAATTTTTTTCATTATACTGTGATATTGGAAAAAATTATTTTGGATAAGCCTATTGGATGGAATGTATGAAGTTAGACATCAGATAGTATTTTTTATGTCTATAACTTTTTATTATTAATTTTGGAATGTTTTAATAGTGTAGTTTTTGAAAAAAGACATCCTTTAGGATGGACTTAAACTTGTCACATCGGACAAGGCTGTGAGAATCGAACCCACAACCGAAGTGCGACAAACCTTTATCGCCCACCAATTTCCTACAGGATACCCTTGGTTAGAATAATTTAGTTTTATTTTATTAATAAGAATTATAAATGAAGAATAAGTTCAATTTTGGAACCATATATGATTAATCTTACCATAAATGGACTTATGTATATCTAATAACTTTTTCTAAACTTTATGTGATAGAGACAGATATAATGACCTATCTTTTTATCACATGATCTGATAACACTTCAAGAATGAAAAATTCAACGTCATTTATTTAAAAAAGAGAAGAAGTGGAACTTGTTCATGGAATGACCAATGATGATATTACACTGAAATCTAGTATATATTTCTCCTTTCGAAAAAATTCATCATCATTAGGGAAATTATCTTAAAAACAAAAAATGATGTCCTAGTACCCACATATTTGATAAATCAGATTGTACATCAGATCATTAAAAATTTCTGGATTTGTGATTGTTGTATTTTTCATATCCATGTTCTCTACCACTCTTTATGAGAACATGATGGTTAAATTTTTTTTCTATATCCATTTTTCACCAATGTTCTCTTATGTGGATACCCAGTGATGAATTAATTTGGGTAACAATTATATTTCTGACATTATTTCTTAAAATAATGGTTTAGCATTTATTTTTTTGATATGGGATTCTATGAAAGAAATTTTAATGCGAAAACCATTTATAACCCCGACAGAATTCAAGGTAGAAATTCATTTTAAGGGGGTAGAATGTAACATCTTGTGATTTTATGATATAAGTTATTTTTAATTTCATTGATGTATTGTGTTGTACACTACCCCATGATTATCTTGCGCTATATGCAATACCATATTAGCTTGCAATATATACAACACTATTCTTGTCTTGTGTTCCATACAATTCCACATTATTTTGATAGAATTCATTTCATGTAACACAAATTATAGAATGTGTTAAATATATAAAATATGGTTTTATTATGTTATATGAAACTAAAAAGGAATCTTTCAGTATGTGCAACACTGACTTGGCTTGCGTAACACACAATAGCATCCTTCCTTGATATCTTGCATTGTACTCGATTTTGAGTCTCACTAAACAATGATATGTTATTATATTATGAACTTTGTCTTATGTATATTATTAAAGAAATTTTGATTTTTATATCATTATCATTCATGGTACACATTTTCTAGGACATGGTATGAGAACAATATAAAATGTTTTGATAAAATAAGTATTTTTAAAAAATTGCAGTTTTGCATCCTTTTGATGGCGCACCCTCTTTAATTATAGTTTTTTTTAATTTTAATAATTTCAATTTTAGAAAATAAACTTATTCATTGCAATTAGGATATGAAAATTTAATTTGGATAGATTTTTTATATTTTTCTGATAACTTTCATATTTTGATGAATAATAAAAATATGCTAAATTTTAATTTAAAACAACTTTTTCATCGAGATGATTTATGTGGATAAATTATAATATTTAATGGTTGTAATGTTTAAATAAATTATATTTTTACAATTTAATATAATTTTTGTCATTATCATTTATTTTACATTGAATTTATAGGTGAAATCATTTCAATATTTTGCATTGTTTTAAGATTTCCAACTCATTTTCTCAACATCAGGATTAATTTCAAATTAAATACTACATATTATATTTTTTGAATTTGGAAAAATAAATTCCATATTTGGAATCACGAGGTATAATTTTTGTAAATATGTAACATTTATTTTTAGACATTATGAATAGTAACTACATAAATTTTATTTACCACAGTTAAAAGTAAATCAGGTAATTAAGGGTAAAAATAATATTATAATATTACACTAAAACTTGACATAAGGATGACTAAATTTCGTCCTAAATATACATTTTTATAAATGTAATCTATAGGAACCCACTTTCATGATATTAAGACCTTTAATTTTTTTTAAAGGAAAGTGAAATATGTCTTACTCAATCATTAATAATTAAAATATTTTTAATATAAGGTTTTACTTAATATAAATTAGATTGTAAATAATAATTTAAAGATGAAATGTTATTATTTATTGTGGTAATTTATTTTTAATTTTTAATAAATATATTACTACCTAAATAGCTTATACATTAATGATAAAAATATTATTTATTTTTTGAAAAATCAATATTATAGTTTTTATTAAAACAATAATTCCATCAAAAGGGAACAAAAAAATTACAAAACCATATTTACCAAGTATATCTAAACCATAATAATCTTAGGGTCTACTTGTGGTCCATTTGGAGCATTATAAAAGATATTATTACATTTGTATTTTTTTATTTTAAATGATATCATAGTTTTCGTCTTCATAATTTAATAAATATAACATTTCAAATGCAAGGTTTTTTAGAATATAAATTCGACTAAAGGTATTATTATGAACGATAATATATTTAACTTCATAATTGTATTTTAGTTTTATTTTTTATGAAACAACTAAGTATATTAAATAATTATACAAAAATATTTTTTTAATTATTGTATACAGAGAAATACCAAATAAATTGTTTAAAAATATATAAATAAATTTTATATGAACTAATTAATGTTCTCCATGAATTTTATAGATGAATATGATATTTTAGGAATCTATTCAATATGTTATTTCTAATATATCATTTTATTGTATTTTAGTTAAATTTAAATAAATGAATAGTTTCAAAACTGACTGTATTTGTATATTATAAAAATAACATATTATTAACTTATCTAAAAATCACAAATATATTTAAAAATTAAAAATTTAAAATCATATGGTCTAAAATGTCATAATTTATCCAATTAAGTTCAATTAAAAACACATATGTAAGTATTTATAACCATTTAGAATTTAGAATGTTATTACCACAAATAAAAATAAATAGATTAAATAAGGATAAATCAAAATGATAAGTTTTAAAATAAATTCCAGACTTGTGTAATTTTTATTAGATGATGATATTAAAACCCTATATCATCTCATATTCTTTGTTGAATAATTTTGGATTTTTATTTGTGGGGATTGAGTTTAATATAAGTTAATATTTTAGAGGTTTCCAAAAGTGCCCCTATCCTCTCTTACAAAATGGCTCCTCCTCCATCTCCTCTTCACTGCATTTTGTGCCTAAAAAAAAGTCCTCAACCAGTGAATATTTCTTCAAAATTTCCCTAGAAACATTCTAGAGGTCCTGGAAGTCTTCAATGACCAACTTTAGTGCCCTCTTTGGAGGATTAAAATAGGAAAATCGAAGAAGAGGTAATATCCTTTACCGATAATATCAAACTTCTTTCATCATATACCTCTTCTATATGAGTGTTAACATTATTAAGTCATAACTCCATTATCACATGTATAATAATATGTTATTGTTAATATGAAATAACTGTATTTCATCTTTTATCCATCCTATGAAAAATAAAATCTCCATACGTGCGCACATACGACCTTCCGTCTCCACCCCGTGGTGTAATATATTTTTCATCACTAGCATAATATGATATGTATAATGATGTATGAAATAACTATATATTATTATTTTAAATTAATATTGATTCTGAAATATTAGACACTATAAACATTAATATAATTCCACAATCATTGGAATGATATTGTCGCTCGTGCGTACATACGGCCTACCATCTCTACGACGTGATATGATTCGTTCTACATGATCATCAATGAAGAATATTTATATAAATGAATTTAATGAATAAATATTATATATATAATACTAATACCATTATTTATATTATATAATTATAACATAAAACTAGGAATAAGAATTTATTCGACAAAATATGCATAAGAAGATAAAGAAGTTAACAACTGAATAACGAGTAACAAATAAATGTTACTGATAAAAAAATATTAATATGGCCATATATGATATCATAAAAATTAATATGATCCTAGAATAATTCAATGAAATTATTTAAATCATTATAAATGGGGTTGGGATATATAAAAAGAATATCGCACCTAAGGCAAGGGATAATTAATCTAAACACATTCTTATCTCTTATTGTCTATTATTAAGTATTTACTGGTGTTATATTTATAATTCATGACCATGTTTTCTAAAAAAAAAATTAATTAAATAATTAATATCCTTAAATTTATTATGAAATTTTTTCCCCATTGATAACTTTTACCACATGTAATGTAAGGAATCTTTTTTTGGTTACTATACGATGTACTTTTTGACATTTCCGAAAAAAGTATGAAGAATAAATTTTCATCTTATACGGAATGAGTATATTTTTACAGTTTCATAATGCATTATTTACATGAATCTTACTCTATAATATTTCATGATTATTTTGAACAAAATTATATTCTTTTAAAATATCATGACATTTTGAGGAAAAAATGATTTTGAAGTAGAAATGATATTTTCCTCAAGAATTCATTTCAAGTGTTTTATCAAAAATATTTTCCATATAACATGACATTAATTAATATGGTTATGTTTCAAGTATAACTTTCCTATTATATACATGGTTTTTATATGATGAAATGATATCCATTATTTTATACGGATTATGTTATGATGAGATGATGTTTATGAAACCCATTTTATATGTTGGGTTATGATGAATGATTTTTATTTATTTTGTGGAAAGCATAATGATGATTTAATTATGAGATGGGTGGGACCTATATATCCCTAAAATTAAATGGGTAATTATTTAAATCTCATGAGATAGACATGTCTAGAATGGAATGAAAATCCACTTCATTAATACAACACTGGAATAACAAAGAAACCTGCTTTAGTAATGGACTTTGTCCACTATGATGGTCTTATCCACAATGCCTTGGATACAATGGAAATCATATTAATTTCTTAATGGTTTTCCACAATTTCCAAAATTACATGTTTTATTCCAATGACATTTTTTCATTATTAATGTTTCTTTATGACCTTTTCCTTAAAAACATCCAAGATTTGTATAACTACTCAAGATTTTGATGTTTAAACCTAATATTCATGTTTTAAAGTTCAAATGTATATGGTTTATATTATTTTCTCCATCTATACCCTTACTAATCACTTGATCTCACCCATTATATTTTTTCTCATGATATAACGAAAGGTTTTTGGTAGGAAAACAAAAGGGGAAGATCATTATTGGAGATGTTGAAGATCTTTCACCATGTTAGAAGATTATGTTCCGAGTTTCCAAAGACACTAAACTAAGACGGTATTTAGATGAATTTTTGGGTCATATATTACATATTCTGAAAATGTAATATAATTTCCATGTACTTCTATCATGGTTCTCTATAGAAATCCTATCAAGGAATCCTTTTGATTAAACATAATTATGTTACCTGATTGAGAGGTAACACTTCTCTCAAGTTGTTTTGTATCATTTCCTTTATCCACTACATAATGTCATAAAATTAATATAATATATAAAGAAATAGTATCATTAATATACTTGTAATTTTTTATCCTATTGTTTTGTTCTACACTTAAACACATCTCCATTTAATGGGTAAAAAACATATTTTTTCTGTGTATGATGAACTTATGTCTCAGGAAAGAATGATTATTTATTTTTCCCATACCACATCTCATCGTGGCCATTATAATGGAAAAAAATTCTACATTTGATATATATTATATTTAATTTTTATCCTTTCTATTGTAATTTTTTTATAAAATTCTTTTATACATTCTATGTTGTGTAAATATGTTAATTTTGTTTGATGAAATGTGGACTACTGGCCCCTCAATGCAATATGACTCATTCTCGCGATACATGGAACATATAATTTATGGGTTTATTAAACAAATGAAAAATATATTAAATTATTATAATATGGGGGTTATATATATACATTTATATCATTTAATTATTATTCTTTTATTAAGACAATAAAATAACGATATCATTCTTGCGTACATATGACATATTGTATCAATGAATTGTTAAATTAATTTAATAACACCAATTAATATGGATTGTTTTAAATAAATATATAAAGGATATATATGATATTAAAATGATGAATAATATTTTGGAGATGATGTAATTTTCACCACGTGGACCATATACATGATAAAAATTATTCTTGACTCAACTACTGAATATCAAAAATATAACCAATATGAAAATAAATGGTTATATAATTTTGATAACATGGTAATAAGAGATAAAAATAAAAATATACTTGGAAATGTTTCTCATGAAATTTTAAATATAATTATGTTTGTTATAACGTAAAAAACAAAACCTATGAGTCAAGTAAGAGTTATGGAAAAGGAAATCATAACTCAATTTCCATTCATTGAGTTAAATATCCATCTTATTGGCTTTTCTTCCATGAATATGTGTGAATGAAATCTAGTTTCTTTACATTTAAAATACTCTAATATTGGTTGTGTTTATATTTTTCAAACATAATTATGAAATTGATTTGTCCTTAATCTAATGAGATGATCCTTTTATGGGACTACATCCAAATCTTCATTTATTTAGGCATATTTTGATGTTATACACAACTATATTTTATATAGTGTGTAATAAACACCTTTTACATTTAATTTCATTCAATTATTTTAAATAGGAATCATTATTATAAAAAGTGTTTTACGAAATGCAAAGAGTAATTTTTTTAAAAAATGTGGCGAAAATTTCCTTTCCACCACCACAATATTTTTTGGAAACATTTAATACTCTACAGGTTGTAATGTTTTTAAAGGGGAAATATATACTATATACCATGTTCTTGTATTTGGTGTTGTAAATGGTTTTTATAAATGATTTATTAGGACAATATCTTGAAACTCTCTCTTGTGATTGTAATAGTGAAATTTTATATTTCATTTATTCTTGTTTTATATTTAATGATTATTCTAGGGTCTATGGGAATTGTTTATGTATGAAGGTGGTTCAATGATAAAATGGGTGTTTCTGAGCCAGTGATATCTCTCCAATTAGTTGTTCAAAAAGTCGTAGGTAAAAATTAATGATCCACCCAATAGATTTAGGGAATACACTATGATGGGTATTAAAAATAAAATCATGATGGTCAGTCCCTAGGTAGATATGAATGCTACATTGTAAGAATGATATGGATGGCACAAGATATGTTTATGAAATATGAATTCTATGATGTTGTTCATGAGTCTTGTGATTTTATTTTGTATGCTAAAAAATATATGTTTAATGGGTGAAAATTATGATTTTTTTAAAATGTTTTAATTGGTCTAAAATATTCTTGGAATGACTGTTTTATTCCATATTTTATATACCTTATTGATCTTTTTCTATTCCTACGATGATTTGGAAATGTTTTAAATATGGTAAAATTTTGGTAAAATTAAATTAAGATGTAAATAAATATATTATCATTAAAATAAGTCATTATTATTTTATTTAAAAATTATTTATATTGTGGAGGAAATGGATAAATTATTTCAGTATCCACTTTGTATAAAGATGAGTTATTTTACAATAGTTATGTACTAATTTTATAAAAAATTGAACTTGAAATGATCCTAAATATTAATTCCTTACATTACAGAAAATAATATTTTATTTAATGGAGGTGACTTATATAATGACCATAATCACACTATTCTCATGAAACCATTACAGTTTAGGATAATCCCAATGTTCCAAGGCTAGCTGGTTGATTGGGGATTTTTTAATGATAATGGATTTGGTGATCAAGTTGATATTGGTAACCATTTTGAGGGATTTTCACTATTTATAAATTATTGGACTCCATGAGAAGATAAAAAAAATTTGACATGAATTATTTACTATATTTCTTTTTTTGGTATTTTCTAAATGTTGGGAAATTATTACATGATGCATCATTACTGATTATTACCGTGATGGTTATTTTTCAAATTTATTTATTTTATTGTTATAATCTATTAATGATGGTATAGTCTCCAGAAATGTTTCATTATACCGTCACCATTATTAAACTACATATAGAGTACATGGAAGTGTTCTTTATGACAAGTAGATAAATGAAATGTTGAACCCGTTTAGTGGAACCCTATTGATGATGTTACAATAGAAGGAATATAAATTGGTATTAGTCAAGATTGATCAGGTCCATTGGATATAACATAAGATGATCAATGATAAGTTATGTATTTGTGATGATAGTGGTGTACATGGAATATTACTCTGTTTATATAGAAAACCATCTTTGATCAGAACAACAGGAGACATAGGGGAATATTTGGGATCCATGTTTGATTCCAAAAGTGTCATTTTAATTCATTTGATCTTATAAAAAATGGTCCTTTATTTTTATTAATTTGTTTTTATTTAATTTTATATTATCCTTATTTTTTTCAAAAAGTTATCAAGATCAGGTGATATCATATTCATCTGTTGATATTTAAATAAATGACTCATTTAATGACATGGAATTATCATTATGTGGTTTAATTATAAATCTGATAATGAAAACATTTTAAATTTAACTTATTTTTTATGGAAATAAATAATAAAAATCACTTATTAATTACATATTGACTTCATGTGAGGATTATTTAGATGACAATTAAGACCTATTAATAATTTACCTAGAAATACTCCTTAATATTATTAATATTTGGGAGCCCAAGGATATTGTAAAAAATAAATAAAATTAATATATGGAATAACATATGGATATATATATAAATAACCAAACAGGGAGACCATAAAAAGTTGTAACCCGAACTGCAGTGTCATATTATTGAAGGGAATTCCGTATCCCTATAGTAAAGAAATAGGAACCCAACTATTAACAACAACGAAAGGGAATGATTTCTACCAAATAATATGTTGAACAATAGACTGTATATACATTTCAGTAGTAAAAAATGAAATAGGAAAACCCAACATATATTTCATATAAAAATGAAAAAAAACATAAGCAATAAGACTCAAATTTGGTTAAAGAATCACCAAATTATATGTCAAACAGCAAAGGAATACAAAATAAAAATTATCTACTCCATGTGATAGAATGGGATAAATACCATCATCTAACCCCTAGATACCCAAAACTAGAAGATATAATCATTATTACCTCATAGAGTAACCCTTAAATTCCCCAAATGGAACAACATTCAATGTTCTATGTGTAGAATTAAAATATGAATGCAGATTCTCAATTACAAGAGGAGGGTGAATTGTAAGTTTAAAAACATTTTTTTTAACATTAATAAAAACTATATTTAACTAGGTTAAATAAGGTCAATTTACAAGACCTTATTTAGTTCTAAAAACATGCTAGGTTCCAAAAATATGGTTTCAGAATTAGAACTTAAGAAATGTTTACAAGGAAAATATTCTACCTTAAAGCATATATAAACTAACTTATCAAAGAATACAAAAGAAAAAGAATGTATATAAAGGTTATACTTTCTTTCTTTATCAAAATACAGCAAAAAAACTAGAATCAAAACAAGTAACAAGTGTGAATTATTTTAACCAATTGAGTTGGATATCCAACAACCTTGGATAAAGGTCCCTTTGTTTACACTTTCAAGTAAGTATGTTTTACCCACACCAAGGGTAATCCCTCAATATTAATATCAAAATCTATCTTGATATCTTTACAAGACCTAGAACTTCAAGACTGTCGGCACCACTTTCCTTCTATCCTTGGAAGCCCTCGATTATACCCAACAACAATCGGAGTCGCTCAAAGCAAGCTAAACAAGATGTTAAGTAAGCATAAGTCATGATAGTCTCTCTCTTTAGAAATCACATCATCAGCATGAAATCTATAGAGTGATCAAAATTATATCATTTATCATGAGATCATTCAAAATAGATGTTATTTACATGCATTTCTCCAATGGTCGGCTCCCTCCTCCAACGGTCATATTTTTCCTTTAATCTAGGAGGTACCTGTATACATTTCATTCAAACAATGATTAGTTCTAAATAGATAGTATGAGATCATTTCATTACTATATCATGTGTATGAAAAATAAGTATTGTTAACCAAATCTAATTTTCGGAGTCTAAGTGAAAATAATGGTCAAATTTTAAGTAAATAATCACTTGTACACTATAATTCATGGATGTTAAGATTCTGTTTACATAGAATTTGGAACCTGAAATCTATAGAATTCGAAGGCCGAATTATGAGGAATATGGAACATGAGTTCTATGGTATTATGTGTCAGAATTCAGAGTAATTCTAAGTCTGAATTATGATAAATTAAGAGTATTAATTTTGAGGAATTCAACGTCAAATTTTTACGAATTCAATGTATGAATTTCAATAATTTTAGAGTCTAAATTTGAAAGAATTCGAAATCCGAATTTCATAGAATTCAAAGTTTGAATTTAAGAGGAACCTATACACGTGTCACTCAAACAAATACTAGTTAGAAAAAGATTGTACGGTATTTTTCATAAATATAACAAGTGTATTCCAAATAATTTCCATTACCAAATTCTAATTTTCAGAGTCTAATGAAAAATAATGTTCTTATTTTATGTAAAAAAACATGGATACTACAAACCATGGATGTTCAGATTATGTTTTATAATGAATTTCGAACATTAAATATATTGAATTCTGAGTCTGAATTATAAGGAATTCAGAGTCATAATTATTAGGAATTCTTATTCAAAATTATGAGGAATTATGAGTCTGAATTCTGAGGAATTATCTAGTCGAATTCTGAGGAATTCAGAGTCTGGATTTCAAATAATTCAGAGTATGAATTTTAGAGATTCTAGACTATGAATTTTAAAGAATTAAGAGTCTGAATTTCATATAATTTTATGTTTTATTTTCAATGAATTTGGAGTGTGAATTTTATAGAATTCAGAGTCTTAATTTTTTTTAATTCATAGTATGAATTTTTTAAAATTAGGATTCTGAATTTCATAGAATTTGAATCTGAATTTCAGAGAATTCAGAGTCTAAAAATAGAATATTGTATAACCAATGATTAATGGTATTCCGAGGTTTTTATAAGTGAAACCAATTTTTAGACATTATAAAAAAATGATTTAGAGTTAGAAAAACTATAAATTTAATAATGAAAACATATTGAAGGATAATATTTCCATGGGGAAGAAAAAAAATTTTATTAAAATAATTTTTATTGAAAATAAACATTTTCCTTGTCATACGGTGTTTGTGATTTTCAAAACATGAAGGAATGGAATATTTATAATGAATCCTTATTTAATCAACAATCTCTTCCTTTTTGGAAATCAAAAACATCCTTATGAAATTAATATATGGATTTATAATTTTTATAGACATGGAAATAAAAAATTATCTCCCTTTACTTGTGAATCATAGTGAATACGACTAACTCACCTTTAGGTTTTGAATTTCCTAAGGATTGTATTCTTGATTTTCTAAATGAAATTTTATATTTTCTTATATAAGAAAATATTCTTTGATAAGAACATACCCTTTGTTGAAATATCAATTAATAAGGGAAATATTTTTTTTATGTTGTATTCATTTTATAATTCCTTTCTCTCCCATTGTGATTTTCAAAAAGGAAAAAAGGGAATGGAAAAAAAATTGGTACCTGAAATATTAGTACTAAAAAAATGTATGATGAACAACAAAAATATCATTGATATTGAAAAAATTTATACAAGGAATAAAAATACAACAAAATATCATAATTGGTAAAAATTATACTTCTTTTTCCTTTGACATTATCTTCATCAAAATGGTTTTCATATTCTTTTTCTCCTTGTTCTCTTCATCCATATGATTAAGAGGCAGATCCAAATCATCATTTCTCTTCTCTAAGGCTTTTATATTTTCTTCATGGGCCTTAATAATAAATTTTTGAGACTTCAATACTTCTTCTTGAATAACATGATTTTCATAAAACTCGTTTCTGAGGTCCCTTTCTCTCTTCCAATTCATATGCATGGAATTAATCATTCCATTCAAGTCCTTTACTTCTTACTTCTGAGTTATCTATTCGAGAGTAATCTTTTCCTCAAAACTATGAGTAAGATCAGTAAACATCCAATCTTCAATTTCAAAGTCATCTTTCACATTATCTTGAAATTATCCAAAAGGTCTCAGGTATTCTATTTTCCTCCAAGAACAACATGTTATCTTCTTGCATGATCTTTTATGGGATTCTTATTCAATGATGTATGTTTTGAAATATAACTCAAGAATATAAAAATTATCCCAATTCATGGATTCAAAATCTGAATTTCGATTGGATAAATGCAGATGCAACTGAAACCTCGAATCTATACATGGAAACAATGTAATAGTACCAAACTGCTTTTTCAAAGGCTATACCACAAAATCGGGTCTAAGGGAAGATGATTCTGAATCAAGGTTTTTGGTTGGTCAGGATTCGTATTCCATTTATTCATCTTTCATCTTTGAATATATACCAAAATCATTATATTTCACCAATTATTTACTAGTTGTATCAACTAACAACTTCGTCCCCTTATCAGCTCTCGGAATGATCTCTTGGGATTTTGTAAATTCTTTCTCACTATCTGATAACTGAACAATATTATCTTCCTCAAGATTTTTTTCTCTCCTCCTACCAAAACATCCACTAGCTGAATAAAATCATGATTTCTAATTGCCTCTTCAGATATTTTATTCACTTCTTCTCGGCCCTTATATTCTTTTGCAGGTGTATTATGTTTTGATGATTCTTCTTCAGATGTCTAGATTGAATGTTTCTCAGAAGGACTCTCCTTCTTAAAAAAATTCACCACATTCCTTATCATGTCTTTTGTATCACCACATCCTCCTTCTTGTCATTCAACTTTTTCTTCTTGGAATCATTATTCTTCTTTATCTAGTTCGGGGGTCACTGTATTTGCTCTTAGAGTCACATGGAGTGATTATTTCAAAAATGATTCTAGAACATGGTATTTTTCAGAGGCTTTCTCATTATCTTTGAGAATTTATTGAATTATCTCTACTTCAGAGAACATAATCCATTCCATCTTTTCATTCTCTTTCTTCTCTATATTTTCAATTGACATTATCATTAGAGCTCTTTCCTGAGTAGGATCAAAGACAAAAATAGGCTCCCCTTCTTTATTATTTATTAGTACATCTCTCCCCTTGGCTGGTACGTCATCAGGGTATGACTTTTGCTTCTTTGGCATTGGGGGTGTAGATTGGGTTTTCTTAGCCACGGGAGTTTCTCCTTTCTCTTCCAGTCCCTTTTCCATCCTATTCCATCCACCCTTAATTTAGGATTCATCCACTTACAATTTCATTGGAAGAGCTTTAATTTCATCTTCACACAAATCATATAAATCTTCAAATTGACTATTAAATTCAACCATCATCCACCTTATAGTATCATCACTTGATAATATTAATTATAAATTTATTGGATTATAAATATAAGGAATTTTGAATGAATCAAGGAAAAAAACTACAATTTTTTAAAGTATATCCGGATACATGATAATTAGGGACATGAAGTTTCCATTCATGATATTCTCAACCATAACTAAGATTTACATGACCAAATTCATATTCCTCTATTTCACCAAGAAGTCTAGAATATAGATATATCTTTTCATTAGGGTGCCCTTATCCCCTTTTCTCAATAGGATAAAATGATTGACCCATAACACAAGAATCTGAAGGTTTGCTGATAGATGAAAAATATTTAGAGTCTTCACATCTTTCATAAAAAGACAATCTAGATCATTCTTCTTATATAATTATTCTGACACATTTGATAATTTTTCATTATGAACATTTGCTTCACCCTCATAAGAAAGTCCAATCAAACATGCTGCCTAGTTGTGGGAAACAGAATAAGTCCTCCCATAGCTCTTTAAAGAAAGCATGTTTCTCCATTCTCCATTGATAAAACAGGCTGACTCATAAAATTCCATCAACAACTATTGATAGGTTGGATCATGTGCCCTCAGTTTCAACATACATAGGCCCTCCCAGCCATTCATCTTAATTTTCATTGAAATGATAGTGTCAGACATAGCATAGAATATCGGATATGCCAACCTTTCTCTCTAATATCATTAAAAACATCTTTTACAGTTGACATTTTATTCTATGGAGAGGCTTCAACAGACATTCAAAACATTTTGAAACCTGGATATTCTGAACGGCCTTATGTAGGGGGGAAAACATCAGTTTGTGATGGCTTTGAATATTAATGTGGGACAACAAACAGGGGACCTAATGTTGGTTTTTGAGATGATGGTACAATTTCCATGATTGATCCAATGGTTTAAAAACTCTTGATCTGATCTGACGGTTGAAATAATAGCTAAAGAATGAATTTGTTAGGTTCTCATCTTTTGATATTTTTAAGATAAACATTCTGATTTAAGGAAAAGTGATTATGTAAAAGTTTCTTAAAAAAGATAAAAATATCAACATGTGAAAAGATGATTACGAAAATTTAAGAGGTAAATCATACCTTCTGGACTGCTTAGGAAAATTATCCGTAATAAAGATGATACTCCTTGAATAAATTATTATTCTGGAAAATTTTAAAAACAAATTTAATGAAAAATTTGATAACGAAAATTGGATTACGAAAAAATTTGATTACAAAAAAAATTGATTGCAAAAAATTTTGATTCTAAAAAATTATGACTACGAAAAAAATTTCACTACAAAAAATTATTGCTACGAAAAATGTTCACTATGAAAAATTATGATTAACAAGAAAATGTACTCCCCCTATGAAAAGGATATTCTTACTGTAAAGATATAGGTTTTGACAAGAAGTTAATGTGGAATATTACCTTAATGTTATCATTCCTATATTCTGTTTAATGTATTCAAATCTAGAAGAGGGTAAATATTTTTTGAAAATATCTGCATGTTGATCTTGCATTCAGATAAATTAAAAAATGATATATCCTCTTTCTGTGTGATCCCTAAGAATGTGATTCCTCGTATCTATGTGTTTTACAAGAGAGTGATGTGAGGGGGTGTTACTAAGGGAAATGGAACTAGTGTTATCACACAATATTTTTGTTTTGTTAAAAATCATACCATAGTCTTTGAATGTGTGTAACATCCACAATACATGAGCACAACAACTTCCAGATTCTACATATTCAGCTTTAGTAGTGGAAAGTGCCACTATGTGTTTCTTTTTTTATGACAAATAAACTAATGAATCTCCAATGAAATGAAAAGTTCAAGATGTACTTTTCCAATCCATTCAACATCCACCAATTTCACCATCCGAAGAACATTTTAAATAAAATCATTTCCATTTGTATGAAAAGGTCCTAAATCCAGGGATCGCTTTAGGTATCAAAAAATTCATTTCACTACCTTTAAATGAGATTCCTTATCATTGGATTGATATCATCCACATAAGCTAGATGAAAACATTATCTCTGGACAACTAGCTATTATGTATAGTAGACTTCCACTCATACCTCTAAATGATGTTTGATCAACTGGTATCCTAGATTCTTCAAGATTATGTGAATTTGAGGTAACAATGGGAGTACTGATACTTTTAGTGTTTTAATATCGATACTTTTTATGATGATTTTTAATATGCATATGTTTAGATATATATATATTTCTTCTCGTTTTTTATTTGAAACCCTATCAAAAAAGTTAACTAACCCATCATACTCATTTCAAACACATATTTCATTACATCCACAATGGAATCAGTTAAATATTGCTGATTTGAACCAAATATAATTAAATCAACATAAATTTGAACAATCAAAACATTTTTCCTGTTTTTTTTTCAAAAAGGGTTTGATCGTCATTTTCCATAACATAATTGTTTTTGTAAAGAAATCATATAAGTCCTATATACCATACTCTAGGGGCATACATAAGTCTATAAAATCTATTTTATGTTTAAAAACATGTTCAAGATGTTTTGTATCTTCAAAACCAAGATGTTGTTCAACAAAAAACATCAAATAGAACATAACCATTATGGAAAGCACATTTAACAACCATTTGGAAAAGATTGAAATTAATGAATGTTGCAATGGAAAGTAAAATACGAATGGATTCATGTTTATCTATTGAAGGATAAGTTTATTTATAGTATATTCATTCTTCTTGATTATTTCCATTAGAAATAATTCTATCCTTATTTCATACCATGACTCCATTTTCATCACACTTATATTGGAAATACCATTTTAATCTAATAACAGAAGTTTCCTTATGTCTTTAAACCTAGGTCTATACATTATTCCTTTCAAATTCATATATCTCATCCTTCATATCTTTTATCCCATCATCATCACCTAAACCCTCATCAGTGCTTTTTTGTTCTAATTGGGAATGGAATGCCAGATGCTCAACTTGATTTCTTAAAGAAGTTTTAGTCCTCACAGATTCATTTACATCACCATTGATACTATTAGTGTGATGATTCTTATGAAACTACTGATTTCGGTTTTTTAAAACATGTTCATCAACATACTGAATGAAATATTCTGGGGTAAATACTTCAGAAACATTTTCTCGAACATTTTCCTTATCATAAGGATCATCTATCAAGTGTTGATAATCAATTTTTTCAAACACAACTAAAGATATAGGTTGATGTTGTTTAAAAACAAACGGATCAGTTTCATCAAATTTAACATCTATTATTTCTTCAATAGTACATGTATTTTTATTAAAAAATCTATATTCCTTAGAAGTTGTGGACTAGCCTCATGAAATTTCCTTCATCAGATTTGGGTGTGAATTTCTATAAATTATCTTTAGTATTCAAAGGGAATACATTGAAACCATATACTATGAATTAATACTATCTAGTTTTTCTACCATTATTCAATTCATAAAATATTCTATTTGTAAAAGGTATAATCAAAACATGATTTATTGCATAACTAGCAGTACTTACAGCCTTAGCCCAAAACGTTTTAGCTGTAAAATAATCCCTAAACAGGGTCAATTTATCTTTTGAAGAATTTGATTTCTTATTTCAACAACTCCATTCTGTTGATAATTTATTTTTGCTGATAAGTTATGTGTAAGACCTTTTCTACTACAAAAAGATTCAAATTCAGAATTTTGAAATTCTCCTCTATGATCTCTATGAATAGTTATCAGTGAAATATTTTTCTCATTTTTAACCTTGGCTAATTATTTTTAAAAATAAGAAATAGATTCAGATTTTTTGATAGAAAATTGACCAACGTAAATCTAGAGTAATCATAAAGTAGAACAAATATATAATATTTTCCTTCAATACATCCTGTTTTTATTGGACGGAAAATATCTATATGAACCAACTGTAATGCATCAGATGTTGAGACTTCAACAAATGATTTAATGATTGATTTATGATTCTTTCCAAATTGATAAAGATCACAAACTATTGAAGAATCAAATATATACTCTGGTAGATCCGTGAGAAGTATTTTCATAGATATTTTACATACATTACAAAGGTTACAGTGTCCTAACCTTCTACTCCATAAGCATGATTGATCTTGCATTGCACTAAGTCAACATAGGTCTTGGATCCAAAATGTCTTCTATGTTTAGTGTGTATACATTCCCTGGCTTATGGGATGAATGAATAAACTCTTACTTGGAATTGTGTAATAAGCAATTAACATTCCTAAAATTCACAAGGTAACCTTCATTACTTAATTGACTTATGCTAATGAGGTTTTACTTAAGACCCTTTACAAATAAAATATTTTAAATTATAGTTATTCAAAGAAGAACAATGTTACCTATACCAATAATTTCTCCCTGAGCATTATCTCCGAAACATACTTTTCCTCCATTCATCCTGATAATATTTTAAAAGAAGTTTTTGTTACCAGTCATCTGCTAGGAATATCCACTATCCATGTAAAATGTTTTTAGGTTATCAATTTCATTATTTTCAGGAAAATTAGTGTGTTAGAATTTCAGAACCAAATCATTATTTGATCTGGAATGTTATGAAAGCAAGATTTTAGGTTTCCACATTTTCTTTGTGAAATAAGCTTTAAGAAAACCTAAATACTATATTTTGTTTAATAAAAAAATTTATACTAAATTCCCACCACACTGACATTTAATGAAGAATGGAGCACTTTTAGGAACAAAATAGTTATTACTAAAAATTGGTTTTGTATGAGTATAAACAAATTCATAACAATTTTTTAGAGGTAAAATTTGGGAATACAACTTGTCAATGTTTTCCTTACTAGAGGTAATGTTTGAAAAATACTTCCTCATAGAAAATATTTCTATCATTAGTATAATAGCTATGTTTTTATCCTCAAAAGAATTATTTTTAGAAAAACAGTATGTTTTTAAAATATTTTTCATAAAAATTACATTTTTAAGGTCTTTAGAAATATTACCCTTCTTAAAATTAACTTCCTCGCGGATTTTGGAAGTAATTTCAAAATAAAAATTTTTCATCTCAATATCATTAGAAATATCTGATACTTCTTTAGTAAAAATAGAAATTCTAGAATTTTTTTTATCAATATATTTCATGAGTTTGGAATATTCATTATCAAGAAGTTTAGAAAATCTAGACACTTCTGCAAAATTAGGTAATATATTATCTTCATCGGAATAAAATTATACATCTAAAGATTCATAATATTTATTATCACTATAATTTGAATTAAATGATATATTTGTTATAGATTTAGCATTTTTTATCATTTCTATTAGACAATGATTTTCAATAGGTATTCTGGCTAGTAGAACAAAATTGTTCTGCTCAGATGATTCAAACTGTAAGGATTAAACCGTTGGAGCTCCAGGTGTCATTCGATTTATGAACATTCATTGTGTTAGCCTTGTAATACTTATTTCTATTTATCTCTTAATTATTTTACTTATATCCTTTTCCTTAATCATAGGACAATCTAGCCTTATATGGAATGCTCTTTTGTATTCATAACATGTGACTTCTGAGGCTTTCATGCATTTTAATTCTTTCTTTATATATATATATGCTGAAATACATTCTTCCCAACAATCTTGTTTATCCTTACAGAATGATTCGCTATCTAATTTTTAGAATGTTCACTTTTACATGATTCAAATAGAACATTTACTTTCTTAGACTTGGATCTTGTAACTCGTTCAGAGGTCTTAGCTTTAGTTGTAGTATAGGCTACACTTCCATTCACATTTTTCTTCTTATTCATATCAGTATCTCTTTTCATTCATGTGTCTCCTTGAATAAGAGTTCCAAAATGTTTATCAAGTGAAATTTGAGATACCTTCTTATTCTCATCAAAATATGTTCTCTTAGATTCCCACTAATTATGAATGATGTTTATAATCTTTTCCTCAAGAAAATCATCATCAAGACCTTTCTCACCCAAAGATTGTAATATATTAAAAATTGTCTTGAACCACTTTTGCACCATGAAAACTAGTTTTCCATAGGTAAATAAGAATACATGATCTTCATCTCATAGCATAGATCTTCTAGTTTTTATATATTTGGAAGTCCCAAAATGAGTAACATCCAATTTCTTCCAAATAAATCTAGTATTTTCACAACAATAAATATAACTATCGATAGTCTTGGTCATGGATAATAAAAAAGAATTACGTACCTTTTAGTTTAGTTTATGTTCTTACATTACTTGATTGGTGAAGGTTCTGAAATCCTTATCCAGAATCCTATAATATCCAATAATCATAACAATGTTGTCCACTCCAGTGATAATAACAAAAGTATTTATACGATATTACCAATATTCAAAATCATTCCCATCAAATATAGGTGGTCTAATAGGATTTAGATTGAAAATAGAACCAAAATTTATTCCTTCCATTTTGGATAAAAATATCATTCCACAAATACATGTTAATAGAAATTGTTTGAAAACAAGGATAAAAATCCTAACAAAGTAAAATTTTTAGAAAAATGAAATCATGAGCAGGAAAACATATCTGTGAATATAATTATCTCAGAGACATCATCTGATAACATTTGCTGGATATAAATATGAATGTATATTCTCAATTACATGATATGAGAATTTTTTATTTAAAAACATTCATTTTTAACCTTATATAAAACTACGTTTGACGTGGTTAAACAAGTTAAAATTGGAAGACCATATTTAGTTTTACAAACATGCTAGGATCTAGAATATGGTTTAGGAAATGAATCTTTAGAAAAGTTTACAAGGAAATGATTCTACATTAGAACATAAATAATCTTACATATCATTGTATAAAAAAGAACATGAAATTATAAGAAGGTTAAACCTTCTTATTTTATAAAAATACCCTGGAAATAAACTGGAAACAAAACAAGTAACAAGTATAAAATAATTTAACCCAAAGAGTAAGATATCCAATAACCTTGGATAATGGTCTCCTAATTTATACCTTCAAGAATGTCAGTCTTACCCACACCTAAGGTAAGATATCGATAGAAATATCCGAATCTATCTTTTTATACATGAAAGACGTTGAACTTCAAGTTTTTCAGAACCTATGTCTTCCTATCCCCGGAAGTCCTCAATTATACACAACAATAATCAGAGTCGTATGAAGCAAGCTAAATGATATGTTCTATATGAACATGGAATTAGAGTCTCTCTCTCTCTATAAATCACTTCAGCATCATGAAATCTCTAGAGTCATCAATGGTATCCAAATTATCATGAGATCGTTCAAATGAGCTCCTATTTACAGACATTTCTCCAATGGTCAGCTCCCTTCTGCAACAATCATCTTTTTCCTTGAATCTTAGAGGGACCTGTACATGTGTCACTCAAATAATTATTAGTTAGAAATATATTGTGTGAAATCAATTCACAACTATATAAAGTGTATGAAAAATAATATTTCTTAACCAAATCTAATTTTTATAGTCTAATGAAAAATGATTTTTTGAGATTAAGTAAATAAACACTTATAAACTATAAATCTTTGATGTTTGTAATCAGTTTTCTATAGAATATGGAGTCTGAATTATGAATAATTCGACGTTGGAATTCTGGGGAATTCATATTCTGAAGTCATTGGAATTCAGAGTCTGAATTATAAAGAATTTTGATTCCAAATTATGAGGTATTCGGAGTCTGGATTATGACAAATTCGGAATTAGAATTCTGAAGAATTCAGAGCGATAATTCTGAGGAATTCAGAGTCTAAATTCTAACAAATTCATATTTAAAATTCTGATAAGTTTGGAGTTAAAATTTTGAGGAATTCAGAGTTTGAATTTCAGAGAATTTATAGTCTGAATTTATGAGAATTCTGAGTTTTAATTTCTGAGAATTCAGAGTCTGAATTTCAGATAATTCTAATTCTAAATTTTATAGAATATGGAGTCCAAATTTTATATAATTTAGATTATGAATTTAAGAGATTTTGTATTCGAAATTTCAGATAATTATTGAGTTTTTATTTTAGAGAATTTGGAGTGTGAATTTAAGAAAATTTGGAGTCTGAAAATAAAATAATTTATAACTATGAATTTATTGGATTTAGTGTTTTTAGAAGCGAAGTTGAATTTTAGGCATTAGAAATAAAATGGGTTATAATTAGAGAAACTATAAAATGAACAATTAAAACATAGGTATGGATATAATTTCCTTCATGGTGGGAAATATTACTTATTAAGATAATTTTTATGGAAAGAAATTTTCCTAAATATAGGGTGTTTGTGATTTTCAAAACATGAAGTAACATAAATGTAATAAGGAAACCTTATTAACTCAACACTATACAGTACTAAAGTTGTTCTCATGGAGTGATTTAAATAGGAATAATATGACCCCACCTAGGTTTTTAATATCATGTATCTATATAGTAATCGGAAAAAGATATTATTTGATTAAAAAAAGGCATGATATAATGTTAAACATTTTATCTATGAAAAACAAGGTAACTAATTTCATCTTTTTTATTACCTCAAAATAAATCAGTTACAAAATATTTAATTAATATTTCATATATCAAATAATTCAAATAACACATCAAATTTAATATAAAATCTAGGTAGTATAAACAAAAAGAAAAGTTAACATCTTGAAATAGATTACTAAAAGTTTGTCTAGCGATAAAACTCATAACCAAATATATAAAATCATGTGCATCTAGTATCAATATGCTTGGAATAAATTTGGGGATATAAGAATCAATTATGTATGTGAACATCCCAATAGTTCTAACAAGTCTCTAGAATAATGGGTATTAGGTCCCATCCATAAAACATCATATAATATTGAGATAAGTCAATAATTTAACATTAATTATTTTTTAGGATATTTTTAGGTTTAGAGTTCTATAATTATGCCATTATTAGTAAATATCATTCAATAATCATACCCTAGGAAAATATCAAAATAGAATCCATTTTTTACACCAACAGAATCTCTTTTAAAAATATATCATGATATCCTATCTTGATAAAAATAAACTTATCTTCTTCCTTTCTCTTACTCATCCATTTACCTAGAGGAAAATTTTTAAAAACATGATATTATCATGAAATGATGAGTAAGGTATACATAACGAATTAAATTGGTTAGCCTTTCTAGAACATTAAAACTTTTAATACATTATCATAATGTAAAACATTTCACATATATCAAGTATAAATATATTTCCAAATATATATGATCATTTATTAACCATTTTATCCAAAATATTATCATAAAACACATATAAATCACACTTAACTTATAAAAGGTATCATGGAACATAATCAGGAATAAATGGAATGCCTATATGGTCAACATCCACACATATCATTCTGAAAAATGGAGTAGTCTTATGACCAAATTCCTTACCCAATGCATTGGAGGGTATAACATAACCACGCATCGATGGGTTATCATAGAACAACCAATCATTTCATTATCATGTAACCACAAATCATTGAATTATCATGTAACAATCCATCAAAACCATTATATAATCATAACATATAAATGATTTCCATTATAATCATTTCACTAAAAAAATTAATTTTCAATCAGAAGACAAAATTTCAATATATTGAAATATTTAATCCACATTGTAAGCCATTATAAGTACGAAAACACAAAAAAAATTGGAATAAGGGATTTTTATTATTTTAAAAAATATCCAGGCTTATAGAGGAAGAAAAATATCAAATAAAAATTTTGATAGTTGAGAATTAATTGTCATTCAATATGTTAAAATGATTCCATTTGTTCTTTAGTGAAGCTCTTCATAAAATGATTTCATTTTTTAAAATGTGGAATGAAATTAATATTCAAATTGTTTATTATACATCTTAATAATGAAGGAGGTGTATATTATCAAAATATTCCCCATTGAATGTAGATTGAGATAAAGTTCCTTAAAAAGATGTTATCATTAGATTAAATGATAAATCAATGAAATAATTAGTTTTAAATATATAAATACACTCAATATATGTATATTTTAAGTTTTAAAAAATAAAAGGTCATACACACATATTCATGAAAAAAACAAATGACATGGATATTTAACACAATGAATAGAAATTAAGTTATTATTTCCATTACCTTGAGTCTGAATCATCGTCTCAAATTGTTATATTCCTAGATAATCAAAATTAGTAAATTTATACTTGATTTTGACCCATTTTGGGTTTTTATATTCTTTTTATATATCCAATTAACATGTTATAAAAATTATAGAATTATTTCTGTTCATATCATATATATTTTCAATATTTGGTACATGAGTAAAAAAATTTACATGTTCTCACATAAATTGTCTATGTGGTCAAAATTACATCATATTAAAAATTATATTCATGATTTAAATATCATCTAAATCCCTTATATATGTATTTTTAAACAATCTATAATATTTCAATATAAGAAATGAAATTCACCATTCATGGAGGCGGTAGGTCATGCATACGCATGAATACTACATTCATTTATTTTTATAATAAAAGTATAATTATTAAATTATAATTATAGTATTATTTCAATGTAATATATGAAACATAGGTTTAATAAAACCATCCTTTATATATCCCATTTATATAGGTAAGGAGTCAAATCATTTTTAGGGGGTGGTAGGCAACACTTCCTCAAACAAAATTATTATATTTACACTTCATGGAAAAAATAAATTTATGTTATAAATAAAATATAAAAAAGGATAGAGAAAATATAAATATAATATATATCATATAGGAATATATTTTTTGTCATAATGGACATCATTAGTGGTGGTAGTTTAATATTGTACAAACATCATTTTTTGAGTTAGTAGTTCGTCGTACACAAAAATAATATGTTCTTTACCCATTAAATGGAGTTGTTTTTAATTATAAGTTAAAACCATATAACAAACACATCATATTATATTGTGGTAACTTGTTTTTTATGTAATAATAATATAATAATAGTATATGGATTCTATAATTTAAATGATACTAAAATTAAGTAGAGAAGGTGTCACCTCTTAACCATGTAATTTATTTCGGTTTATATCAAAATTCAAACAAGTGGGGAATTGTTTCCATAATGGAGGCTTATAGAATGATGGAATGGTTTCTAAGATTATATTTTGGAAATTCTTTTTCGAACTATATTATTTTTGAAGTGTCAATACTATAAAAGAGATGGTTCCTTTTTATAGGAGGTAAAAGAAGAAACCATGGAAACTTATAATGTATTAAAATAATATAAATCAATTATTTAATTAAAAATGATTCAACATGAGTTATGTAGAATATAAGATGAGTATAGGTCACTAAACACTATTACAATTATTTTTTGACATGTATTGTTTTTATTTTAAACCATATTTTTTCGGTTTTCCATTAATTATTCTAGTTTAATTTTAATTATTGTAATAAAATCATAATTATTAATAGGATATTAATTTTTCTTGTATGGGGTAATATTCTAATAATTGAACACTTACTGAGCTATTAGAACTTATCATATTCCCTTTTTGATTTTAATTATTTTTAGAATTTTTAAATAATTTAATAAACTATTATTTTTATAAAACATCAATTATTTCATGTTTTACACTATTCATTTTATTGAATATATATAAAAAACAGTGGGAAAACATCAAACCAAAGAATCTAATAGTGTTATAACATGTCATATTTTCATATAAAAATCATGTATCGCTTAAATTATGTCATATAATATTTAAAAAAAAATATTTATAATATCATTTATTTTATTTCTTCATTAATAAATCTATTATTCCACCATTATTTTTTCATAATTTAATTTATATATTTAATGTCTAAAAATTATAAATAAAATAGTTTGATGTACGAAATATTTTTATATTTCTAATTAATATTTGTAGTCAAATAAATATCATATATAATCCTATATTCAAATTTTTTTATTAAGATAATATATGTTTATTTTATATTTACCTTTACATTAAATTTAAAGTTATAAGTGTCATAATCATACCCAAGATGCTTAAATAGGAAAAAAATTCATCATTAGGGTTTTCATTGTAATTCCCCAGCATTAAACATTACATAATCTTGAATCAATTTAATAATTCAAATTATGGATCTTTTCAAGTATAAATTTTTAGATAATTTGGACATAACTTATACATATCAACATTATTGTTACATTGTAGAAACTTATACTCGCTAATAATAAAATAATTTTTTTTAAAAAAATAACATGTTTTCGTTTCATGTTGAAACATAAAAAATCTTCCATGATCCATAACTTGACCCTATTCATATTTATATCCTGTGAAAAACATTAAAAACCATGGGATGAGCAAAAAAATCATACTATGGGCTACATGAAAAATTTAAAATGTTAGTTTTTCCAATCAACAACAAAACCATGAAATCCTTATCATAATGTAATACATTTTACCTTTGAGAATAAGCAAAAACACTTCACTAAATATAAGCTAATTTCTTACCATTTTTTAACCAAAATATTACCAAAAATCCCATAAAAAGAAATAAGTTTCATTAAAGGTGTTATTGGTAGTAAACATACTGAAATCTAATAATCAATCGGTTGACTTCCATGCATATCACTAAAAGGAATATCCATATGGTTGACTTCTATACCAAAAGATTGGAGGTTATAACGTAACCATCCATCCTTGGATTATCGCAGAACCACACATCATTTGGTTTATCACATATCAACATGTCAAATGTATAAGTACCATTACATAATCATAACATATAAAAGAATGAAATTATAAACATTTCACTATTCAATCACAAAAATTCAATTCAATATATTGAAATATTCAATCAATTTATAAAACCATTTAAAACATTTAGTAAAGGGTTTTTTTAATCAAGGTGTCCCATATCACATTGTAACATTTGAAATTAATTACAATATTAAAAAAACATATTTATATAAATATATTCACAAAATATATTTTTAAAACATGGACATGAAATAGAATGGTTCAAATGAATAAATCATTAAAACATTTAGAACCGTGTTTTATTTAATGACTCCCCTACCACATGAGAAACACATGAATAAAAATAAATAATCAATAATATAAATAAAAACATTAAATATCATGAAAACATAACAATTCATGATATAACACTTCAAAATGGTTTTAGATACACCTTATAGGATAACATATTTTCAAAACATCAATATATGACTCAAAAAAAAGTAGATTGAGACAAAGTCCCTTACTAAGATTGTATCCTTAAAATAAGGATAAATTAATTATATAATTTTGTGTGAAAAATTAAAATACAACAAATATAATTGTATATTATGTGTAAAACAATAATATGTATTTCACACATATTTATATCAGGACAAAATCAAGATGTAGATGTTTACCCAAAGAATGGAAACTTGATTATGAAATTTCCTTACCTTGTGTCTGACTTGTCTTGTTCATCCTTTATATCCATGAATAAAAAACATAAGCTAATTATACCTAGTTTATAACCTTTTTATAATTATTATTAATTTAATATCTCTTAATACCAATCTATAACAATCATATAATATTCATGTTCATATCGATCATTTTGTTGATGTTCGGTAGATCAGTAAAAAATGAAATTGTTATAATTAAAAAGTGACCATGTGGTCAAAGTTCCATTTTCTCTGGAATGACATTCATGATTTAAATATCATATATATCATATATATCGAATATATATTTATTTATAATAGTCCATAACATTTGGATATAATAAATAAAATGTATCTTTCATGGAGACGGTACGTCGTACGTACGCATGAACGCTATATTCCTTTCTATTTCAAATTTATTGAAATATAAAAATAATGATAAATTGTTATATAATAATTCCATTATAATATTATATATATATATATATATTACATATTATCATAAATTACATCCTTTATATGTTCCATGTATAGAATGAATGAGTCATATGAATTTGAGGGGCGGTAGTCCTCACTTCCTCAATGAAAATTATCATATTTATACTACATGAATAGAATAAAGGTGTGTTATAAATGAAAACTACAAAATAATAGAGACAACATAAAAATATATATATAATATATACTCATAGTTCCATCATAATGGCCTCCATGATAGGTGGTAGGAAAAATCGGTCAATCATCATTTTGTGAGGCAGCAGTTTGTCGTACACAGAAACAATATGTTAATATCCATTAGATGGAGGTGTGTGTATGTGTAGATAGAATCCTAATCTAAAAAACATAATATATTATTGATACTGTTTTTTTATGTAAACAATTATTACAAAGATCATTGGGAGTGGGGAATGAAAAATAAAAGAAAAGAACATGAGAGAAGTCGTTAACATTAAATCGGGTTACTTCATTTGGGTTGAACCAAAAGGATTTCATGAATGAAATTATTGATAAGTTAAGACTTCTAGGAGGAACATATATATTTTGGGAGCTTATTTTTTAAGAGTTTGGATGTGATGAGGTTTCTTGAGAGGTATGACTAATGGTTTATAGGTGGTGTCCTTTTATAATAGGGAGGAGGGACAATTTTGGAATGTTTGACAGTACTATTTCATTATTAACATAATTTCGGTTTTCAAAAGGTCCAAAACACATTAATTTTGATGATAAGGTGTGTATTGTTCGTTATAATTTCAACCAATAGGTTTTCGAAAAATTTATGCCAAAACATTAACCTTATATTTCATCTTTAACTCATAGTAAACTAATTTATACTTTACCATGTCATCTTGTATATTCATACTATATGGTTAAAATAGTTACTATGAAATTCCATGAGAAATGAAAGTGGTTAATTAATAACATTTGGGATATCATATATGTCATTTGGCTGAATCCTTGACTTTTAAAACTATTTAATCATTTAACAAAATATTAATTGATTCAAAAACTCATTTATATAAATTTTTATATTATTCATATCATGTCTTTTTATAAATCCACAACAACTTGATCAATAAGAAACAAACATCATTAATTCAATGATAACAAGTCATAATCTTCCATAAAATTATTTTATGGAATAAAAAGTATAAAAATAATTATATTAAAATATTTAAAATATCATATATTTAAAACATTGATTATTTATGTAATCACTACTTCATCATTATCTTATATATAAATTTATTTATTTGATGTCTAAAAATAAAAAATAAAATATCATGATGTAAGAATTTTTATCATTGTTTTATTTAATATTTATAGTCAAATATATAAATTATATAACCTCGCATTAAAAATTGTTTTAGTACAACAACATATGTTTATGATATTTTTATTTTTAATTAAAATAAAATTTTATTAATGTAATTATATTACCCTAGTAGATTTTAAAGAGAAACAGTTCTACCCAAGGATATTAATGGTTGGCCATTAATAATCCAATGAGGTTAGGAAATGTGTGAAAGTAATTTTATATTATTAAAATTTTATTTTTACCTTGAATTACCTTCTTTAACTTTAACAACAGTAAATAAAAATTAAAAGTTACTGCTCACCAAATATTATTTTCATCCTATTGAACTGAATTTTAATTATTGATTACTACCATGTATAATTATATTCACAAAATTGGAAAAATTTCATTTAATTGTAAAAAGTCGGTTTTTAATCTACTATGTAGTGTTTTTCAGTATTTATAAAAAATTTATCATTTTAAAAAAATTACAAAAAATTCACCCAGAGATAATATTTATATTTGAAATTCAAAAATTATGTCAATTTTATCGAATTCCAAACATATATGTTTAATTAATTAATTTAATAGTAAATTATGTCATCAAAACTAGATTGTGTGTTTTTACAATGTAAAAATTACAAAAAATTGACATGTTTTTATGTCAGTTTCAATGTAAAATTTCATTCAATGACCAATAATTGAGTAAATGATAAAAATATAATCATATTATACTTTAAAACCAATTAAATGGAATATTTAATCATATAATTAAATAATATTAAAAGACAGTTTTGACTTCAAATTGTGTATTTTTCACGAAAAATTAAAAAATTAACTTTGTCATAAAAATACCAAAAAATAATCCGGAGTAAAGTTTGATTTCTTGATTATATAGAAGATGTTTATTTTGAAAAATATAATATATAAAAGTGAAAAAAAAAACTATATTTTATATGTTTTCACCATTAAATTGTGCTAAACGACAATTCTAAAAATATTAGAGTATTTATTCATAAAATTGGATTCATTCGTATTTTACGACTTCAATTTTTTTTGAATAATGTAAAAATATTTAACAAACATTTTTAATCATAAAATGGTTTTTTTGTTCATTATGGCCAATACAACATCTAATAATTAACTAAAATTTAAAATAATAATATTATCTTATTATTTTTCAGTATGACTCAGCCTTGTATTCATCATGAGATTTTGGAAATCCACCTTATTGTGTGTCGAGTACGCTATCAAAAAAAGTGTCCCCTTTAACATAATATTAATATATTATTCATATGTATTAATAAAAATTAAATGGTTTTATTCTATAAATACCATGGTCATTACATCCTTCTATCCTTTTGGAAATTACATCCTAATAATTTTAAAATTGGGCCTGGAAACATCATTGAATGTTCCACATCAAAAAAAAGGGTGAATAAAATGACTACTTTAAAAGAAATAACGAGTAGTAAAAAGGTCACTCGAGATAACCCATAATAGGATTCCATGTTGGAAAACATGGATATTGAAGAGAAAATATCCATCAAGTTCTGATGGAGTGTGATAGAATACATGATTAGGAGAAAGTTAACTACTAGAGAATCATAAAATTATTATGGGTTAAACAGACATTGATTACCAAGTAGGTAGAGTAAATTGAAAACATTTTGGTTTTATGATTATTTTCATAATTTTGGTGAAATTTTTTATGAGTATGACTAAAAACATATGTAAAGATACTTAATTATCATGTAGACATTCATCCTTTACTAAATTTCTACCACAACTCATATTTTCTCCAAATGATGAGTTTTCAAGATGAGTTAGTCACCTTAAAAGTGATTGAATTAAACTATATAGAATCACATAATCTATAAGAGGAACTATTTATTTCCCCTAACATTAGACATTGACCAAATGAAAATGGTTATTATGTGATCCTATGATACCAATAAAGGATAGATTTTTATTGAATGAAATACAACTCCTAATCTCAAAAATTAGACAAACAATACCCAAAGATCAACAAAGACCATTCAATACACAACTGTCCTTAAATTTCGTTAATATAATCAAAACTATGATTGAAAACCAAATCACATAAGTTTTATATCACGTAGTATTCCACAGTAAATATTATCATTTATCTCCCAATAACATCGAATACTCTTAATGTCTTATACTAATTTTTAATTATCCTAATCACATATTCTCTATGATAGGTTAATTATTTCCCGAAATAATGAAAATCACCATATGTCTACAATATGAATAGATATTCATCCAAAATAACATTCCACCATTACTCCTCAATTTAAATCCCTAAGTATTCCACTTTCCATAAGCATATATTGTTCCCCAAAAGAGTGATTGTCTTCCAAAATAACAATTATCACTTAATCACCGTCTCATTTTCCTATATTATGGATATCCATTTGATAAAACATATACTCCCAAGTCCAAATTATTCTTGATTGATAATATCATTTAACTTAAAATAATTAGTCATACTAACCATGGACTTCACGTAGTGTAGTGGTAGGTGATAAATCCAAGTCGCACATTGGTTGTGGGTTTGATTCTTTCACCTTTTCCCAACACGATGGGTTGTAACACAATCTATGTGGTGTGATTTTTAAAAACCTTATAAATATAATAAAATTTAAAAAAATAAATAAAATCTTTAAAAATATCCATATCATGTTTTAATCTCAATGTTTATTTCATACCTCATATTTTGCATCCCTACAACTAATAAACCATAATTGTGTGAAAAAGAGAAGATCACATGTACTGAAAATGGTAGTCATTATGTCTACAAAAGAAAAAAATATTATTTCTTTAATAACACTCTCACATATAAAACATAAGGGTTACATATACTAGAAAGATTATTCCAATGTAATGTTATTATTAATACTTTCAAACATATCATCATCCACAAATCAAACATAATGCTTCATTTACTATACATCTTAGTTATTGAATATTCTTCATGATCCCTTTTATACATGTTTTCATCCATATTATTATTTTATACTTTTTTCCTACAATCCAAATCAAGCATAATATCCTATGATTTTAGTAATTTTAAAACATCATCTAAAAAATAATCTAAGCCATTCGTAGGTCACTTTCATTTTTCTCATCCTTAATTGGAATTACATTATGTATTGGTAAATAGATAAATGTATTGTCCTACTGATCCCATTCTGGAACATTCTTCTTAAGACATCTATTTGTATAATGACAATGAAAATCACATTTAAAAAATTAAATCGATCTCTCAGAATGAACTTCATTCCCTTTCCAAGAGTGAAATAAATGGTTCAATTTTCTATGGAAGGTTATTACATTATGAACATTATTACCACACATGAAACATCTTCTCATCCCTTTGAATAATTTTCCTACGTTTTTCTTTCGACATCATTGAAACATAGGTTTTTGAATATTCTTTCCTTTGATATTATTAGCTAAAAATCAATTGGGATAATTTTCTCGCATATATGATTACTTATAGAAATCACCATTGACAATGTGGTCAATAATGAGTCTAGATAGTTGGTTGAGAATAACTACAAGAATTATCATTAATGCTTCCATTTCATTCTGTTTCATATTAAAAAAATATCACAATTTTCTCCACATCCATTGTTACTTTGGTGACTACTAGATCCAGCCATTTACTAAAACCAAAAAGGGTAATTTGAGTATATCAGAAAAATCAATATATAATATTTTTTTGAGGAGGGTAAACACTAAGATAAATTTATTCATGTTATCTTATACTCATTTGATTTGTCTAATATAACTATAACTCTTTCTTATATGAAAACCATTATGGTTATGTCATTTATGATTAAATAACACCCTAAACTCTATAGTTATCTATATTGACCTCTGAAACCAACATTATGACCCCACCCTTAAAATTTTCCTAATCATGAAATAAATTAATAATTAACATTTAGGATATTTTCTGGTTTATAGCATTAGAGAATTAGGAAATAACTTATACATAAAAACATTTTTATTACAAAGTATGCACTTATACTCACTAAACATCATTAAAAAACATTTAAAGAACGAACATGGGTTTTTTTCATACATAACCAACCCAAATTTTTTGTGATACCATCCTAGACCACATTCATCTTTATCTCTTATGAAAAACATTTCAAAAACAAGGGATGAGCATAAAAAACATAGTAAGGGATACATGGAGATGGAAAACAGTTATATTTTTTAAAATAATAATTTAACCATAAATACTTTATCACTAATTATTACCTTTCACCTTTAAGAAGCAGGAATAACACTTCACTGAATATAAGCACATTGCATGGCCTTTTTGTAACAAAAAGACTACCACAAATCCTATATAAAGAAATATATTGTTAGATCAGGTTATACCAAATATGAACAAGTGGGCGTGAATTGTGTCTTTTATAAATTCTTCACGAATAATGATTATTTACAAATATACCCATTAACATTATCAGAATGATTATGAAGAGGAATACAATCAGGTTGATGGACGCATAGATTTATACTATTACGGGGAACAGAAGAACCCTAGTTCACTCCACCAATGCTTTACTCCACATTTCTGGGGATTATCAGTATTTGGTCCTCTTATAAACAGGCATTCCACAACTGAGTGTAGGATATTGAAACCTTTACATGTTATGTCTAAATTAGTTCCTTATGGTTCATACATAGAACCGAAGAAAAATCATAGTACGAGAATCGGATTACTCAAAATAAAAAGATTATTTGTCTGAAAATACATTCCAGTTGTTCTTCATAGTTGCAGAAGCACGCAACTAATAGTAGATGAATTGTTGTCTTTTGAAAATATTTTCTTCAGGTAAGTCAAGTTCTGATTCAAACTATTTTTAATTGAAATAGAAATAAATCCAGCAACTCCAACTACAATAGATTCATGATATATCTTTGATGTTGAAGACAAATGATTAACGATTTTCCTCTTCTTTAGAAAAACAGAGTCTGATAGATCTTGGTAGTAATAGATCTATCTGACTCGTATATCTCTGTATAAATTGTAGTCGGGAAAAAATTAGAAATCTTATATTTCTTATCCTTTTTGTGATGATTCTTCCCTTTTTTTAATACAAAATATCAATTATATATAGAATAAAAATGATCAATTTCCTTTCAAAAATATATCCCCAAATGTCGCCTTTAGAATTGAAATATTAAAATGTTTGAATAACAGAAAAGTTGTAACTCCCCTGAATATTTGGCCGGGAAATATCCTCTTAAATCGATCCATTGAATCATAAATAAACAGCTTCAAATCAGTCAAAGACGATCTTTATAATGGGGATTTTAATCCGGCTTGAAATCATCCAGATAATATGCATAAAGACTATTTCTCGATATAGTCGAAATTTAAATTTTTGAAACCAAACATATTGTTGAAAATGAATGGTAGATGATCCATTATTCAGACTTATTGTTGATATTAAATGTATGTAAGATAATCTATAATTTTCTAAGCTTTAGAACATGAGATACATGATCCATACTTTTTAATAAAAACCTAAGGTTATTCACAAATGTAGGATTGATGAAAACGTATGGTTTTTCAAAAATGTAGGATTTATGAAAACATAAGGTTGTTCACAAAACTAAGGATGATGAACCATAATTTTGAGAAATAAACGTAAAATTTCATACTTATCTGGGGTTGTTCTTCCATACATTTCTTTAACAAAAACATCGGGATTCTTCCAAAAGTAGGGTTCGTTTATCATACATTGCATATAATGTATGGTTGATTATCTACACTTTTCCAATAATGTAAACATAGATTTTATCCTTACGTACACTATTTAACGTATAGAATGAATAGTTTTTCCAGATCACATTAATACGGTAAAATGATTTCCGAACACATAGAGCATAAATAGTGTTTCTAGAAAACACTAAAAAGATTTCTGAACACTTTTTCAAATATTCCATGCATATTAAACCCATTAATATTATTCCAAAATAGAGATATAAATAATATTAATTTCCTTAAATATGCTCATGGTGAAATCATTATAATAAAAAACAATAGTATTTGTGAGCATCAAAATCATCATAAAATGATAGAGTGTGGTTCTCAACAATCTCCCCATAATAATAATAAAATAAAGTATTGTTGAAAACAATACATGCTGAATAATCTCCCACTTTATGATGATCACAAAACCCAAGAAATTTACCTAAAAAATTTATTTCATATAATTTTTAATTTAGCAAGCAAAAAAATATTGAATTTAAAAAAAATTATTTAAATAATAAATAGACATTGTGTTATTATCATTTTTATATATAAAAATAATCATTCAATTTTCAAAATTTATCCTTCTTTGTTATGTGAAATAAACAAATATTTTATGTTTATCCAAATTTACCGCCCTTGGTGTTTACCCATATTTCATCCTTTAAGAAAATAAATAATAAAACTTAAAATAAAATGTAGAGTTTTTCCCCATTTCTCCCACTTTGGGAGAACAAATAGAATGATAGAATAAGGAATATAACACATTTTAATGTAGTAATTTACTTAAGTAAATATTTTGACAAACTGTTTATCAATGTTTGAATATAGATTTTAGACATTATAATATAGATACTTTAGTTAAAATAAATCAATATATATGAAAATGAGATGAATATATATTTTATTTAAAATATATATACATGTATAGAAATGAATAAAAAGATGAAGGTTGGGCTAAAAGGATTATGAAACAGGTTTCAACTCCTCTGAATAGCTTCCTTAATCCATGTCATCGGCATTCTCAACATTCTCATAAGTCCATATCCTAACTAGACTATGAGATCTCTTCCTTCCTATGTCAGATGAATATCTTCAATAAAATTGACTCTGAAAAACTCATGTAACCCCTATTATTTCTCTATAAACTGATTAATCATCTATGTTAATCTGTTCAAAAAAATACTAACCCATGGTTCATTTGATTAACCTAATCTACAAGATACTTTTAATTATCCAACAAAACAGACAGTTGATCACAATTACACTGTATGTCTGGAAATCTGTCATTTATATTGCTCATTATTGTTGTAATGACCTAGAATCATTTTATTAGATCTCGTGAAGATCCCAAGGGACTTGCTTGATTTCTTGTGATAGTGGAAAATTGACGCTCAATGAATATTTTTAATTATTCAAAATATTATTTCAATACAAGTTTAGAATTTATTTTTCCAACGTTGTCTATCATCACATTCTTAAAAACTTCCACTTCCATTTTTTGAAACTGAATTATCTTTCATGTTCTGAAACCTATGTCTCTCTTTCTCTAATACTCTTCTAAAAAAATCATTTTCATCATGAAATTTGTAGAATTGTTTTACTAACTCCTCTATATGATCATTCTCAGAATTTGAGGAACTCTGTTCTTGATTCTCAACTTCCTTTATTAAAGTTAAAGCTAATGATTGATCATTGGATGTTTGATCTGTACCCTTCTCCACTGGTTGCTGAACAAATTTTTCCTCAGATTCATGAATAGTCTCATTCACATAAAATTATTCATTTAAAACATCAGTATGGACATCAGAAAGATTATCTTCTAGATTCATATAATTAGGATGGTGTTCCACATGAGAATATTCATCATTAATTTCTTCTAAAATAGGATCATGATGAACATATTTATTTTGTTGTGGAGACTGTTTTTGAACAGATTCAATTTGATCCACTTCTATATCTTCAGGCTCTGTCTCTACTGGAGGCACAATTGCCTTTTCATGAGGAGTCACCTCATTCTGAGAAACTGTTTTTTGTTGTACTTATAGTAAAATAGAGTCTCTAAAAATCTATAGATCAGAAGAGTATCATTTGCATCAGAATTTTCTTAAACAGACTCTTCACCAGCTGGAGCTTCTCGATGTCTTTTCTTATAAAGTACCTATTTACATTCCTCATCATTAAGATGATCAACTACTTAAAATCCTATTACTCATGATTATTTTTAAACATCAGAGGTTCTTGATTCAGCCATGGATTCTATAGACTTTCCATGTTTCTCCCCCTAAGATGATTCCTGGTTTTCTTCATCTCAAAAATGATTAATCATTCCTTTCATAGTACTCTAGAAGAATCCAATATTCTATAGATTTCAAGAATTGGAAATATTGTTTTGGTGGCATAATACTTTGGAATCCTCCAATCTAATCATATCCTTCTTAATTAACAATTTAGAAATGAATCATCCTAATGGGCATAAGTCCATTCTTTCTTCTGTTTGGAAACTATAATTCATTGATCTCACAATATGTCTAGGGAAATTCAGTTTGATGTCAATCAGACGTAAAGATATAAAATAAATATCTCAAAATAAAATCATTACCATTTATGACATTCTAGGTGCTATAAATTTTTGTGAAAACATAACAAGAATTTTAGGATCAGGGTCTAAATTTGTGCCAAACAGTTTTCCTACATTTGAATAACAAAAAACGAATTACATAATATCCTCAGAATTATATACATTATAACCAATATTCTTTAGGTCAAAATTATAATCTCCATCAGTAGGAATGTTAAATATCTTAGCGATTTACACAGTAAATATAGAAATATCTCAATCTTCAATTTGTGAAATTACAATATCATCTAATATTCCCACACTAAATAGAATTGATTTGAAGAAATGACACAGTTCTACCACATATAAAAATGATGTGTCTTCATCACTGACCATTTGTTCTATATTCTGAAAGGCAAGAGCTTACCTCAACAACATGTTAGTTCGGTACAACCTTTCCAATTCAATCACCTTACCTTGTAAGATTTTCCTCCCTAATTAGCATTGACGTTTGGTGTTACAAGTCTCTCTTTCTTTGATTATCTTTTTCATGTCGATTACTATCAGAGATTTTTGATGGATCGAAGAGAAAGGGTTTTAAGGTTCATGTTTGGATAGAAAAGAGAGGTGAGTATTTTTCAGTTTTGAAAGGTTTTGATAGAAATCAAAGGGTTTATAATTTGAAACGGATCTCAAATCCTTTATTCTCATTTCATTTAAGTACATAAAAATCAATAAATTATTTAAAATAAAATAAAACATACTTGGAAAAAAAATGGAAGTACAAGAAATTAAATTATTAAAAATAGTTAAGTGTAAATTAAAAAAATTTACATAATGACTTAAAAAATAAAATAAAATTTTCATTTAAAATTAAATAAACCTAGATCCCCCTTAATAAAATTAAACCAAGTAGTGGGAATTGGTTTATTAAAAATATCAGCTAATTGAATTTTATTACTTACAAATTCTAATAATATATCTTTTTTAAGAAAATGATGTCTGATATCAATATGGTTAGTCTGAGAATGATTAATAGGATTTTGTTGAAATATTTATTTTGAATGTATTACCACAGAAAATAGGTATATTATTAAAACATATTTTAAATTCCATAAGAGTTTTTTTCATCCACAAAAAATGTTCACAAAAACTTCGTACATACACATATTCTACCTCACCTATTGACATAGAAACTGAGTGTTGTTTATTACTAGACAATGACATTAATGATTTTCCTAACAAGTGACAAGTCCCTAAGGAACATTTTCTATCTAATGTAAAGCTTCCATATCTAGTATCTGAATATGAAATTAAAAAAATATTAATTTTTTTATAGAAAAGATGTTGAAAGACAGTTCCTTTTATAAATCTAAAAATTATTTTGACAACACTTATTTGAGATTCTTCAGGATTAGACTGAAATATTTCACAAATACAAATTGATTACATAATATTTGGCCTACTAGCAGTAAGATATAATAAAATTCCAATCATACCTATATATATCATGTTGTCAACTATTTTTCCAGTTTTATCCAAATCAAGTTGTATATTAGTACACATAGGAGTTGTATATGTCTTTTTGTTCTCAAGTCCAAATTTCTTCATTAAATTAATAATGTATTTCCTTTGATTCAAAACAATTCCAATATATTTTTTATATAATATAATTCCTAGAATGAAATTAAGTTCTCTCATCATACTCATTTAAAATTCCTTTCTTGCATTATATTTGAAAACTCATGACAATGTATTTTGTTTTTTGAACCAAAAATTACTTCATCAACATAAATTAAAATGAATAAAATAATAGAGTTTATTGTATTCTTAAATAATTTTGGATATTCCATTCGAATAGTAAAATCATATATCAAACGAAAAAACTTAATCTTTAATACTAAGATCTAGGTTCTTGTTTATATCCATAAAGAGGTTTAGTAATTTTAAAAATAGATTCTAGTTTTTGTGAATTTTTAATACTAGGAGGTTTCTCAGCATAAGCATCACTCAATAAATAACCATTTAAAAAGGCAGAATAAATGTCTATATGGAACAATTTAAATTTACAATGAGATGAATAAGACAAAATAATTAAAAGGGATTATAATATTTTTATATTGAAAAAGGTCTTATCATAATATATACCTTCTTCTTGATAATTTCCTTTATCTACATGTATTGATTTATTTCTAGTTTTTATTCTTAGATCATCTTGTTTATTTCTAATGACCCATTTAGTTTCTCTAACTGGATAGTTCTGTGGCTATTCAACTAATTTACAAACATCATTTATCATACACTAGTTTAGTTATTTTTTCATTTATACCATCCAACTATCATCAACTAAGGATTATTCTAATTTCATAGGTGCTAATTAGGGTAGAAAAACATAAAACCCAATAATATTTCATAATTGCCTTCTAATTTTTGTCACTGGGTGCAGGTCTCCTATTAGAGTTTCTAAATGTTGATTATTTAGGGATCTAGACTATATAGGTAAAACACGGTTAGGTAAAATAGTTTCATGTTCATCTGAAATGGACTAAATTTTATTTATATCATTTCCAAAATCATCATTCATGATCTCAAGTGTCATGTTACCATTACATTCAAGTTCATCAATTTGGTATTTACTTTTCTTAAAGGGATCAGATTTATCAAATTTCACATGAACAAATTATTCACAAATTCATGAATATTTATTAAAAACTCTATATGATTTGTAAGTAGTAAAGTGTCCTAAGAAAATGGATTTATCTGATTTTGGATCAAACATACCTGGATTTTTCATGGTGTTACAGTTGTAGCCCTTGCATATAGAAACATAAATGTAATTTACATTAGGTTTATGTTATTCCAGAGTCCATAGGGTGTCTTTTTGAAAATTAGTTGGATTAAAACTATATTCATTATATAACAGGATATGCTTACATCGTCTTAATAGAAATAGGGAGGAAGAATGTATTCATTTATCATATTCCTAACAATTTCCTTTATAGTTCTATTTCATCTTTCATGAATTACATTTTGTTGATGTGTTCATGGTGAAGATATGGTGTGTTTAATATCAATATTTGAGAAGAAGGAATTGAATTCCAGATTTTCAAATTCTCCACCATGATTACTTCTAAATTAAATTATTTTAAAACCATTTTCATGTTGAATTACTTTTCAAAAACATTCAAATATGGTAAAAGAATAATTTTAACATTTTAGAAATAAAATCCAAATTAATATAGAATAATCATCAACTAATACATATAAATATAATTTACAATCCAAAATTTATATTCATAAAGGTCCAAAGAAATCCTTATGGACCTGTTATAGAGAATAAGATGTAGATATTTTGTTAACATATTTGAAGGATCATTTGTGCTGCTTTCCAAGTTGACATGAATCATATAATCTATCACGTTCAAATTTGAGACTAGGAAAATCAAAAACTAGTTTTTTCTCATTTAAATGTTCTCATGAATATATATTGAAATTTCAATATCTTTTATGAAAGATAAACCATTCATTTATCTTAGAATATAAACATTTTACTTTTTGATTACACTAGGAATTTATGTACAGGGTATAAAAATTATTAGTTTTGGGTGCTCTAAATTTAAGCAATTTATCATTAAAAAGAGAACAACAGTTGTAAGAAAAATCAATACAATAACCATCATAAATAATTGGAGAGATACTTATCAATTTTTGTTTCAATCTATGTATATAGAGTACTTTGTTGATTGAGACAATTTCTAGATATCTAACAGTTCCAATTCCAATAATTTTACCATTGCTATTTTCCCCAAATGTTTATAATCCAAAATCAATTTGAGTTATTGTTCTAATGTTTGATGACATTCCACTCATTTTTGGAGTGTCCACTATCCATATAACATATTTTAGTTCATCTTCTATGACCTACATCCTACAAAGGTATTCAAACAAATGTTTGTTTATATACCCATATGTTGTTGGATCCAGCAGTGTTAGATAACATAGTCCTGGGAATCTAGACATTTTATTGTTTTTCAATAATAAATAGAATTATGTAAAATTATTTCAAAAAATTCATTCCTAATCTAAATTATTTGAGTTTGACATAAAAAACAATTTTTAGATTTGTGTCCTTTTGTTCAAAAATATTTTCAAATTACAATTTTTGTACTTGGAACAGAAAAATTTATAATGTTTTGGATTCTCACCATTAGTGCATATTCTATATCTTTCCTTTTTAATAACATTATTTATGTTTATTAAATAAGTAATCATATTTCTCTTCCATAATATTGTACTAGGTTACATGTTTATATTATGAGGAACTAAAACAAGAATCAGAATCTGGTGAGTAATAAGATTGTACCTCATCATTTTCTTCCATAAAGAACATATATTTTATAGAATATATTATTCCTTTTTTGAGTCAGACATTGATGAGCTGCTAGAGTCTACATAAACACTCAAATTATATTTCATTTCTTTTTTGTCTTTCAGATAAAAATAATTGTTCTTAAAAAGGTTATTTTTATTTTTTCCTTCTAACTGAGGAAATTCAGGTCTTATGTGAACCATCATTATTCCATCATAGAATCAGACTTCCTTTGGTTATTTTTCATCATTTTTGATGGATTTTATGAATCCATTATTCTTTCTGTAAAATTAATTGAACTTTTGGTCAAGCTAAAATAGTTCCACATCTGAATTAGATGAATCAAAACACTTTTATTTCACATTGATTTCATTCTTCATTTATCTACTCTTTTTTTTGGATATTACATTCAAAGAAGTATTTTTTTCTCTTCATCTGGACATTATTCTCATTTGATTCATCTTCCATCTCAACTTAATATATCATTAGGGTTAAAATTAATTCTTTCATAGTAAGATCTTTTACGGTTGATAATTTCCTAATAGCTGATAAAATTCCATTCTATTTATGTGTTAGTACTCTCAGAACTTTTAGGGGAAGATCTGCTTATTTAATGGGATCTACCAAGTCTGAGATATATTTAACAATTTAGGCTCACCTTTCATTTATCTTGTAGATTCTTTCTCCTTCAAATATTCTAAATGATTCAAATTTCAATTTTTCTATGGCATACCTAATTTTTTTGACATTGTCAGTTCCATCTTAATCAACTATAATTTTCTACCACATTTCATAAGCAGGCATGCACTGAGGTACTCTGTTGAGTTCATCGGGTCCTAGAACATAGATGATAGCATTCATAGCTTTTGAATTTATGTCATACACTTCTTCAAGAGACACATTCCATGTTTCATGTTTTTTAGGAATTTCATAAGGACTAAATTTTTTTATTAGACTCTTTATCCAAGATTTTTTAGATAGATGATCATCCATGATTTCCGGCATCAATAATTTTCCCAATTAATGCGTGGAGCTCAAAACATTGAAATTTTATCTTTTGAATCATTTATTATTCTCTTAGTATAATTCTATAAAATATTCATCTTTTCATAGCTTTGACAAAAGCTCCACCCTTGGATACTTATTGTTGGATCGGGTTATACCAAATATGCACAAGGGGGGTGAATTGTGTCTTTTATCAATTATTCTCGAATTGTGTTGATTTCCAAATCAGTACTTTAAATTTATTTTAATGTTTATGCAAAGGAAAAAAATATATTGAAGGATGCATTGATCTATAGTTGTTTGGGGAACAGAAGACCCCTATTCCACTCTAGCAACGCTCTACACCCACAAGTTTGGTGATTTTCACTATCTGGTCCACCTATTCCACAGACCGTCCACAATTGAGTGCAAGAAGTATACACCTTTACAAGTTAAGGATAAAATAGAGCCTTCTAGATCATACATAGAACCAAATAAAGAGCTTTATATTAGAATATGGTTACTCAAATTAAAAATATTATTTTTTTGATAATATTTCCCAGTTGTTCTTCATAGTTGCAGTAGCACGCAACGTAGAGCAGATGAATCGACGTCTTCATATAATATTTTCATTAGGTAAGTGCAGTTTTGAGTTGATCCAGTTGAAACAGATATAGAAATAAATCCAAAAACTCCAAAAACAATTAATTCATTATAGATCTTCGATGTAGAATATATGTCTTTAATGATTGTCCACTTCTTCATAAAAAATAATTCTAATAGATTGTTCTTGCAGCAGATCTGTGTGACTTGAATATCTTTGTACAAATTGTAAGAATGATAAAATTTTATGGCTAATAATTCTCATCCTTTTTTTGATGATTCACCTCTTCTATATAATACAAAATATCAAATATATATAGAATAAAAATAACGTTTTCCTTCCAAAATTAGATCCACATATTTCACCTTTAGAATCACAGTATTCAAATGTTTGAATAACATAGCAGTCGTAACTCTCCTAAATATTCGGCAAGAAAATCTTATATTAAATCGATTTTTTTAGTCATAAATAAAAGGCTTTCAATCAGTCAATTAGTTATATTAAAATTGGGCATTTATTCTTCCTTGAAATCATCTTGATAATCCTCATAAAGAATATTGCTTGATAAAGTCAAAATTTAAATTTTTGATGCCAAAAATAAGGTTGAAAACATAAAAAAGATGATACATTTTTCTAACATAAGGTTGATCTTAAACTTATGGCTTATAATCCATACTTTTTCATGCTTCAGGATCTAAGATACATACTTCATACATTTTGATAAAAATGAAACGTTGTTCAAAAAAGTAGGATTGATGAAATCTTATGGTTGCTCACAGAAGTGGGATTGATGAAAATGTAATGTTTTTCACAAAAGTAATGTTGATGAATAATACATTTGAGAAATAAACGTAGCGTTTCATACTTACATAGGGTTCATCTTCCATACTTTTATGGTAACATAAATGTAAGGTTCCTTAATCATACATTCCTTATAATGTATGGTTTCTTAACAATAAATATCCAAAAAAGTAAACAATTATTTTCATCCTTACGCTACACACTTCAATGTATGGTATGAACAGTGTTTCCAGAACATGTTAATACACTAACACGATTTCTGAACATGTAGAGCATGATCAATGTTTCCAGAACACGCTGAAAAGATTTCTGAACAGAATGTAAAATATTCCATGCAGATAAAATGCTTTAATATTATTCCAAAATAGAAAGATAAATAATATTAATTTCTTGAAGTATACTAAAGGTTATATATTTAAAATTAAAAAGAACAGTATTTGTGAGCATCAAAATAATTATAAAAAGACAAAAAAAAATTCTCAACACTCTCCCCCTAAAAATAATAAATTTTAGTTTTGTTGAAAACAATACATTATCAACTAAAATATAATATAATGGTAACATGGGACATAAAAATACTGAAATGGAATAACAATACTATCAACATCCATAGATATCACTAAATGGAATAGCCATACGACCCACATCCATTCCCAATGTATTAGAGGTTATAACATTTCCACCCGTCCTTGGTTTATAACAGAGCCACATGTCATTTCGTTTATCACGTAACCACCCATAAAATTTTCTAGTACCATTTAATAATTATAACACATAAATGATTTAAATTATCAATATTCCACTCATCAATCACAAGAATTTAATTCATGATATTGAAATAATCAGTCCATTTCTAAATCTATTTAAATCATTTAATAAAAAAAATTTGAATTAAGGTGTCCCATAACATTTCAAAACATTTTAAATAAATTATAATTTTAAAAAATTCATCTATATATAAATAAATTCATAAAAACCATTTAGAAAACATGTATATGAAATAGAAGGACTTAAATGAAGAAATTTTAAATGATTTTAAAGGATGTTTTATTTAAAGAGTCCCTTTCAACTTAAGAAAAACTTGAATAAAAAAATTAAGGAATAACATTAAATAAAACATCAAATAACATGAGGACATACCGATTCATTATATAACACTTAAAAATGGTTGTAAAAAACCTTATAGGTTAAAAAGGTGAAAAATATCAATATATGCCTCAATGAATGGATAGTGAGATGATGTCACTTACAATGATTGTATCCTAAGATTAACTACAAATAAATGATGTAATTATGAGTGAACAATATAAATACACATTATATAATTGGATATTATGTGTAAAATAATCATCTATCATTAACACATATTCATATCATGACATAATCAAGAAGTATATGTTTATTTCAATTAATGAAAATTTGGTTAAGAAGTTCCTTTACATTGTGTCTGATTTTTTTTGTCTGTTGTTCATATCCCTGAATAACTAACTTAATTAAATTATACATGCATAAAAAACTTTTTCAAGTTTATTAATACAATAATATCACTTATTATATATACATAAAAATCATATAACTATTCATGTTCTTATCTGTCATTTTTTCAATGTTTGGAATATTAGTCAAAAATAAACTTGTTATAATTAAAAATTGTATGTGTGATCAAACATCAATTATATACAGATTTATATTAAAGATTTAGATATCATATATATCATATATATACAGTATATATTTATTTTTTATATTCCAAAACATTTGGATATATGAAATGAAATTTACCATTATTGGAGATGGTAAGCTGTACATATGCTTGAACGCTACTTTCATTTCAATTTAATTTTTAATAGAATGAAAAAATAATGATACAAAGGTATATTATAATTACCATATAAATAATTTTTATATATGTTACATATTTTCAATAATTTTAGCCTTTATATGTTCCACATATAGCATGAACGAGTCTTATGACTTTGAGGGGGCGATAGTCTGCACTTCCTCGAATGAAATTATCGTATTCATACAACATGAAAAGCATATAAGTATGTTGTAAATGAAACATAAAGAAGAATATATACAACATAAACGTATTATATATCAGATATAAATAATTTTCCCCCATAATGGCCACAATGAGAGGTGGTAGGAAAAATCGAACAATCATCGTTTGGTGAGGTATATGTTCATCGTAAAGAGAAATAGTATGTTCAAATCCATTAGATGGAGGTGTGTGTATGTTTTGTACAAATACATATCATAAAAAAGAAATTAATATATTTATGATACTGGTGTTTTTATTTAATCAAAGAGTAAAAAGATCATAAATATTGGAGAAGAAAGATAAATGAAAATAACTTGAGAGATGACGTTACCCTTAGTTAAGGTAACTCCCTTTGGTTTGAACCAAAAGGCTTTCTTGAATTTCCTTATTCCTAACATAAGTATTCTAAGATGAATATATGGATTTTTTGAGCTTATTAGGGAATATTTCAAATGAGGGAACGGTGCATGAGAGGTGAGAGTAATGGGTTAGAGGTGGTATCCTTTTATAAGAGGAAAGAGGGGCACTTTAGGAAAGTTTTAATGTGTCATTTTAATATAAACATTGTTTCAGATTTAAAAAGGTCCACAACTAATTATATTAAAAACTAAGGTTATATTTTTTGTAAATCCTTTCATCAAATTGGTTTTATAAAAATTTAAGACAAAAACATAACCTTATATTTTATCTTTATCCCTTAGTTAATTAATTTTAATTATATAATGTTATCTGGTATGTTCATACTATATGGTTAATATAGTTAAAATAAAATTCAAAAACAAACAAAAGTAGTTAATTAATGAACTTTTTAACCTCATATATGTCATTTTTATGAATAATAGTGTTTTAGGACTCCTTTATCATTTAATAAAATATTAAATTATTTAAAAAATCATTTATGCCAATTTTTATACTATTCATATCATTACTTTTTATAAATACATAACAACTTGGAAAATTCCAAAAAACATCATTAATTAAAATATAACAAGTCATAAACTCTAAAAAAATTCGTGGATGGAATAAAAATTTTCATAATACATTTATTTTAATATTTATAATCTCATTTATTTGAAACATTCTTTAATGAGGTAATCACTACTTCATCATTGGGTCATAAAAAAGTTATTTATTTAATGTCTAAAAATTTTAAATAAAATACCATGATATATGAAATATTTTTATATTTTTAATTACTACTTATAGTAAAATATATCATTTATATTACCCAGCATTAAATTTTTTTAGTAAAACAATATATGTTTATGATATTTTTATTTTTAATTTATGTAAAAACGTTATTAATGTCATTATCTTAACCATGTGGCTTCCAAATGCCAAAATTTATACCCTAGTATTTTATTGGTCATAATTTAATAATATAATAATTTTAGGATAGGATTTAATGTAATTTTATATTATTTTTGTATTATTTTTTCATTGATTTAATATATTTATATTTAAATGCGGTAAATAAAATTGAAATTTTAATATTCAAAAAAAATTATTTTCATCCTATTGAAACAAATTTTAGATACTAATGAATATCATAGATGTCATATTTTTTGAAATTCAATTCACATATATGGTAAAATTTCTTTTAAATGAAAAAGTCGGTTTTTAACTACTATGCAGTAGTTTTCACTCTTCACCAAAAATTGAATGTTTCCAAGAATATACCAAAAATTCACCCAAATCTAATTTTGATATTAAAATTTTAAAAAAAGTTTTCTATTTTATAAAATTAAAAAAATATAATTATAATTTATTAATTTAAAATTAATTTCTATTCTCAAAACAATAAACCATGTTTTTAAGAAGTAAAAAACTACCAATATATTGATATGTGTTTATGTTCAATTTCAAATTGAAATTTCATCTAATGGCCAATATTGGATTAAATGATGAAAATGTGATATAATTACAATTTAAAACTAATTAAATAGAAAATATGATCAATAAATAAAATTGTGTTTAGGGTTGTATTGACATAAAATAATGTATTTTTCACTATTCATTAAAAATTTAACTTGATCAGAAAATACAAAAATTAATCCAATGTAAATTTTGATTTCCCGATTATAGAAGAAGATTATTTTGTAAAATAGAACATATAAAAGTGACAAATACTATATTTAAAAAGGGTTCACCATCAAAATTTAGTAAAACTACCTTTTTAAAATATTAGAGTATTTATGCTTAAAATTGGATTCATTCCTATTTTAATCCATTAAATTTTATTGGATAATATAAAAACATTTAAGAAACATGTTTAATCATAATAGGGTTAGTTCTATTCATTACAGCCAATTCAATGGCAAGGTATTATCAAAAAGTTAATGTAATAATAATATATTATTATTATTTTTTGTATGATTATGCCTTGTGTGAAACACGAGATTTTGGATAAACCCCTTGTTGTGTGTCGAGTACGCTATCAGAAAAATTGTCACCTTTAACGTAAAATTAATATCTTATTCATAAGTATAAATAATAATTAAAAATTATTATTCTATAAATACATATACCATTACATTCTTGGTCAACCATATTTCATCATATAGGATTAGAACACATGTTGTAATAGTTTATTATTATTATAATATTAAATTTACCCTTATTTAGCAGAATTTCCATTTGACCATTGAAAATAAAAATTAACAAAGTTACAATTCATAATGTACAAAAATAAAAGGGACCTATTAAAAAATATATAACATCTGATTCAAAATACGTATTAAATGTTTACATATTCAAAACATAGAATTGGTAGAAATTAATTTAAAATTGGATCCAATAATCAAAATGAGAATTGAGGTATTTTTAAACTAAAAACCATCATAAGATTGGCATGTGTATATATCAAATTTAATGTGAAATTAATTCCAAAGAGAAATATTGGACTAAATTATAGAAATATAATCCAATTACACTTTAAAACCATTTAAAATGACAATTTAACTATATAAATAAATTATACGAAAAGACAGTTTTGAATTAAAATGCAGTATATTTCACTATTCATTAAACTATGAAGTTTATCATAAAAATGAAAAATAATTGACAGAGGTATGTTTTTATATCCCAATGCATATGATGATGTTTATTTTTTTCAAATATAATTCATCATATTCTCAAAAACTACATTTAAAATGGGTTTCCATCAAAAGGTGATAAAACAATATTTTTTAAAGAGTATTCAATTTATATGTAAATTTTAATTTGATCTTATTAAATTTATATAAAACAGATGTGATGAGTTTTAAAATATAAATTGAATATATTACATATATATTTCTTTAATAAAATCTTACATGAGTTATTTTTCTTATTTTATAAACACAAATAATTTTTATATAAATAGTTTTTCAAAAAAACATGTATTTTATATTAAAATGGTTGTTTTATTTTCTACTTAATTCGGAAACTGGTGAATCATTATATAAACATATTTGAACCATATATTCAAAATTTAGTTAATACAGATCATTCCCTTCATTTTAACAACTATGTTATAATTGTAACATTTAAATATGAATATTTAGATGTTCATTTAAGCATGATTTTGTGTATAATGTAAGCTATAGAACATAGTGATTCTTTCATAAATCATTGGATAGTTCATCCTCTAAAATTAATAAATTTCATCCTAGGAATTTGAATATTGGTTCGATAATAAGGATATGAACTCTAAAAATACATTTATTTCTGTCCCCCATCGGAAAAAGGGTCAATAAGACTAACTCCTTAAATGAAATAAAGAGAAGTACAGAGGTCAAACCTGATAAAAAATACTAGGATTTCATATAGTAATACAAGGATATAAAATAAAAAATAATTGTCAATTCCTCTTGGAGAGTGATAGAAAACATGATCATGAGAATGTTATGAATTCGAAAACTACAAACATGTGTTTAGTTGACAAGTATTTGATTTCAATGAAGAAAATTTAAACAAAAATTATTTTATTATGATCAATTACATAATGTTGAGGATTTTATTCATGGTCTTGAATATGAACATTAGGAAACATACTTACAAGTCAAATAGAGATTCATACTTTAATAAATTTATACTATAGACTCATCTTTTCTCAAAATGATTAGTATTTTTGATGATTGGGTCATACCGAAAGCACAAGAATCGCTTTATAGATAATCATGTAATCCATAAAAGATAATCTATATATTTACACTATGTTTTTTTCATTATCCAAAAAAATCAATAAAAGATCAGATAATCTCTGAAAAATTAATTACTTTGGTAAGGACTAAATTTAATCTCCAAAATTAAATAGTAATACAAAAATCTTTATAAAATTTCATGTTTATATATTCGATAAAATTAATGTATCCCAAATCAATTATTATTAATCCGTAAAATAAAATAACTAAATATAATAATTCATACTAACAAAGCACTTGTCATAGGCTTTTGGTAGGTGATAAAGTCCATTCTCAATCTAGTTATGGGTTCAATTATCAGAGATGTGTCTAATGTGATGGTTTTCCAATCATTCTGCATGTTTTCCATTTTCAAAATTACCGTTAATCACCTTAACATGGTGTAACATATACCCTAAAATGGGATTTCTATGACATTTAGAAAATAAACTCATATGATATCTCCTTCAGTTAAGAATACATAATAATACCTAATGTCATCTAAACCATCCTATTATACCAACTATAAATCCCCAATAATAAAACATTACATAGTCTTGAGACAAGTGGATAATTTTGAATTCAATTCACATTAAGGATCTTTTCAAGTTTAATTTTTTATATAATTATGAAATTACTAATACATATCATCCCATAATCATACAAGATGATACTATCAAAATAGTACCCACTTTTCCACCAAAAGAAAAACATTTAAAAATAAAACATTATTTCTTTTCAACAAATAATAATTCATTTGATACCCTTTTTTAGAAAAAAATTTAACCTATAACCCATATAAAGGACAAATAACATACAAAATATTACTTGGGATATAATCATACATATATAGATTAACCAATGTTCAACCTCACACATATCAATACTCTAAATGGAATAACCATATGACTGACATCCAAACCCTATGAATTAGAGGTTATAATGTAACCACCCATCATCGGTTTGTCACAAAACCACCCTTATTTTTTATGACGTGACCAATTATCATTATTTTATCATATAACGACCCTATAAATGTACTTGTACCATTATATAATCATAACACACAAAATATTTCAATTGGAGAAATTTCGTCCATAAAATTTATTTTTATATTACAAGAAATCATTTCAAGATATTTCAATAGTCAATCCACATTGAAAATATATTTCAATACCAATTTAAACAACAAATTTATTGTGGGATTTATTTTTAGTTTTTAAAAATATAAAGTCTTATAGAGGAACGAAAATATCAAATAACTGTTACAGCGGTGGAGAATTCATTATCGGGGCATAGGTTAAAAGCATTCCATTTTATAGTTAAGTTAAACGATTCAAAAAAAGATTCCTTTTTTAACCATTTTAATTTAATTAAAACTAAAAGGGTTTATTATACCTCTTATAATAGAATTATGTGTATGTTATCAAAATATGCCTCAATGGAAGGAGATTTAGACGAAGTCCCATACAATGATCATGTCATTAAATTAAGGATAAATGAAAGAAATAAATAGGTGTCAAAAATATAAATACACCTAACATTAGTGTATGTTAATTGTAAAACCATCCTATGAAAGTCACCCATATTATTGTAATAATAAAACCAATGACATGGATATTAAACCAATTGTACTGAAACTCAGTAGATATTTCTCTTACATTGAGTCCAACTCATCATGTACAATCTTTACATTCCATAATAATAAAAATAGGTTTTTTTATTTAGAACCATTCTTATGTGTATTATTCCATTTATTTAAATTAATACATTGTAGTAATAATTAAAAAATTAGTTATGTTGATACCGAATTTTTTATCAGTATTTGGTAAATGAGTAAAAAATGAACTTGATTTGATGTAAATTGTCCATGTTATTATAATTCCATTATATCCAAAATTATATTAATTTTTTAAATATCATATATATAGTATAAATGTATTTTAGAATAATCCTTAATATTTTAATATAATAAATGAAATTCATTATTCATGGAGGCAGTTGGTCGTACGAACGCGTGAACTTTACTTTCATTTAATTATCATATTTAAATATTCAGAATTAAACTATAATTACAGTATTAATTTAATGACAGATATGTATAATAGGTATAATAGAACCATCATTTATATGGATCATTTATAATATGAATGATTCATATCTTTCTAAAAAGGTGATTGTCCACACTTTCTCAAATAAATTATCATATTTACAAAACATGAAAAGAATAATGGTATATTAGAAATAAAATTTACTGTGGAATAGAGATAATATAAATATAATTTATATCATATATAAATAAATTTTCCAACATAATGTACACCATGATAGGTGGTAGGGGAAAATTGAACAATTATCATTTTGTTAGTCAGTTGTTCATCATCCATAAAAACTATTTGTTTATTACCCATTAAATAGATATGTGTTTATGTATAGGTTGAAACATTATCATAACAAACTTCAATTATATTAAGTATATTTTTTTGTTATGTAAACATAAATTAATAATATTATAGGTAGTGAAGAATAAAAATGAATCTAAAAATCATGATAGAATTTGTTACATCTTAATCGGGTAATTTATTTGGTTTATACCTAGAGGATAATTTGGGTGGTATTATGCCAATAGGGAGGATTCTAGGTGAGGGGAGGGATTCTAGGATGATTTTTGGGGAGGTATTGGCCAATCATAAGGTTTAATTACGTGTGATTATTAGTGAAGGGAGGGTAACATTTTCTAGGAGAAGAAAAGGGAACCCTTTGAAAATAATAAATTATTAAAATAATATAAATTAATTGTTTAATTAAAAATTATCAAAATGGAAATAAGTTGAATATGAGATCAGTATAGGTCAAAAAACAGTAAATTTATAATTTTTATACATGTGTTTAATTTGTTTTAAACAGTAACTTTTCAGTTTCCTCTTAATTATTGTCTTTTAATATTAATTTTTTGTAATAAAATTTTAATTATTAAGAGGGTATTAATTTTAATTATATAAATTATATTTCTCATATATAGATACTTAATATATTAGAAGAAATTTTCACAGTCACATAATTATTTTAATTGTTTTTTAGTTTTTTTAAATAATTTAATAAATTAATATTTTTATAAAACATCAATTATGTGATGTTTTAAACTATTCAATATATTGAATTGAAATAATCTCAAAAATGAAGGATAACATCAAACCAAAAAAATTATTAGTCTTATAACAATTCATATTAACTTATAACATTCGTTTATGACATAAATTATTTCATATATAATTTATTTTAATATTTATAATATCGCTTATTTTATTTCCTCATTAATAAGTCTATTATTTATCATAATTTTTCATATTTTAATATTTCTATATAATGTCTAAAAATTATAAATATAATTCCCTAGTGTAAGAAATATTTTTATCCTTCTAATTTGTATTTGGATTCAAATATATCACTTATATAAATCTATATTATAGTTGTTTTATTTATAATATATAAGTTTATAACATTTTTTATTCACATTAAATTAATAGTTATAAATGTCATAATCACATCCATATTACATTTAAAATATATTTTCATCCAAAGGGTTGTCTTGGTCATCCATATGTAATCAAATATTATTATGTAATCCATTAGTCTAAAGTCCTTTGTTTTTTATCCGGATCAAAATAGTAGAATTTTTTATCATTTAATTTTAACTCGACGAGTTAGTTGTAAAACCGAGTATCAGAACGATGTTCATATTATTGGATTCTTTTTTGACTGATGTTATTGGGTTGGAGAAAATATTTAACGTCTTCCAAGGTGGAATGAGATGTTTTGGGAATACAAGACCTGGTAATGGTGTTCACACAGGTTACAAATATTTATTCAATCTGTCTGAGTAAAACTATAAGGTTCACCCAGTTTTAAAATCTCGGATATTTTATTTTAATTAAATTTAAGGTTAAAGTGAGATTTAATTAAATGATATTATTTGAATTCATTATTTATTAAATTAAATTTGAGAAAATTTTATTAAATTTCCTTTTATATCTATAATTTATTTATTTAAATCTAGTTGAAAACAATTATATTAATTAATGTTTTAATGGGGAGTCTTGGATTTTATCAATGAAGCATTTTAAAAAGTGACAATAATAATGTTTATTTTTATGGTTACTTTATTTAATTAAATTGATGTTGTGTAATTTAGTTAAATGATGTGAATCGAGAGTATTTTCTAATTAAATTTAGGTAAATAGAATTTAATTAAATTATAAAAAATGGGTGTTTATTTAATTAAATTATTTGTTAAGAAGAATTTAAATAATTGATACCGAATGGAGGATTTAATTTAATTTAATTTAATATTGAGAAAATTTTATTAAATATCATGAGTTGGAGAATTTATTTAAGTAAATTCTTTTTATGAGAATTTAATTAAATAATGTTTACATGGGTGTTTTGAGCTTATCAAAGGGGAATAATATTTAAGGGTAATAATAAAAATATGATGGTTATAATAATAATAATTATTATTATTATTATATTATTATTATTATTATTATTATTAATAATTTATTTTTAGGGTTTTTATTTTTAATTTAATAGTGGAATAAATGAGGTAGGAGCACCCCGACTTTCTCCCATATGTGATGAGTGACTCTCCTCAACTCTCCCATGGTGGCACACTACCCATTCAACACAGCTTCCTCCATGCACATCATATTGTGGTGGTTCTTTAAGAAAGTTATTCCATCTCGGTGAGATGAGCCCTTCTCTATGGGTTTTGTAGTTCTCATCGACTGTTTCAGGTCTCCATCACCCGTGACACACCCATGGTGAACCAACCATGGGGGGCACCCCACACCTCCTATATCTCTTCTTCGAATGGATATATCATTTCGGTTATTTAATAAATGTTTTCAGACTTTGAAAGGTGGTGCCGAAGATGTCTCGAGACACATTGGTCCATATTCCAAAGATCGATGATGAAGGAGAAGTGGTTCGCCTCGATTCAATTCACCACCATGTTTTTCAGATTGTTGCAATCCTTTTTTTTGAGTGAATTAGAATTTTTTTCATATTGTGTGTGCGCAAGGGAGAAATCATTTTGAATTATAAATCATGTCATGGCCATTCATTGAGGTAGGGTTCCTAACTTTTACTAATTAATAAAATGCAGTTTAATTAATTTAAAACCTTTGATAATGGTGACTCTAATGTTTGAATAAATTTTTTATTTTTTTGATGTTGTAGTTAATTGTGAAATAATAATATACCTTGAGGTTTAAATTGAGATAAATAGTCATCGATTAATTATGAGAAATTAAATAGGTTATGAGTATATAAGTAATTATGTTCATTAAGATAATAATTATCGGTGGATTATTTATGAGATATTAAATTGGTTATTTTTATATAAATAACTATGAATTACTTTTTTTTTTTTGGAGACTGTAATATATATAATTAATAGGGGATTAATTATGAGAATATGATTTGGGGCTATGCAGAGGTAATTATTTTTTGAATTAATTACATGATATAGAGATGGTTTCTTGGAGATAATAAATATTTTAATTAATTATGTGGTATTGAAAATGTGGACTTGTGGCTAGTGAATTAATTAATTAACTAGAGTAATTATTCTTAGAGGTTAATTATTGGGTTAAAATACTTTTTGTGTTTAACTAATTGTAGAATTAGTAATGATATTGATGTTGATAATTAATTGATTTATTATTTTTATTATTAAGTGGAGAATCATAACTTGGGAATTTATGTATTCATATTTATGGAATGGTTACATGGAAATTCACGGGTGCGTGAATATGGAATGGTAACATGGATATTTGTGGTGTGTGGGTATGGATTGCTAACCAAGAAATTCATGGGTGTGTGAGTATGGAATGGTCATATGGTCATTCGTCTTGTGTGGGTATAGAATGGTAACATAGACATTCTAATGTATGTGACCATGGAATGCTAACATGGCCATTCATGGGTGCATGTTTATTCAATGGTAACATGGAATTTTATTTCATATGGTTGGAATGGTAATGTGGACATTAAAGGGTGTGTGAGTATTGAATAGTAAAATGGACATATGTGTTGCATGAGTATGGAATGGTAATGTGGAAGTTCATGGGTCCATGGGTATGGAATGGTAACATTGAAATTTGTAGGTCTGTGAACATGGAATGATAACATAGAAATTAATGTGTGAGAAATTTATGGAATGATAACATCATTCAAATTGTTGAAACATATGAATGGTAACATAATAATTATCTTGAGTGTTTAAACAAGGAATATTAAATATTGTGATAAATAGTTCTTTATACATTATTTATATATATAATGTTCCTGCACAGACTCATATTCCTACTACAATATGAACCAGGTATTGTTGTATGGTGTCCTTTTTGAAACATGGATGGGTTTTGGGTTATTTATTAAGTTCTGTTATATCTTCGATTACTTGAAAGCTGTTTAATTTTATTCATTTTTCTATATTTAGATAGACAATGATGGTCTGTCCTACCATGATATAAATCTCATAGCCTATTTGGGTCACCATATCACTGAGGTACCTGAGTAGACTCTACTTGATTACCATCCGTTGAAAATTGCTTGTTGTTTTTTACTTTTACCTATGATTTAGATGCAAAGGGCCTAGTGGGAGCTTGGGATTTTCATAGAGATTTCCCATAGGTATTGGAGCCTTATAATTTTTTCTATACTCAAATGTAAATCATTATGATATGTTTACTACTTTCACATTTGTTCCACCATGAAAATCATACATTGTATGAACTAGTGTTGGCCATTTTTATTATTTAGTTGATATTACAATTGATTTCTGTTGCATTACTTATTTCTTTTTACTGTATCCACTATTTTCATCTATTTATATATTGTTATACTATTGTGCATGATCGGATATAAGGGTTTAGTCTCCTAACTTACTATCCTTACACCCTTGTTTCATGTCTGTAGTATCTGGCATATGAGAAGGTGCACTTGACGTCATGTGGTGATCGGTGTGGCTACTATTCAGATGGTAAGCCATGATGGGATGTCAAAAAGTGGAATCAGACGGATTATTCTTCTTTACATTTTCATTTTCATTATGTTATGGGTTGGTAGAAATTATAGTAGGAATGCATCAGTGATCCGTTAATATTTGTTCTTGGGAATGATCACCTCATGTAAGTTTAATGACCAAGTGGCTAGAGATGGGAATTGATGTTTATAATGTTCAAGGTCACAGTTGATATGATTAAACATTGAGGTATGTCTGTATTTTCCTTCTCCTTATTTATTTTGATAAATTTGATTTTTTTGCCTAATATAGAATGGAATTTGTATTACATGTATCATATTAGGAACTTAGGGATTCACATATCTTGCATAAAACATTCTATGTAGTTGAATTATTTGGATGCTTTCTAATTTTAATTGTGTGATTTGGGTTGAATTCCATGTTTTTAATTTCTTAATCATGTCTTGTTGTATAACATTTTTATATGATTATATGACATTTTTCCTCTATTATTAGCTTATTTCACTATTGTCCCATGATTTTGGGTTGTATCATGATATTGTGTTACATTTTATGATAACATGCTAAAGATGTTTTGATGTGGAAATGTCTTTATAAGTAGAAAATTTATTTGATTAATTTATAATGGGATCTATTATATGTTTTATGTTGTATGGCTGCCTTATAATTGGAAAATGGTTAACTCGTGTATTCAAAAAATTGAAAAGGGGTGATAAAGATAAAATGACCAATGAAAAAACTGTATATTTTAAATGGGAGCCAAATTATATTGTTAATGTGTATGGAATCCATTCCAATTAGTATAGGTATACCCATGTGACTGATCCTTGTATAAACAAAGAGTGTTGGAAATTGTTATAAATGTAAAACTATTGAGTTTTGTAAATGTTTCTATTGTGGGATATCTTTTTAATGATACTGGTTTGAATAAATTGGAAACTTACAGTCCTCCTATTGTTAAAAGGAATGTAGATATTAGATTGCATATTCTAAATGAATTGACACTGAATGATCAATTTTAAAGATGAAATTTTTTATGGCGTTCTTTTTTTTCCAAAGGGGCATTTTTTTTAAAACCATGTTCCTTAGTGTGGAATAATACTCATTGGTTTGTTAAAATTCATTCTAAAGATTATATGATGAAATGAATTAGTGAAATTACTAAAATAATGAGAGGATTTTGAGCCTAATGATTTTTTCTTTTTGTGACCATGATATTTGGTTAACGTGTATGCTTCTTAGGGGACCAGACAGTGGTAGGTATCACCCATAGAACTAGAGATGCTTTCCTTCAACTGTGAGATTTTTTATATCTGTATCGTTAAAGTGTCGTTTTCCTTAGTAGTACTTTTGGAATTTAATGACTAACACCATTATTTTAAGTGGTATTAATTAAATCATGACTCTTGATATGGTAATAAGCATTCGAGATTTCTTGGTCCCACAAATCAAGCATGGCTCGAGCATGGTCTGTCGTAAAAGGCATTATTGGGTTAACTCCAAAATTGTTACAACCCAACGCATTAATAATGGAAATCCATTATTATAATCATTATTTAAGGTATATTTATATTACGAAATAAAATAAAATAGTGTGATACTAAATATTATGTTACAATTAATCATAATTTTTTTTACTTCTCTATTTTGAATTTTGAAAATATGACATGAACAGTTGCATCCAAAATGATTTTTGGGGTCTGATAGAACAAGAATAATTTTTTGTTGAATAGTTACCTTCCCATATGAATTTTTATGTCCCTTATTAATATTAACCTAATAGTAAGAATAGTAAATTACATATAATAGTATATTTATATGATTTATGTAAAATTATGATATACATATATCTTGGAGTTTGTAAATAAATGACTTAAATTTGTAAATTTTTAATAATATATTCTTTTATTGGATTTTCAAACCCAAAGGATATTGGTGAGGAACCGGCCTTTTCCTTACTCCCTCTACCATGAATATCTTCATGAAAACCCTTACAAAGAAGACAATAACCCTAGAGGTCAAATTTTTGGATAGAATCGACAATGTGAATGTCATGATCCATGACATGGAGGGCATACCTCCTCCCCAACAACACCTTATTTTTTGTGGGAAGGCAACTTGAAGATGGTCGTACCCTCTACGACTATAGTATATATAATGAATACACTCTCCACCATGACCTCTACCAATATGGTGGCACAAAAAGTGGAAGAAAAATACCTTCACCAAGCCTAACAAGATCAAGAACAAGATGAATAACATAAATCATGGTGTGCTCTAGTTCTACCAGATAGACGACTATCGTAATGTCCATATGGTGCAGATAGAGTGCCCCAATAGTGAGTCCAGTGTCGGCACATTCATTGTGTATCACTTTGGTCATCACAATTTTGGAAACTGTTGTTTGAATTATGTTTATCAAAAGTTTGGTGGTTATTAGGTTTAATTTTACTTCATGTTTTAGATTCAGATTATTTTTTATTGGTTTGTTTTAAAACATGGTTTTTTTTCTTAAGTTGATTTTTCATATGCTTATAATTCCATCGTTGCGGCAATCCAGATCTATTAGTTTTTTCAACCCTGGTCTTTTTCATCCTTCAATTAAACATTAATATATTTAGAATTTTTTTTGGAAAAAGGAGATAATTTTTGAATTATATACATCAATATACGGTTAGGGTGAATTTTTTGTTTTTTATAAAATACACGATTTTTTAATGAATAGTGAAATTCGATAATTTAAAAAATAAGTAAATTTATGAATTATAGAGTCATGGGTGATGTTGTTTTGATGTATGCATATTTTGGTTCAGATTCACATGATAAAATTACTATATTTAGTCATGGAAAACTTCTTCTTTCTTGACATTGAGGGAAATTAATAAACTAAGGATTAAAATAATTTAGAAAACACCACTCCCCTCAACTAAAAATACCACCCTTCACATCCTCAATTCCTTACACCTTTAAAGCTTCAACCCTTCTCTATGTTCTACCCAAACATCTTACACATCCTTTCCCCCATGTCCCAAAGCTTCTAGTCTCATCCAAATACCAATCCAATGTTCCTTAAGGAGGATGCAAGAGGAAATTCATCTCTCTCTCTCTTTTCCTTTAATTTCCTTTCAATTTCATGTTCATTATTTAATCTCACCCCTAATATCCTCATTCACATGGTATCATACCTTCATTATTATACATATAATGTAATGTTATAATAAAAATGAGTTAATATATCACCAAACCCCCTTCTCATTTTATTTTTATTTTATAAAGGAAAACATACTGTGTGAGTTATTAATTTATCCCCTTTAAGAACAAGAAGTTTTCATTTCACTTTACCAACTTCAGATATGGTTATGAATTTTTTATTTGGTTTAAAAGGATTATTTTATATGTATTACATAATATTTTATTGTCTGTAACTAAATTATGTACGAATTATTATTTGATTAAACAAAACAAGTTTGTTGTGGTCGAAAACATATCTGAATTAACATAGAGGAACATCAATAAATTATTATCAAATGATTCATTCCCATGGTCTGAATTCTTTTTTATAAGATCACTTCATGATCTATAACATCATAAATAACATATAATTAATATTCTGGATGTTTATCCATGTTTTAAATGAATATCCATTTATGAATACAAGTGAACCACTACTCAAAAATTTGAAAATGAGCATTCCTGAACAATTATTTTAAACTCCATAACCCATCGAAAATAAATTTAATGAACTTAATAAAAACATAATTAATCTTATTAATGAATAAAATTTTCTCGAATTGATAATTAATGATTATAATGTGGTTATACATAATATTAAATTGTATAGAGTGTTTAGATATGATGTAAGGGAAAATTCTCGAACCTGGCTTTCTTTCTTCAAGTTCTCCCTCTTTCACTACATTTTTGGTATGGTTACTCCTTAAAAATAATTTTTTAATCATTATATTACCGTTTATGGTATATATACGTTTTCAAGTGGATTTTACATTAAAAAAAATTTCATCCAAATGAACTATTAATTCAAAGACTCGCCTTTAAATTCTCACTAAAAGATAATGGTTTATTTATCAAGTATGACATTCCCTCATTGTTTTAAGAAGAAAGTGTTTATGAATATGTTCTTCTGAGATGAAACACTTTTCTTTACATGGGTTATTTATGTACACTAATTATATATGGTATATGTTCCATTCTTGACAATGAAAATGTTATGATTTGATGAGTGCAGCCAGAATTATATAGTGCAATATGAATGTTTAAATGTGATGAGTATTCCCATATTTAAAAAGTGTTCTATTTAATTTGGTAAAGTTATTAATCTCATGAGTTAATGTGAAGTTATTTTTGAACATGAGGGTATAATTATTCACAACTATGTGTGAATGTTGACCACTAAAACATTTTTTTTTATTACCATAATTCAATTCATTTATTAATGCTTACTATAATGTTAATGATCATATGCCTATGTATTGATTATGATCACTGATTGTTATATGGTTCATATATATCCTCTTAATGGTCTCTTAGATCAATCATTTTTGTTTCATTTCATCATGTGACTACTAGTACTAATGAGTATTCAATGGAAAATATGAATCTTGAGAATACAAAATTAAAAAAATGTCTATGATTTATATTGTAAAATTGATATATGATCATAGAATTCCAATACTCTATACGATTGTATTCTGGTTGTGTAATGATATTATTTTATTTATCGTTAAAATTTTGTAATAGAAATTTAACGGAAAGTTGTGTCTTTATAGTTGGTATCAAATAAAGATATAGTTAATTTAGGAATTAGAATTAGTGAACCCTAGTGAAAACTTATAGTATGAGTGTAAGTAAAAATGTGCATATAAAAAGCATTTATAAATATGGTAACCAATAAGATATTATTTCATTGTAAACTAAAACATGAATAAGTTATTTATTTATGACTAGAAGACTTATGTTTTGTTCTAACCTCTTTTATTTTTGAAAATGGTAGGAACAAGGAGAAACCCGGCTAAAATTACGTGCGAGGGCCAATGCCACGATTTCCAGAATGGCATCCCAGGTGGAGTTTGAAACATCATGGTGATGATTATGAAACTATATCAGGTTATGAATAAAAACATGAATAATGAGGAATTTCATCCTTCACGAAAGTGGGAGAAATCGGCTATCGACTGTTTTATGAGGAATCAACCACCGAAATTTGGTGGATATTATAATCCACTAGTTTTGGAACAATGGGTAAACTCTATGGAGGATATCTTTTCATTACTTCATTATTCTATGATATAGAAGGTGGAACTGTATATTTATCATCTATATATATAGGCTGATCAATGCTAGGTGTTGATTAAGAACACCAAGAGAAGAGGCCAAATAGATGAGAAGGAATGGTAAGACATTAATATAATGTTTTTAACAAGTATTTCCCCAAACTCTTCATAAGAAGATGGAGATAGAATTCCTAAAGATCAAGAAAATGTAAGGATAATCTTTAATTACCAATGATGAGAATATTACAAGGCTTTCATGGAATGATTCATGGTTTTTTATAAAAAACGATAGAAAATTTGATAGATTCTTTAGTGGATTAGACCAACACCTCCAAAATGCTCTTGAAATTTGAGACATTGGGTGTTATGAAGAAGTCGTTCGATGTGATCTCAAATTAGGTTTGGAGTTTAGAGAATGGTCCAATGGCTATAGAGATTAGATACCAAATGTGTGTTTTCAGGCCATAGGATCTAATGTCAATGGTAGAATTAAAACTCAATTACCCACATGTCTAAAATATGGGAAGAAGCATCTTGAGAGATGCCTCAAATGGATTGATAAATTCATCAAGTGTGGTATAGAATTCCATCAAGCAAATGGATATTAAATAAATGATAAGGAAGAAGAATGTGGTGGATGAAAGGAGAAAACCACCCTTGGTCTGATGCTACAACTATAGGGAGAAAGGTCACTATGAAAACCAATGCACTAAAATGCGAGTCATTGAGGGAAATCATATTCAGAAGCCACCAATCCAAAGGATCAAGTTAGGTCTTATTCCATCACTACTGCAGAAGCTGATCATGAAAACAAAGTCTTACAAGGTACACTATCTATTAACTCAATAATGGAAAATGTATTATGTTATTCTAGTTCTACACATTACTTTATATATTTCAAGATTTCTAGAACTAAAGAATGAAAGCCATGAAACATTGTACTAGAGATATATATAAAAATACAAAGTGGTGTAATCATTAAAACCAAAATATTTGACTCTTCTATAGTTTGCGTATATTGGAGGATTCTTCCATTGAATCTCTTAATACTACCTTTGGTGGAATTAAATGCTATAATTGGAAAATATTGGATCTCATTATATACAGAACATATAAACTATCAGGAAAAGAAAATATCAATTCATATTATGAACCATACCACGATGCTATAAAAATTGAAGGAGGATAATAAATCTCCATTGAGAAGTCATTATATAGTGTGGGAGTTGATTCCCTAGGAATAAGCATACCATGCTCAAATGGTTGAGTCAAAGTAATGTATTGTCTTAGTGTAAATTTCCATCATGAGAAAGTATGATGATGTATTTCATGAACAGTTACCTAGAATTCCCCCATATCGTGAGGAAGAGTTCTCCATAAATCTTACGCAATGATATAATCTTATGTTAATGTGTCCTAATAGGATGGCTCATATCAAATTGGAGGTGTTAAACAAGAAGTTTCATGATGATTTCGACAAAGGGTTAACACACCCTAGTGCATCACCTTGCGGTGCACCAGTGCTCTTCATGAAGAATAATGATGAAAAAATGTTGTGGTGTATTAATTATCATGAACTAAAAAAGATCTCTATAAAGAACTAGTATCCTCTTATAGGGATTGATGACATGTTTGGTATGTTATGATGAGATCAATACATCACAAATGTAGATCTTCATTCTGGATATCATTAGATAAAGGTGAACAATGATGATATTCAAGATATTGTATTCCATACAAGGTATGGGATCTATGAGTTTCTGGTGTTTCCATTCAGATAGATTATTTCCATTAAATCTTCCTGGACTTGAGGAAGAGTCTTCAGACAATAACCGATAAATTTTTGGTAGTGTTTATAGATGATATTCTCATCTACTCCAATATAAAGGAGGAACATGAAGAATATGTTAGTATTTTGTTGGTAACATTAAGGATATGTTGCACTCCTTGTTCACCAAGATTAAATTTAGGATGCACCAATTATAATTCTTGGGCCATGTGATCATTATAGGGGTATTTTTTACAGACACATAAAAAACAGTTATTGAGGAATTGACAAGAACCTCTCATGTAATAATAAACCATAGTTTTCATGAATTAAACGGTTACTAAAGACATTATGTGAGACGTTTCTCACGATTTCCATGTCCTCTAACTATGATAACATGTGAAAGGGTGATGTATTTCTAGATGGATGAATTATTCAGTGAGGTAATGATAAGGTTGATCACTCCACATTTACTCACATTAGAAAAAGTGTAGAATCGTTTTTGAGATATGGTGAGTATTCAAATATTGTATTGGGTAGTGTACTCATGATAAATAATAACGTGATATCCTACACCTCATTACAGTTGAAGATCCATTAGAAGAACTACCCATTACATTATCAAGAGCCGGTAGTTGTGTTTTTTCCCTTGAAAGACTGTTGGCACTACATTAATGTTGAGATGTGTGACATAAACACTAACCATAAGAGCGTATAGTATATATTCAAACAAAAATAGCTCCACATTAATCAATGCAAGTGGTTTGATCTAATCAAGAACTACGATTGTTCTATTCATTATCATCCAGGATAAGAGAACAAGGTAGATGATGCTTGAAAAAGAAAAGATTCTTATATATTATCCCTATTACGGAATGATAATGACCCTACCTTTTTTATATTAAAAAAATGGATTTGGAAATCCTAAGCGAAGGGGATACATCCAATATTTCCTATATGATTGTTCAACCATAAATCCAATATATGATTAAGGATGGAGAATGGGATGATTTGGAGTTACAAAAGAAGGTGAATACTATAGAGGAAGGGAAGCTACAAGAGTTCCATATCGATATTAGTGGTGTGATCCGATTTCGAACACGGACATGTGTGCCTTCATCACCCGGGATAAAGAAAGATCAATTGGACAATGCACATAGCTCAAAATTCCCTATCCATCCTGATGGTACCAATATGTATCAAGATCACCAAGAACACTCTAAATGGATAAAATGATAATGGAGATTGTGGTATATATCTCATGGAGCCTGGTATGTCAACATGTTAAAGCAGAGAGACAAAGTTCAAAATGGATAATGCATCCATAACCTATACCCTTGTAAAAATGGGAGAATTTTACTATTGGATTATTCATGGGACTCCTGAGGACATCGATGGGAAATAATGTGATATAGGTTGTGGTTGACCAAATCCTTAAAGATTGTTCATTTTATCCCTATCTGGGAGATATATAGATTGAAAAACATTCAATGATATATGCGAAGGATGTGGGGAGACTGCATGGTGTCCCAATATCAATTTTATTTTATCATGATCTAAGGTTCAAATCTAAATTGTAGAGATTTCATGATCAGGATTCGAGTATTCAATTAAGTTTTAGCTTGACCTATTACACAGAAACTAATGACCATTCTAAAAAGACTATTCAGATGAATGAAGACATGCCAAAAGCATTATCATAAGAATTCAAAGGTGAATGGGATAAAATTATCCCATTTGTTGAGTTCTCGTTCAAATATTGCTTCCACTTGAATATTCCAATGGATCATTATGAATCTATATATGGAAGATGATGTAGAAATCCAACCTATTGGGATTAAATTGGGTAATGGAAAATACTGGACCAAATCTTGTACATGGGATGATAGAGAATGTTCAATCCATCTAGAAACATATATAAGCTACTCAGAGTCGACAAAAGAGGTATGATGATAATCGTCGAAGGGATATGGATTTCAAAATTGGAGATAAATACATCCTTCGAATATTAATGAGGAAGAGAGTCAGATGTATTTTTTCCTAAATAACAGGATGTTATGCTGAAGGTACCTTATCCCCTTTGAGATCCATGATTCCATGGGAGTTGTGGTTCACCAGTTCGCTCTTCCACAAAATATTTCCCATGTTCATAATTTGTTTCATGTATCACTATTGAGAAATTACATAACAGAATCCTCACATGTACTGAACTCAGAGGTGTGTCAACTAGAATATTATATCTCATATGAGAAGTAGGAAAAAATGATTTTTTACTAGAAATATAAGGTTCTAAAAAACAAGTCAACCAACATTTTCAAAATTTTGTGAATTAATCATATGTTTGAAGATGAAAAATGGTAACCAGATGAGGTGATGAAGGAGATTTACCCACACCTGTTTGTGTAATATGAAATTTTGAGGGCCAAATATCAATATGGGGGGTTGAATGTAATGACCCAATGTTTTATCAATGTAAATAAATTATTATATTCATTCATTAAACTATAATAAAATAAGTAACAATAATGGAATATAATGATACTAAATACTTTGTTACCATTATATATATTTTTTTACTTCTGTGTTTCGAATTTTGAAAATAAGACTTACACGGTAGCGTCCATGATGATTTTTGGGTTTTGATGGAAAAAACATAAATTTTTTTGGGGAATAATAACCTTACCTTATGAATAGTTGCCTACCCTAATTAATATTAACATAGACTTATGAATATTATACTTACATCTGATAGAATATATATAGGATTTAAGTGAAATTATGATATAAATTTATCTTCGAGTATGTAAATATATGATATTAAATTTGTATTTTTTTTAAAAAAACTATTATTTTATTTAAAAATTATATTTATCATATTAAAATATTTTTTTAAAAATGGATTTCTGTTTTAGATTCTATACGTTGAAAATTTTTATGGGTGAATTTTCATGTTTTTTTCAGAAATACATGAATTTTTGAAGAGTAGCGAAATATGATAATTTAAAAAAATATGTTAATTTAGTGAATTATAGATTCATGGGAGATGTTATTATGATGTCAGAAGACATTAGATCAGATTCACTTGATCATATTACTATATTTATTCATAGAACACTCACTATTTCTTATCTCTCGGCAAATTAATAAACAAATGATTAAAATATTTGAAAAAACCCCCTCTCATCCACTGAAAATATCACACTTTACGTCCTCATATCCTTACACATCTCAAGCTTTGATCCTTCTCTAAAATATTCCCAATAATTATCCGTAGCCCATATATCATCCCGCCTTTTTATAACATAAACTTTCATTACATTACACAAAACTGAGGATCTTTAAGGTTTAGTGTCTTGGAAACTAGGAACATAATACATGAAAACAACATAAAACATTCCTCTTAAAAACTTGAAAGGCTTCTCCTTATGTTCATCCTAGGTTCATTACTGCATCTCATAAACTGGGGACATACATCAAAAGAAAGGGTGAGCAAAAGGCCCAGTAAGGGAAACAAGATGAACATTTTACATGTGAACTTGAGATACTTTAATAAGGACATGAAAAGAACTTTAAGGCATGAGAAAGAAATCATGAGGCATTTCATAATAAAAATAACATTTTTCATAACTTGAATATGTGGCTGCAACATTTAATATTGAAAATCATTTCGTTTCACCAAGGTCCATCCCCAAGGTGTCATTAAAAATTACCAAGGTTATTCACCAAGGCGTCGTTAAAAATGGTCATCTCTAGAGATTAAGTCTTTACCCAATGCATTGGAGCGCTATCAGGGCGCAACCTTAAATTTGCGTTTATTATCATGTGATCCACATATATAATCATCAAACATTTCATAAAGAACCCATGTAGCACAAAATAAATGGGTTTTATTTCGTAATCATAACGTTTTAAAAACTGCTTTAAAGACATGATCTTTACATCACATTAAAACCCACAGAAAAGGAAGGTGGGACTCATGTATGTAAATCACATAATTTAAAATAGAATATTTTGGTATATATGTGAATACCCCTTTAGAAGAAAGAGCTTTTAGTATTCACTTAATAATATAAAAGAACTTTAGAAAAAGAGTGAGACATTTTGAGATGGAAATTCTGCAGCATTACGGCTATGTTACGAGGTTTTAGAAGACATTAAAAAAGAGGGAAAATGGGTAAAACATTCATAAATGACCCATAAAAGAGTAGATGGACAGAATAAGAAGGATACATGATCATGGTAATGAAATTTCAAGGACATACCATTTGAAATGAAAAACATGGAAGAAAGACAAAAATTAGATTTCTCTTATGAAAGTTAGGCAGCCTAACGACGTTACTTAAACATCAAACACAATTATTTGAAAAGATCAAATAGTGTCTCTCATCATGTGAACATAAGAGTTCAGTATGATAGATATATAGATAATGCCCCAACATAATTAAAAAGGAACTTGAATGACTTGACATGAAAGTAGAACTTTGAGAAGAATGAGAAGGGTGAAAGAATCCCCTAAAAATTCGGCAGCCTAACGGCGCCACTTAAAACTTCAAAATACTGAATTGAAGAGATCAAATGGGGTCTCTCATCATATGAACATAAGACTCCAGTATGATAGATATAGAGATCATACCCCAACATAACAAAAAATGAACTTGAAAGGATTGACATGAAAGTAGAACTTCAAAACAAGAAGGGTGAAGAAACACTTAAAAATTCGGCAGCCTAACGGCGCTACTTAAAACATCAAAATACTGAATTGAAGAGATAAAATGGGGTCTCTAATCATATGATCATAAAAGATCAGTATGATAAATTTAGAGATCATACCCCAACATAATAAAAAGGAACTTGAAAGACTTTACATGAAAATAGATCATGAAAAATTAGAAGGGAGAAAGAGTCTGTTACAAAACTTTCGGCAGCCTAACGGCGCCACTTAAAACTTCATAAAACGAAATAATGAGAGTAAGAGGGGATCTCTCATTATATGAACATAAAAAGGGCAGTAAGAGGAGTATAAAATAACATCCTCCAACATAATAACATGTAGCATAAAAGGAATGACATAAAAGAGATTACTTGAAATGAAAGAGAGAGGTCGGATCCCTTACCTTAAAATGTGACTCTTGAAACTCAAAGTTTTGGACCTTGAGGGCTTGGGGGCACCTTGGGAGGACTCCTTGAGAGGTAAGAAGACCAGAAAATCATTGGGGGAGAGTTGGGAGTGAAAACCAAAGGAGGAATGGGTGGGTATTTATAGGGAAAGTGAGGGGACAAGGCATTAATGGCCAAGGGACACCTCATTAGTGGTTTTGGCAAAACCATGGGCTTGCCCATGGTATTGGCCACTTGGGACACCTCATACCTTATATTACTATTCACACTTCGACCATATTGAATATATACTTAATACATCATTTAATGATGTCATTAGACACCCGTAACTTAAAAACCGTATTTTCACTATTCATCGAAAATTCAACTTTCTCAGAATAATCCCAAAATTTCACCTTAACCAAATATCAACGCTCTGATTAAAAATATGAACTCCATTTTATAAAAATAATTTTCTAAATATTTTTAATTTAATTTTTAAATAAAAGCACTATTCACCAAAAATTCATTTTTTCAGAAAAAACCCCAAAAATTACCATAGCATAATATCGGTGCTCTGAGTTCAAAAATGAAATCCGTTTTATAAAAATAATTTTCTAAATATTTTTAATGAAATTTTTAATTAAAAAACACTATTCACCCGAAAAACTAATACTTGAATAATAATTTATGAAACTGTTATTTAACCATTTTATTGAATCACATTACTTAATCAAGGTGCCTAGATTATATTAATACTTTCTTTAAGTGAGATTACTAATCCATTTGGTCACATTACTAATCCTAAGCGTAAAATCACTATTCATAATATACTATTCATCAAAAATCAAGTTGATCTTATTAGACTCGAAATTTCATAGTGAACATAATTATAGAAGACCATTTTTTGAAAATTATTACACATTTTTATTTATTTAAGGTTTACATAAACATTTTTAAAATATCCTTTCTCTAAAATTTATCAAAAATATGCATACTATATTTATATGGACATTTGAAAATTCATAAACTTCATCATAAGAAGAAATCCAAATTTTTATTTAAAACAAAGGATTACACAAGGCAATCACGGTCTACTTACATAGCCCCTTATCACACCAGTATAGGACCTAAGTGTAAGGTGTGCTAAGGTGAGAGAATCTGAGGGAGGCTCGGCCAACATCGCACGAGTCGTAATTTCTATTAGTTTGAACTTCTCACGAAGGCGATCCCGTTCTAGCTTCACACGATGAAGTTCAGCTTGGGTTTGGTCCAAAGCAAAGCCCAGTGGTGCTACCTCCTTCCCATGTTCTGTTAGATGGGCTTCGATCGGTCCAAGACTACTGGGTGAGGCCATCGAATCTTCTTTCTATATTAATTAACCAAGATTTCTTGTATTTAGAGATAGTAATCAAAACATTTAGTTTCCAGCGGTCACATTGACCAATGGTCAAATAATAGTCAAAACCCAACAGTCTCATTTTAATTATACTCATGTTATCAAATGAAACATTTTTGTTGAGTATAAAAATAAAATAAAATAACACATAAAATTAGGAAATAATATTTATTCAAAAATTTCGGGTCGTTACAATCTTCCCCCCTTAAGAAATTGCATCCTCGCAATTTTTAAAATTGGGTTTTGAAATTTCATTGAAAGTCCCACATCGGAAAAGGAGTCAGTAAAACTATTACTTTAAAAGAAAGAAAGGGAAGTACAAAGGTCACCCGAGTTAACCCATACTAGGATTCCATGGAGGAAAACATGGACATGGAAGAAAAAAATGGCAATTTCTGGGGGAGAGTGATAGAGAACATGATTAGGAGAACGTTAACCATAAGAAAATCACAAACTTATGATGTGTGTAAATGGTCTTTGATTACCAAGTAGGAAACGTAAACCAACAACGTTTTTGTATCACGTTCCTTTTCATAATTTTTAGGAATTCATTTACAACATAAAACAAAAACATAAGAAAATATACTTATCTTCATGTAGAGTTTCATCCTTTAATAAGTTTATACCCAAAACTAATCTTTTCTCCAAATTATGAGCATTCAAAACTACTTGGTCTCATCAAAACACAAGAATCATCTTCATAATCCACCAAAGATTAACTATTTATTTCTTCTATCTTTAAACATTATTCCAAAAACAGAAAGGGTAAGGTAAAACAACTATTCAAAAATAAATAATCCCATAGGAATGGAAACTACTTTTAAATCTTCAAAGTTCCATGGTACTACCCAAATTTCATCGTAGTCCATTCCATAAATAACTGTCCTTAAAAATCCTCAAAATAAACCAAACTAAGATTGAAACCCAAATACAAAAAGGATTTGATAACATAGTCTTCCAAGGTAAACTTTATCATTCATCTCCAAACAACATCAACCACTCCTAAAATCTTAAAAAAAAAGTAACTAACCTAAACATATTTACCCCAAGATAGGTTAATAATTTCCATAAGTAACCTAAATTACTATAATTCCACCTTAAATTCATCGATTCTTCAAAATATAATTCAACCCTACTCTTCAATGAAAATATCGTAGTAATCTATTTACCTCGATCATATAGGGTCCCCAAAATAGTGAAAATATTCCAAAATAATAATCATATTTTAATCCCCTAGTCATCCCTGTCATATTAATACGACAATCGTCCCATTTCCTATCACATTGGTTGTTTGGACATGTTCTTCAATTTCCCACCATTATTTATGAAGAGAAAGCGTAATTAGGGGCTTAAGTACTTAGCCAATAATCATGAAAAGGAACTGAAAGCATATAAGGATAACTTGTAGAAGAAAAGTATACCCTAACTTGGGAACCCCTAGGTTCCCATCTAGGTTATCCATGATCATATATTCTTATGTGAATCTTTATTTTATTTTATCTTTGTTCCTTTAACAATGGTTCATACTAAGCTTATGAATTTACCAAAGCATATCCCTCGGGAGTGTCGTAACCAAGAGTGCAGCAAGGCCCATTGTTGTGTACCAGTTCCCGTTCGAGTCTAGCTCAAAGCGGTGTTTTCGGGTTTTACCCCTATGTACATCTGTGCCAGAGCCACCTCTACCTGCTCGTATCCAGACAGGGATGTATTTGCTTGGCAACCCCTTACTCAATACTCACCAAAATACCAGGAATATTTCCTATTTTTTTTAACTTTTCTATAGGGTTCTTCCTAGAGTTTTCATATCCTAATTTCCACAAATAACTAAACCATCCTTTCATACCAACTATAGCATCCCGCCTTTTTATAACATAAACTTTCATTACATTACACAAAACTGAGGATCTTTAAGGTTTAGTGTCTTGGAAACTGGGAACATAATACCTGAAAACAACATAAAACATTCCTCTTAAACACTTGAAAGGCTTCTCCTTATGTTCATCCTAGGTTCATTACTACATCTCATAACCTGGGGACATACATCAAAAGAAAGGGTGAGAAAAAGACCCAGTAAGGGAAACAAGATGAACATTTTACATGTGAACTTGAGATACTTCAATAAGGACATGAAAAGAACTTTAAGGCATGAGAAAGAAATCATGAGGCATTTCATAATAAAAATAACATTTTTCATAACTTGAAGACGTGGTTGCAACATTTAATATTGACAATCGTTTCGTTTCACCAAGGTCCATCCCCAAGGTGTCATTAAAAATTACCAAGGTTATTCACCAAGGCGTCTTTAAAAATGGTCATCTCTAGAGATTAAGTCTTTACCCAATGCATTGGAGCGCTATCAGGGAGCACCCTTAAATTTTCTTTTATTATCATTTGAGCCACATATATCATCATCAAACATTTCATAAAGAACCCATGTAGCACAAAATAAATGGGTTTCATTTCGTAATCATAACGTTTTAAAAACAGCTTTAAAGACATGATCTTTACATCACTTTAAAACCCACAGAAAAGGAAGGTGGGTCTCATGTATGTAAATCCCATAATTTAAAATAGAATATTTTGGTATATATGTGAATACCCCTTTAGAAGAAAGAGCTTTGAGTATTCACTTAATAATATAAAAGAACTTTAGAAAAAGAGTGAGACATTTTGAGATGGAAATTCTGCAGCATAATGGCTATATTATGAGGTTTTAGAAGACATTAAAAAGAGAGGAAAAATGGGTCAAACATTAATAAATGACCCATAAAATAGTAGATGGGCAGAATAAGAAGGATACATGATCATGGTAATGAAATTTCAAGTACATACCATTTGAAATGAAAAACATGGAAGAAAGACAAAAATTATATTTCTCTTATGAAAGTTTGGCAGCCTAACGACGTTACTTAAACTTCAAACAAAATGATTTGAAAAGATCAAATAGGGTCTCTCATCATGTGAACATAAGAGTTCAGTGTGATAGATATAGAGAAGGGTGAAAGAATCCCCTAAAAATTCGGCAGCCTAACGGCGCCACTTAAAATTTCAAAATACTGAATTGAAAAGATCAAATGGGGTCTCTCATCATATGAACATAAGACTCCAGTATGATAGATATAGAGATCATACCCCAACATAACAAAAAAGGAACTTGAAAGGATTGACATGAAAGTAGAACTTCAAAACAAGAAGGGTGAAGAAACACTTAAAAATTCGGCAGCCTAACGGCGCTACTTAAAACTTCAAAATACTGAATTGAAGAGATAAAATGGGGTCTCTAATCATATGATCATAAAAGATCAGTATGATAAATTTAGAGATCATACCCCAACATAATAAAAAGGAACTTGAAAGACTTTACATGAAAATAGATCGTGAAAAATGAGAAGGGAGAAAGAGTCTGTTACAAAAATTTCGGCAGCCTAACGGTGCCACTTAAAACTTCATAAAACGAAATAATTAGAGTAAGAGGGGATATCTCATTATATGAACATAAAAAGGGCAGTAAGAGGAGTATAAAATAATATCCTCCAACATAAGAACATGTATCATAAAAGGAATGACATAAAAGAGATTACTTGAAATGAAAGAGAGAGGTTGGATCCCTTACCTTAAAATGTGACTCTTGAAACTCAAAGTTTGGGACCTTGAGGGCTTGGGGGCACCTTGGGAGGACTCCTTGGGAGGTAAAGAGACAAGAACTTCGTTGGGGTAGAGTTGGGAGTGAAAACCAAAGGAGGAATGGGTGGGTATTTATAGGGAAAGTGAGGGGACAAGGCATTAATAGCCAAGGGACACCTCATTAGTGGTTTTGGCAAAACCATGGGCTTGCCCATGGTATTTGCCCATTGTATTTGCCACTTGGGACACCTCATACCTTATCTTACTATTAACAATTCTACCATATTCAATATATACTTAATACATCATTTAATGATGTCATTAGACACCCGTAACTTAAAAACTGTATTTTCACTATTCATTGAAAATTCAACTTTCTCAGAATAATCCCAAAATTTCACCTTAACCAAATATCAACGCTCTGATTAAAAATATGAACTCCATTTTATAAAAATAATTTTCTAAATATTTTTAATTTAATTTTTAAATAAAAACACTATTCACCGAAAATTCATTTTTTCAGAAAAAACCCCAAAAATTACCATAGCATAATATCGGTGCTCTGAGTTCAAAAACGAAATCCGTTTTATAAAAATAATTTTCTAAATATTTTTAATTAAATTTTTAATTAAAAAACACTATTCACCCGAAAAACTAATACTTGAATAATAATTTATGAAACTGTTATTTAACCATTTTATTGAATCACATTACTTAATCAAGGTGCCTAGATTATATTAATACTTTCTTTAAGTGAGATTACTAATCCATTTGGTCACATTACTAATCCTAAGCGTAAAATCACTATTCATAATTTACTATTCATCAAAAATCTAGTTGATCTTATTAGACTCGAAATTTCGTAGTGAACATAATTATAGAAGACCATTTTTTGAAAATCATTACACATTTTTATTTATTTAAGGTTTACATAAACATTTTTAAAATATCCTTTCTCTAAAATTTATCAAAAATATGCATACTATATTTATATGGACATTTGAAAATTCATAAACTTCATCATAAGAAGAAATCCAAATTTTTATTTAAAACAAAGGATTACACAAGGCAATCACGGTCTCCTTACATAGCCCCTTATCACACCAGCATAGGACCTTAGTGTAAGGTGTGCTAAGGTGAGAGAATCTGAGGGAGGCTCGGCCAACATCGCACGAGTCGTAATTTCTATTAGTTTGAACTTCTCACGAAGGCGATCCCATTCTAGCTTCACACGATGAAGTTCAGCTTGGGTTTGGTCCAGAGCAAAGCCGAGTGGTGCTACCTCCTTCCCAAGTTCTGTTAGATGGGCTTCGATCGGTCCAAGACTACTGGGTGAGGCCATCAAATCTTCTTTCTATATTAATTAACCAAGATTACTTGTATTTAGAGATAGTAATAAAAAAATTTAGTTTCCAGCGGTCACATTGACCAATGGTCAAATAATAGTCAAAACCCAACAGTCTCATTTTAATTATACTCATGTTATCAAATGAAACATTTTTGCTGAGTATAAAAATAAAATAAAATAACACATAAAATTAGGAAATAAGATTTATTCAAAAATTTCGGGCCGTTACAGCCCATCCTCCATGTTAAATATCATCAGGTCTCCTTAAAATACCAATACAAGGTTTCTTTTGGAGGATTCAAAAGGTAATTCTTCTCTCTCTCTCTCTTCCTTCAATTTCCTTTCAATTTCATGATCTTTTCTTAATCTCTCCCCACCTATCCTCATCCACATGGTATGGTTACACCAGTATCATACATATAATGGAATATTTTTATAGTAATATGCTAATATATCATCCAACCCTCTTCTCATCTTCTTTTTATTTTTAAAAGAAAAACATTGTTCGTGTGGTGTTAATTTATCACCTTCAAAAATGACATTTTTAATTTTATGATACCACTATCAAATGTGGTAATAAAATAAAATTTATCATTGAAATATATTTTTTGATATGTATTATATCTTATTTAATGTTCTAGAACTTACTGACGTATATAATACTAAATTATTAAACAAAACAAGTTTGTTGACGTAGAAACACAACCTGAATTAACCCAAAAAAACATCATTAAATTATTATATAATGATTCATTCTCATGGTATATAAAATAATTACTTATAAGATCATTTTACATTTTTTAACATCATCAATAACATATAATTACCATTAAATTCGTTTATCCATGTTTTAAATGAACATCAATTCATTAAAACAAGTGAACCATTCATCAAAACTATGAAAACGAACATTACCGAACAATGAATTCAAACCCAATAACTCATCCAAGAGCCCATAGAAATGATTTAATAAAACCCTAATGAATCTTATTAATGTATAAATTATTTTGGAATTTTTAATTATTGAATAAGATGTGGTTATACATGTCATTATTGTGAAGAAACAATTCAGATACAAGGTTAGGGGAAATTCTCGAACCGATCATTCTTTCTTCAGTTTCTCCATCTATCAATCCATTTTTGCTATGGCTACTCCATAAAAATAATTTTTCATCACTATATAACCTATTATGGGATATACATGTTTTCTAATGGATTTTATTTAAAAAAAAATTCCATAAGAAATAATCATTCAAACCCATGCATTTTACTTCTCACATAAGGTAGATGGTTATAGTATCATGTATGAAATTCTCTAATTATTTTGTGGACCCAATGATTATGAATGTGTTGTTGTGAGATGAAACACATTCCTTTACATGGGTTATTATTTTTTATTATTGATATTTTTTCTGTGTGGAATGTTTGATAAATAAAATGTTATGATGTTATGGGTGTGACCGAAGTTATATAATTCAATATGAATGATTGAATGTGATTAGTGTGCCCAGAATTATACAGCTCTACAATGAATTTCGAAATGAGGTGAATATCATATGTTAAATTGAAATGATTTTTGAACATTATTCTATCTTTTTTAACAACTATTTGTGCTAGTTGACCACTAATACATGACGTATCATTTTTATGCATTTCCACAATTAATGTCTTTTATTTATTCTTACAATCTTGTTAATGATATTATGATTATTTTATGATTATTCTCAAGCATTATTATATGGTTCATATATAACCTACTTCTAGGATTCTATCTCATGTCGTATTGATGTATATCCTCAGGTGGATACATGTAAAGGATGTATTCAAGGGACAGTAAAAAGCTAGAAAGAAGGAAATAAATAAAATTTCATATTTTATGTTTTCAAATATATATATGATATTTGTTTCTGAAGACACTAATACTTTGGATCCTTGATGAGTAATGATATTATGTGGTTTATATTTAAAATTATATAACAGTAATGTGGGGAAAATATTGTTTGCTGTAGAATTAGATTGTTTTAGGGGATAAAGTTTGTTAATCCCTCTTCCCTGGAAGACATTCGGGACTTGTTTTTTTTACATTCCAGTCTGTTAAAACATTCCATCTTTCATGCGAGATGTTGACATGGTGATCGTGGTTCTTTGAGAGTCACACATGTGTTTAAGGTGTTTCAAAACAAGTATTTTTGTGGTCGACTGGTCATTTTTTGATAACATGGATACTCTTAAGGTGGTTAGTGTCACATTTTATTTGGTGTATGTGTCGGTGATTTCTTGGAAACTTGACTTCGATGAGTTTGGCGGTGGGAATAAAAATTTGGAAACTCTATTAGTTTTTGAGAGTTTTAGTTTTATGATTTAAAATAACATGGATTCCTTGCATGATATAGCCAACGAGTATTGGTCGATGTCACATCGGCATGAGAAGCTACACATTTTTGTAAAGTGTTGAATTGTATAAGTCTGATTCATCTACATTGACATTGGTTTTCTAATATTGTTCTCTTATGAATGTTATATGTTTATCCACTATCATGACCTTTCCCTGGAGGCACTGAGATAGAATAATTCATACGTCATCCAAAAATTATTAAAGTTGTTTGGATTGATGAATGGTTCTTATACATGTTATACGCTAGATCCATGGTTCATTATGATACGCCATTCTCTGTACTGGGGAACAAAAGTTAATAAAATATCCAAAAATGGATGGAATTAGGATTTTCACTGGAGGTTGAGTATGGACTTATGAGTACATGTTGTTGGTGGTGGAATTGTTCTAAAGGAATTTCTATAGTTTAAGTTTGAGTGTGGTTTTTTTGAGTCGGTGATTTGTTTCTTAGAATGATATATGGTTTAAGTTTTTTGATGGTAAATTTTATAACCATTGGTGGAATCCACCAGTGATAGGGTGGTTAAAAATATGTTCACGGGATGAATTCTGTGGTTATGTGGGTACGGTTATGCATTTCTACGATGTTTTGGTTCGATATAGAGTTTTGATAAGGGTTTATAAAGGCTATTACTATTGAGATTTTGAAATTTTTAATCTTGTGTTTAGTGTGTAGAAAGGCAACACGATCGTTCAAATGAATCTTTATGACCTCGGTGGGTTGGAAAATGTTGTGGTATTTCCCGTAGGTATCTCATGGAAAAATATTTTTTATGGTCAGTAGATTTTAATTCCCCTTGTTTTTTTCAGACTAAAATTCATTAATTTCATAGAATGTCATTTTTATTTGATGGTATGGTTTAGAAATCTGAGTTTCAGAAATAAATTCTGAGTCTTGGAACCTTTTCCAGTGGTGTTATATGGCTAGCTTAAAGGTTCTATGTGGTTCATGGTGGCTTGATTATTTTTGGGAGTATCGGTCCTGGTAGTAGTTTTTGCATGGGCTGTGTGCGATTAGTCAAACCAGGTGAGTCAAACCGTGTAGTTCACCATGTTTAAAAATATTGGATTCTTTATTTAAATTAAATTCAATGTTAAAGTGGGATTTATTTAAATGTTGTGAAGTGGGGGGGTTTAGTTAATTCAATTATATTAGAGATAATTTAATCAAATGTCAATTAAAATGGAGAATTTACATAATTAAATGGATTTGAATATTATTTAAGTAATTTATAGTTAAATTAGGAGGTTTTGGATTTATCAAATAAGTGTTTTATTAAATGATAAAAATAATAATGGTAATTATTTTGGATTTTTTATTTAATTTAATGGAAGTTGAGTAATTTAAAAAAATTATGTGATATGTAGTGATATATTTCATTAAATTTGGATAAATGGAAAATAATTAAATGAAGTGAAATGTGGGTTTTATTTAATTAAATTAATGGTTAAGATGAATTTAATAAATTTATTTGAATAGTGGTTGAAATTTAATTATATTGAATGTTGATATAATATATTTAAACAAAATTTATTGTATAATTCATTAAATTAAATTTGGATTAGTATAATTTATTTATATAATTTGCAAATGTGATTTTGGAGTTTATCAAAGGGATATAATATTAAAGGGTAATAAATATAATATGATGGTTATTATTATTATTATTATTATATAATCCATTTTGTTATAGTTTTTTATTCATTATAGAGGGGAATGAATGAGAGAGGTCCACCCCCCTTTTCTCCTACACATGAGGTGTGACTAACCTAGGATCTCCAATGGTGGCGTACTTACCCCCATACTAAATTCCACTCCATTTATCTGATGGTGGTGGTTCCTTCATGATGTTTTTTTATCCCGGTGATCTGATTACTTCTCTATGAGTTTCATTGTTTGCATCGGTTTTTTCAAATATCTGTCACCCACAACGATCCCATGGAGGATCACTCAAGGGTGGTACACCACACCTACTCTATGATAGTCTTCAGGCTGATATCTCCTTATGTTTCCTTTATGATAGTTTTCTATCTTGGCTTGGTATTGAGAAAGATGTATCAGGTCCCATTGGTCTGTATTCTGAGGACCTCCTAGGAATGTGATTTGGTTCAACTCAACTTTTGTTCCCCACAAACATTTTCGTCGTGATGTGATATTTTTTTCATTTGTGTGAGCATATTAGTTGAGGTGCGTGTTGTAAATCTATGAACAAATTTTAGTTAAAATCATGGCGTGGCCATTTGTTGAGGTAGGGTTGTCAAATTTACTTAATAAATAAAATGTTGTTTTGTTGATTTACAACTTTTGATAATGATGACTGCAATGTTTGAATAAATATTTTTTATGTGGGATGAGATAATTAACTATGAAATCAATGTATTATTTTTGGTTAAAATTGATATAATTAGTCAAGGGATTAATTATGAGATATTAAATTATTTAATATGAGATAATTAATTATGAATTAATTATGTTTTCTAAGATAATAATTATCAGGGGATTAATAATGAGATATTAAATTGATTAATATGAGATATTTACTTATGAATTAATTATGTCTTATGATATTGTAATATATAAAAAATTGGGGGATTAATTTTGAGATTTTGATTTGGGGCTAATCTGAGATAATTAATTTGTCAAATTAATTATGTTATAGAGATATGATTTTCAGGAGATAATTAATTTATGAATTAATTATGTTGTATTGACATGGTTGTATTTTTACTAGTTAATAGTTAAATTTCATAGATTAATGGTTGTGATAAGTTAATTGTAGAGGTAACAAAATGACTGGTTGTTTTAAGAAATTGTTGAATTAGTAATGTGATTGATGGTGATAATTGATTGATGAATTAATTATATTATGAATTGTTCAATGGTAACGTGGACATTCACAGGTGTGTGAGTATGCAATGGTAACATGGAAATTCCTGGGTTTGTGATTATGTAATGGTAACATGGACATTTGTTGTGAGTGAGTATGGAATGGTAACATGGACATTAATGGGGAAGTGACTATGTAATGGTAAGATGGACATTCGTGGTGCATGGGTACAGAATGGTAACAAGTACATTCATGTGTGCGTAAGGAGGGAATGATAGATTGTGATTCATGGGTGTGTGAGTATGGAATGGTAACATGGAAATTCGTGGTCTGTGAGTATGGAATGATAACATTGAAATTCTTTTGTGCGTGAGTATGGAATGGTAACATGGACATTTTTGGTGCATGAGTATGGAATGGTAACATGGAAATTCATCGGTTTTTTATTTTGGAATGGTAACATAGACATTTGTGGGTGTGTGGGCATGAAATGATAACATGTACATTCAAGTGTGTCTGTGTTATCGAACGATAATTTCATTAATGTTGGGTGAAATATATGAATGGTAACTTGCTCATTATTTTGTGTCATTAAAAAATGAATATTAAATAATTTAATATACATTTCAATATACATTATTTATATACATATTTTTCATGTTCATAATCTTATTCAATCTATGAGATAATGCGTGTTTCGCTATCAGATATCCCTTTCGAACATGGATGGATTATTTGTTACAAATCTAATTCTATTATTACTTCAATATACTTTCATGGTATATAATTTTATTTCACTCTCTAAATTGATCTATACCGTGGTGGTCCCACACTACATAGATATATATCTCACATGATATTTGGGATTCCATTTCACTTTGGAACCAGAGTAGACTCTAATTGTTTACACGACCTTGGACATGTCTTATTATAGTTCTCTTGTACATGGGAGTTATGAGAAAAAGAAAAAGGGTGGGATCAGGTTGGTCATGGAGATCACCCTTGTAGGGTTGGGCCTTTTCAATTTTTTCTTTAATAAGATGTAAAGCATGCTGATTTGTTTACTAATTTTAGATATATACCACTATGACATTCATACAATGTATAAACTAGCATTGGCCATTTTATTTATTGAGTAGATATTAAAAGTTACTTTCTATGCATTAGTTTTTCTATTACGCTACTACTTAGGTTGTAACCTATTTATATGTTGTTATACAACTGTTCAGACACTGATATGTGGGTATAGTCTCCTCATGGATTTTCCATGAACCCTGGCTGCTAAGAGACATCCTCTAGTATACAGGTTGGCACGCTATATATCATGTGGTGATCATTCTGGCTATGAGCTCGATGGTAAACTAGGTCAGGACATTACAGTTAGGTTAGTATTATATTATTATAATATTTTTAAAAGTATATACCTTATATATTGTTTAACAATGGTAAATAAATATTAACCTAGTTACTATTCATAATGTCCAGTAATAAGAGGGAACTATTTAAACAATTTGAATCTTCTTATTCGAAATATGGAATCCATTTTACCAAATTCAAAATATGGAAGTTTTGTTAATTAATATGATATTTTTTCCCAATTTCAAAAGTAGAAAAATGGTTTTTTAAATGTAAAACCCATGAAAATATTGACATGTGTTTTTATTAAATGTCATTGTTAAATGACATGAAATGACCAACATCGTATTAAATTATAAAAACATTATCCAATTACAAATTAAACCCAATTAGAAGAACAATATAACATTATAAATAAATTATATGAAAGGGAATATTGGAATAAAAATTTAGTATTTTTCACTATTCATTAAAATATGAATTTTATCAGAAAAATACCAAAATTTAAACCAATGTAAATTTTGATGTCTCTCCTCTATAGAATAAGTATATATTTTGAAATAGAATTTATAAAATATTCAAAACTACATTAAAATGGGTTCTCCATAAAAAGGTGGAAAACTATATTTTTAGAAACATGCTCCTCTTATCTGTAAATATGAATTTGTTCTTATATAATTTCTATAAAATATATAATATGGATTTTAAACATTAAATTGAATAGATTACATAGATATTTTATTAATAGAATCCAACAAGATAGATATTAATAGTTTATGAACTCATTTATTTTAAATTTTAATAATTTTCCATAAAAACACTCATTTTATATTCAATTAGATTTTATACATTTTCATAAATTATTTGGTTACTATAGAATCATTATATAAACATATATAAATAATATTCATATAATTTAGTTAATATTTCCCATTTTCTCCATTCTAATGGAAAGGATGGATTAGAAACATTTAAATAATACAATTTAGTTGTTCATTTAATATACAAGTATTGTATCCATTATAGTATTGAACATATAGTTTCATTCATAATGCATGCGATGTCGCAATGGGACAAGGGAGTAAAGGAAAAAATTATGAGTGAACACACAATATTATATACAGAATTCCCCTATTATTACACAATGTACTTAAATACAGAATAATTCACATGTGTGCCATTTTCTAAACCATTTCATCAAATATGAGATTTAACTCAATTTCAAAAATAATTTTTATAATTCACTAAAAATATATATTCCATTTAAAATTAAATTAAAAAAATATAATTAAAAAAAATTAAAAAAATTCTACTTAATTAATAAAAAATATTATAAACCCAATGCAATCACGTTTCATCCAACACAAGATATAGAAAGCACCACTTGAATCAAAACCTGGTCTTACATTCCCATAATGGGATGCACTAAAATATATGAACACAATGAAAACAATAATGGACATTGAATAAAACCGTACATTTCATACTAAATTCAATAGTAAAAACAATCAGTAGGGAAGATAAAACAACACATAGCTCAAGAAACTCACACTCTGCAGTAATAATAATCCAATGGAATCCTCTAGAAGAACATCAAATGATGGATCATAAAGGCATTAATAGTAATCGAAACCAAAATGCCAAAAAGAATAAAAATGAATCCCAATAGTGCTTCCATGATCAACGGTAATAAAGAATCCAAAATGTCTCCTTCATAGAGATATATATAATAACCACAGTGGTGATTTAACATAACAAATATCCTTTTGAATATGAGAATCACAAAATATAATTGGAGAGAGACTTTTTTTGAGGGTGCTTAATACACTCAAAATGAAATTAAAATCATAAATGTTCCCTGGTTATGACTATTGGAACATAAAAATGTCCTTATGTGGAACACATTCATTATGTGATTTTAATGAAATTTATGTTATTTCAAAAAACAAATCAACCAGTGATAACAAATCAGTCAACCTTTTTATGACATGAATTTGTTTAACATCATGTAAATATCATGTATTGAACCCGTTAATGGAATCAATACAACAAAAATGTAATGAAATGTAACACCTTCGTGACATAAAATCATTTTGCAAACATGTTTTATAGAAAATTTCAAGAGATAATATTTCTCAAAGAGGGCTCTCCAACACCCAAAAAGATCACAACTCACCGAAATAAAAATGAAAATAAGACATGAGATGAAAAATTACTTGAATGGAATTATTGTGATCTTACAATATCTACACCATAAGGCATTCTGTCCCTGAGATTTCATTTGGAAGAATTGTTGTTAGAATATAATGAGTCTCCTTATTCCTCATCAGTGACCCGTTATCCCATTTATTATGATAAATTGACTCATATCCCCTTAAAACTTTGAAAAATTGTAACACCCTAATAATTGAAATATATATATACCCTGTAATGCTCAAAACACTATGTCTCTGTAAAAATTAATTTTTATTATAATTATTTAAAAAAATATTATTATATCCTATACATGTAAAATAAATTTTCCACGGTTGTGTAATTGTTTTTGAAAAATAGGCCTACACCATTGAGATCAGTATGTTTTTTAGAGTCTAATAAGAGAAACTTGTTTTTTTAGGGAATAGTATTTTGACCCTTATGAATAATAATATACACTTCTGAATAGTAATGTGACAGTTATGAATAGTAACATGAACCTTATGAATAATAACCTCATCCTTAAATATATAAATATACTTTACACAACCTATAAATGAGACTTAATGTTTTATCATTTAATAATTAATTTTTAGAATTTTGTTGAGTAATAAATATTTAATTATAGCATTAAATTGATAATTTTTTTGAAATACAATTAATTTCTATAACTTATATTCTTAAATAAAACTTTTTTTTCATATTATTTTAGGATAACTTATTGTGACCTCAACTAATTTTTGGATTTATTATAAAATAATATTTATTGATAAAATTTAAAATTTTCTAGTAATTAATGATTTTATTTAAAAAATAAATTTAACATATTTAGATAATTATTTGTATAAATGGAGTCCATTTTTTCATTATACAAGTAAAAAATAGTTAGGGATGTTTTTTTGTGTTTTCCTGAAAATAAGAATATTTCATGAATAGTGAAATTCGACAATTAACAAAAAAAATGCTAAATAAATTTATTTCTACATAATTATTGAGAAATGGTGGATGTATATGGATATTTTATATAACTAAAATTAACAAATTCCATTTTTAGTCACATTATTTTAGACTATTCATATTATGGAGAAAAAATAATAAAGCAGTACTTAAGATAATGGGAAAACCCTCCTCTCCACCGCTATAAAAACCACCCATCACATCCTCTTTTATTCACTCCCCTAATCCAATGATCATATAAAATTTCTTCCCTAATACCATTCCCTACTCCCTCCCCACATCCATGTTCCCTTTGAATTACCAAAAGATCAAAACCCTCTCTCTTAAATAAGGTTCCAAGGAGGATATTTCCAGATCTAAATCCTCTTCAATTTTTCATTTAATTTCATATCAATTTATCTTATTTTTATTATTCTCTCCTAAAATTATATTTCCAATTGATCATCAAAAATATTGTATCGTATTTATACTATGAATATTTGTTGTTAATTTAATAACCACTATCAATCTCATTACTCTCACTATTTTATTTTATAAAATAAATCATCGTTAGGGGGGATCCAATTTACAACATTCGTGGACAACGACGTTTCATTCATCAAATTACATTTCAAAGAAGTTAATGAAAAAATTTAATTCATTAGAATGAAATTAAAATTTATTATATCAACTTTTTATGTTCAATATGTAATAAATTTAAATAATTGTTATCGATAGAGTTGAATGGGTTCGTTCTAATAAGTAACTTTAGTAATAATCTAACTGATTATCCCTAAATGACTTATCAAAATTTTAATCCTCATAACATGTAACCAAATGATATATATAATAATTTAAAATTTTTTATGTAAAGTTATAATATATAAATTCAATTTTTTATAATTATATCCATTCCAAATGAACTTCTATACTCTTTTACAAGTATTCCCATCTTGAAAATTAAGGAAACAAACACTCCCGAGAAATTAATTTATATCTTATAAATCATTCAAATATCGCCAAATGTAAATAATAAATATTTTATAAATCAAATACATCTATAAAAGGTTTTGAATTTACTAATTAATGTATTTAGTTTGATTTTATGGGATGTTAAGGTCATGTGGACAACAAATTCATACATAAGGTAAGGTGTTTCTCAACTAACATTTCTTTCACTGATATTTCCATTATTCCCTAGTTATTTCATTTTTGTGGTGTATGTGTATTGAAATATGATATAAAATATAATTAATATCTTTATCTTGGGGGTATTAAATTATTCTTTGGTTTAATATTAATTTTCTAACATATGATTCAATTGATACCAATGTAGTTAGGGTTTTCTCATCTCACATTGATTTCTGTGCGATATTATTTATTCTCCACTATATATGGTCTATGGTGTAAATATAATACCCATTATTGCATCATATCATGAATATATTAATTTATTTATAATTCAATGATTCCTTTTAGGATTATTAATTTTGGCGCATATGATTTGATTCACTACAATGCGGTATTAGTTTTCTACTAGAACAACCATTTTATTTCAGGTTATTATCATGCTATACATACCTCAATAAAATCATTAATTATTATTATATACTCGTTACTAATTCTATGTGAATATTCTATAAATTTATTTCAAATAGAATATTTCTATCAATTATGGGATTTTACATATTTTAAAAGTATCTTTAAATACTTATTCCTGATAAACATGATCGATTGAAGGGAACTTCTTCAATGCTTAAATATTTTCATGTGCAATGTATAATCTGTTTTAAGACCACATTATTTTTCAAATATCACATATATTCCCAAGAAAACCCATATTTGTTTAGTTATGGATTATTGGAAACAATCAATCCTTTCCACATTTAAAATTCTTTAATATTTTCCATAAACCGTGATAAAATATTTTATTAATAATATTTATTAAAAAAACATTTTAAATGATTTCACTAAAATGAGACATAATTAATTCATGAAATACAATTTTCATGTGCGTAGATTATTTTTAAATTATATAAATGTATATAATAATTTTATATTTAAAATAAAATTTATTTTCAAATGATCACTTCCTTTAAAAATAAAAATTATTTTTCTCGCCTCACATTTTACATTTGTAAGATACATTATTTGTTCACTACTTAATCTCTGTGCATGTGGTATAGGTACATCAATTTGATAAACCATATATGGAGTCTTCATATTCTCATTATATTCTATGTTATTATGTTTTTTATGTTTCAATTGGTGTGGGACACTATGGAATGTTTAATGATTAATTCCCTTGAGATTTTTTCAATAGTATCTTCATCTATGTAAATATCATTTTTTGAATCGAGTAATTTTTTTTAGGTTTTTATATTATAATAAATTAAACAAAAAATTTTGGAAGGATTTATGATAATTTTCAATGTGGAATTTCAATTTGATACCATTCATGGATCATATTTAACTTATTATCATTTCTTATGATATATTTTCAATAAAAATGTTTATGTTGTTTATCTTACCACTATTCAAATGATGAATGTATTTGACTCTGTAAGGGATAGGTGTGGTTCTATATATCCCTTGGATTCATAGTTAGGTCTCATGAGAAACACTATTTTAGGTTTTTACTTTTATATTTATGGTCTTTTCAAAGTCCTTGAAAATGTTAATATAATTCCCAACATTATTGATTCCATCATTATGAAACTAGAGATTGATACTCCATTTTATTATTCAACAGGTAGAACGTACAAGGTTATGTATTATGGAATTATCTAATAAACTTTTATTCATTCTTAGTTATTCCAAATATTATTTTTTAAATTCACATGTTTTTATTTATTCATCAGTCCTAGTGATTATATTTATGATATGATCTATTGTTTTAGGTACACTTATAGAGCATCTAATATCACCATTATAATATTTTTATAATTACCCATGATTCAATGAAGTGTATTACGAATGTATTTCATGGATAATCTTGGATTATCATGGTAACTAATGGAAATGATATATTTTAATTAATTACAAGATGTAATGATGACTTATAAATATATATATATATATCTCATAATCCAATACTACTAAAAATCCTGGTCATTCTGGATAATTCATTCATGTAATAATGGAAATTTAATAAAATAATTCACTAACTTATATAAAATTAGATGATGGCATTATAGTTTTTATTAGAGGATTGTTGTTATAATCCTTGGAAATTTAGATTTAAAAAATAATTAATGGTGGACGAAACACTATGATGGACTTTGAGGAAAAGAATAAAAGAACATAATAGAATATTGAAAAGGTTTAGATTATATTGATCTTACAAAAAATAAATCCATGTTTGGATACTACAAGGGTGAGTGGTTCTGTAATATATATACCTAGGAGTAACAACTCTAAAAAGGTGTTCTGAGCATTACTCTTGGTAACCTGGTACATGAAAATAGGCCTTACTGGGCATCTGGTTGGGCACTCCTAGGGTATAGGCTTATGATAATTCACACTTTCATTAAAAACCATTATAATGGATTTTAATATGTAATGAAAATTATTAATCTAGGTTAATGTTAAAGTTTTTTTGGGAAATAAGTTTTCATGTTATTTTATAAATTATTATACATTTATCTCACTATTATTATTATTTATGACAATATGCTTTCTCGTTTTAGTCAATGGATAGAATACAAAGGATTCATGTTGACATTGAACGTAATGGATAAGGTGGTGGTGATGGGAATCCAAATGGAATGTTTATTTGAGTGAATGATATCGTTTTCATGACTAATTAGTTTCCCCAAAATATTAATATCAAAATATACCTTAACCAACACATGAAACAACTAAGGAAATAATAATGGATTTTACTATGTGATCCATGAAGTAGAAACTAGAGAGAAAACAATGATCACCTACTAGCATGCATGAAATATAGATAGTGACACCCATATATTTGAATCAAATTATCAATGAAATTATTTTTTTGTGAGAGGGAATGATATAAATTAAAGAATTGATGAGGAAAATGAAGAGTACTAGGGAATGAAATTAATCTAATCCTATAAATCCATTTTTAGTTATTAGACTTAAATTTAAGGGACATGGGAATTACCTGAGTAAATTACCCTTTATATAGGATATCTTTTAGAATAATTTTCTTCCTCTGTAGAAATAAATGTAGTATTTTATTCATTATTGATGTTATATGGAAAACAATACTTAAAATAATATATTGTAAATTACATGATTTCAAACATTACTATCATATTTATTTTGGAAGAAATATTATTTCATAAAATTTTCATCCCACATGTTTGCGACAACCTGCTATGTTTGGTATTTCCATTATGTTTGAACCCACAACTGATGGGAAATAATGGTGCATCACCTACAACTAGCTTAATTGATGTCGTTGTTCTCATGATTGTTTTTAGTATTTATAAAATATAACAGACAAATTTTATTATAGTTTTATTGAATTTTTTTATCAAATATATTCCATTGGGATTTTAAAATGATTTTGGGGTTAATTGATTAATGTTATTTTGTAATAGGTTCAACATTTTGGGATTCCTATAAAACTTTTTTAAAGTTAATAATTTGAGAAAAAATGTTGAATTGTATTTTGGAGAAAATATGATTTTATTTTGGACATATGGTGATCCAGGTAATTTATAGAAATGTATAAAATATCATGGATATATTATGATAGTGGAACTTAAATAATTTGTAATATAGATTAAGAGTTATCAATTTCATTTGGAAGACTATAAGAAAAAATCCATATTATTTGGGGTCAATTTCTAAAATTTTATTAAGAATGATAGTAATTTGAAATATTATATATGTTTAACAATGATCTTTTCATTTAAATTTTGGATACTAATGTTTATTTTCAATATATAAAGGTTTATTATTATTCAGGAATAATCTTATATTATCCTAACCATTTCGATTTCCATTTATGTATAAAAACAATAGGAATAGATAATTATACATTTTTTTAATGTTTGATATGTAGAAGTTAATTCTAATTTTTCATGTGTGAAATATTCACCTTGAGAATTCCTTATGAGGTATAGGAAATAAATTGAAAATATATCAAAGCACAACCACAGGTTAATATTATTATTTAGTCATGGAATGTAATCACGTATGTTTAATTTACTAAGTTCTTATCTATAATTTAACAGAATCCAAAACTCAAGGGAAAAAAAATATTACAAAACATTGTCCATGTAGTTTTATTTCTAATAAATCAATGTTCTATTAACAAATCAATGTATTAACAACTTTGTGACGAAATAATTCTGATGACCATGTTCTCTATCACTCTCCAATCAGAACATGATGGTTATATTAATCATCCATGTACATGTTTTCACTTCACACTTATATTACCCTATTGGAATTTTTAGTTTTGTTGAGAAATATGTATACCCCTTCTAAAAAAGAGGACAATTTATTTACCCTATTTTCAATATGGGTTTGTGAAAATGGATATTTTCATGTATCATCCATTACAATTCAGAGTACAATTTCAAATCGTGAGGATGCAATCTATTGATGGATGGGAGAATGTAACACCCCCATAATTTAAAAATAAATATAGCATGTAATACAAACAACCCGGCGTCTTTGTGAGAAACAGAAACACTTTCTTGTTATTATTATTTACTCAATATAGTTATAACTTATCCATGACTATATTTTTTTCTCTTTTGTTGTTTTATTTTTGGGAAATGAAAATACACCATTGCAATCATTAAGTTATTTAGAATATAATAGGATACACATAAAGTTATTGTGAATAGTAACTTGAAAATTATGTATTGTAATTTACCAAAATGAATATTATATTCACACTAATAAATAGTATCCTCATTGATTAATGTATAAATTAAAATTATTCCCCTTATAAATATGTGTGAAAATTATAAAAATTAATTATTATGTATTGGTTTTTTTGCGTGTAATAAATATTTAATGAAAATTTTATATTATTAATTTTTTTAAAATAATGATAATCATAAAATTAATTACTAAATGAATATATTTTTCCCGATGGTTTTAAAATTATTTAATGAGACCTTAGTTAATTTATAATGTTTTATAAAAGAATATTTATATATAAAATCTGTATTTCTCATGTAAATAAGCAATTTTTAAAAAAATTAAATTTCACATATTTATAAAAATATATTGATAAAAGTTATTCCATTTTTTAATTATACATTTCAATAAATTATTATTGTGATTTTTTCATTTTTATGAAAAAAAATTGAATTTTTGGTGAACAGTGAAGTAGGATAATTTAAGAAATATGCTAAATAAATGAATTTATGCATCTTACATGAGTCATGGATGTTGTAAAAAGAAATTTTATTTTACTCATATGCACCAATTAGTTAATTTATTTACAATAATCATGATTATTCATAGTATTAATCCAAAATAATAAAGTTAATATATAAATAATGGAAATATTATCCTCTCATACACTATAAAATCCACAATGTACTCCCTCTTGTCTTCGCTTCTCTATGACATAAACCTCTAAATTATATACCAAAATACACTTCCATAGACCCAACCCACATCTATATTCCCTTGTTCTTTCTAAAATAGCAAAACTCATTCCCTGAAGGTGGTTCACAATGAGGTTGTTTCAAGGGATAAATACTCTTCCTTTTTCACTTAATTTCATTTCAGTATATCTTGTTCACCTTTTCTATCATAACCACCTATATAGATTAGATAATTACAACTCCAATCTATTTTATATATAGTAATAATGTCTTTTTAATGTAATAACCATCACCGATGTCCTTACTCTCCCACTTTTATTTTATAAATGAAATCATCGTCTGGGAGGTTCCATTTTACAAGCTTCATGTACGGCGAAGTTTCATACATTAAATAATTATTAAATTCTTTACATGAAACCAATATAATGGATGTGTAATATTTAAAAATTTATTGTAGAAAAATTTTTATGTTATGGATGTAACATATTTACATAATACTAAATGATCAAACAAAATGAGTATGTCAGGATCAATAACCACCGTAGTAATCTAAAAAATTATCTCTAAAGAGAATACCAAATGATTAATCCTCATAACATTCAAAAATTGATATATACCACCATTTATGTTTTTTTATTTACTCATATAATATATAAATTTAATTCTTCTGATTTATATCCATTGGATAAGAACGTCTATACACATATACAAGAATTCATATCGTTAAATCAAAGGAAACCAACTGTCCTAAGTGATATAATTGTATCTTGTAACTCATCCCAAAGGTATTCAAAGAAAATAATAAAATCATAATAAATAAAATAAATTCATATATGGTTCTTAATTAATTAATTTATGGATTTCATTTGATTATCAATGATGTTAATGTCATGCATAGAACATGTTAGGATATATATTGAGGGGTTTTACATATCAGTTTTATTTTCATGAGATATCCCTTAATCTCACATATTAATTTAATGTGGTGTATGTATACTAAATATTGATATATAATTTCCCAACTCTTTTTTTAAAAATTTTATTAAATGATTCATTAGATGATTGTTTATTTTTGTACATATTATTCAATTGATTACAAAATATTTAGGATTTTGTCATCTCACTTCAATTTTTTGAGATTCTTCTTATTCACTACTATTTCATGGGTATGGTGTATGTATAATTCCCAATTTTTATCATATTATAAAAATATTTATTTTCACTGTATTCAATTTATCATTTTATGAATAATAAATATTGATCATATGATTCGATTAATTAAAAGTTGGTAGGGGTTTTCTACTCAAACATCCATCTACTATTGGGTTACTCATATTATCAACATACCTAAATTTAATTTTTAATTATAATTATTTAATAATCATTAATTATCTATTAATGTTATATATATATATATAAGTGTGAAACAAAAAAAAATTATTTTATCTGGATTTACATGTTTTAAATTGATCGTTCAAAAATTCATCCGAAAAACAATCTCAATTTATGGGAACATCAAGAATTCATACCCTTTTTGAAGTTCAATGTATATTATTTTTTAAACCATAATTATTATTATGAAATTAAACCTCTAATAATGAATATCCATTTTGGTACATTTCATGTTTTATGAAAAAAAACATTCCCTTTTTATATAAATCTCATTAATATTTTCCATAAACTGCACCAAATTATTTAATTCATAAATTTTAATAACAAATAAATTTAACTTTTTTCACAGAAATGAGGCATAATTTATTGAAAAAATATAATATTAAATACCTTAACTTTTATTTTATATGATATCAACTTTTACACTATGATTTTATGAAAAATATAAATTCATTTCCTAATGAACTCCTCTATTCAATGTAAAAAATAGGATTCATCGTCTCTCTATTACATTTGTTTGTTGTGTGATTCTTCATAAAATATTAATTTTTGGTGTGCGGTATTAAATAAATTTGATATATAATATCCCTAATCTCCTTATTCACATGATATTCTATGGTATTATTTTTTTAATTTTTCAAGTTGCATGGTAATCTTTGGATTGTTTTAAGATTGATTTCATTGATAATATTTAAATGGCATATTTATCTATAAAAACTTCTTTTTTTGAACCTTGTACATCATTGTGTATTATCAATTATGATACCATGTTCCATGTGTTTTTGAAGGTTTTATGATCAGTTCGACTATGTGTTTTCTATTTGACACCTTTCATGGTTTATGGTTAATGTATTCACATTTCGTATTCTAGTTTTTCAATATGGATATTTATGTTGTCTATGTTTCATTATTACATATAAAGAATTTGTTGGATATATTATGTGATGGGTGTGGCCCTCTATATCCCGTTGATGCATTTGTATGGTTCCTTAGAAAAACTATTTTGTGTTTTTACCCATTTATTTATGGTCTTCTAATGAGGCCCTTATCGATTGATTATGATATACAACACTATTAATTCCCTAATTATGAAACAATATATTTATTTTCCATGTGATTATTTTACATGGAGAATATCAATGGTTATGTTTTCTAGAATTATCAAATCAGTTTTTATTCCTTCCATATTATTTAGAAGTTTAATTTTTTAAAGGAATGTGTTTTTATTTATTCATCATGTCTAGTTTTTATCATTATAATTTCCACAGGTATTTTATTTACCCTTACTAAGAATTTGAGATCACTCATTACTTATGTTTTATAACACCTTAGGATGTGATGATATTTACTATGAATGAAATTCACAGATAATATAAGATTTATTGGAGTTACTAATTGTATGATATATAGAACTTTAATAGAAGTTGTAATGTTGAACATATGTATGTATCTGGTATTCCAAATATAATAAACTTACATGTCTTTCTGGATATCACTTTCTTGTAATCCTACATATGAAAAAAAAAAGAATGCTCTGACTTTGAGCAAATTGGGTTAATGTGATACATTTATAATAAGTGTATGTTTAGTATAATCCTTGGAAAAAAATATTTAGAAAACGAAGACTGGTGATCAAAATCCTAAGATGGACATTGAATAGAAGAAAACATGGATATCCTTGAAATTTGGAAATGTATAGATTGTGTGAATTTTTGGAAGACATGTTCTGAGATGTAATGACTCTAAGAAGGTGTTCTGATCCTGAATTAGGGAAAAATACTACAAGTAAATGGCCTTACTATGTACTTGGTTTGACACACTCGGGCTAAATTCATAGGATAATTAGCATTTTCCTTAAAACCCATTATTAGGGATTTTAATATATATTTAAAATGAATAAAATATGATAATCCTATGGTGTTTTAGGTTATTAAAATTATTTCATGATATTTTTCAATTGATTATAAATTTTCCCACCATAAATATTTGTAATGATACTATGATTTTTTAGTTTTATGAAATTTATTAAAGCGAAAGGATTCATGTTACCATTGAACATGCTAAAAAGGGGTGGTGATGATAAAAAAAATTATGTTTGTTAGATTGAAATATTTTTTCTTAATTCCTATTCATATTTCTTGAAATATTATTACCATAATATACATTAACCAACACTCTAACCCACCAAAGATGATACTAATGGTGTTTTATAAGAGCCTCCAGTATTGAAGATAATGGATAAAATATGGCTCGACTACCATCATGAATGAAATTTGGAAGCATAGACATAGGTTAGTGTCTCAATAAAATAAAGAAATGCTTTTTTTGTGGGTTGTAATGATATAATGTAAAGAATTTTAGAGGAAAAATAATGATTATAATAGAAGGATATAATAAAATCATAATAATAAATTTTTGGTTATTTTCCATAAATGTAAGGGACCTTGGAATTAACTGAATCGGTTGAATATGTTATTTCATAACCTCTAGATCAAGGAAATTCCTAAGTGTAAAAAATTGTATGATGTTGATATTTAATGAAGTTGAATGGAAAATCAGTATAAAAATAATGTTTAGTAGTTGATCTTGTTTCAAGGAATCTATCATATTATTTTTATATGATATATGAATTTAGAAAAAGGAAATTTTTCATGTATAGAAACAACAAACTACATTCAGTAAGGCCATAGTGTTTGAACCCACAACCGAAGGGTGACAAGGGTATATCATCTTCCACTTTCCTACATGTATCCCTGTTTATCATGACTATTTTTATTAAAAAAAATATTAATAAAAGTTATTTTGATTTTATGGACTTTTTATTTATGAAATAGATAACCTTTAAATGTTAATATGATTATCTGGTAAATTGATTAATGTTATTTTGGATGATGTTTATAATTTTGGTAATCTTACAAGGCTTTGTTAAAGTAAATATTTTTGTGGACTAAATGTTTCATAGTAATTTGAAGTCAAACATGATTTTATTTTGTACATATGTTGATCCTAGTGATTTATTAAAATGGTAAAAATATTTCCTATATTATATGATAATCTATAATAAATCATTGGAATTATAGATTATGAGTTATCTATGTCTTCTGGTGGACTATATGAACCAATCCTTCTAATTTTTGGGTAATTTTATAGAATTTTTGTTTAATAATGATAGTAATTTGATGAAAAATTCAATTTTGAACATTTTCCTTTACATTTCAATTTTGGATATTACAGTTTCTCTTCATCATATAAATTTTTATTATTTTCTGGGGATTTATCTATTTTTATCCTAACCAGTTTGGATTCCATTGATGTGTGAAAACAAAGGAAATATATAATTTTACATTTGTATGATCAGTTATTTAGTTATGTAAATTCATATTATTCATATGAGAAAAATTTATCTTCATAATTCATTGCATGGTATATGAAATTAAGATAAAAAAATTGAAGCATAACCAAAATATATAATTACTCTATTGACATAGAATTTAATAATGTTTGTTTATTTCATTAGTGTTTATCTTGATAGGAATAGAATACCTCAACTCATGGAAAATGTATTTGGTAATAGAAAAATTATACATGTAGTTCTCTTAATGATAAATAAATGTTTGTTTTACTGGTCAAAAAATTTAAATCATTTTGATGGTGAACATTTTAATGAAAATGTTCGTTATCAATCTCCATCAGAACATTATTGTTATATTATTATTCCTTGTATATATTTTCACATCATACTAATGTTACTCTATTAGAATGTGTAGTCTTATAGAAACCAATAATTTTCATTGCCCATTTATTAAGAGGATATATTGTTAACCATATTTTTCTATTGGTTTCCAATGAATCTAATATTCTAGTATCAACGTCTAACATCCATAGTTCAATTTCAAATTATGACGACACAATTTATTAAAGAAGGCGAGAATGTAACACCTAATTAATTTAAAACAAAATATATCCTATAATGCAAAAAATATTGATTATGTGTTAAAAATAGTTTATTATTAATATTATTTAACCAAAATATTTATAACCTGGCCATGAAACAGAATTTTTCCACATATTTGATTTGATTTTCGAAAAACATACTTGCACAGTTGTGATCAATATGTTTTTAAGAGTCTAATAGGATCAACATAATTTTATAGTGAATATTATCTTTACCCTTATGAATAGAAATGTAAACATATGAACAGTACTGATAATATTATGAATAGTAACTTCATCCTTATGAATAATAGCCTCACCAATTAATTTATAAATAAAATTTTATAACATCTTAAAGAGGAGTGAATGATTAGAAATCAACAATTTAGTGTTGGTATTTTTGTGAGTTACAAATGTTTAATTACAATATTAAATTCATAAAAATATTTAAAATATAAATTATTTTCAATAAATTTATTATAAAATAAGTATTTTTTCACTACTGTTTTTTATAAATTTATGTGTGCTCAGTTAATTGTCAAAAGTATTATAAATTTAGATTGGATATAAAATATATATTTTTCATGTAAATTATTATTTTATTTTGAAATAAAATGTAACATATAAATGAAATTATTTTTAAAAAATGGAATCTTTTATTAAATTCTACAGGTTGAAAAATTGTTTGGGGGATTTTTGTGATTTTTTTTGAAAAATAAATTTTCTGGTGAATAGTGAAATTTGATAATTTATGAAATATGATAAATAACTGAATTTAATCCTAATTCTTTCATCATGGTTGATGAAATATTCATATATTCGATATCATATGTGTTTATTACTATTTTTATTAAAATCAATCAAGAGTACTCAAAATCATGATTCCAAATAATAAAATGATGATTAAAATAATTGAAAAAATGTCCTCTCCTATACTATAAAAAATAAATGTGACTCCTCTATTCCTTGAATCATCTCTATGTTGTGACCAAATGCACTTCCATATTTCCTCCCCACGTCTAGGAGCATTATGTATTTCCCAAATACCCAAACCATTTTCTTTTAAGGATGATCTTAAGGAGGTTATTTCAAAATGTAAATCATCTTCCTTTTTCATTTCAATTTATCTTACATTCATCTTCACTCCAAAAATCATATATATAATTAGTCATGATAACTCCAGAATAAAATATATTATATAATTATATCATGTTAAATTAAAAACCATTATCATTTTCCTTACACTCCCTCTTTTATTTTATAAACGAAATCATCTTTTGTGAGGTGTCAATTTACAATATTCAGGGATAATGACGTTTCGTTCATCCAATTCATCTTTAAAGCTGGCCCGTAAACCATTTAAATGGTTGAGAATGATTTTAAAATATTTAATATAACAATTTTTATGTTATTTATGTATCATATTAACATAATACAAAATGTTAAAATGAATTGAGTTTCTTATGATGAATAACGACTAAAATTATCTAAACGATTATGCCTAAAAGAATAATCTAATGATTCATCCGCAAAACATGTATAAAAATGATATATGTAAAAATTTATATATGTTGATTAGTAATATATAAATTCAATTATGGTAATTAAATTCATTATACATGAACTTCTATACTCAAAGACAAATATGCTGATCGTGAAACCCAATGAAACAAACTCTACCCAGTAGTAAATTTATATCTTATATATCATTCAAAAGGAAATAAATATACTTAATAAAATTCTAATAAAAAAATAAATTTACATAACTTTTAGAATTAATTAATTAATGGATTCATTTTTATTATCCATTATGTTAAGGTCTGGTGGAAAACACATTCATACATAAGATAAGGGGTTCCTCATTTAACTTTTATTTCTGTGAGGTTTCCATTATTTGCCACTTATTTAATATATGTGTTTTATTTATAATGAAATTTTATATATAAAAAACATTACTATATTTATAATTATTATAGTAAATGATAAATTTGTTTATTGTTAAATTTTTTACATACAATTCAATTGATTACAATATCGTAATTGTTTCATCATCATACATCCATTTTTGTGAGATATTACTTATTCAGAATTATTTCATGTGTATAGTTTCCGTATAAATTCCATTGATGTATAATATCATTATTATAATTATTTTCAGGGTATTCAATTTTTCATTTTATAATTATTCATTTTGGGGAATATGATTCTATTGATTACAATGTGTTAATGGTTCTCTACCAGAACCTCCATTTTCATTCGTGTTACTCTTATTCAGTAAACATATTAATGAAATTCAAAATTATTATTATTTATTAATCCTTGATAATGTTTTAATTTCATATATTTTTGTATAAAACATAATACTTCTTTATTTTCTGGGTAGATACATGTTTTAAAAGGGTCATTCAAAAATTCTCCCCTATAAACAAGCCCCATTTAAAGGAACTTCTAAAATTCCTACACATTTTCAAGTGAAATCTATATTCAGTACTAATCGGTAATTATTTAACAAAATTCACACATTTTATCCTAAAATTATTCTTGTTTTATATCTTTTTTAATCAAAACAAGCACGTATTTCTTCTTTTTGATCTCTTTAATAATTTCCTTAAACTACATTAAATTATATTATTTATTAGGTTTTATTAAAAAAATATTTTTTCATTATTTCTCTTAAATGGGCCATCATTTGTGCTTAAAATATAATTTCAATTTAGATAACTTATATTTTCTAGTGCGAACATGTTTATCATATTATTTAATGAAAAATACAAATGATTTTCTAAATGAACACTTCTTTTAAAAGTAAAAAATGGGGTTTCTCGTGTCACTTTTAATTATGTGATATTTAATCCATGTTCGTCACATATTCCATGGTTGTGTGAATTATGTACATACATTTAAAATAAAATATTATATGTCTCCTAATTATAATGAATTTTTTAGGTATTATCTTCTGAATTTTTCATGTGGTAGGAGACACTTTGGAATGTTTAAATATTTATTTCCATGAGAATTTTTCAATGTTACCTTTGTATATATCAAATTATATTATTGAATATTATATATAATTGAATTTTAAATATATTGAAACCACATATCGTATTTTGTACAGGGGTTTATTTTAATTTTTATTATTAATTTTATATTTGATATCATTTATGGTTTATGGTTAAAGTCTTCACATTTCAAATACTTTTTATTCAATAAGAATGTTCAAGTTGTTTATGTTTCACCCTTTGATATAAGAAATTTATTAGACTTGGTAAGTGAGAGTATGGTAACACTGTAGACACTCTATTCATTGGAAGTAATCGTGATATAAAAATGTTTTTATTTTCAATCGTTTATGTATAGTCTTGGGACAAGGCTTTGATATAATGATTATGATTTCTGGAATGATTCATTACCTCATTATGAATCTATATATTTATATTCCATGTGATTATTCAAAAACTATAATATCCAAATTTATTTTTTATGGAATTATTAAAAAAGTTATTATTCCTTCTATATTATTCTTAATTTAATTTTTTAAAGGAAGGTGTATTTAGTTATTCAGCACGCCTATTGTTGATGTTTATGATAATATTTGTTGTTTTATTTTCCATTACTGAGTGCATATGCTCACCAAATCATTATGTTTTCATTTTGAAATGTATGTGAAGAAGTTTATTATGAATGACTTGAAGGAATAATCTAGGAGTTATGGGAGTAACTAATGGATCTCCTATATTGAATTTTATTACATGTTTTAATGTGGAAATTTTTTTATTTGATTTTACAGGACAACAAAACTACCTGATCTCTTAGGATATGACATTATTTCAATCATTCTAATGTAATCTAATAATGAACCATCTTTGGGAAATTTTGGTTGGGGCGTTTCAAAAATAGAATTTAAGACTTACTGAAAACGTTCTCTTTATGGTCAATAATCTCTACTAGTTTCCACACATCAATAAAAATATTCCTCCAAGTCAAAATGATCCCAACCAAAATATTTAGAGTGGACATCATGGTAATTATGAGATGACATGTGATGAAAGAGTCATGAAAACCAATCAACAAAATTGGATATCCTAATCTACAAGAAACCTTCCCATGATACTCTTTGTCATCAACTAGTCCATCATATCTCATAGACATAGTTCTATTTTTTCTGAACCAACGATGACCCTAATAAGGTGAATCATTTAAGAAAAAATAGGCAACAATGGGAAATTCTAGAATATGATGTCAATTGTCCATATATTATTTATTACATCACTAATTATTAACCAAAAAATAATATATATCTTGAATCCTCACCAACATATATAAAATGAGAATTATTCCTATCAGAGAGGCCTTACCCACCCCTACATAACAAAGAGGTTACCTACATGTTTCCACATAAAAATCCTCAGTGGGTGTAATTATGATATGTGAAAAATAAATTTTGTTACTATAAATTTTATCAAGTCCAAATTTATTAATGAATCTCAAAAAAAAACTTGAATTAAGATTGATTCACAACCTAGAGGATCTAAATAACATGCCTCGTCTAATCGTATATTAATGGATAATGAGTTTTTGTAATCTTGACATAAATTTTCATTACCTATTGGAAAGATTTCTAGATTAGTTAGGTTATCATAGGATCCATTTCCAAAACCATCAAAATATAAAATTCTGAAAATCTCATATCTTCAAGAATAAATAAAACACCAATATATTCAAATGTAGAGGATTCCATACTAAAAAATAAGGGAGATTTCATTTTTAACTGATCAATCACCACCAAGATAGAATTGCATCCTCAATGAGTTTTTTAAATCCATCAAAAATTTCCATGGAAGCCTAATAAAATTTGAAAACTGGCAGAATTCATGGATTGGGATACCTAGATTCAAATTCACTACATTTAACAGTGGTAAATTGTAACAATGAGAAAAAAATCCGCAATGTAATACATTACAGCTAGTTATAAGAATCACTCCATCATGATATAAATCATATCCATAGTTACTAGATGAATATCCCATGATGATATATGTTATTATAGAAAAAATAATATGTTCTCAGTTTTTGGGAGAACAAACTCATCCCCAATATATATATTACAATTTTATGTGAATGAACAACCACAAGAAGTCTCACCAAAATATAGTATTTATCAATTTCCTCTAAAATCACCATCTTCATGAGGATACTTCATAATATAATCAAGTATATATGATGATAAATGAAAAATATATTGTACCCCACCAAAACATACCTTTTGAGTTCCCTAGTTAAACTAAAAAAAGTAGCCTCATATGGTTCACTCTTTATTTGATTACAATATACCATACGAATGTACATTACTATGGAGGGTGTCTTCAAAAAAAATCTCCATAAAAAAGTAAATGGTGATGTCTATGTCAAACTTCTAAAAGATTTAAACCATAAACCTCTATTAGAGTATCATTAATATCTATTCAAAGATATAGCTCGGTTTCATATGGTCAAAAAGTCTATGAACCACTCAATAGAGAAAAAAGTATCGGAAAAATTTAAGATCAGGGATAACTAGAAAATAAATATATAATTATTTGGTTAATAATTCAAATTCCCTCTAATATGACTAGATTCAAAATCAACCTCATTATTATACTACATAAACAGGAAACCAAAATTAATATCAAAATAACATAAAAAACACATACTCATTATACAGATCTGGTATGATAAAAAAAATGAGGCGGTTCAAAACTCTATTTATACTCATCCATAGAATACTAATATTTCACATTCCAAATAAATATTACTAATTTTATTTTAATTGAATTAAAATATTATTCCATCATTAATAAAAAAAATTATGAATTATTTATTATCTCAAAATAGAACAATTATTCTCTAAATCATAATTGTGTTCCATATCTATTCTTATTAAATTAGGCCCTTCACCTTCTTCGGATCAGATGATAATCAATGATTAGAAATTAGATTCAAAATAAACATCAATTCTATAATTAAGTTTTTTCATTTTTAATTATTTTCATTTTAAAGGGGACTCCTTTTTATTTTAGGAACAAAACTCATAATGTGTTTGTGCTCAAATTCAATTATCAAATATAACAAAATATCTTAAATGAAATTTTATAAAAAATATATGGACACTCATTGAATATTTTATCAACCAAGGCCATAAAATTAATAATAATATGTTATAAAAAATAGAATCACATTATATTATCTTCCAAACCCTCTTTCCTCACATTAAATAGTCAAACAATACATCTACATATAGAAAATCATATATATTATAAACCATTAAAGAGTTAATCTTCTTATATTCCACAAATAAATTCATTTAAACTTTTTTACTTCTTAGAAGTGTTAACATGGGAAGAAAAACATAATACTATAGTAAGAACAAAACCTTTCACCATCTGATCATCCAAATAAATCTGGGGTTCTTTAATCGTTGTTGGTTCTAAACGAAAAGAGGGTATGGAGATTGGCAATGCATATATAACTATATCAATTAAAAAAATCTACAAATATATTTTGTTTATAAATAAATAAATTTTTTGGTAAAATATTATTAAAATCCATAGAACCCATTTGATAAATAACCACAAAAATCATTCATCTAAAACACAATATTAAGTAACAGACTCTTCATCTTTGGGAAGTATTGTTCTGCATGACTACGCCTCTGCTCCCACTCCGATGTAAACACCCAGGAACTCCCCAAGGACATTATATATGATAAAATATATTTATAATAATCTACCACATAGATTTGGGAGATAATCCAACATATCATGATGATGATGTAAAATTAATCTAGATCTGTAATGAGAAAATACAAGAGAAAATGTGCATCTGATATCAATTTTGAACAATGAAATTGAATCCGATAGTATTTCCCATTTCCATGAGGATTCATTAAATTCGTAAAAAAATTAATATCCACATTGGATGTTAAATCACATCATGAAATTATATATAGATTTCAATTAGTTGGATGATCCTTTATTAAATAATGCATTCAATACTAATTGTAAAATTTAGATGGTACCTCTCACTATCAGTAGGACATAATCTACCTCCATCAGATAAACATTTGTTGCAAGAAAAAAAATATATCATGATTGTCATGGAAGGATCTATATATGCATTGAAGCATCTTATTTAACTGCAGTGACTATTAGGGAAAGTGAGACTTTAATATAATGAGGAATATACATTGTATAACATAAATTTTGTAGATTTCAACATCACCAAAACTACTATATTCATTATATTATTTTGTAGAATAGGAAAGTTTTCTATTCCTATCCTATCAAAATTGAAAATATATTAGATGAAAATTGATATCTATAATTAATGTTTCCTAGAAGGACCATTATAGGGGACTAACCACACCAATCCTTTGTTAATAATCATATATCATCAATATCAAATGTTCTTTACTAAATCTACAACTGGTTGGAAGATAAGAGGAATAATCAAAAAGCATTTATAACTGTATACATCTCTCTCATTATTTTTCTATCTACATCTCTTCATCAGAAAAATTATTCATCTCAAATACCTATGATCTATAATCTATCCATAATCCCTATATGTAATTTTGATACTTCAATTGGTCAATATTTTCTATCAATGTAGAAAAATGAACTAGCTCTACAAAACAGATTCTTTACACATTCACTGAACTATATTCTATAAAAATGATATGAAATCTTTGGTTTTATCTTTTATAATGAAATATAGAAAAAATGGTTGAATGATGTGGTCCTTGAATGTCATTATTTTTATTCCCATGCTTCTCTCAACTAGAACAATGAAATATTACCATCTTTTTTTAACCCCATTAGTGTGAACACTATGAAATTTAACATTCTATTTACATGTATGGAAAAGAATCCATTAATATGTATTATATTTTCTAGACATTACTCCATATATTAGGTTTCATTCATACACATAAATTGTGATGAATTAACACGTAAGAGCTTAAAAATTGATCCATTTACATTATAACTTGTCTGTGGACATGAATAACAGCTATATGGACATGCAGTACATTTTAGTCTATAAAACACCTGACAAATGAATGTGTTGATATTATATTCATATGGTGGAGGATTCTATTGAGGTGAATCTAATATATAATCTTGATGAAATAGTGGAATCTGTCTCAAGGTTATACCGATGAACAGTGAAAGAGAGGAAATTCTCTACCGACATGTTAATATCAATTTAATCAAAAAACTGATAAGTATAAAATGATTCTTAGATAAAGAAATCTAAATAGAAGACACTCCTTTAAACATATCATGTTATTGTTACTCTCAACATGTAATTAGTGATCCTGGAACTAAGAACAATATACCACTCAAATTATTGAAGTCTTATATTCCTCCTACCACATTACTAAAAAATTAATCATTCATCATTGATACCAAACATTGATGAACCTGAACAAAATAACCTAACAGTAAAACACCCATCCTGATTCCTAAAATTTCCAAATTGAATTATGGATCCCAACAGGATATAAAAAAGTATTTATGATTCATCAAAGGCTATAGTGAATGATTTTTTTCCAATTGGTATCAATCAACGTGAAATTCATATACACAACATGATGAAACAACAGAAGTGTAAAAGAGAAATATATTTCATAGAAAAAGTGATAATTGTTTAAGAGACCTAAGTCGAAATTATCTAAACAATTAACTAGTTACATGAAAATAATAATGGGAAACAAGAAATGATAAATTTACTCTATATGATATCATAGGAAAACATACAATTTATCACCACATACTTTCCAAATAAAATAGAAAAAACCATGCCACCCCAGTTTTGTGGCATTATATTCCTTATAAAAGATGCGATAATTTTTCATACATATCATCGATGTGGTGTGCATTTTGTGAGCAAAACAAGATTAATGGGATCTCATGTAGTTGTTCTATATGATTTTTCAATAAAATAATCTAAACATCCTCAACATTGATGAAGACAAGGAATGGTTAAAAGTTAAATTGTTTTTATATAACATTATTTAAACACATTTCTTCTTTTTTCAGAATCCAAATTATTTTCACAAAATATTTTCAATTATTATTGAATATATCATTGAATTCAAATAATTTATCACATATCATATCAAATCCATGAAGTATAAACAAAAAAGACTTTTAACACCATGATAATGTGTTTCTAAACATATACATCAAATTTAGTGTGTGTAGGAAAAATGAAAAAAGTGAATATGCCAATAAGTGTGTCATATCCCTAGTAAAATAGGTCTTGTGTTCATAGGAACACCCCATGACTGAACCCCTCGATAATTTCTACTATTAATGACTATTAATTCACCTTCCACCAAATTTTATATGGATTCCAAAGTGATATATTTTCCAACCCATTTTATTAAATCCATGCTTCAAAACCATTTGATAAATGCATTTTAATTTTATAAAAAAATACTCTTTTAGTTTACCAACACATGTTAGAAACCAAATTTATTTTTGTAAAACTATTTTTAAGAAATATATTTCCAATTTTAAAATTTTTTTATTTAAAAATTTATAAAAACTAATTCAATGATAGTATATCAAAAACATGTTATATATAGAACCACCTACCTCATTCTCATATCACAAATAACCACAATGGGATCCACTAATATGGAAGAACACAAATACAACTATAGAGGTCATAAAATGAATCCTTGAATATATGATTAATTTATAAAATTAAAATTCTTGTAAAATAATATAAAATAAAACATACATCAATAAACTCTCCAGTCGCACAACAACCATCAAAATTTTTAGCCTCTAGGGGAATATCACATAATTGATCTATAAATGATGAGAAAGAATCTACATCAAAAAACAAGTGGATATGAAATAATAGTTAAATATAACTAATATGACCAAAGGAAACAAGACAAGTAGAGTGATTACTTTCTCTAAGACACGTTTCACAATCCCAAAAAATATCAATTTGTGAATGAAATGATCTTTAAGAATATTTGATTCCCAAAATATCCTTATATTAAAAATGGTTTTCAAGAATTAATATATCAAATTAAATAAAAATAAAATAAAATGTGTATTGTGTTCAAAACTATTCAACCAGAATCATCCATGATGTAAAAGCATTTTAGAATTTGAATTTCATTATTTTTTTTGAAATGTAAAAAACATTTTAGATTTGGATAAGAAACATAGGTCGACTAGATCCGGATGTGGTCTAATTTCTCATTGATTAATATTTTTTATTCTATAACAAATTCACAGAATCATATGAAGAAAAAATTCACACTTTTCAACTTGATCATGATGTTAAATTGTTCAATAATATGATTTTGAATAAACATGTTTGAAACTCCAAAAATTTACATAGACCCTAAAAGAAATCCTATTAAAACATTATCACTTTATAGATGGAATCTATTAATTAAAATAATCATACATCTATGTGGGTTAGGTCATTTTCTTATGAAAAGGATCTGCATCCCTAATAAACCTGCAACATACCCAATAAAAGTGAAAATTATAAGTGAGGTGAAAACAATAAGTAATGGAAGGCAATAAGTTGTTACTACATGGGATTATTATATGATGGGTAATGTGTGTTCATGATAAATAATTATTCCATGATGTGTGAATTATTATATTAATTAAGTTTTTTTTATGGAAATAATTCTCCAATTTATTCATTCTCATTAATTCCCACTACACTTATATAGTTATAGTAAATGGAAAATTTGATCACGTATTATTTTATCATATCAGTAATTTTAATAAATTAGTTTTTTTTAATCATATCCTCCCATGGTCAATACAATACACATATTCCCTAAAAAAATAAACCATGAGTCAAAATTAGTAATTGATGATGAAATATTTATATTTCAAAATTGAACATGCCATGTAGAGGTGATAAAATACTGAAAATTTCATTGGATATATGACTTGAATACTATAAATTAAAGCACTACATTTGGATAGTTTTCTCTTACCTTTATGGGTATAATCTGTATCTCGTCCCACTTGTTTATTTTATAAAAACCATTATCATATAGGGCGGAGAAAACACCAAAACCTCAATGCCCACTGAAAATTATCTTCATAGAGAGTCCACTAAAAGCCATCGATCAGTGGATCACCTGAAAAACAAATTTCCTCTACATATGAAACGCTATAAATCATGAATTTTTTGTATATTATAATGAATTTGAATCAATGATGAGTAATAAAAAATCTACAATAATGATGTATATAAAAATATATAATGAAAATACAGTAAAGTCACAATCAATCATTTTTTAAAACCACCGTGTGTAACCCAACAACATGTTTTTACATAGTTAAATGATAGGGAATATATTTATATGGTAGTCCCTATACAAAATTTTTGTAAACATATCATTTTAATAGGTTCTCATTTTAATGTAGAATATTTAATAATATTGTTAAAAATAAGCAGAACATAGATTCTTGATCAATGTGGGGTAAAAAAATTACGTTTATATAGATATATCCTAATTTTATAAACTATGTGGCTGCATGAATAGACAAAATACCAAAAGAAGTTTTTATTAATAATGAATAAAAATTTCTAGATACAAATAAATGAATGATGTAAAGGACCAGAGAAAGAAACCATGGATTGTGTCTGTTTAGACAAGAAGGAAGTAGATAAATATGACTCACAGTACTAAAAATGTGACTTCATATACAAACTTATACTACATCCATTCGTAGAAGTAAACATCATCATAAAAGGAAATAATAATGAAAAAAATAAATCTTAAATAAATATGATACAGTTCTATGTTCTAATTATAAAACATGTAATAATCCCAAATAGATAATAACACATCGATGGTTTTCTTCATATAAGGACATCTAAATATTAGTTTTAGTGAAGCCTTATTTATATCCATTTAAATAGTAGACCAAGTCCAACAAGGATGAAAATTATTAACATTAGTGGATTTTATGAAATGTAAATAGGAACATATATGAACACTTCTCCCAATGATTCTCTATTTTTGATATTAGAATAATCCCAAGAATATACTGATTTTTCAATGATGGTCCAAAATTATAATACTGAAGGTAGATTATGTGTCATCATGTTAGGTGGAAAAAGTAAGATATGATCTATGTGGATCAACCATATGCCAACAATGTTTTTAGTTACCCATACATGACTTTACCCTTATGTCTTTTTACCCATATCTTGTTTATGATTACACTTACACGGTCTATGTTTACCCATATATGTTCTAGCGCTTGACCCCAATGTAAGAATTTATTAACCATATGCATGGTGGATATAACCATTTTCAAGTATTAATTTCCCTAACACAAGATGTCATTACACTTGGAGAAGGAAGAATTTCCCTTACTTGAGATGGAATTACCCTTACTGGAGTGGAAAATACACCTACATAAGATATTAATTACCCTTATTTTTCGGAAAATTATACTTATGTAATGGGATTTCTACCATCACATGAAAATTTAGGAACTTTTCAAAAATGTATTTTCAATACTTATCATAATATAAATATCGGGTAAGAAAAACCAATGATATCACAATTGAATGAAATAAATTTTGGATTGATTTTATAATGATAAAACATAAGAACATAAATCAAACAACCTGGAGAAGAGTTCAGAAACTGGAAAAGGATATATATTAATTCAATTTGATTTCCAAAAAGAAATTTCAATGATAACTATAATGGAAATAAAAAAAATAAATATGATAACGTTTCAAAAATATGGTCACTGAAATGGGACTAAATTCTATTTAAAATGGGTAATCATGGATAATTTAACAACTATAGTCAAACTAGGAATAGTATTTTCCATTGTATGTATATTTGTAACACATACCATATAAATATTATTGACATCTGTAAAAAAATGAAACCTATGATTATGTTTTTAGATATTATATAAAAACATTTTTTCTGTTTTACTAATTACATACTAACTATCCCAAATTGATTTTACATTACCAAAAGAAAATTATAGTTCATATACAATCCTATTAACCATGTTTTTTATTTTATTGGTTTATTTAGTTCTAGGGATTTATCATATGTGGGTAAAAGTGAGATAATTGATTTCATTTTACTTTTACATGATAAAAGATACCAATAATACAATAATAAACAATGTTTATATATTTTCTATATTTATATATTGGAATCACAGTCCTAATAAAAAATGGAAACTATATCATGACTATAAAAATCATTTTTTCCAAATCACAAAAATTAAATCTGAATAAATTTACTCATACCCGAGTAACAATTTTATTACATTAAAATTTCTCTTTCTTGGATATCCCATAATACTAATAAAGGTACCCATATTAAAGGATATATATATCTATGAAAATATCAAATCAAACTTTTGGATACCTATAATGTTTTCATAATGATTTGTATTCAATAAAAATTTTAGAAGCACTACTAGGGTATTAGTACATGGAAAAGATGTTGTTTTTACTGAAAACAAAACACATAGGATTCACAGTATCGATAAATAGATTTTATCTATATAATTATTAAAAATTTGGTACTAATATTAAAACATATCATTTCTATATGTAGTAATTTCTATAACAATAATTCTATTTAATTTCCCTAAATCATTCATTACAAAATAATTATTAAGCACCATTTTCACATAATTTATTATTAAAACATCATTGTAGATTATAATAGGTTTAATAAGATGTATGAGTAATAAATGAATATCATTATTTATATATTTAATATAAAAAAATATAAAATTTACTTCTAGTAAATTTTTTAAGCATTAATAAATAAAATTCATTTTACAATTGTGTAGTTGTTTCATTAATTCCAAATGTTATTTACCAAAAAATGGATAAATTATTCATTTTAAAAAAACATTAATATCGATCAAATGGTTTCATATAAATTTGATCACCTAGTATCACATTTAAAGAAGCGGTTTTAACATCAAATTTTCAACCATAAATCTCAATTTTTATAGCAATGTCTAACAATAATATGAAGGTATAATTATTGAAATCATGTGATAAAATTTCACAATAATCCATTCCTTAATGTTGGAAGAATCCTTTTGAAAAAAGATTAAAATTTTATTATAATTTCCTCAAACTGATGGTTTCTAAATTATTATTAAAAATCCATTTAAAATTTTTAATTTCCAACTTATTAGGTTTTTTATAAATTATATTGGTTTTGTTTTTATAAAGAAAATCAATTTCACACCTAATGATAGAAAACCAATTACATAATTGGCTATACATAAGATATTTTGTAAAGTATTATTTTTCATCATGGACTAGGTAAACATATATATTTGAGGAAATTAAAATGAAATCAGCCTAAAAAACTAGTTTAGATGGCTAATTGTTATATGAATCATGGCATGAGTTAACGAATAGTATGTAAATTAACCATCTCTCTCAACATATGACTCAAATTGTGATTCAATAATAGGTTATTTTTCAATGTTAATTGGTTGGGGAGGATGAGAATATATAGATCTATATTTAGCCTATTTTTATTGTTATAATCTATCCTCAACATCTAAACGATCAAATGGATTGAACTAGAAAGGATTGAAATCCTTTTGAATATAAGACAATTACTCATGGGAAACAATAGCATGATGGGTTATAAATTAAGCAAAATTATTATTATCTACCAAAACTATAACCCTTTTACACAATTTGGATATCACTAAAGGAAAACATGATAGCCCATGTGTTAATTTTATTCATCTTATATTTGCATAATAATTAGATCAAATAAATCAATGATGTTATAAAACAGTCGGTGGACTAGTCACATCTCTTTATGGGTATGGAAATAAATTGTATTACAGGGGAATATATAATATAATATATAGATATGTAGTTTATTCTTATACCCAAAAGACGTTGGGATGTCCATAATATGAGAGAATTATTTCCATTTGTTCTAAAATATATATATCTATCCTATCGACAAGGCCATTCTGTTATGGGTAATCAATAACAATTTCGTGTCTGAGAATAAATTAAAAAAAATAATATATAACATTATTTGATAAATACTCTAGATGATTATCATTGAATAAGTATTTTAGTTTTTTTATATTTAAATTTAACAAAAGACATTCCCAATTTAATTGAGTCAATGGATATAGATTTCATCAAGATTATGTAAATCCATAAGTTCCCAAAACAAAATTATATAAATCTAGATATCAATTCTACACACTATGGTATTTAATACTAGAGGGGCCCTAATATCCTTAATTTAGATATTGAAAAGTGATTATTTTCAATATGTATACCATTTATACAAGCTTCTATAGTCTTAACAAGACCACAATTACCAAAAAATGGAAGAATTCATGGGGTTAAATAATTTAAAATTCTATAATTTTTTGTATCATCTAGTCTATTTTATACAAGATATCCTAAAATACTATTGCATAATTTTTTGAATATTTTATGCGGAAATGTGTTTCATTTAAATATTTCATGAGTCCCACCATCTTTGATATATACACTATTAGTGTTTCGTTCCCTCTTAAATTTTAGTGAACCGTTAGATATCATAATACTACCAAAATAAAACAAAAAAGGGTACCAATATTAATCTTGAACTTCAGTAAATAAGATTCCTCTTCAAATTAGGCATCCATAAAACCTCATATACTGATTTGAAAACCCAATCATGCAAATTTAGAATGTTATTAACAATATGGATGATTCAGTTGTTTTTTCATTTCATTTGAAAACCATAATACAATCAATCTCTAATGGGTTAATAAATTAGAAACACTATACACACATATTAAATGAACATCCTAAATACGAGACACAAAAATCATTTATATCATCATAATAGAAATTAAAATGATTAGTATTATAAAAATATTATTTAATAAATAATTAATAGTCACTATCATTTATATTGCCCAAATAACAAGTCATTTGGGTACAATTATTTCAACTATGACAAGATTGATTACAATGAAAAAAAATATTTGTTTACGCCTATAAATGTATCGGTTACTGAATATTCACATACATTTCTATTTCCCTCTATGATCAGGACAACAATTTTTTATTATCTACACAGTTCCCTGATAAATAGAATTTACATTATTCATTATAATTTTAATAAAAAATAATTAATAAATAAATTCATTTATATTCGAGGAATCATGCACATTCTCCATTTAATCGTTAATTTTATTAAAAGATTCAACTACAATGAATTCCATATGGTAAAAAGATCCTCATCATAAAATATAACGTCTATATTACCGAAATAAAGAATGATATTTTTTAAAATCATCGATATGATTTATATCTACAGTTCTAAGTCACATACATAGGTTATAGAATCAAAAAAAAATACTTGTATATGTTCTACATAGTTCTTTATCAAATAATTTTTTGATGTTTAGAATAGATTTGGGTTGTAGTGGATTCATAGGATACCTCATGATGCGAATTATAATCTAATTATGTTAGTAGTAAACTATGGGTTTCCCTAAGAACATTAGAAGGTGCATCGACATTCGTAGTTACAAAGAATCCACTCATGGATTGAGAAATTATTTTCTACTTGATAAAAAACATCATATATATATTTTTAGCATATTTAAATTCATTTTTACATAATATAATTTATAATCGTTATCCTTGTTGAATTTTATTAATTAATATTTTTAATACCCCGTTATTATAGATTTTATTTATCTAATACTGATATTAAGGGAAAACATTGATGTTGTAGACTCCAATCAATAGCCATGGTCAACAAATAAATGTACTGGATTTATGATTTAAAATAAACAATTCAATTAATTGTTAATGAAAAGTGGAAAATGAAATGAATATTAATTATTTTTTAAAGATTAATTAACAAATATATAAAATGTTATTTAGTCCACTATAGACATAAATGAATAGAGGAAAAACCACAAAAAGAAAATATTACAATTGAACTATATATAAATAATAAAAGATAATAAATTAGCAATGTGTGTGAGAAACAATTCATGAATTAGATCTAACAAGACAATATGGTTTTGGAAAAATCAGATAAGATGAAGTATAAACTTTCCTTCCTAGATTTAATAATGCTAGAAACACATATAAGAATAAACCAAAACAAAATGAACCAATAAATACAATAATAAGTGTAAAATAAACATCAAATAAAACCTTGTTTTAAAAAACCCTATATGAATATCAAACATAGATCAAGATACCAATTATTTTCTTCATATAATATCTTCTCATAATTAACAAAAATGAACCATCAAGGCTCCCACAGAACCCCTTGCCCAGGTCTAGTAATCAAGAAGATGATATACTTTAGTATAATTTAGGAAACAAAAAAATGATATCATTCAGGGCCTACTCTCAATCAATGTTTTTATAATAAATATGAAACATCCCAACAAAAAACATAATTGTTTAAGATGAGACATGTGTTGAATTCATGAAGTAGATGGTGAATTTGTTATTCCGGGAAAAAATAAGAGATGCATACCACACAGAAATCCCATATGCATGGGGCTATTTTTCGAACCCTTAAATGGATATACACATTTTCAACTATTTCTTTATACATTACATGTTTAACATTACACAAGAATGGATTACCCTTAATTATGATAGTGTAAAACCCCTTATTTGATTAGTAATTATGGTCAAAAAAGTATTCAATACTCTTAGAAAATTATCCATTATCGTTTAAAGATAAGACAATACCCAAATGTATTGGAGAAAATCCATTATAAAATACATGCACATCCCTTATTCTACCTATTAACTACCCTTAAACAATAGTTTAGGTACCTTTATTATATTAGAGATATATCCCATTGAATAGTACATCAATTTTATAATAAAATCCATGGAATTCAAAATTTAATTAAAGAAAATTTCAATCAGTTTTTTTTATGATAAAACAGAGGCACGTATGTACTGCAAATCCTGTAATGAACAGTAACCAAAAAAGAATATATATTAATTCATTTTTATTAGAAGAAAAAAATCATACATGAAATTTCACAATGAATAACGGTAAAGAAGGATACCACATCCATCTCATACTATAAGAATAAAAAAGATCATTCAGAACTAAAAAACCAAAAAATATTATAATTAAATATAATGATGGTTGAAAATATAAATAAAATTGAAAATATTAGCATCATAATCCCCTTAAATAATAATAAATCACTCAAAATACAAAAACCAACTCTACCTTACAACGACTAAATGATACTGAAATTATGGAGTTGTTGCAGAGAAAAGATATGGAGCATAATAAATTTTTGTCTTCAGAGTCTATAATGGACCACAAACTATTATAGGTCAATCATCTTTTTCCACTAGAACCATAATAATTTGAAAAAATTCTTCCATTTAATTCAATCACATGAACAAATAAAATTTAGGAAGAAATAATGGAAGTCATCGCAAAAAAGAACTATTGATGGATAATCTTGCTCTCGTGAAAAAGGTTATTGGTCAACGAGTACATCCAAAACAGAAAACAAAAAACAAGAACACTAGGAAATGGGGGGTTAGATTTTAATAAAATGATAGTATCAATAGGTTTAAACACACATAAAATCAACAATGAATCATTATTATAAGGATGAATGAAAATTATCAGAGTTTAAATGAACCCAAATCCAGTGTGATGGAAACCGATAGAGATCATGAGGGTTGAAATTGTAGGTAAGAATGGAGGATGTCTTGGGGAATGGGGAGATGAAAATATAATTTTATTTCCCTAGGATAAAGAAAGGAAATCCTCAAATAATCAATATATTCACTAATAGAACAAAAAATTACTATGCTTAGAGATACTACTTATTTCTCCGGCATTTCCATTATTGTGAGGTAGATGATACTATTGAGGGTTTAAATAAATTCACTCTAAAATATTTATAATTTATTATGATGATTATATACATATTTATTTATTATATAACATATCCACACCACTTATTTTATAAAGATGATTAATTGTGTTGTTTTTATAGTATTGGGTAATTATTTTTCTTTTGGCACTTTAATAAAAATGGGATTGATGATGTCATGTGGGTTATGTTGATTTAATATTTTGTAATTTTGATGTATTTATCACATTTTACACACTGACATCTGAAAACTACATGGGTGAGTGCTGATATACATTAATTAATGTAGGATTTTTAATTCACTATAGGTATAAAGAGTTATGAGTATATGGAATACACCGACTTGGAATGTAGGCCAAAAAAATTTCAGAGTACTTTTTTTAATAATACATTACAAAATTCATATAACCAAATATAATATGATCTATATAAAAATAAAATCATTTACCTATATAATTTTAATCCTCCACCTATACATATACCCATTATGTGTAATTTTACATACAAAGATACTTTAAATTTGAGAACAACACAAATTAAGAGTGTTTAAAAAAAATAATGAAGATATATAATAAAACTATTGAAATTGTCATAACACATAATTCTAGGCCCAAGTCATATACTGAGATATTCTATAAATTATATAACATGATATCTAGTCAAATTAAATATTGATAGAACATATTCAACATTTTTGAATCCATGTTATCAAAACAATCATATATATGTAGAATAATTAATAAAGTGATAGATATTTATTCATCTGAACATATCTATTGATTTTATTTATTTTAATTGGAACATAAAAAATAATAAAACATGATTCATGGGAAGTTAATAACATATGAACCACAAAAAAACATTTGATTTATATCTCACAATAATCAGAAAAAATTAAATAACATATTCGCATGGTAGGACATGTTTTGAACATGAATTATTTACACATAATGTTTTTTTCTTATGAATACACAATATATCATATGAATATATTATTTTATTGAAATTTATATACATATCACGTTCTCACTATCACAAATAAATTGAAACACACATGAACCAATTTATTCAAAACTACAGAAGGAACATCTACCAATGCATTTTGTTCTTATAACATGAAATCAATACGAGGTTTAAAATCAATGAATAAATATATTTTCTATTACATCAGTATTAATACATCATTAATAGCTAAGATGATAAAAAAAATCTAATTATTATTCTTAATTCTCACTAAATTATAATTATTTTATTTAATTGGTTTAATGATTTTGTTTTCACATATAAAAATTAAATAAGTACTTGGTGATATCACCATAGATATCAAATGGATATCTAGTTGGCAGGATGTGATATCATCCATATCCACCTGTTTATCTCAAATTAATTATTGATATAATGATTTCTATTTATATATATAACTCAGGGGTGAATAAATATCTCCCTAATGTATAGTTTTATAAAGTGAAAATTTTTATAAATCATTTTCTATTAAAAGAAATGATCATCTAGATTCATTATGAATATTTAATTCTGCTGTCAATAGGTTATCATATCATCTTAATAAAATTGTTCCCTTAAAAGATATAATTTTTATCTATAGATATTCCTTAAACATAAAAACATCATAATCTTTCTTAAATTGACATATATCGATTTACATTTGAAATTGTGATAAAACATTATGAAAAACATCAAAAAATCATAAAAAATCAATAGTAGTCCATCATTTTCATTGATAGCCTTCAATATTCACCATCAAAATAATATTGTTTTGGAGAATATGTGATCCCAAAGTATGACTTCATTTAATGTGTCTTGCATTTTTTTCTTCTTCAATTATTACTGAATTTCCTACAAATATTGCCTTATTTATACTAAAAACCTAGGTCTTCTATGTTTTGAAGAATGTTATTATTTTTTATTTAAATATAATTAACTAGTTTCACCCTAAAATACAAGGCATTATATCAATCTGACCAACCATTTAACCATTTATATGAAATATATAAATAGAGAATTATATAAGAGTAGACCATGAATCATCCTTAGTGTCACATCGTCAATCTTTATTTAAAATTATCCATATAATAAATCACATACATGGGGTGTTAATGATAAGTTAAAATCAATTTGAGATACAAGTTTTAACCATTCGATTAAAAAAATATAAAAAATATAAAATAAAAAGTTTATTTTGATAGAATTAATATGAAATTAAAAAGATAATGAGTACTTGTTAACATCTGTTTTAATAAATTCTGAAAAAATGAAAAAAAAATTCATAATACAAAATTGAATTATAAAAGAAGTTAAAATATTAATCATTTATAACAAAGGGTTTTAAGATAAAAATAATATAATTATAACAAAAATATTATAGATAATATAACTCTATAAATTTCATAATCAATAATATATATAATAATAGTGTAGTTTGGAAAACAAAAAAGTTATCAAATTTGAAAGGGATTATTTTTGTTTCATAAGGTGAAGGGAAATCCATAGAATGATTTAATGAATTATATTAATTAAATCAGCATATATGTTATTCATGTTTCATTATTTTGGTAATTTAAAAATTATTTATATATTTATTTAATTTTTGAACACAAAATTCTAGGGATTTTCAATAATTATGGAGACTTCATTATGATCTAAATTGGAAAAATGAAATATTTAAAATTCATCAGAGAAATTCATATAATATAATTACTTTTCATATTTGTTATTAGTTTATGGTAGTTTGTATTTGTTAGTTGAAGTGTGATAATTTAATCATGATCACCCATTATCATGGAATCAAGAAGTTTGTATGAAACTATCAAGTAGTGTTACTAAAGGTTTATAAAACAATATTTCAATTATATTTTTTCTCTTAATGAATTGAGGTATGATGATATTCATTACAATTAGAATGAAATTTTAGGATAAGGAAGCTTTTACTCAAAAATATATCACTATAGTTTGGTTGATTAATTAATTATTCAATTATCTATTTAAAATCACAATCATGTTTCTCACATTAAATATATATAATAGAAAGAAAAACATTTACGATTGATTAAAATGTGATCTAAATTTCATTAAAGAGATACCCATGAATCATCACATCATAGAACCAATTAATTTTGTGGGTCATATTGTTGTGAAATTAATTTCTATCATCACATATAATATTATATCTAATAAATTATCATCACTTATTCTATTCCATTTTTGTTTTATTTATTCTATCTTCCCATAAGTAGGTTAAATTACACACATCATCATATTTTCCTAAACCCCTTCTAAGAAGACTCATGGCATTAAAATCATATGAAATACATGAATTATCATAAGATTGAATACAATAAATGAATTCAATAATCTTGATTAAATATTAAAAAAACAAAAATAATTGATGTATGTTGAATCCACTTCATCATCACACGAAACTATTTACACCCTAATTATATATCAAATGTATCTTAGGGAATTATCATACTCAAACACCATCCTAGTAATTATAATATTGAGCAGCATATTTTTTTCATCAACAATTTTTTTATTTATTTCTATTATCCTTAGAAAAAAATTCATTTAATGACATTATTCCAGTTTGAGTGATCGTAGTAACTGAAAATAGAATAATGAATAATAATGTAAAATTTTTCTCCAATATTACCTGAAAATAAAATAAAATTATAATTTATAAATAGAAACATAAACACTACATTCCAATTATTACAATTAAATATACTAATAATGAACCAAATAAAACACACAACCTTCATAATGAATAAATATATTATAATTTTCAACACACAATATAGTTCAATAACGTACAACGAAATCATTTATTCACACACAAATACCATATTTGCACACTTAATTCAAGTATTCACCCATGAAAACACTCTATAAATATATACTCATTTGTGATTTGTTATTTCTAACTCATTATGATCATTTAAATCATCGTATATATGTTGATATCATCGCCCACATTGAAAAAACAATTATTAGTAAGATATTGTATATAACACAATACATTATGATTGTCAATTTTTAGTTCCAAACCCAATCATCAATCATGGATTACTAAACACTTACATAGGATATGGTTTGGTAAAAACATATATTTATTTACCCAATGTCGTATCTCACTCATAAATGATGAATCATTCATCTAATTTATCCATGATCATGTCACATTTGGTATTGATATTTTATAATTGAGAATGTTTTAATTTGTTTATAAATAATTTTATTAAACTCTAGTTATCTCCTGAAACTATTTAAGGAAATATACTTTAGGTCCTTATTCGTCTACATATGTCTTTCACTAAATGATATAAGTCATTACGTTGGCTTGCTTAATGTATCCAAATTTTAAGTCTACTGGTTAATGAAATTATTAATCATTGTGTGTCATGTAATACATCTTTCTACAAACACGATCACCCCACTAGACATGAACATCAAATCATTAACATATTTCAATTAAACTATATTGGTATATTTTTAAGGAAATTAAGTTATTTTTATTGTTAAATTCAATTAAAAAACCACATTACATTTTATATACATAAGAGTCTAATTTTTGTTGTTGAAATGTGATTACTTTTTCACTCATTAAAACCTATTAAATAATATATTAACATAAAATTACCCATTATTAAATATATAAAAAAATTTATAAACATAAATTTTAATTTTTACTCCATTGGACCAATCTTATATCCCTATTATCACAAAAACAAATTTCCATCTTAAATGTGTGTAGAAATAATATTTCCTCCACCTTTACAAACATATTAAAAATATTATTAGAATACTAACATTCATTAAAAAATATGTGATCCTATTCAGGAGGAAAATTATGTTACATTATGAATATATAGGTCTCCCACATCAACATATCTAACATATATTTCATTTGGGTGGAAAATTAAAATTAAATATAATTTTATTTCAATTATAGATAATGAAATAATCATATTGAATAAATTAGATTGAAATATTTATTATTTAATTTGTCTAGATATCTTTTCCAAAAATAATTTTTCCAATTCAAGAACAATCAATTTTTATTCATGCATCAAATTCCATACAATCAGATATCATTTTAATGAAAATAGTTCCTTCTTAAACTGTAGAATATAATTTTTATTATATTTGAGTATAAAACCTTCATGTATCTCAATGAACACATTTCAATCAAGTTCACTATTGAGAAAGATGATTTATCATCCATTTATAAAATATTTAATTTCCTCTTAACTGTAACATGAATATATACCTATGGTCATATTAATCAATACTGAAAAATAATTCCACATTGAATTCAATTACATCAACCCATGTTTTCCTATACATATGTGCTTTTCAATAATCATATTCACATCTCTCATCACATTTGAAATTTGATTATACAAGAAATTGTTTTTAATTAAATACATGTCAATTAAATTTTTTATTTACTACCATGTTGAACTATTTTTTATGTGTTCCAATTTCACATTCATGGAATGAAATATGTCTGGATTAATTAATTAATCATCCACACTCCATGATTTTTCTAGAGAAATGTGTGTCTTTTGAGATATTTTCCTCAAAAATCACAAATATTATAATACTTATATTGAATATTAATGATTTATGGACCAACAAATTATACATAATTGTAACACCAAAACCTTACATATTACTCTCCTTTTGAATGATTTAAATAGCATGCACTACATGGAAAATTGAGTTCGGGTGCACCTAATGTTGTTCATAAAGAGAGTATATGAATAATATTAACCACATTTTTAATTTTATATATTCCTTATAATTTTAATATTAATTTTATTTCTCTCTTAGACATGATATAAAAAAAGTTCCAATTTTTCAAATAAAAGAAGTATTTTTAAAAAAAATATCATTTTAACCACCTTGAAATTGAGATCCCTATTTAAATACATTCTTTCAAAATATTATATATTCAATATGACCACATAATATTCATATATTTAAGTGGGACATAAAAACATTTTTTGGATAAATTTTTGGTTTTTTATTGATAACATTAATATTTTGATGAATAATAAAAAATACAAAATTTATATTGAAAATTAATTTTTTAACCAAAATAATTTATTGTGTTAAATTAAAATTTTGAATAATATTAATGTAAAATAATAATATATTTTACTCATTTAATATAATTTATGTAATTTGAATTATATTCAGATTAAAATTATATATAAACACAAGTCAATATTTTTATGGTTTTACTTTTGAAATACCATTTTTCTCATTCTCACAATGGGGATTAATTTTAAATTATTTCCGAAAAATTTGATGTCCTAATTTTAAAAAAAATTGAGAAAATATTTGGAATCAGTGGGTCCAAATTATGATAATATTCTATATTTCTTTTATCGAAATTATAAATGGTATCTTTAGTAATTATTTTATTACTGAAGTTAAGGGTATGTAGAGTAATTAATTATAAATTTAATATTATGAAATTTTCTAAAAACCTGTAAAAATCATATTAAATGACTAAATTATTCCTTTATAATCTATTTTTATAAATGGAATCACAAAATGGCCACTTTCATAGGAATATGGCCTTATTATTTTAAAAATAAATGATGTTTACAAAATTTCACACTCTCCTTTTATATAAGTATATTAGTTTTAATATAGGGATTACAATGTGATAAAATACGATATTAGTAGTCTATGGAAATATACTTGAAATAACTATATCTTATATATTTATTTATGTTTTTTAAATGTTAAATATCTACCATTAATGACGAAACAACAGTGAGAGAAAAAATATTTTATTAATACAAATAAAAAATAAATGATTTTATAAATATTTTGATGATTATAATTTTAATTAATAAAGGTTTGAAACCAATTTTATATGTTACTATGACATGTTAGGAGTATATTAAATTTTTATGTTTCATGTTATATTTTGTGTGGATTTTATTTAATGTCAAATTTATGGATTGTGTAAAAATTGAAAATAATGATATCTTCTAAAAATAACATATATTTATACTATTTAAAAATCATAAATAATTAGAAATTAAAAAGGGAAAATTATAATGAATAAAATTTCATAATATTTACAATAATTTAATATTTAGACTACATAAGTAAGAATTTGTAACCATTTAATATTTACAATTTTTTTAACACAATTAAAATTAAATAGATTAAATATGGATAAACATAAATGATAAGGTTTAAAATCTAATAAAAACTAGTCAACATTTTATTGGTTGATATTGTTTAAACAGATATAAATATTTTATTCTAAAATAATCTTCATTGGAGAAATTTAATTTCAAAAAAAATCAATTAATTTAATTGTTTTTGTATTTCTAAAGGTCCATATCCCATCTCTTATTAAATGGAACTTCTCATTACCTTTAATACGTACCAATAATTCATTTTGGTTAAGCCAAAACCTTCAAATTTCTAATCCCAAAATCTCTCAATAAATCATATATAAAACACTTTTGGAGTAAATCCATCATATAGAGAGATTTTTTACAAATCATACGGATATAACTCAAAAAGATGTTATTGTTTTGTCACTTATTTAAAAGATATTGTCTTCTTATACTTCCACTTTATTTTTTGTTTCCATATCAAAATAATAACCAAATTATAATACATATAATAATATGTTATTATAATTATTGAAAAAATATATACCTCTTTTTAACCATCCAATGAATAAAAATATCACCATATGTGCACATGTACAACCTATTGTCTCCACAACATAGTGTAATTTTTTATTAACCAATAATTTATTTAAACGTGTTTAATGATATGTATAAGGGATTTTAATAATGAATATAAAATCATAATTTTTATATATACTTAATATACCATATTTTACCATACTATTTAACAATCAAGTGAATGATGTCTTCTCTTATGCGTACATACGACATATCATCTCCAAGATAATGTGAGATTGATTCACCATGTTAACCAATCAAGAATGATTATCAAATTTATATGATGAGATAAAATAATTTTTATAATGATAATATCATTATTTATATGACTATAATAAATCATATTCATATTAATCAAAACTTACATGATAAAATAATATTTGGAAATGAAGTAGTTTACACCTAGCGCAATGGTAATACTAGAATATATTACTAACAAAATGATAAAAGAGATTCATATATGATATATTAATTATTTATATTATTTTTTAATAATTTAAAAACATACATTAACCCATACATAGTAGTTCATCACACCTTCGACAAACAGTAAGTATTAGGTATGTGTCAAAATCGCAATGTCTTTATTATCAAGGATTTCTTCTATGTAAGTATATACCAGGAAATCGTTATCATCATTTTCCATGTTTCTTAAAATGTAATTTAAAATATTATTTATTGTTTTTAATGTAATTTAGAACAATATTTTAGTTTTTAAATTTTTTTAGGAATATTTTGATTATTTTCCATACAAGTTACTTTATAACCAATTCTACAAATTTAATGAAATAATATTTTTAACTTCAATAGTAGAAATGGATAATTTCTACTATTATAAATCCTTAAAATTATGAAACTATACTTATGATATTAGAATTTTATTTTATGAAGATATTTTTTTTAACAATTTTTTGGATTCAAAATGATTTAAATGTAAAAAATTGATATTTCCCTCAAAGAGTTTTAATGCATTTATTAAATTATTATCATCTATATCAATATCATTTTCTAGATTTTATGATTATTTGAGGTTGATGTAGTATGATAATATTTTCAATATTATATTGAATTGTGTATGATATATTTTAGGGTTTATATTCTATATTTATTCAATTCATGGTTTATAGTTAATGTATTAACATTTTTCTGGTTGTTTTAAACCATTGTTTATGTTATGATGAACCCTTTTCAAAAGAGGTCATTAGATGTAGTAAGTGATTTGTGGGGCCTACTATATCCCCTCTATGAATCAGTTGGTATCATGAGGGAAAATAGAGTCTTCACACAATGCATTTATGGTATGATAATGGTGTTCTAATGAGGCTCTGGAAGTGTGGTTATGATGACAAGAATTAAGAATTCCCTCATTATAAAAATAGTTATTGATTTTTCTTGTGATTATTTGACTAGTACAACAACCATGTGAATGTTTAGATGAAATGATTTAATTTATTATTTCCATATCATTATGTAGATTATATTTAAAATCATTTTGTTTCAGTTTCATAACATTCCTGAAATGTTTATTCTTATTTATGATAGTTTTTATATTTTTTTTATCCTTACTGAGCATCTGAGTGTAACACCCCGAGATTTTATGAAAAATATTCTTTTTAATTTCATTAATGTCTTGTGTTATACGCTACACCAAAATAAGCTTTCACAACATACATCTATGACCTGGCTTGAATTACATGCAATCGCGACCTTCCACGATAGCGTGTGTTGTACGCAACACCAAGTTTCACTAAAAACCGATATGATATTAAGATATTATTAAAACTAGCCGTTATGAATAGTAATAACCACTTTTTGAAATTTTGTAAATTTTATATTTCAAAATGGACATAATTTATGGATTCAGAATATCTAAATTAGCTTAGGGTGAAATTTTGGTGATTTTCGGATAACTTTCATATTTTGATGAATAGTGAAAATTACTAAATTTTAATTAAAAACAACTTTTTCAATCGAAATAATTAATAGTGATAAATTATTAATTTTAGTGGTTTTAAAGTATATTTAGAATATATTTTTACAATTTAATACAATGTTGGTCATTGGATGTAATTTCACATTTAAACCAGTTATAAACAAGTGTCAATCTTTTGATAGTTATTATCTCTTAAAAACACGCCTTTTGTTTTGACGACGGGAATTAATTTTTTAATTAATTAATGCAACTGATATGTTTTAAATTTGGTAAAATAGAAATCATTTTTGAGTTCATAATATCAAATATATCTTAGGCCTAATTTTTGGTATTTTTCTGAAAACATTCAATTTTTGATGAATAGTGAAACCACTAAGTGGTAGTTAAAAAAACTGAATTGTTCATAAAACATAATTTTACCGCTTATGTGAGTGGAATTTCAAAAATCCGAGAACACGGTTGATGTCAGTATGTGAAATTTGGTTCAATGAGATGAAAATAATTTTTGGGGAATAGTAACTTTTTACTTTTATTTACCACGGTTAAAAGTAAATAGGGTAATTAAGGGTAAATATTATATTATTATTACCCTAACACATGTCCAAATTCTATTGGATAAGTGTAATTCGACCAAAAAAAGCTTAGGAATAAAATATGACCATTTAGGCCCACTTGGATTAGATTAGGACATTTATTATTATTTAATTCAAAGAAGAGTTAAAAGAGTTAAAATCAAAGTTTATTTAATAAAACATTTTTAATATAGTGTTATACATAATATAAATTAGACTATAAATATTCATTAGAAATATAAAAATATTTCTTACATAATGGTATTTTATTTTTAATTTTTAGACATTAAAAAGTTTAATTTATTTATGACACAACGATGATGCAGTAATTATCTTATTAATGAAATATTGACATAATTGATGTTATAAATACTCAAATAAATATAATTTGAGACTTTTTATGAATTCCACTAATTTTATAGGTTAATATGACATGTTAGTATTGATTTAATTAACTTTTTTAGAACTTATCATTCTGTTAAGATTTTCACAAAAATCAATTACTAAATAGTGTCAAAATTGATATAAAATAGTTTTTAAAACAAATAATATATTATTAATTGTTATGTTATTCCTAAAAATCAAAGGTTCGGCCAAATGACTTATATAAGGTTATATATATTAATAATAAACAATTTGGGGTTTGTTTGGCTTCTTATAGTAAGTTTATTAACCTTATAGTGTAAGAACACAAGAAGACACGATAAAAGTAAAATTATTTAACTTAATGTTAAATCTAAATGATAAGGTTACAATAGGAACCTAAACTTGTCTAAATTCTATTGGATGAGAGGATTTCGACCCATCCCCACCTTAGCCTCGAAATAAATCAATTTGGACCTATTTAAAATCGAAATTGACTTTATAATAAAATAATATTTTTAGTTATTCCAAAGGTGCCCCTCTCCTCCCTTATAAAAGGACACCTCCTCCCTCTCTTCCTCACACAACTTTGAGCCTTCAATCTCGGCCAACCCCTGACAAAATCTCTTCTCCACTTCCCTAGAAACATCCTAGATGTTCTGTTCTTCCTCAGAGACCAATTTTAGTTCCCTAAGAGGAGGTCTCAAAGAGGCGCTTCAAAGAAGAGGTAATTTCCGTTACCAATTCTTTCACCTTTATTTCTTCTTCCACTTCATCTTCTTTAGTTGTTTCATTATGAAGTAATAACATCAGTATCACTCATATACTTATATGTTATTATAATTATTAAACAACCCTATTTCACCATCTATCCATCCTATGGAAAACGAAATCACCGCGCGTGCGTACGTACGAAATACCGTCTCCACGCCGTGGTGTAATCTGTTTTTCCACCAACACCTTACATGGATGGGTATTATGGTGTAAAGAATAACTATACATAGTTATTATAACATCATAATTATTCTTATATATTGTATCATCCACTCCAATTCAATTCAATAATTATGGAAATGATATCATCGCTCGTGCGTACGTACGGACTACCGTCTCCACGACGCGATGAGATTCATTCTCCATGTTAACCATTTAAGAATGATTATAAAGTATATATAAGCAATAATAATTAAATATATGACATTATAAAGATACTGTATTTATGTGTATATATATGTATGTCATCTACTTAATTCCATTCAACTCAATAAGGAAACGAAAACAGCGTTCATGCGTACGAACGGTCTACCGTCTCCATGAACGGTGTATTTATTTCCATTTACTGATCTATTATATATATATGTATATTATGAATATATATATATAAATCATGTTTTATATTCTGTAATTAGGTAATCGTGATCTAAGTAATCATATGAATAATTACAAGTCAAAACACGGACAACAAATGAAACAATTTTACCCAAAACGCTCTTTAACATGGAATTTACAAAAGAACGGGTAATATAAAGTCATAAGTGAACCATATATGATATCATAACAATGAATATGATTCTGGAATAAGTCAATAACATTATTTAAATCATTATATAGGAGTTTCGGACACTTACAAAGCAAGTCGGACCTAAGGTAAGGGAAATATCACAATCTCATTTTTATCTGAGATTGTTTATAATTTAGTATTTACTAGGGTGTATTTTATCATCCAAATCCATGCTTCCTAAATATGTAATATTATTTCCATTCTCATAAAATTTTTTAAATCCTATTTTACCCTTCGGTGAGTTTTTAGTAAAATATATGAAAGGAATTTTTTGTCGCTTTTCGTACGAGGTACTTTTTTTGACTTTTCCGACAAAAGTACGCGAAGAATGTTTTTTTTAACTTATACGGCAAGAATGGATTTTTAAAACATTATTTCCAAGAATCTTTCTTTATAAGTTTTCAAGTTTATTTTTAATCAACTCCTTTTAGTTTATAATTTTATTACATGTTAAGAAAAGAAACGTGTTTTTTGAAGTAGAAAGGATATTTTCCTCAAGAATGGAGTTCAAATGTTTTATCAAAATTATTATCCATCTAAGATAATATAGGGTTATGTTTTTATCCCTATTATTACATTGATTTGATTATGTTTTGAGGGAATTATTTTTATGAAGTCATTTACCTTATATGATTTGTTTTATGATGTCATGATGTTTCAAGAATCCCATTTTTGTTATATGTGTTATGCGATGATGTATGATTTTTGATTATGTGGCACACATAAGAAAGGATTCATTATAAGATGGGTGGGACCTATATCTCCCTCCAATGCATTGGGTAAAGATTTTATATCTCATGAGATAGACATGGCTGGAATGGTAGGTTATACCGGTTCAGTGAAACAGGACTGGAACGAGGGTGACTCGGTTCAGAAAGGGACTTTGTCCACTAAGATAGTCTTGGAAATGAGTCTTGACTAACAAGAAATGATTCTATATGATTATGTGTGTATGCCACAAAGTTTAATTTTTTATGTTATGATTATTGTGATTACATTTCACTGCCATGATTTATCCCAGGTTATGAAATTATGATCTCTTTTACAGGTTAAGATTTCCAAAAGTTATGTGCTTATGTATATGATGTGATTGATATTTCTTTTGTTTACCCTTACTGAGAATTTGAGCTCACCCTTTTATGTTTTCTTTTCCCCAGGATATAAAGAAAGGTTTTAGGTATAAAAAAAGGAAGATCTTTATGGGAGATGTTGAAGATCTTTCACCAGGATTCGAAGATTATATTCGGAGTTTCCAAAGACACTAAACTATTACGATCATTGTGGGTGTGTTTTTGTTATGTACTAAGTATTCCGAAAATGTAATTTAATGTCCATGTACATCAAGATTCGGGTTTCTACAGTTGGTATCAGAGGCAAAAGAGGTAGGAATGTTTCTGATCCTTGGGAACTCTCACATGTGAGCGTTGGACGAAGCATGGCTCTCCGCCCAAGGGCTTCATGAGGAAATGGCTGCCACTGGGGATGGTGGTGTGTCCTGCACAGGGGGTGTAGCCGCCCATGGAGTGCCCTGATAGGTATCAATTATAGTCCACTGTAAGTAATTTCAGACCATTACAGTTGGTATCAGATGAAAGTTTTAGTCAACCTTTGGAAACTAGGACGCGAAAACGTTAGTGAGATCCCTAGAGATATTTCTAAGGTATGTCTAGGGATGTCCCTAAGGATAGGTATACATATAGGATATAGTCCTAGCACTATGGTAACGGTCTTAGAATTTAACCTAAGATGTTAGATATTGAAGTTACTCCCCTTTATTATGATTTTTGCATCTCACACTATTTGTTTGGGTTTTAGAAAATGGCTGGAAACAAGATGATTCACGATAATGGAGGATATGATGGACAATGGAATGATATTCTTCATAAGCAATCAAATGAAATGGGATGTGGAAGTCCAAACATCATTATTATGCCGAATCAGCAATCTCATAATATGATTAATAAAGTAAAATTTGGTAAGTTTCCTGACTCGACTAATAAGAGAAAGATGGAGTTTCATGATGATCATAGAGGAAATAAAGATCAATTTCCCCTATGTAAATCATGTGGGAAGAGGCATCAAGGAGAATGTTTCAAAGGAACTAGAAGATTCTTTGGGTGTGGAAAATAAGGACACAAATCCAGTAAGTGCAATGGAAAAGTTTCAGTTAACACCATGGATGAGGTTAATGGTATTGCTACGACATCAACAATGGTCAAATGTTTTAAATGTGGAATGTACGGGCATTATGCAAACCAATTCCCTAAGGGAATGTCTCATGAAGAGAATCGGTATGGTCGTATGGGTAGTATTTTTGTTGATGATGATGAAGAGACTACAAATGATATGTGAGATGAAAGAATTTTTGAAGCTCGGTCAATGGTTTAAGAAGGTAGTGGAATGATTACATGTTTATCAAGTGTAATGTTGTACTATAGAATAAAAAGACATATAAGGATTGTTACACTGTTGTATTTCCTTAAGGTTTGAAAGTTTATGATGAATGGAATGAGTAACAATGAAAGGTTATTCAGATATTTTTTGGAAAAAAGATGATATGCGCATAATGAAGGGAAAACGAGAAAACGAAATATTTGATAGTATTCATGAGCTCATGATTGATATAAGGACTAAGTGATATCATGGTTTGAGTATATAGAATTTTGAGGATTTTGGTATGTGGAAAGTGTTAACTTTTAACTGCATTCATGTTTTCACTAAGATTCAATGGGTATTCATTCTTCAATAGAATACATGATTAAGGTATTCACATGTTTCTAATTTGACCAACAAGATATATCTTATGATATACGGGGGATAAATGATGGCATTCACGTGATTGTTCTGTGACATTTCAAGTAATCATTTTCTTTATACTATGAGCGTGGACCGAAGTATTTTAGATAAGCCTAAAGATTAGAATGGATTATGTTGGACATAAGTTAGGATAAAACATTTTTCGATATTATTGATGGGATGTTATAGTAATATAGCTTTAGAAAAAGGACAACCTGCAGGACGGGCGACAGCCCATCGCGTCGGACAAGGCTGTGGGAATCGAACCCACAACCGAAGTGTGACTGGCCTTTATCGCCTACCACTGGCCTACAGGAAGTCCCTGGTTAGTAGAAACTAGTTTTATTTTATTAAGTGGTATGATATATGAAGTATAAGTTCATTTTTGGAACCATATACGATTTACCATAAGATGGCCTTATAACTTTTGCTAACCTTTTGTTTGAAAGAGATGGAATGACCCATCATTCTATCACATGATCTGCTAACACTTCACGAATAACAAATTCAACTTTATTTATTTAAGAGATTAAGTGGAAATTGTTCAAGGCACAAACAACAGTGAGATTGTACCAAAATAAAGTAAGTATTTATTCTAATTCAAATTCTTCAACTTTAGGGAAACGATCTTGAAAACCAAAAATGTTGTCATAGTGCTCTTATATCTGATTATTCAGATTGTACCTTAGATCGTCACAAATATATGGATTTGTGATTGTTGGATTTTCCATAGCCATGTTCTCTACCACTCTCCATCAGAACATGATGGTTAGATTTTTCTTCCATATCCATATTTTCACCAAAGTGGAAACCCAGTGATTAGTTTATTTGGGTAACCGTTACGTTTCATAATTTTTTTTTAATGATTGGTTTTGGTATTCATTTTTACGATGTGGGTTTCTATTAAAGAAACTTTCAAGTAGTAAACCATTTATAACCCCGACGAATTTCGAGGGTGAAATTCATTTTAAGGGGGGTAGAATGTAACACCCCGAGATTTTATGAAAAATATTCTTTTTAATTTCATTAATGTCTTGTGTTATTCGCTACACCAAAAGGAGCATTCACTACACACATCTCTGACCTGGCTTGAATTACATGCAATCGCGACCTTCCATGATAGCGTGTGTTGTACGCAACACCAAGTTTCGCTAAACAACGATATGCTATTAAGATATTATTAAAACTAGCCGTTATGAATAGTAATAACCACTTTTTTAAATTTTGTAAATTTTATTTTTCAAAATGGACTTCATTTATGGATTCGGAATATAGAAATTAGCTTAGGGTGAAATTTTGGTGATTTTCGGATAACTTTCATATTTTGATGAATAGTGAAAATTACTAAATTTTAATTAAAAACAACTTTTTCAATCGAAATAATTAATAGTGATAAATTTTTAATTTGAGTGGTTTTAAAGTATATTTAGAATATATTTTTACAATTTAATACAATTTTGGTCATTTGATGTAATTTCACATTTAAACTAGTTATAAACAAGTGTCAATCTTTTGATAGTTATTATCTCTTAAAAACACACCTTTTGTTTTGACGACGGGAATTAATTTTTAAATTAATTAATTCAACTGATATGTTTTCAATTTTGTAAAATAGAAATCATTTTTGAGTTCATAATATCAAGTATAGCTTAGGCCTAATTTTTGGTGTTTTTCTGAAAACATTCAATTTTTGATGAATAGTGAAACCACTAAGTGGTAGTTAAAAAAACTGAATTGTTCATAAAACATAATTTTACCGCTTCTGTGAGTCGAATTTCAAAAATCCGAGAGACACGGTTGATGTTAGTATGTAAAATGTGGTTCAATGAGATGAAAATAATTTTTGGTGAATAGTAACTTTTTACTTTTATTTACAACGGTTAAAAGTAAATAGGGTAATTAAGGGTAAAAATGATATTATTATTACCATAACACATGTCCAAATTCTATTGGATAAGTGTAATTCGACCAAAAACAAGATTATGAATAAAATATGACCATTTAGGCCCACTTGGATTAGATTAGGACATTTATTATTATTTAATTCAAAGAAGAGTTAAAAGAGTTAAAATCAAAGTTTATTTAATAAAACAATTTTAATATAGGGTTATACATAAGATCAATTCGACTATAAATATTCATTAGAAAGATAAAAATATTTCTTACATAATGGTATTTTATTTGTAATTTTTAGACATTAAATAATTTAATTTATTTATGACACAACGATGATGTAGTAATTATCTTTTTAATGAAATATTGACATAATTGATTATATAAATACTCAAATAAATTTAATTTGAGCTTTTTTATGAATTCCACTAATTTTATAGGTTAATATGACATGTTAGTATTGATTTAATTAACTTTTTCCGAACTTATCATTCTGTTAGGATTTTCACAAAAATCAATTACTAAATAGTGTCAAAATTGACATAAAATAGTTTTTAAAACAAATATTATATTATTAATTGTTATGTTATTCCCAAAAATCTAAGGTTCGGCCAAATGACTTATATAAGGTTATATATATTAATAATAAACAATTTGGGGTTCTTTTGGCTTCTTATAGTAAGTTTATTAACATTATAGTGTAAGAACACAAGAAGACACGGTAAAAGTACAATTATTTAACTTAATGTTAAATCTAAATAATAAGGTTAAAATAGGAACCTAAACTTGTCTAAATTATATTGGATGATAGGCTTTCGACCCATCCCCACCTTAGCCTCGAAATAAATCAATTTAAAGCTATTTAAAACCGAACATGACTTTATAATAAAATAATATTTTTAGTTATTCCAAAGGTGCCCCTCTCCTCCCTTATAAAAGGATGCCTCCTCCCTCTCTTCCTCACACAACTTTGAGCCTTCAAGCTCGGCCAAACCCTGACAAAATCTCTTCTCCACTTCTCTAGAAACATCCTAGAGGTTCTGGTCTTCCTCAAAGACCAATTTTAGTGCCCTAAGAGTAGGTCTCAAAGAGGCGCTTCAAAGAAGAGGTAATTTCCGTTACCAATTCATTCATCTTTATTTCTTCTTCCACTTCTTCTTCTTTAGTTGTTTCATTATGAAGTAATAACATCAGTATAACTCATATACTGATATGTTATTATAAGTATGAAACAACCCTATTTCCCCATCTATCCATCCTACAGAAAACGAAATCACCGCGCGTGCGTACGTACGGAATACCGTCTCCACGCCGTGGTGTAATCTGTTTTTCCACCAACACCTTACATGGATGGGTATTATGGTGTAAAGAATAATTATACATAGTTATTATAACATAATAATGATTCTGATATATTGTATCATCCACTCCAATTCAATTCAATAATTATGGAAATGATATCATCGCTCGTGCGTACGTACGGACTACCGTCTCCACGACGCGATGAGACTCATTCTCCATGTTAACTATTTAAGAATGATTATAAAGTATATATAAGCAATAATAATGAAATATATGACATTATAAAGATACTGTATTTATTTGTATATATATTTATGTCATCTACTTAATTCCATTCAACTCAATAAGGAAACGAAAACAGCGTTCATGCGTACGAACGGTCTACCGTCTCCATGAACGGTGTATTTCTTTCCATTTACTGATCTATTATATATATATATATATATATGTATGTATATTCTGAATATATATATATATATATAAATCATGTTTTATATTCTGGAATTAAGTAATCATGATCTATGTAATCATATGAATAATTACAAGTCAAAACACGGACGACAAATGAAACAATTTTACCCAAAACGCTCTTTAACATGGAATTTACAAAAGAACGGGTAATATAAAGTCATAAGTGAACCATATATGATATCATAACAATGAATATGATTCTGGAATAAGTCAATAACATTATTTAAATCATTATACATGAGGTTAGGACACTTACAAAGCAAGTCGGACCTAAGTTAAGGGAAATATCACAATCTCATTTTTATCCGAGATTGTTTATAATTTAGTATTTACTGGGGTGTATTTTATCATCCACATCCATGTTTCCTAAATATTTAATATTATTTCCATTCTCCTAAAAAATTTTAAATCCTATTTTACCCTTCGGTGAGTTTTTATTAAAAGATATGAAAGGAATCTTTTGTCGTTTTTCGTACGAGGTACTTTTTTTGACTTTTCCAACAAAAGTACGCGAAGAATGTTTTTTTTAACTTATAAGGCAAGAATGGATTTTTAAAACATTATTTCCAAGAATGTTTCTTTATAAGTTTTCAAGTTTATTTTTAATCAACTTCTTTTATTTTATAATTGTATTACATGTTAAGAAAATAAAAGTATTGTTTGAAGTAGAAAGGATATTTTCCTCAAGAATGGAGTTCAAATGTTTTATCAAAATTATTTTCCATCTAAGATAATATAGGGTTATGGTTTTATCCCTATTATTACATTGATTTGATTATGTTTTGGGGGAATTATTTTTATAAAGTCATTTACCTTATATGACTTGTTTTATGATGTCATGATGTTTCAAGAATCCCATTTTTGTTATATGTGTTATGCGATGATGTATGATTTATGATTATGTGTCACACATAAGAAAGGATTCATTATAAGATGGGTGGGACCTATATCTCCCTCCAATGCATTGGGTAAAGATTTTATATCTCATGAGATAGACATGGCTGGAATGGTAGGTTATACTGGTTCAGTGAAACAGGACTGGAACGAGGGTGACTCGGTTCAGAAAGGGACTTTGTCCACTAAGTTAGTCTTGGCAATGAGTTTTGACAAACAAGAAATGATTCTCTATGATTATGTGTGTATGCCACAAAGTTTAATGTTTTATGTTATGATTATTGTGATTACATTTCACTGCCATGAGTTATCCCAGGTTATGAAATTATGATCTCTTTTACAGGTTAAGATTTCCAAAAGTTATGTGCTTATGTATATGATGTGATTGATATTTCTTTTGTTTACCCTTACTGAGAATTTGAGCTCACCCTTTTATGTTTTCTTTTCCCCAGGATATAAAGAAAGGTTTTAGGTATAAAAAAGGAAGAACTTTATGGGAGATGTTGAAGATCTTTCACTAGGATTAGAATATTATATTCCGAGTTTCCAAAGACACTAAACTATTACGATCCTTGTGTGTGTGTTTTTGTTATGTACTAAGTATTCCGCAAATGTAATGTAAGTTCCATGTACGTCAAGCTTCGGGTCGCTACACTGAGCTTACACCTTTCTTATTTTTATATATTCCCAAGATGTGAAGAAGAATATTATTATTGATATGCAGTAATAGTATAAGTTATGCTTGGGTCTTCAAATGGGATAATAATATTATTTTTATATAAATATGTAATGTAAAACATATGTTTGTATGTACTACATCCATTGATATTAAACTGACCAATACTTCATGATATCATTTTTTTATCATTAAAATTATATAATATAAATAGATTAATCTATCAAATTGGAAGCATGGTATTATAATTGGTATAATATGATGTTTTTATCAAATATTGGAAACAATATTTAGAAAAAAATTTAATTAGAGACAATTTCCCAATTATAAAGATTGTGGATTCGTACAGAAGAACATCTTTGAATTTTGGTAATATTGGTATTATGTGGGTATTGCTACAAATGAAATACATGTTTGTATAATATATGTGGAATTGGTTCTAGAAAATATGTACCTTGGGGTGAAAACACTAACAATGTTGTCTAGGCTTGACTCGGGGTAAACTAGTACATGACATTGGGCCTTACTACACACATTGTTTAACACTCCCAGGGGATATTCTTAAGAAAATTAAAATTTTCCATACAAAAAATCAAGAAGGAATTATTATTAATTATGAACCCAAAGAGATTATTTTTTTATTATATGTTGAATATAAATAAACTTTCCAATTTATGATATTTATTTTTCTAGTTTTAAATTATTCATTTTGATGCATAACATAATATATTGTATTCCATTTTTTCAGAAATGGTGGCTATTGGAAGGATTGGATTATCTTTCATAACAAGTAATCCATGTAGTTATTTCCCGCCTATAAAAGATAATTATAGTGGTGCATGTGATACAAATTTCACTATATTTCTTATAACCATACTCAGATAACTAACTCATGTCAAGAATATTAACTTTAACTGAATGTAGAAGCTTGTCCTACAAAGAAAAGGATCAATTAATGAATAAATTATGAGATAAAACCATCTAAAATTCAATGGGACCATATATAATTTTGTAGATGTTAAGTGGATTAGTTCCTTAAAGAAAATATGTTGATACATTCAGGAGTACTGAAAGGGAAAAGGTTGTTATGAAAGTTTATCATCTTTCTGTACGTGTAGATCAATGTTGGTCATTAAATCAATACTTGAGGTAGGTTTAATAGGTTGAAAATATGTAATTGAGGGAATTTAAATAAATATTCCTTTAAAAATACATTCCTCATGATATATGAGTCGTTATGGAGAAGAAATTAATGATTCTAGGGAAGAAATAGGATGATAATGGTGTGAAGTAAGATTGATATGTTATTTTATGAGTCAATCTATTCCTCCGATAGGAACAAGTCTCACAAAATTTATAAACAAACAAACATATAGTCTCATGTGCTATGAAGACAGAAACATAATTTTCAAAGTATTATGACATTTTTGTAAACTAAGAAATGAAAAGAATAATGGATAAAGAAATGTATAAAGGTAAAAAGGGAAATAAGAATTTTTTTAGGTTATAATTTTCAGAAGAAACACCCTAGTACTTGCTTGAAAGGAATGGGAGTTTGTTACAAGTGTGGAGGAAAATTTTAGTGGGATCATTATTGTAATGGAAAGAATGATGTTGTAAATTTGAACTGATATAATAAGAAATTGATGGTACCTTATTAAAATATTATTCCAATGAATAAAGGAAATGTGGCTCAAAAGAAGAAAATGGATAAAGATCAAGATAATGTTGTTACTAGAGTCAAAGTGGAATAATTAATGTAATTATATTTTTTGGTTCAAGAATTATATAAATATATTTTCTATTGAAGTATAGTACTTATTCATTATGTATTCAGAATCATGTATTATTTCATTATGTATATTTGTATTATATAGTTATTGTACAAAAATAGATAAATTACATTGTGTGGGGAATCTAATGTTATGAGTGATTTTAGAAATTTATCGATCAATTTGACTGTTAATTTGGACATAAGTATTTTGAAAAAGTATTTAGGTTTTAATGGATGAAGTTGTACATTTTATATTATTTTTTATGCTAAATCATTTAATAAGGTTATTTATATAGTGTTATAATAATATTGTTTCAGAAAAATGAAAACCCATAGGTCGGACAACAAATCCTCGTGTTAGAGAAAGCATCCAAAATCTAACCCAAAAATGAAGTTAAAAAAGGTCTTTTCACCTACCATTTTCCAAATAGAGGTCTCTTGCTTTAAATAATATAGTTTTATTTATTTAAATTGTATAATTTTATATTTTTAGCCTTCTTAAATTTAGATAAATAGAATATTTTTGAATTTTATTATCATTTGGTGAGACAACTGAGTTTGTTGAAAAAAGTAGTTAAAGGATGAAACCCTAAATGTCAATTATGTATTATTACGTTTGTTCTTATTATATGATGTAAATTAATTCTTCAACACTAGTGAAAGGATTATAAAACCAAAAAAATATTTTCCTATTAATTTTTTATATGATGAATCAAATAGTCCCTAGATTCATTGATGATTTATTGCTTCATGGTAGTTAAAATTATCCTAATAATTTTCTATTTTACTCTCCAGTAGATCTTTATGGTTATATTTTCTTTCATGTCCATGTCTTTCTTACATGGAACCGTAGTATGTGTTATTTCTAGTAACCTTCATTCATCCATTTCTTTATTTTAAAATATAGGTATCATTAATCCATTTTTCAAATTTGTTATTTCAAAAAAGATATTTTTAAATATCAAATCCCTAGTTTTAAATATCTATAATAAATTGTGAGGATGAAATTTATTGATGGAGGGTAGAATTTAACAACCCATGATTCAACGATACACTTCTTTTTATATAATTCAAATAGATTTCACTATATGCAACACTCTATTCGAGTGAACCCCGATTAGCCGTTTAAGGATCTGATATGAATATTATTAAAAATATTTTGAATTTTATATATTATATATAATTTTAATATTAATATCATGATTTTATTATACATAATATGATAACATATTCAATTATTTGAATAAAAGAATTATTTTTCAAAAATATTCGGTTTTACTACCTCTTAACGTCGTACCCTTTTTAAATCCAATATTTGACACACACATATATAGAATTTGATAAAATAATATTCATATTTTGAATTTGGAAATATAAATTTAGTTTGGATAAAATTTTTGTGTTTTTATGATAACATTTATATATTTATAATTAATAAAAAATAGATTATTCTATTTGAATGAAACTTTTATAAAAGAAATTATTCATATTGTTAATTTATATTTTTTAATGGTTATAATGTAAAATTTTATTATATTTTTATCATTTCATATAATTTTGGCCATTAGAATTATTTTCAAATTAAAATTAGATATAAAAACATGTAAATCTTTTATTGGTTTTTACTTTTGAAAAATCTATTTTCTCATTTGGGCAACTGTGATTAATGTTTTACTAATTTTTGAAACTTATGTGTTATTAATTATGAAAAATATATTCAATTTTTTGAATGAGTGGTTTCAATTAGATAATAGGTTAATTTTATTTTTGGACATTATTATTGGTAACTTTAATAATTTTTTATTCTCGTAGTTATGTATAAATCTGGTAATTAATGGAATATATAATATTATAAAACAACATTAAAATCAATAAATATCTTATTAGATGGCTACATTCATCCCTTTACAACTTTTTTTCTAAATGGATTCACTTAATGGACAATTTCCTTTGAATATGGAATTAATATTATTAAAATATATGAAGGTCACAAAATGTCACACTCCCATTTTATATAATATATTTATTTTAATTTAGGGATAAGTAAGAAATAAAATCATCTATAGTTAGTTTATGGATATATAATACAATTTCCAACATCGGAGAAATTTATTTATAATTTTTAGAGATTAAATAATTACTGATATGTATAACACAATAGTGACACAAAAATTATCTTGTTAATAGAAATATATAATAAATGATAATAAATATATTTAAATAAATTAAATATCAATTAATTCAGGTGATAAACGAATTTAATATGTTACTCTGATATTTTATGTGTATAATAACTATTTTTTTTTCTATTTTATCTTCTGTGTGGATTTTATTTAATGTCAAATAAATATATAGTGTCAAAATTATTACTATTGATATTTTATAAAAATAACATTTTATAAAATTGTATACAATTCATTAAAATATTTAAAATTTTAAAATATAATATTATAAGTACTAAAATTTAATAAATCTTCCAATTATGGACAATTTAGACTATATATGTAAATATTTATTGCGATTTAATATTTAGAATTTTATTAGCATAATTAAGATTAAATTGATTAGATGAGGATAAATAATAATTATATGGCATAAAATAAAATAAAAAATGTATAAATTTAATTGGTTGACAGTATTTAGACACATATAAATTTTATATTATAAAATAATCCAATTTTGTTAAATTTTAATTCAAAATTTAATTTATATTAATTTAATTATTTTTTTATTGCCAAAGGCTCTCATGCCCTCTCTTATAAAAGGTAACTTCTATTTCTATTTAATTTACACCAATAATGCATTTTGGATCATCAAAATCCTACCAATTTCAACTCAAAATGTCCCTCACTTCATCCTATAGGAGTAACATTGGGATGGAATCCATTATACAGAGACCTATTATGTGTATCAAAACGATATACACGAAACATGGGTAATTTATTTATTACCTCTTTCAAAAATCTTTTCATTTTCTACTTCTTATTTCTTTGTATTTTCCATATCAAAATAATAACTATAGTATCATCCATATATTGATATTTTTTATAGTTATCATGTAACCTTATACCTTCTTTTATCCATCCTATGAATAAATATATCACTACGTGTTCATGCATAGAGCTTACTATCTCCACATCGTGGTGTAATTTTTTATTCAAAAATACATTATTTAGATTGGTATAATGATAATTATAAAGTATTAATATAATGAATATAAAATGATAATTTTTCATAATAATTAATATACAATCCAATTCCATACCATTTAACCATCACGTGAATCATATCGTTGCTCGTGTGTACGTACGCCCTACCATCTCCACGACGTGGCGAAATTCATTATCAATGTTAACCATTCCTGAATGGTTATAAAATTTATATTATGAGTAAAAATAATAATTATATACTTAATATAATTTTATATATGAATAAAATAAATCATATAGTTTAAAAACATGACTTACACACCAAACAAGGATGAGAAAATGAAGTAGTTAACACCCGAAACAATGGTAATATAGATATATTATTAACAAAATTATAAAATAGGGTTATATATGAGATAATAGATATATATTTTGTTATGTAATAACATTATAAAATACATTATCCATATAAAAATAGTTTAACAGACCCTCGAGTAATGGAAAGTACAATGTAATGGTCAATCTGACATTATCTTTATTATATGAGGTTTCTTATTTGGATGAATATACTGGGATATCCTTATCATCAATGTCTATCTTTATTAAAATGTAAATCAAAATATTATTGACAATTTTAATTCATTTTAATGAATATTTTAAATTTATGAAATATTTTGTAATGGAATATTTCCTTCATTTTCCAAATTAGGTACTTTATAAAATTATTGGAAAATTTAAGGGAAGAATGCCTTTTTAACATATATGCCACAAATGGCCACATTCTGCTATTATGATTCCCAATCATTTTATATCATTCCTTACATGATTTAAGGTTCATTTCAAAATAAATATATTCTTTTATAATTTTATATATACAAAATGATTTCAATGTAATAAAGGTGTATTTCCCTCAAAGGGTTTTAATAAATTTTTTAAATTATTTTCATCAATGCCAACATCCTTTCAAGGTTTTTAAGATAATTTTAGGTTGAAATATTATCATTAAATAATCAATATTGTATTAAATGTTTTATGTTATAATTGAATTTGTTGGATCTAATTTTATATCATTCATGGTTTCTGGATAATGTATTAACAGTTTTTGTACTAGTTTTAATATGAATCATTATGTTATTATTCAAGATTTTCATAAGGGAAATTCATTAGAAAAATAATGTGATGGGTGGGTCACACTATAGCCTCTCAATGAATATATTGTTCTCATGATTTAAAATTTTGTCTGGTATCAAGTCAATAATGGCATGCTAATGGTCTTTCATGAGGCCTTGACGGTATAACTATGAAGTCCAAAATTATACATTCCATCATTATGAGATTACTTACTGATATTACATCTGATTATTCAACTAATAGAATATCTATTTAAATGTTTAAATAATTTATATGATCTATTATTTCAATAATTGGATTCAAATTTTGTTTAAAAGGCATATGTTTCAGTTTTATACATTACCTTAAAAGTTTATTCTTATTTATGATAGGTTATACTATATTGTTTATTCTTACATAGCATTATAGCTCACATCATTATTATATTTCATTTTTCCCCTGGATGTGAAGAAGAATATTATGATTTAAATACAGTGATATTCTATGAGATATGAAATTTTTCAAAGGGGGTAATTTGTGTCTTTTCATTTCATGATGTAATGTAAAACTTATGTTTTTAGTCTTATATATGCAAGGCTGCTAAAACGATCAGTCCTTTAGGGTTTGATTTTTATATTATAATGCTATTATAATAAAATAATTCATCATCTTTGGGAAACTAGGGTATGTTTATTACAATAATATTATATGTATTCAATGAATTCATTGTTTTTGAATTTTCCATGATGAAATAAAATATTCTTCATCTGTAGCACCCAAAACATTATATGCTATGTTTCTCATAAATACAGTGTACTCATTTTTCTTCATGAATAAATTAGACTCTATCAAACAAAACATGGTTATATATAGGATATAGTTATAACCAAGCTATTAAACATAAAAATTTTATCTTTTTTTTTTGAATTTTAAAAATATGACATACACGTTTGTGTTCAAGATGATATTCAGAGTCTGATAGAAATAACATAATTTTCAGTGAATAGCAAGCTAAACTTATTAATAGTAACATAACCTTATTAATTGTAACTTAACCTTATCAATAGTAATATGCCTCATATGAATGGAATTTATACCCTTGAGTGAATAAATGAATTTGGACACCTTAAAAATTAAGATGAGTATTATAAATGTTTATATATTTTGATTAAATAATGATTTAATTAATTATTTAATTATTTATAATTATAAATTTATTTTTGAAATTTGGACTTCATTTTTTGATTCTATACGTCGAAAAATAGTTATGGTGAATTTTTGTTATTTTTCTGAAATACATGAATATTTTTTGAATAGTAAAATACATTAATTTACCTTATAAATACATTAACAATTAATTTAACTATTCCTAGAATTATTAGTGATGTAATCACACAAATATAGAAAAAACTAATATATTACTATTATTGTACATGGAATACTTACTATTGATAGTCATGAGTGAAAAGAAAAATTAATGTTTATAATATTAAGAAAACTCATCTCCCCTCCAATATAAAAACCCCCCTTCACTCCCTCATATCTTCACTCCTCCCATCCTTTTGCCTTACCAATATTCTACTCAAATCACTCCCCAAGATCCTCCCCCACTTCCAAAATCACATTGCTTCTTCAAAAATACTAAAACCTCTCCCCTTAAAATGTTTTCAAAGGAGGAAGTCTCAAGAGATAAATTCCTCTTTCAAATTCCCTAGTTTCTATTATGTTCATTTTTTTCTCCCTTCTCACCTCCAATCATCCAAATTCCACCCTAATTCCATTACCTTACATGTACGGAATTTTCATTTTTCTAATGGAATATTTCATCCTAATCTCTCTTTTCCCCTCCATTTATACAATAAATGCAAACACCATCTGAGATGTGTAAATTTAAACACTCAAGGAAGATAGGTTTTCAATTTTCATTAATATATTCAATACTAGTCATGAAACCTTTTCAATGGTTCAACCAGGTCATATTATATGTATTTTATTTTGATTATTTTTCTGTAATCTTTACACGTTAGTAATATGGAATAATAATACAAAACAAGTTTATTATGCCCAAAATTGCCAATCCAAATCCTAGAGTTTATTTTTAACTCATCGAATGAGTCATCTGCATTGCATATAACCCGAATCATTATAAGATAATTTATATATCTTTAATGTCACTAATAATTTATATTAACAATTATGGATGTTCAAACATATTTCAGTCAAATTACCAATCATGAATACAAGTAAACAATTCGTGAAACAAAGTAAGAAAATACTTCCAAAACAATAAAATTGAATCTCTTAAACCAATATAAAATTTGATTAATGAACTTAATAATGTTATAAGATATAAATTACATGTTTATTAGATTCTGGACTTATTAATTAATTTATATAAATTTGATTATTCAGGTCTTTAAGATCAGTCATGAGCACCTTCGAGCAAAAAACAAGGGATCCTCATTCTCATTTTTTTTCAAGAATCTTCCCTATGTTGTTCCATTTTAATTTTAATTCCTAATGAATGGATATGTTGTAGCACCAAAACCATATTTCCATTCTGAAATATAAATAATGGAATATCCCTTTACCTCTCATTAATCCCTCACAATAACAGTCGTTACCATGCCAAAATGTTTGTAAGGGGTTTCTCATATGACATTCATTTCTATGGGACTTCCATTATTCGCCAATTATTTCTTGTATGTGGTATATGTGTATAACCATTTGATATATAATAACATGATTCTATTTATATTCATGTTATTCAATTACTCAATTGAGGGTTATTATGTTATGATCATATGATTCGACCGATTATATTCTGGTAAGGGACTTTATCTCAACTGCCATTTTGTTGTGACTGACATTTTATTGTGAATCCAATAATACCTATGTGGTATACCTGCATCCCATTTTTGACCAATTTTCAATTTAAATTTCATTCCATTTATATATCCATGTTCTTCTACAATGGATATGAATATTTTCTAAACCGTATACCACTTTACATATGATATTTATGTTGAATGTTGTTTTGACTATTGAAATATAGATGAATCAGTATACTGTATTCTATACAGATAATGTAAAGTCATATTGGAATTATGTTGATTAAATGTATAATTAATTATATGGACATGAAGTTGTGGGTAGGTCCCGCTATATCCCCTCGATGCATCGGTAGGTCTCATGAGACAAATCAGTTTGGCAACAAACCCTTCGAGTTTGTTTCCATAAAATCAGACAGGTTTATAACTATAAAACTAAACAGTTTTAACGTTACTATGGTTCCATGTTCTAGATACATAACATCTAATTAATAATCATTCTATTTATTCATTATCAGTTATTACTATCCATGATGTTTTCACTATAAAAAATCAATGCGTGCAGTTTCATTCTCAATTTATTAATGGCGTGAGTTTTTCATTTATTCAACATGACATATTTATTATATCAGATTGTTTACAATTCAGTTTTTAATGATTCATTATTTCACTATTTTTAATACTTACTAATTGTTTGAACTCACCCCTTTCATTGTTTACTTTTAACTGGTGATGAATAACTGAAAATTTATTGAGTTAATGTGGTTCTAGTTTTATTAGTTTTGTTATGTATTGTATTTTGTAACCTTTTCCAATGTAATTTTTGTTACATCTATGTATCTTGTTTTTAATGACTACTAAACTGAGTGTTCCATCTATATTTTCATTCCTTATAACCATTATAATAACACAAGTAATCCACTGGCTCTATTCTAGAGGTGTCGGTGCATTGCAGTTAGTATCGAAGGAAGTTTAGTAGGAATCATGGAAACTAGAGTAGGAAATATATTATAGAGAACAAATCCCTAAGGTAGTATTTAAGGATAAACATACAATAATGTCTTGATATTTTGGTATGGAATAGATTATGTGGATCTTTCAAGAAATACATCTCAGTCTGAACAGGAGTAGGTGTAGGCGGCTCTGGCACAGATATATCTAGGGGTAAAACCAGAAAACACCGCATTGAGCTAGACTCGAAATGGATTTGGTACACGACAATAGGACTTGATACACTCTTTCCTAACACACTCTCGTGGGATATTCTTAGGATGATTCATATTTTCTTTACAAGATACTATGAAGGATTGAATTGTAAATTATTCCTCAAAGAAAACATTTTTCTAATAATGGGATTATCCACGCATAGTATCTTAATTTATGCTATGTATGTTGATAAATTTATATTATACATTATGATTCATACCCTAATCTAGTGTGTGCCATTATTTAGAAATGGTGTGTAATAGAAGAAAGATAATCAATACTTGTGGTCCATTTAGGGATCTCCCCCCTGAGAAAGTCAACACAATCATTGTTGGAGTAGATCAAATCATGACCATATTGGGGAAACATACTCAAGTTGTAACGAATAACCATTCCACAGTTGTGTTGGATCATTTAATGCGGTAGATTCCCTCATCTTTTAGCGGGACTACTAATTGAGTGGTTGCAGAGAAGTGTATCAAGTCCCTTGAATATATATTCATGGCTAAAGATGCAATGAAAATGAAAGGATAGTATTGGTAGTATATTGTCTCAAGGGAGACTCTAATCAATGGTGGTTCCTAATTCAGAATACCATATAGGAACACGAAATTGAAGATATGGAATGGAGTACTTTTATGTAAATATTTTCAAAAAATATTTCCCTCGTGAGAAACTAACTACAATGAAGAGGTAATTCCTTGTCTTCAAACAAAGGGAAGATGATAGTGTTGTGGAATATTTGGCTACCTTAACAAGGCTGTCCAGGTATGCCCTTGATTACGTACGTGACTCAGCCGACAAGATTGATCATTTCATTGAATGTCTTCAGCCAAGTCTTGGTAGTGAAATATCTTCTCAAACATTTTCATCATATGATGGAATTGTATCCAGTGCCATAAAAACAGAGAAGTAATTTTATAGATAAAATATTTTCAAAGGAAAACAATATAAGAATCGGTACACTGATAACAATAGAAAAAAAGAAGCACAAAAGAAGAGTAATAAAACAAAGAAATTCCCATTATGTGAGAACTATGGAAAGAATCATCTCGGGAAATGCTTGAAAGGCATGGGAGTCTGCTATAACTACTGAGAAAAGGGTCATCGATCTGGTGAATGGAAGGGGATGAATCAATTCAATGATATTAAATGCTTCAATTTTATAGATATGTGACACTATGAAAATGGGTGTCCTATATTCCAAATAAACATGACTCAGAAAAGGACAAGAGATCTTGGGAGAACTTATGCGATTACAACCGTAGAGGTGGATGTTCCTAATGATTTGGTGTCAGGTACTTTAGTTCTTTCCTCAATCATAGTGAACACTTTATTTGATTCTGGATCATCGCATTCATTTATATCTTCTCTGTTTTCTATGAAAATTATATATGTAAAATTTTATTTAATAATTTAGTTGTCAGTAAAAACACCCAGGGGATATATCATTGAAACAATGGCATGTCAATTAGTCCCCCTCCATACACCAAAACTGGCTATAGTTGATAACCATTTAATCTTACCAATGACATACTTTCATATAATTCTTTATATGAATTGATTGTTAAATTAGGATGCGAAAATTTATTGTAAGAAGAAGGATGTTACAATTTTTGAATATCGTGTATAATCTTTTGTATTTATAGAAGAAAAATTGCCACCTAATTCTTATCTAGAACCACCCCAATAGCTCTATTGAATGCAATACATGGAGGGGACGATAAACCAACATCTATGGGTGAGAAAAAAATCATAAAATTTAAGATGTGTGCGTAGTGCATGAGTACATTGATGCACTTCCATAATATTTACATGGAAATCCTCCAGAGTGATAAATTGAGTTCTCTATTGATTTAATTCTTGGTTAAAGACCTTTATCAAATTCCCCCTATAGAATAGGCACTATATAATTAGTATATCTAAAGAAGAATCTAGAGGAATTGAGTGAAAAAAATAATTTATTCAACCTAGTGTTTCTCCATGAGGATCCTAAGTCCTCTTTATCAAGAAGAAAGATGGATCTATGAGGCTACGCATTGATTAAAAGGAAATAAATGCTATTACAATAACAAATAAATATCATCTTCCACAGACTAATGATTAATTTGATCAACTTCATGGAACTCCAAACTTTTCGAAGATTTACCTTCATTCCAAATATCATTAGTTCTGTGTCAGGTAAGAAGTTATCCCTAAGATATAAACTCGAACCTGGTATGGGCATTACGAGTTTACAGTGATACCTTTAGGACTGAAAAATTCACCCTCTGTTTTCATGGATTTAATGAATATAGTATTCAAGGAATATATTAATATCTTTGTTGTGGTATTCATCGTTTATATCCTAGTATAGTCAAAAATATTTTAAGACAATGAGAATCACATGCGGATTGTTATGAGAACTCTTAGAAGAAATAAATTATATGGGAAGATTGGCATGTTTGAATTTTGGCTTCAATCAGTTTATTTTCTAGGCCATGTTGTCTCAATGGATGGAATCCCAGTTGACCCTCCAAACACAAAGGCAATCCAATATTGGACCATTCCAGCAATCATAACTGAGGTAGGCAATTATATTGGCTTAGTAGGTTACTATCGGTGTTTTGTTCAGAATTTTTCTCGACTTGCTAACCTAATAACCAAGATCACATGTAAAGGAGTTAAGATTTTGATGAAAAAATAATTTATAGAATTCTTTGATGAATTTAATAGAATACTTTTCAATTCTCCAATTTTGACTCTTCCATCTGGAAGTGGGGGATTTTTTATATACAACGATGAATCAAATAATGGGATGGGTTGCGTCCTTATGAAAAATGATAATGTTATAGCTTATGCATCAAGACAATTGAATACACGTGAAAAAAATTATCCAACTCATGATCTTGAGTTAGCATCTGTAATCTTTGCTCTCAAAATATGGTGGCATTATCTCTATGGAGAGAGATGTGAGATTTATACAGACCACAAGTGTTTGAAATACATTTTCAAAAAAAAGAACTCAGCATGATGAAAATAAGATTTCTTGAGTTACTCAAATATTTAGATTGTTCAACACAGTACTACGCGGAAAAGGCGAATAAGGTGGCAGATGCATTAAGCATCAATGATCATGGACTTCTAACTCAAATGAGGATTGAGAGAGACCCCATATTATTTGATCTACTGAAGATGGATATGGGAATTGTAAATGTTAGGGAAACTTCATTCCTCTTTAAAATGATTGCTAAACCATCATTATTAGAGAAGATAAAAATCCCTCAATCTAATGATGTGAATCTTCACAAGAAAAGTAATATTGTCTAGGATGGGAGACTGGCTGACTTCTTGTTTGAAGAAGGAGTTCTGAAATTTGGGAAGAGGTTATGTGTTCCATATTTACCTGAGCTAAAAATGGAACCATTATACAATTCTCATAACTCAATTTTCTCTATACAATCGAGAAGCACCATATTGTATAGAGATATGATGGAATATTTTTAGTGGGATTGTATGAAGCTGGAAATTGTTGACTACGTTTCAAGATGTCTAGTTTGTCAACACGTGAAGGCAGAGAGACAACATTCCAAAGGCATGATGTAACCTTTACCTATTCCTATGTTGAAGAGGGATAACATTATGATGGATTTTGTCACCACACTACCAAGGACACCTTGAAGGAATGATGCAATATGGGTAATTGTTGGTTGTCTCACAAAATCAGAACATTTTCTTGCAATAAGAGAGGATTTACCACTTAAGCACATGGAAAGACATTATATTAATGATGTTGTAAGAATTCATGGTGAAACTATATTGATTTTTTCCGATAGAGATCCTCAGTTTACATCGAAATTCTGTAAAATTCTTCAGAAGGATTGGAATACTGAGCTTCATATGAGTACTGCTTATCGCCTCCAAACCAATTGATAGTCTGGAAGGACTATTAAAAATTTATAAGACATGTTGAGTTCATGATATCTTGACTTCCAAGGTATGTGTTATCAATACATTCCTTTTGATTAATTTTACTATAGTAATAGTTTCCATTATAGTATTCAAATTGCTCCATATGAAGCATTATATGGAAAGAGATTTCGAATTCCAAATTGTTGGGACAAAGATGGTAAGAGGAATTTAATAGTCCTAGAACTTATTTAAGAGACCATTGCGAAGGATAAAAAAATACAAGGCCATATTTAAGCAGACCAAAGTAGGTAGAAGAGTTATGATGACAACCAGAGAAAGGATTTGGAATTCCGAGTTTGAGATAATTTGTTTCTAAAAGTGTCTCCATGGAAGGATGTCTTATGGTTCGGTAAGAAAGGGAAACTGATCCCCAGGTACATCGGACCATTTGAAATTCTGGAATGAATCAGAGCTGTAGAATACCATTTAGAAATGCCTCCATGCCTCTCCAGAGTTCATGATGTGTTCCACGTGTCATTGTTCATGATGTACATGCGAGACCTAATGCATGTACTCACATATTTTGAAATAGAACTGGAACCTGATTTGACATATTTTGAGAAGCCTATCAGGATTCTTGACACATGGGAGCAGGTATTGAGAAATCAGACAACTCGTTAAGAAATGGATCTTTAGAGAAACCAAAATATGGAGAAAGAAACATAGGAACCTAAGAATGTTATGAGTAATAACTGCCCAAAACTTTTGGGTTGGTTTATATATAATTTTTCGATGACGAAATTCCCGAAGGGGGGAATAATGTAGCACCCCACACATTATATGGTATGTTTCTCTTAAATACACTATATTCATTATATTTCATGAATAATTGAGCCTCTATGGAAACAACATGGTTACTTATAGGAGATATCCACAACCAAGCTATTAAATATAAATTTGTCACCTCTATGATTTCAATTTTAAAAATCATACATACATGGTTGGGTTCATGATGATATTTAGAGTCTGATAGAATTAACATAATTTTTGGGGAATAGTAACCTACCCTTATAAAAAGTAACATACCCTTATGAATAGTAACATTCCCTAATTAATATTAATATGACTCTTATGAATGGTATCTATACCATTCAGTGAATAAATGAATTTGGACACTATAAAAATGAAGATGAGTATTTTAAGTGTTTATATATTTTGATTAAATAATTATTTAATTAAATATTTGATTAATTATATTTAGAAAATTATTTTTGAAAAATGGACTTTATTTATGGATTCTACACATCAAAAAATGTTTAGGGTGAATTTTTGGGATTTTTCTGAAATTCTTGAATATTTGGTGAATAGTAAAATACATTAATCTTCCGTATAAATACATTATAATTTAAATTAACTATTCCTAGAATCAGGAGTGATGTAAGAACCCAAATATCGAACTCACATGAATATATTACTATTATTGGTCATGTAATACTCACTATTTATTTCCTTGAGAGGAAATAATAAATTAATGATTATAATATTAATAAAACACTTCTCCCCTCCACTATAAACCCACCATCCCCCTTCACTCCCTCTTCTCTTCACTCCTCTAAAGCCTTGTACCATTCCAATATTCTACCCAAATCATTCCCCATGATCCTCCCCCATGTCCAAAAGGTCATAGATTCTTCCAAATGACAAAACCTCTCCCTTTAAGAGGTTATTAAATGAGGAAGTCTCAAGAAGTAAATTCCTCTTTCCAATTCCTTCATTTCTTTTAAGTTCTTTTATTTTTGTTCTCTGTTCTCACCTCACCTCATCCAAATTCCATGATAATTAAAGTACCTTAAATTTAATTTATTTTTATTTTACTAATTTAATATTTCATCATAATCAATTTTCCCCCTCCTTTTATTCAATAAATGAAAACACCGCCCGAGTTATGTAAATTTATCACACTCAAGGAAGACTGGTTTTCAATTTGCATTAATATCTTCAATACTAGTCATGAAACATTTTCTATGGTTGAACCAGGTCATAATATATTTATTTTATGGTGATTAATTTTATGGAATCTTTACACATTCATAAAATGGAATAATAATACAAAACAAGTTTATTGTGCACAAAACCGCCAAGACAAATCCAAGAGTTTATTTTTAACTCATCAAATGAGTCATCCTCGTGGTATATAACTAGAATCATTATAAGGTCAATTATATTTATTTAATTTAACTAATAATTTATATTAACAATTCTGGATGTTTAACCATATTTCAAACAAACTACCATTCATGAATACAAGTAAACAAATCACGAAACCTTGTAAGAAAATGCTTCCAAAACAATAAAATTGAATCCCTTAAACCCATAAAAAGGACATTAATGAATATAATAAAGTTATAACATAAAAATAACATGTTTATTAGGTTATGTACTTATTAATTAAAGAATCTAAATATGATTATTCTGGTCTTTAAGAACAATCAAGAACACCGTCGAGTATAAGGTAAGGGATCCTCCCTCTCTCTTTTGATCAAAACTCATACCTATATTGTTCCCTTTAAATTTTAATTCCTAATGATTTTGTATGTTTTCTCACCTCCCCCATACTTCCCTTGTGAAAATTAATTAGTGGAATCCCCTGTTACCTCTCTTTAATCCCTCACAATAACACTCTTTACCATGCCGAAATTTTTCTTAGGGGTTTCTCATCACACTTTCATTTATGTGGGACTTCCATTATTCGCCAATTATTTCTTTTTTGTGGTATATGTGTGCTACCATATGATATATAATAACATGAATTTCTTAATATTAATGGTATTCAATGACTAATTTGAGAATTATTATGTTCTGATCATATGATTCAACCGATTACATTCTGGTGAGGGACTTTGTCTCAAGTGCCATTTTATTGTGACTGACATTGTATTTCACACCTAATAATTCCTATGTGGCATACCTACATCACATTTTTGATCAATTTTCAATTTAAATTATATTCCCTTTGAATATCCATGTTCTTATACCGTGGATTTGTTTTTGTTTCTAAACTGTATAACACTTTTCATACGGTATTTATTTCGAATATTGTTTTGACTGTAGAAACACTGATGATTTTGTATCCTCTATTCTATACGGATAATGTGAAGTCATATTGAAATTATGTTCAATCAATTTATATATAATTATTTAGACATTTAGTGGGGGTTGGGGCCCGCTACAGCCCCTCGATGCATTAGTAGGTCTCATGAGACAAATTAGTTTGGTGACAAACCCTTCAAGTTTGTTTCCAAAAAATCAGATGGGTTTCTACCACTAGAACTATACCATTTGAACAGTATTATGGTTTCATGTCCCAGATACATGGAGTCTAATTAATATGAATTATATATATTCATTATCATTTATTACTATCTATGAGGTCTTCACTTTTACAAAATCTATGGATGTAGTTTAATTCTCAGTTTATTAATGGCGTGAGTTTTTCATGTTTCCACCATGTTATATTTATTATGTCAGATTGTTTACAATTCAAATATTAATGATTCATGATTACACTATTTGTTACCCTTACTAAGTGTTTCATCTCTCCACCTTTCATTTATTACTTTCAACAGGTGATGAAGAAGAGAACATTTATTGAGTTCATGTGGTTTTAGTTTTCTTAGTTTTGTTATGTATTGTATTTTGTAACATTTTCCAACGTAATTTGTATTACATCTATATATCTTGTTTCTTCAAGACTAGTAAACTGATCCTTCCATTAGGATTTTTATTCTTTCTAACCATTCCAATATCACAAGTAATGCACCAACTCTAGTCTAGAGGGGTCGGGGTGTTACGTCATCCTAATCACCAATGTCCTCCAAACCTCATTAGTTTTATTCTATCCATTTAGTTAATTCTTAAACATATTAATTGATTTTATAAGTAGATTATTACTATTTAATAATATTCAATACTTTATCAACTATCCACAAATAGATAATATAAACTATATTTCTATAATAATTATTATATAAATGATATACCTTTCTATATAATTGATATTGATAGAATATCATTTTGACTCCGCTTGAAAAAAAGTAACTGATATCTAAACTTATAACATTAATGACAATGGGGGTGTGAAATAACAATAAAATAATTAATCCTTTGGACTTCATATTATATCTCTAAATATTATACATATCATAATTTTCATGTTATAGACAATGGTTTTGAATTTTTAGAACTATCTCAATCGCATACTTCCTAATGACATAGATTTACAATATTAGAACAATATGGTTAGATCTATCTAAAAACAATATTTTTTCTCTAAGAATTGCCATTTTATTGTGGTTTTTGTGTTGTAATATACTTCTAATTAATCATATTTTCCAAAAATACTCTTAAAAATAATAACATAAAATTTCAGGTGTATTATCTAAATGGACACTCTTCATATAGTAACCATATTCATTAAAAGTAATTTTTAAATTAGTTATGTTTTTTTAATTAGACATTTCATAAACACATATTTTGTATTTTTCATATTAAAAAAATAGTATAAGTAAGGTGTGGGTAATGTATTCATATTAAATATGATCATAGTTTATCATGGTTTATAAAAATTATAAACTGACGACACATAATTTCATGGAATTTCATCAAAATACCGGAATGGTTTCCTAGAAACATATATAATAATATGAATTATTTTAATTTTTGTAATTAATATAAATATTTTTTTTAACAACAATCTCAATCACCAGGACATTTCATATAACTATGCGTCCAACCGGATTACTACCTCAAATCCCACCAACACAAACATCCCAATATAGAATCCCATATTTTAAAAAATCATAATTAAAGATTAACTACACAATGATACACATGATTAATTACCTTAAAATTTTAAGTCCTAGAACCTTTCAAAAAATAGGTTCATATCATAATAACATGAAACATGTGTATATACATATTAATTGAAAACACCAAAACATGCCACCATATTCAATCGAACATATAATACTACTTATAGTAACCTAGGGTAGTATATATGAAAGTGTTGAGATATGGAGGCCAATAATTTAATAATAAATGTACAATTTGTTGAAAGTAATATATTTTAATCAAGAGGAATATTAAGGTGACATAATTTAGTAGTAATAATAGGCATAAATATTGATGCATGATATAAGATTATAACACCAAGGAAACAAATGTAAGGTGAAAAAAATATAAAACATAACATCATAACCATAAGTCATGGATAAACATTGAGTAATCATTGAATACTATTTTTAAGGTAACCCCTCATGAATCAGACATGGTATGCAATGAGATCTAAATATTACCCACTACATTGTTGGGATATTTAATAATGGTCCCTCCCATCAACTTCAATTTGTGTTTATGTATTTAAATTCCACATAGATCACAAAACATATAGACACCATTCCTTTCAATAAATTCCAAAATTAAGGTTTGTTGGTTAAATGAAGTGAATTTAATAATTAATTAATGATATGTATAACTAGATTAATAACCTTGTGGGGAAATTTGAATGGTTATTCACTACCTAAATGGTTATCATTGGAAAATGTAGGATAATTTCATCAAAATATTTGGTGTCGATAAAGGATTATACAATGGTATAATTAGAGTGATTTTTGGTCTTTTGTTGTAAGTGAATTATAATGATAGTGAAGGAATGTGAAGAAACACATTAAAAAATGGTAAAATCGAAATAAAAATGACATTGTTCAAATAAATTACTTTAAATAAAAGAGGAAGAGATAGACCCTTTCTATTAGTGGGTGCTTCTAAAACATTGGGAGTAGCTTCTTAAGATCATTTGAACCCCATGTGGTAGAATTAAATTGACATATTAATAGTGACTAAATATATGATCATTGGGTTTTCTATAAAGTGGATTTAGAGGATGAGTGGTACTTATTTTACAATATTGGGAATTCATCATTAATTTCAAAACATTTTTTTGGATAAATATGATTAAATAAGAAAAACGATAATCCTAATCATGGTATATTCCCATGGTTTCTACCAAGGAGGATATTTTATGATATTTTATTATTCCATGAACTAAACCCAATAAAATAATACTCACAGTGATTATGATGTGAGTCACATATATATATAATTGATTTGTAAAACTTGTAATATAATATAGGTTATGGAAGATTCAATATGTGTTTATAAAATTAAGTAAATATATTAAAAATATATTATATTTATGTATAAATATATATTTCATACATGGATTCAATTTACAGAATTTGTTACATCAATTTTGGGCCATTATTCTATCATAAAATAACTTATATATTTCTACAGTGTTCAATTATTACTAACAAAATTGAATGTCTATGTAAATTTTAAAAAATTCAAGATTGGAAAATTTGCATGTGATGGTTTCAAAATTATAATTTCATTTATGAAAATAATTTTCTGAATATTTTAATTAAATGTCCTTATTTATTAAAAAAACATGTTTTTATGAAAATGACCTTTTTCAGAACATCAATAAATTAAATTAGAAAACATTATAATATATTATCATTAATATTTAAATAATTATATAAATATTTTTTTTAAAAAAAAATTTATCAGAAAATTTTTTGAATTTTTTGATATCACAAAAAAAATTATTACACCCTCATATTCCCTAATGTTATAGTGTTCGAAGGTAATGATTTCAGGGAGAGGTTTAATCTACCTGGTTTAGAATATGATCTCAATATTATGGAACTATACCCAAAAATTTTTTGAAGAATGTTTTGTTCAATATTGTATTTGTATTGGTCAATGGAAACTCTGATTGATGGGATTCATCAGGTAGGATCCCACTTGTCATGGTCATCATTTTTTTCAATATGTGTCGATTAGAATTAATAATAACACTTAATATAATCCAATATTAATTACCATGATACAATACATATATTTTGAATATTTTAAATGGCATGTGGTCTTTTAAATACAATACTCTATATCAATGAAAAGTAACATAATTAGAGCTTGTTTGTTTCATATATAAAATAAAATAACTAAATAATAATGCAATTTCATTCATAAAAGTTTTATAAATTTTTTACAAAGAAACATCAAAATTTTGAAGGTTTAATTTTCATTCTACACATTAATAATGTTGATGGTACTTCTATTTCAGCACTACGTCATGTTCCTATGTTGGTTTATTGAACATGATGTTCCTCTAGGGAAAGTTTACGACTTTTTTTGTCTTATATTGTAGAAAGTTATAATTATCATCTAAGAGCTTCACCAGTTACTCCTCATATGAAAGATCGTTATCTAATGGTACAACCTATATATTGAGTAAATGTGAGGGGTCTGGTATATTCCTCCACAAGAGGTATATATAGAACATATCATGCCTCTGAGAAATGATAGGTGGGAGTGATAATAGATATTCGACAATAGTGATGTCTCAAATGATATCAACGACGTCGTTGTATCTGTTACTAAAATTTACATTTATACCAAACCTCATGACCATCATCCATTCATCATATAAAGGAACATATAATATCAAACCTCAAAAACCAGGTCATATTAATCATTTTAAGAAAATATTTTATGTATTCTTTATAATGATATCATATTCCATTTGATGGATTAAAACATATTTTCCATCTATTATGAAGTAACAAGACTCATAATCTTCCTCTCTCAAACATCACTCCAATGTGTAGGTTCCTGATACCTCTCTCTATATAGAAACCTCATATGGTTCCATTTAAATACTAAAATTTAATATGTTTTTATATGATAATGCTACTATATGATGGTGTTGATTCCAATATCGTTGTTAATAGATTGAAAAATATCAAAGCAGATGCTCTTGATTTTGGATGGCTCTCTCCTACTGACCATCCATCAAAATGGGATTTGTAGTAATAAACTCTTTTATATATCCAATTCATTAAGAATTAATCTCCATATGGTCAATGTAAGCCTTATATCCAAATTTTTTATAATTGGAATTGTTACTCCATACATTCATAACATCCCCTTATGTATATCACTGTGACTTTCTTGAGAGGGAAGTTTTTCATTGATATCAATAAACTGTGATAGACTTGTAATATAATCGACTACCACCTATATGGGATTAGTGAAATTATTTTGATAGGTATTCCTATGGTGAAATCCATGCTAATGTAAATAAATCTACAATCTTTTTAAGGGAATTGTTCCACCATAACCTTAGACTTGAATCATTCATCCTTGACAAGTTTTCAGACCAAGAGTCCATATAAATATTCAATAACCTCCCTCATTATGGTTTGAACTAGATTTATTTCCTCATATCATTATACATATTATAGTTTTAGGTATTAATAGATAAGGATGAGCTATACAACCCGACCAAAAGTTCCATATACAGTTTTGGTATTGTTGTGAAACAAGGACATGATTCAAATATTTTATCTCTATCTTTATTAATATAAATCCATTGAATATTTGATATATTATTTTGTATATCCTCATCATTTTTCTAGAAATACATGATATTTTCAGGAATAGATAGTTTAGTAGTTATTATAGAAATGGATTATATTGATCCTTTTTTTATTCTGATTCCCATATATATTGTATATACAAGAATATCAGATCCATTTTAATCCCCATCATAGATATCGTTTCATGATCTATTATATAATGATCATCTACTAAATTTGTATCCTTCACATGATAGTAATGGATGGAAAAATCAATATCCACATTAAACTCTATCCAACATTATGGGTTCATATTGGTATCCTTTATGTGAATATATACACATAATGATTATATAATAAATATATATGTCAAAGTATTCCCAATAAAGATAATATCACCAAATCTCAAATGTGATGATCTGCACAACCAATTATAGATAATTTTATTGGTAGTTTTCCTCATTGATCATCAATTATAAAGAGTCATATGATATCACATTGTCATATTAGATGAGTATATAACCCAATAATTTTTTTAAACACTTATATAAGTCAAAATTCCTTACCCTAAAGGTAGATAATGTGAGAATATATTTAATGATTACTCTATTATATAACTTGTTATTGAACTATTAATATTCATAATTCAATATAATCATATCCAGTTTTTGATTTATCATGGTTAATGGGATTGAAAATAATGAGAATTTCATTACAGTTATATTATTGTACCCATCTAATTAAAGAAACTTCATATTTCAATAATCTATGTCCGCCAATTATATCCTTAAATTCCCAATTTTTTTCAAGGATCCACAGACATCCTATTTTGTTGATAACATTCCCAATGAATGTTAATGCTTTGTTCATAAAATCACATTTTTATAGATCAAATATAGAGTCTTCATTCACAGGATCTTCATTAAATGACACAAATTTTCCTCTTGTTACTCCTTTCCATTGGAGTTAATAAGTATATCATCTATATAGAATTAATCAAATTTACATAGCTAATCCAAAAAAATCTATATTACTTCTTGTCCATTAAGATAGTCAGAGTATTAGTTAGTCCAAATTGAATCATAATGAAACTATAATACCTAAACCTTATATAAAATGAAAAATTCGGTATATCCTTATTGTGACTTTAACATTATAATTCCTCGACACAATATCATCCTTGGAGAATTATTGAGATCCATATAGCTAATCAAACGATACATCAATGAATTTTAGGGGAATACTTTTCATTATCATGACCTTTTTCCACTCATTATAATCAATTAATATATGCATTGAGATATAATACCTTATAACAAAAAATAATTATGCACCTCATATTGAAGAACGTGGGAATATAACCACTGTAATTAGATCCTTATTTAGTTTCTTCTTTATAACATCATGTTAAATGTTGTTCAGTCTATATATAGTAATTGAAATTATCCAAGGTCAGGATATATGATTGATTGATAACTACACTTCTCAATTAAGAGGGTAAATATGAAATTATTTTGGAAATACATCATAGAATTCACATTCAGTTGGCATGTTACAAAGGATAATATTATCCCTAAATGTGGTCATTTAATATAGAAAAACATTCATATTTTTAAATAATATTATATTTTTAGAAGATGATACCAAATGATATGTATCATTCTATGTGCACTTTTTTAGAATTATATGGTGATTTTTTCAATAGTGGTTTATTTAATCAATTTTAAAAATTTATTATGGTTATATACAGGGAATTCAAATAAATTCACAAAGAATAATGGAATGAAACTAAATATAGTATCAACGTTATTCTGATTAAATTAAATCTATAAATATTTTATAGCTATTGATTTATAAAATTAGGATTAAATAATTTTCCCATTTACTAACTTCAATAATAAAACAATATCAGTGTTTTTTGGGTTGTTTTTGAAAAGAATTAAAATATATTTAGTATGTGAAATAATTTCTGGAAGTATAGAAAAATTGTATTCTCATTATCCATAAATGAATAACTAAAATAAATAGAATTAATTCATCCCTGGTATCCATAATTGAATTTTTGATGGAATAATATCACCCATGTCCTCATGGAAATAATGTTTTTTGGGTTATCATCGACAACCCATAGTATATTGAAATTATTTCCATAGTTTCATAGATCAAGGAAGTTGAAACATTGAACATATGGATTACTGTTGACTAGGCCAATATTTTCATCAGAAAAACCTATTATTATATCCAATCATCCATTATTTTATAGGTTCCCTTCATTCTCAAGCGAAAATAAATTAAATAAACCTATCAAAAAATCAGGATCCTTCTTCCCACACAATTGATTAGTGGGTTTCTCAACTTTCATTCTGTAATGATACTTCTCCATCGGTCATCCATAAATAGAATTCATTCTACAGTTCCTATCTTTTAACCCATGATTTTCTTATTATTCATTGAAATAAAATTCTATAATTAAGTGAAAATCATAAAATATACCTGTCATTGTCAATTCATTTAAATTTTTTTATTTCGTATACTAAAATTTCATCCTCTATATAATCAATTAACTTTACTCTCAGAAAAAATAATTAATATAGAGGATTATTTTGTCTGACCTATGATTTTTTTCCCAAACACCTTGATGTATTCATCATCCTTTTACACGAGGACAAGGAAATGTATGTTTACTTTCTGTATGAAAGTGTTAGAAAAATAGGTTTTAAATAATTTTTATGGAAATTCTTCAACTCCATCACATTGTTCCCTTCCTCAAGAATAATATTTTTATTTAAATTCAACCACTGACCAGACACACACTCAATATGATAAATAGTAATCATGATTTCCACATTTGATGTGAATTAATGTAAGGAGAAGTGGATTTTAGTGGAGTTGACATTCATTTATGTGATTAATGGGACAAAATATCCACTAAAATATGGAGGTCTTCATATCATTATTGGAAAAATTATAAATTATTATTTCAAATGTGGTGTGGGTATACCCCTAGATTAATGATTCTATTAAAAATATCATTCATTTATAATTAATCATCCTGCAATTCCAATTTACTTCTCACATTGGGTTGTTCCTCTCATTTGGGAATTAATTACATTTCCCCACATAATGGTTATTATAAAAATTTCTCTTATATCCAACCATTTACTCCAATAATGGGAAATTTAGGGATAAAATTTTTTAAACTATTAATAATAAAATTTTAAATCATGAAAAATAAATTTAAACTATTAAATAACATATATTTATTTTCCTATTAATTTATAGGTTTCAATAATAGTTATTTATGATTTATTACCAAAAAAATTAATTTTATGGTAATTCTTGTTCACATCACAATTATATTTAAATAGATCATGAATTTACCAATATGATATATTGTTAGAGTGTCAAACTTGTTTTACATGATTTCTTCATCATCATGATAATGGTGATGACAATGTAAATCCAATTTCACCATTTTTCGGGTTATTTACACTATGTGAAACTATGGTAAATACATAACCACATATAAGGTATATACCTATATTTTTTTAATTGGAAACCTCTTATTATATAATTTTAATAAATTTAGAGAATCGTTCCTATTTTATTTTTATTCATATGGAATTCACTATGGTTTTCTAATACCAATCCCCATAAATAACAATACCTTTCTCTAATACCCTCTATGACAACCCATATATTAATAAAACTTATTTTAATAAATTTCACATAAATATAAAAATGATATAGTCTAAGATGAAGATTTAGATAAGTGTCTATGGGATAATAATAAAACATAATAATAACATCAAACATGTCTAAAACAACATTATTTATAAACTCCAAAAAAAGAAAAATTCTTGTATTCTATCTCTAATACAATACTTCATATCATGGGGACACACATAAGAAATGGGTGATCGATAAATCCAAAAAAGAGAATAATGATAGAATAACATGATTAAATTAATACATATGACTAAATATGAATATCAAGGTTCCACCAATTGTTTATAATCATAAATATGTACATAAAATCATTATATAATAATAAAAATTTAACTAAAACTTATTTTATTAACATAGGTGATATCGCTCAGAAGGAATGGTGCCCCATTAACCCACATTTTATATCCCCTTATGGAAGATACCTCTTCGCCCTGGGGAATTTTAGGCAATCATTAATGGTGATGTGTCTTACATTCTTCTCCTATTTCCTCATATTTCTTCCTCTATTGTTTTATTCCTCCATTTCATGTTTCTCTTTTTTCTATATATCCTCATTTTCTAGGGGGTTTCTTCATATTCACTCAGGTGCACATCACCATGGGTAATCATACTATTCTCTTTTTGTCCACACCAATATGCATTACCCCATTAATGTTAATGTAGGATTGTTATAAGGGCATCTTGGAATGTTTTTGTGGAAGTTTATAATGGTAGATAATCCATGAAAATGTTCAATACCATATTACATTGGGTTCATTATGTCCTTAAACATGAAGTGTTCATATTTACTCCTATTTTACACAAGTTATTATAATATTTTCTAAATCACAGAACCCCATTTTTTTTCAGGGTTTTTTTCAAAATTTGGAAGTATGATAACATGAAATGTGAGCTTCTTTGTATGGAGTATTATTACCATGGTATCATTATTTTATTTGAATATGTTATCCTTATTTATTTGAATATATATATATTAGAATCTATATATTTTTTCATTATCTTAGTCAATTTTCTATTTAATGGATCATTGGATTATTTCTTCTTATTAGTTCTATCTTTGACAGTGTGTTATAGTCGCAGGTCCCACTAACTATTTTGGTCTGACCACTCAAACCTCTACTCTTTCTTCATATTCATTCTCCCCATTCCATGTCGGATAGGTTTACTTTTTACTGTGGAGGTGATTGGATGGTTCTCTTTGTTAGAGTTTAAAATTTCAGTAGGATTCCAACCATAAGATAGTTCTTGTCTTTTTACTAGATTCATTGTTTTTTCCTCTCACAATGTGGTGTATTCTGTTTGTATTTTCATAGTAAACTAAATCTAATGGATATTCATGATGTTTTGGGATATCTAATAGATACAAATTATCTCATGACAGGTACTAATTGATAATAGAGTTTTGGTACTCTTGTCATTGAATGGATGTGAGATATTATTATAACTTTACAGTAGCATCGATATTGTATTTTCAATGGAGATGACCCATTTTTGTGGATGGTCTTGCTAGAGATCTGATTTGATGATGGGGATATGTGGTGTTATGGTACACGTCATGAGGTGGGTGTGCTATGCAAGGATGGTGTATGACGTGAGGTATAAAATGGACGGATTCTTTATGAAAAAATCTGTATTAATTTGAATTTCGAATCTTTATCATATATTTTATTATTGTGGTTACTAATCAACCATAATATATCTATCTTGAATAATAAGTAATTTCATCCATAACATCAAAAAAATTAGGAATTTTTATATAACATAAAAAATATCTTCTTATGTATAATCCAAGGAGGATCACCAAGACATCCTTACATAGTGTACATAGGATAACCTCTTGTGATATATAAATGGTATATATTTTGATAAAAATATCATACAATGTATTGGTAGGAAATATAAATTTCTAATTTCCCATAACATTCATTACATATACATTCATTTGTTTTCCAATTATATTGTACAACATAAAGATAAAATTCATCAATTTTGTTCACAAAAATAAGGAATGCGAAATATATACATTGAAGTTTCATATAAATGAGGGACATGAAAAAATAGTTGAAAACCATTTATTGGAAATAATAATATTTATTCACAGGATAAATATTTTTCATTGAAAATTGAAGGATAATTTTGAATGCATAATAGGTGTACATTATGTTTTATGTATTGTGTTAATTAGAGTGGTTGTTGTAATATCATTACAAGTGAAAAATAATGATAGTAATGGGATTTGTACAATCAAATTTCAATATTTAATAATTCTAATCAAAAGGTCTATAATATGGTATGTACCGGAAATGTATGAAGATGAGGGAGTCTCTCACATTTGGATGGAACATTTATTATCATGGGGAGATTATATGATTATTTTGAACATCATATAAGGGATTTAGGGATTTATAGGAAGAGTAAAACCTTGATTAATGAGTTTTGAGTTATGATAAGTGAGATTACATAAAAATATATATAGAAAAATAGGTTGAATGTTTTATTATTTTACAAATTGAGATTTTGGGATTCTATATGATAATATAATAAAAACTAAAAAACCTTCTCATTGGGTTTCATATGGATTCTACCTACAAAGGAATGATTCTGATATTTTATATTTCCAAGATCTGAACTCCGTAAAATAATATATTTTTCAGATGTGGATGTTAGCCATGTTCAAAAATAATAAATTTCAAAACATTAAAATATAGTATAGATTTTAAGGGATTCAATAATGGTTTATAAAATTAATCAATCAACTTCAAAATTCAATTATCAAAAATAATAAATATAAATTTTTTCATGGATTTTTATTATGTTAATTATTACCCCAATTTTGGATCATTATGATGTCATAAAACGAATGATATATTTATAACATACCATATATTTTAGTGATAATTTGTTTGTAACTGGATATTATAAAAAAAATAACACATAGAAAATTTCGCCTAGATAAATTCAAAAATAATATTTATTTTGTAAAAAAAAAATTTTAAAAAAATTTCTACAAATATATTAGTTTTCCCTGTAAACTAAAAATTCAAATTTATGGATGATATTAGTTTTTATTATATTAACATCATTTTGACTCTTATAAAAATAATAGTATAAAATATTAGATTAAATTATTTTTTTAGATTTTAATAATTATTTTAAAAATTGTTAATTAAAATATATTTTATGTTATTTTTTGAATATTTCAATAGAGTGACTAAATTGTAACCATGTATATCCCAATAATAGAAATTTGATTTCTTCCTATCCAAATCCATTTTTTATCAATAACATTATACAATCATTATTAAAAATATAAAAAGGTACCAATGTAATCATTATATGATTTTTGATGAAAACAACATATTCATACAGTTATTGTCTTGATACATATCCTCTTATTACACCAGCATAGGCCATATGGTTATGTTTTGTGATAGTGATTCTTTCATCGAGTGGTTTTGAAAAAATGGATGGGATGGTGATTTCAATAAACATAGACTTCTCACTGAAGTTATTTTTCTCGAATATAGTTGAGGAATCTCATCTTGGTATTAGTATTTGGAAAATCCCATTGATGAAATCTCAGTCATTATTAAAAAATTGGGATTAAAATGGTAGATCCTACTGGTTGTGGTCATCTCTTTATTCACCTATGTCAATTAGACTCTATCACATTCCATAAGATAAAATAATATTAATACCAATTGAAAAATAGATATATTATGAATGGATAAAACTATTGATGGTATTTTAAATAAAATATTCTATATTACTCAAGAATAAATGAATTATTGTATGTTTTTTCTATTGTTATAATGCACATAAACAATCAATGTGGAATTTCATTTATAATATTTCTGATCATTGTACCCAACCAACCCCTACATCTAACTATGTGAACCCACCAATCCTCTAGTATAATCATTTGAATTCTATTTCCCATGAGTGAGACACCTATAGTTTAACCCCATTTACATTCTGCTTCCATGTGACATGATACCCCACCATCATGCATTTTAATTATTATCTGTGCAGGTTGAAATCTGATCCATATATAGGCACTATTCAAGCAAGTCCAGGAACAACTTCTCAAGAGTAATGATTGGAATAATATAAAACATATATATATGTGTGTATATATACATTATTATTTATATTATATTATAATAATAGATAAATATATTTATATATTTATATAAATTTTTAAATATGATTTTTAATGTATATAAATTTATAATATACATATATGTGTGCATCGGTATATATATTTAATGTATTTTAATTTTAATACCATATAATATAGTTTTATTGAACATATATCTAGACACACACACACACACACACACATATATATATATATATATATATATATTAAAATATGTATGTATTATATATTTATAACAATGAGATAAAAAATTATAATATGTAGATAATGACTATAGATTTTTACTATTCATTAAAATGTTATATATTATAAGGATTCTATAATATATTTATGTTAAATGAAAAAAAAATTAAATAAATAAATAAATTTTATTATTATACTACATATATATGCTCGTTCTTGTCTATATATATATGTGTGTGTGTGTGTGTTTATGGTTAAATATGATTTTTAAATATTATTTAATATTCTTAATTACATTTGAATATATGTATTTTTGTAATAAAAAATATTTAAAATACAATTATAGAAATTAAAATGTATGTGTATTTTTATATTAAATTAATATAACATATAATACTATTATGATGTATATTTATTAAAATAATTTTAATAATATTTGAATTTATTTTTAAATAAAAACACATATGTTAGAAATATTTACATACTTATTCATATCAAATCATAATTATTCCTTAGGGATTTGATTCCCAATGCTACTTCCCCTTCTCAAACAATGGTCGTGAGGGGAGTATCCTTGTTTTTCTTTAAGTGGCATGTGAGAGTCCCCATTGTAGTTTTTTCACCTTCATGCTTCCCTCCCCTCATTCCCCATCAATTTTCATGTTGTTATAAGCTAATATAATTAGTTACATATATAGATTTTTTTCCTTTTCAATAACTCCAATAGAGATCTATTAAGATTCATCATAATTTCCCTCTTGTTGATTTCATAGTTCGGCTGCAATTTCCATCCTAAATAAGTCTTTAATATTATCGACAATAATATTTTGTTCTTATAAGAGAATTTTGTGGTGGATCTTTTCGATAATAATAATATCATTATACCTTTTATCATTTTTATTCTCTCTCTCCAATTGATGGTTCCCAAGAACATTTTCAAAGGTTTATGGAATAGTAAGTGGTTGGTTTCAAGGTACGCAATACGCACCAACAGTTGTTAATGAAATAATAAAGGGGAAGTGAAGGGCGATTTCAGGCTATAAAAATCTTCAGAAGCCAAATATTGAAATATCTCATCACATTTATAAGTCCTCTTCAGAGTAAATATCGCATTCATCATTTACGTGGTTGGTATTTTCCTATAATTTTATGATAATATTTTCCCAAATATTCAGGACATCTATTTATGATTTTTTTTCTAATTTTAATACTAAGGGAGTGCGTACAATCTTTTACCCATAATAATTCTTTTATTTTCTCATGGGTTTTTACCCCTTTCAATTTGGAGTGTTTTCCACATTACATATAAGGACCATTTATTTCCACGTTTTACTCATAATTTTATATCATTGTCTTACAACACATGTTTGGCAATCAATTTGGTTCCTAAAAAGTTGAGTCATATGATGTTTATTGCACAAATATGTTCTGATTTGTGGTATAAATAATTTTATTAAAATTAATTATTCAATGTGATTTTGGTTCACAACCCTCCTTCACCATGATGAAGGATGGTATATTAGATTTCCAGATCCTCCGTTAATCATGTAGAAAGGTAGATGATGACCCCTGAGACCCACCTTCAAATGGTCCCGGTGAGGCGAGTGTCACCAAGGATATAAAATTACACCCAAAATGGAAGACATTCCAATTTTTTTAGTAGGATCGGGAGATAAGATAATATATCACAAAAAACACAAAATCTTTAAGTAAATGTAAATCCAAAACAATATATTACCATATGAATGTTTCAATAATAAATGATAGAAATACGAGAAAACTAACTAGATAAGTACCAAGAAAAGAAAAACAACAATAGCATTTATCCCAACATCCGAACATCTATGGTCCCACATGGTCCTCAAAGTCCTCATAGAAACATGAAAGCAGATTTATATACGTAGGGTGAGAATAAAGGTATACTCATTATGGAAAACCCAAAATCTCCCATGAAAAAGTAGGGAGGCTTTCTAATTCCCTATGATAAAAGGAGATAACCAAAACAACTAGCCAAGAAACAATCCATCCAAGCCTCACCAAGGCACACTCCCCAAATAACTTAAGTCATGTAACGTAATTAGTAATAACACATCGATGTTTGGGTACTGCTCACCACTTTCCCACTTGTTATTGAAGACATCTTATGTGTTAGAACTCCCCCATTATTCTAACCATAGTTTACTTCCATACCCCACCAACACACACCTGGGCTACCAAAGCCACACATCATGACCTCAAACAACTGGGCCACAACAACCACACGTAACCACGCCCATAGGCACCGGGGCTTGAACAAATACCACCATTCCTAAAGAAACATGGGCCTCATCCAGAAGACAGTTGTTAAACAACCTTCCCCCATAGACCCAGGTCAACCACTATAGCATAACATGCCTAAAGAATATTGGGCTATAAAGGGAGTCAAAATATCATTGCCTTCCCGAAGAGACTTGGTCAACTCAAGAAAGGGAGCAGAAAAAGAACTATTAACCAGTCACTCATAAGAGTGATGGGAAAAAACACCCTCCCCCATTCAATTTGGGTGTTCGGTACAATGTTCTCATCATGGGTGGGAAACAAAGAAAAACCATAAGAACTGAATTATTCATATAGGAAAATAAGCAATCATCCCTACCTAGGGGTTCGAAAATCATCTCATACACAAACACCCTCTTTACTAATCATTAATAAAAACACAACACCCACAACCAAGGCATAACACACTCCTGGAAAAAAATTCGTGTTGATTCCATTCTTGTTATCATATTCAAGTGATTCCATTAAAATAATTCATCACTCTGAGGAAACTAATAGGAATAAACACAAGAAATGGGAAAATATACAAGCAATATTTTATGCATCCACACCCGGTACTCCTATAAACGCTCAACCACAAAATGGATCTGTGAGATCCCTCGACGTATTGGAACCAAAATAAGCTCCAATATACTACCCCACATGGCCTCAGATCCACAAACCAACAACTGTGAAACCACAGGGGATCATGTCCCCATCCTTGTCACCCCACAAGATATAATATGAAAAACAACACATGTTACCGAGAACAAGTAAGGGCGTTTTTAAAATCAAAATCACCATTCATTAAGTTCTTTCTTTTCGTTTAGTTAACCTGGTTGACCACACCATGATTATTGATCACTAGAAATCCATTTAATAATCAATGTTTATGTGATTATCCAATATAAATGTTATAACCATTCAATCATCATAGGATATATAGGATCATTAGGGAACAAGGAAGACCACTGATGATCACAATTTTTAGTTGACATAATCCCATACAATTTACAACATATAAGAAAATATATAAGAGTACGGAAGCATCAACAAACACATCCCTTCATTATTTATAATTTTTTTATTATCTTCCTTAATGTTTGGTTACTTCCATACCTGATGGAAACATTATCATACCCACAATGTTTGATATACAATAAGAGAGATGATGCAAGAACCCTACTTGGATGATCAACAATTGATGTTTTTCACCGCTCCTCAAGAATTGGGGATGCACAACATGAAGGGGAGGAACTCCGAGGACTCCAAGAGTGAGATAGAAAGGCTCCAGCATTGGTGTACCACTAGCCTTAGTAAGGGGGCTCTAAACACAACAAGGAATGAAAGAGAACATCTAAGAAGAGGAATGAGTCTCATGTGATAAAATGTGAGATCCCAGAGTTATAAGATATGAATTTTGAATGGAATAAATGGTGGATTATGGTTTCACCAGAGAGTTGGTTGGTTACAGATGATGTAATTAATTGTTATTTAATCATTCTCATTAGAGAGGTGGCCATAACAGTTGTACGTAAACATATTTCCTTCAATCAATGGAAAATACATAACAAGGGAACTAGAATTTATGTGAAAAGGAAGGGACACTGAGGAAAAATCCACACATTTTGGTAATCCAAGGGTCTAATGGATCATGGTGGATTATAGATATTATTTATGGGTTTTAATGGCATTTAAAGGGGCATTAGAACACATTTACTTCAAAAGATACGTTGTGGGCGTGGAAATGAAAAATGAAACAAGGGTGGGACACCGTTTGGTGAGACACCATAAGAGGTTCCACAGTCACAGTGCCACTATTTCGGAGTGTGACCATGATGGTGCCACTATTACAGTGCCACCTTCACAAATCCACCCTTACAATTCCATTGTCATGGTTCCACTGTAAGTAGTACCAATGTTTTGGTATGCAACCGCTATGGTTACATGATCAAGGTGCCACCAGTTTTGTGGAACACCATATAAGGTGCCCCCATTTTTGTGTGCGACCATGACTGGTTCCACCATTTCGGTGGAACCAGGAATTTGGTAAAATATTTAATGAATAATTTAACACACCATTACATCAGATACCACTGAAACTATTCATTCCCTTTAGAATCAAAACTAGACCCAAAAAAATATAGGGGAATAACAACCCCCTAGATAGATACCTCTCAAGATTAAACATCCTTGACATCTAGAAACACCTCTCCCCCATGTAACCAAACAAACATTTAAAGTTCATACCATAAATTCATATAGATTATGGATTCCCTTCCACCATTTCATGACACTGTCTGTTTTGGGTGGTGCTGAATCGCCCGCACGGGTTTAACTACATCCACTTTAATTCATTTTGATTAGATATTAGGTCCTCTCCTTCCCATAGTTAGGAATCCAAAAACACATTAAGAGAAAAATGAAAATAGTCCATTTCTTAGTTAACAAGGTTGGACACTACATCAAAAACAAGTACAAAACATAATAGAACAAAAAAAACTCTAGGTACTATGCGTGCATCTGTGCCTACTATTCCAAGATACTCTCCTAGAGCCCTCTATTCCTCCATAACAGATGAACCATGGTAATGGTTCATCTACGAAGCACCTTCTCATCACGATCCTCATTCTTCATTGGTTGCTTTAAAAATATCTCATCATCCTTGATATAAAGATCCCTAATGTTTAGGATGTGTGAATCAAAATTTAGATTCTAACGGAGCTGAGACTCATGGAAGACGTCATGCTCCCCCAGTAGCAGTGGTTGTAGCACCAGCTGATAAGCCACTTCGCCGACCAGCCTCAACACCTCGAAGGGTCCGATGAACCTGGGAGAATGATTACTCCCCCTACCAAACCTCTGTTTCCCACGCTGTGGTTAAACCTTTAAGAACACAAGGTCCCCAACAGTGAACTCCTTGGGTATCCTCCTATGATCATCATACAACATCTGCTAGTCCTGAGCCACATTCATCCTCTCTCGTATAATCTTAACCTTCTCTGCCATGCTCTGCACCGCCTCTAGGCCTAGAAAACCTTCTTCCCCAGCCATTTTTCATCACATTGGTGAGGGACATGACCTCCCATACAAGGCTTCTAATGGATCCATGACAATGGTTGAGTGATATATATTGTTGTATGAAATATCTACCAGAGGCATGTGTCAGAGCCACAATCATCCAAAGTCCAATACACAGGCTTGTAACATATCCTCCAATGTCTGGATGGTTTTCTTTCTCTGCCCATCTATATGAAGGTGGAAAGCAGTGATGAGGCATAGATGGGTGCCAAAATCATGTTTCAAACCATTCAAAATGAGCTAGGTAAATTGGGTGTCTCGATTGGAGACTATGGACCTCAGAACCCCATGTAACTGCACAACTTCGTCCACATACCTCTGTGTTATGGAATCAACCGAACATTATTACTTTATTACTAGGAAGTGAACTAATTTCATTATCCCATCTACCACTAACTTGATACCATCACAGCCTCCTTGAACCTTTGGAAGTCATGTGATGAAATCCATCAAGATGTCATCCCACTTCATCTACGGGAAATCTAAATGTTGTAATATACCTTATAATACATGGTATTCAACTTTCACCAACTGACACATGAGGATGTTTTCCACAAACTTTTCCACTGCCCACTTCATCTGGGGCCAGCACAACTGACCCTTCAAGCCCCGGTATGTCTTGGAAACTTGTAGGTGTACCTCCATCGGTGAGTTGACAAACTCAGCATGAACTCTCCCACGCATTCCCACAGAGATGAAGAACATTCCATGAAACAATACCAAATTCTTCCCATCTTTTGACCATCCTCCCGAAGCATCACCCTGGATAACATGATCACATATCACTTCAGCCTCTTTTTCCCCCCTTTGAGACTCCTCCAACTACTGAAATAGAGATTAATTCACTGTCATCTTAAATAGAAATCATTGAACATCATCCACCCTTTCATCCAGGTGTAGGTTATCCAACTCCTCTATCACCTTCCAAGAAACTGCTGACTCTCAAACTGCATCCTTCTGTGACTTCCTGCTCAAGTAATATTCCACTACATTCCCCTAACCTTCTCTCTAAGATATTTTTAAGTCATAGTCCTGAAGAAACTCAATCCACCTCTGCTTCCATATGTTTAGGTCCTGTTGGGGGAAGATATAGCTCAAGATCTTGTGATCCATGAAGACCATGAAGCACTCCCCGATGAGATAATGCTGCCACAACTTTAGTACAATCATTACTGCTGAATATTCCAGATTGTGGGTGGCATTGTTACTCTCATGGGGACGTAACATCTTAGACACATAGGATATCACCACTAATGTTTCATCAGCACACACATGAAGCCTTATCCTAAAGCATCAAAGAACGCCTAAAACGTCACCAATTCTTCTAAGAACCTCAGTACTGGGGGGCTAACCAGCTTCCCCTTTAGATAACTGATGGATGACTAGAATTTCTCACTTCATATAGAAGCTTGGACTTTCATGGTCAAGGCAGTCAAGGTTTCTACAACTCAAGAAATGATGGGAAAAATCTATGGTAGTAACAAGCTAAACCAATGAAACTACAAACCTCTATCATGTTATTGGGTGCTTCCCAAGAAATAACTGCCTTGAACATTGATGATTACATGACTATCCCCTGTTAGGAAACCACATGTCCAATGATGTCCAACCCTCGTGCCTAGAACTTAATCATGGATAACATTCCATAGATCTTGTTCTCTCATAGGAAACCTAATACCGTCCTCGGATTGTTAGTGTGGTTCACCTCTGAACATGATTAGATCAGGATGTCATCAATAAGCACGACTACGAATCGATCTAGATATTCCCAAAAGACCAAGTTCATGAGCCCCATGAAAATGGATTCTATATTTATAAGGTTGAACGACATCACCAAGAAATCCAAGTTCACATACCTACACTTTAAGGAAGACTTCTAGATGTCACCCTCCATCACCCACAACTGGTAATATCCTGGCCGCATTTCGATCATGGAGCACCATCAACCACCATCAACTGATCAAAAAGGTCATCTATCATCGATAATAGGTAATAGTTTTTGAGAGTTACCTAATTTAGTATCATGTAGTCTATGCAGATACATAGACCACCATATTTATTCTTTTCGAAAAGGACCAGAGTTCCCCATAGTGAGGTTCTTATTTAGAAAAAACCCTTCTTCATCAGATCGTAAATCTGAATCTGTAACTCCCGCAACTCATAATGTGCCATCTAATTAGGATCCATCGAAATCAGATATGCATCGAGATGCAAGTCTATCCTGAAATCAACATCACATTGAGGGGGTAGATTCACCACATATTTAGGGAAGACGTCCATAAACTCACTGAAAATCCCCGAATCAACAACCATCTCTGAGTCCGCTGACTCCCCTGACAGCTCGGCTAACAGGGAAATAAATGGCACCACTTGTTGGCTACCCTATTGAAAACCCTGATAACCGACGAACGTCACACATCGAACACCCATATCTAAAAACACAACTCATCTCCAGAAGTAGTCGTTAACAACACACATAGAGAATAGCTGTTTGATGCCTAAAATGAAATCATACAGATTCATCTACAACAAAAGAATGTCCCCACTAGATTGATGTGGTCCCAACAGAAGTCTACATCCTCAGCAAACATGAGACAAGTTGGTCTGACCACTTACAAGCATACTCTATACCATGTGTACAAAAGGTCTCTCAGTGTATAGACCCAAATCATGGGCTAGACTGGGTGCATCAAATGAGTGTGAAGAACCTTTTTCAATAAAGGCACATTAAAGGGTACTAAACAGGATGATAGTACCATGAACGACTTCTAGACCTGCTGGAACTGCTACCACTACGGTGTGCACCTTCCCACGCACAAATCCTCTGCCCTCAGCTGTCGGCCGCCTCCCCAATCATGAGTTGGTCGAGGTCCCTGAGTTTTACACTATGGTCGTACTCCTCCTACAACATCTGATCTTAGAGGAGCGGGAGTTCTCTCTACCTAATGCTGCTGCTGAAAGGACCTGGCAGGAAACTGATTTTGCTGAGGTGGGCAGTGATCCTACCCACCCCCACATTACTACACTTGGTCAAGCCAGTGATTACAAAGTTTCCCACAACATCCACATATGAAGTATATCTTTCCTAGGTCTACAAAGAAAGGGCGTGGACAGGGAGATTGAAACTGGAACTATTGTATCATGCTCCCCACTAGCAGAATCATGGAAGTACATGACGCTGGAGGCCTCCTGCTGACGACCATCCCCCATTATAAGCCCAAGTGGATCCCTTATCATGGAACACCTCCATGTGTGTGAATCCTCTCTACCAATTCATCCTTCTTCTAGAACTCCAAGTATGTAGTTAGTGTGATGGGAGTAAAAACATACTAAAGAGATGGTCGAAGTTCCTCTTATAAATGTCTCGAACAAGAATCCTCATCCGGAATTTGGTCTAGAGAAAAACAAAGGAGATCCTTGAACAAGATCCCCAGCTCCCTCAATAGCATACTCTCATGATGAAGGGAGAGTAGCTCCTGCATATTCTACGCCTTCATCGTGGAAGAGAGGAATTCTACCCTGGACCCTCTATCAAAGCCAGTCCATGAAATAGTAGCCAATATCTGCACCCCATGATAGGGAATCCACCACTGACGCACTGCTCCCCACATCTAGATTACAAGCAAAGGAACTCAGTACTTCTTGCGAGACTGAATCAAGCTGAAAGCTATCTAAAGCTCCTCAATCCAGCTCTCTTTATCCATGTATGAGATGCCTCCCCCGTACTTCCAGAGGGTTTCCCTCAAAAATTCATGAATTATCCTCTACCAATGGTCATCCTCCTCGTCTCGTTCATCACTTTGTTAATTAGACAAATCATCCTTCTGGGCCTCAATCACCCACATTACATGTGTTCATCGTCTGGGTTCCATAGCTTCATGGTAAACAAGGAATTCCAAAGGCTGAGTATTGTAGAAAACTTCTTTTAAATTATTCAAATATTTATATTGATTTTAAATACCCATAATACACAAAAAACACTTGAACACAAGTCATTATGATATATTTACCTCTCCTAATGTCTTAACCCTAAAATATATGTAACCTCACTTGGATATTCGGTAGGTCAAGAGTCCCTGCATCAGATCATGAGGGGCCCTGAAATACCATTTCCTAGCCGTTATTCCCTGACATATTTCACAAGAAAGATTTCCTAAAACGGTTACCCTACCATCCAATTCCATATTCACTGTTCTTAACTCTGAACTCCATCTTATCTCTCAATCACCCTCCCCTATGATACTATTTTGTCATGACCCACCTTCACCAAGATGAGGGAAGGGATAGCAGATTCCCAAACCCTTCCTTCTTCATGTTGAAGGATAGATAATGACCCCCTGAGACCCACCTTCAATAGGTCTTGTATTAGCGACTTGCACCAAGGGTATAAAATCACACTCAAAATGGAAGGCATTCCCCTTTTTATTTAGTAGGATCGGGAGATAAGATAGTAAATCCAAAACAACACCAAAACTGGAAGTAAAAGTAAATCCAAAAAAATAAATTCCCATAAGCACATTTCAATAATAAGTGGTACAAATAAAGGAGAACTACAATGTGGTGTACCAAAGAAAATAATAACAAAAAAACAACTCTCCCAACGTCCAAAATAATATGGTCATGCATGGTCCAAAAAGTCCTCTTGAAACCCTAAAATAAGTTTCATATAAAAAGGGTGAGTATATAGGTATACTCAGTAGGGAAAAACCATAAGCTCTCATGCATAAGTCAGGAGCTATTCTAATCCCCATTATAAAATGAGATAACCAAAGCACCTAGCAAGGAAACAATAAACCCAAAGCACACCAAGGCTCACTATCCAAATAATGCAAGTCATTTAATTTATTTACTCATAATATATCGATGTTTGGGTACCCCACACCATTGTCCCACTGGTAATTGAAGTCATCCTATGTGTCAGAACACCACTGCTATTATCACCGCAGTCCCACTACCATTACCCACCCACACACACCTGGGCTACATCAAGCACACATCCCTCCCACAAGCACCTCATCCAAAAAAATCATACATAACCACAGCTATAGACACCTGGGCCAGAAAAACTACTGCCACTCTAGATGTCACGTGGTCCTCTTCCCGAAGAAACATGGGAAACAACGGACTCGCACAAACCTGGTTCAACCACTATAACATCCCCTTCCCGAAGAATCAGGGGATATAATGTACCTCAGGCCATCACATCCTACCTGATGTGTCTTGGGAAACTATGTAAATGGAGAAGAAAAAGATATAATAACCATCCACACAGAGGAGTTTTGGGAAACAAAACCCTCCCCCATGAAAGGGGGATTGATTGGAATGAATTGATCAACTTCGGTGGGTCACGAATAAGAAACATAAGAACTAAATTATAAATATAGGTTAAAAAATACTCGTCACAACCTAGGGGTTCCAAAAATTATCTCATACACAAACTCCCTCGTTAATATTCATTCATAAAAACCAAAACACCCACAACCAGGGAACAACTCACTCCCAGAAAACAATTACCCATTCAACCCATTCTTGTTATCATATTCATGGGATTCCATTTAAATATTTCTTCACTAACAAGAAACTTATAGTCATAGCCACATGATAAGGAAAATAAACCAAGATGAAAATTAAGCATTCACACCTGGTTCTCTTTTAATGCCACAAAACCCAAAGGGATCTTTGAGATACCACGATGTACTAGAATCAAACCAAGATCCGACATATAGCCCCACACATCCTCAAATCCAAAATCCAAAAACTTCACAATAATAGGTGTTCCCATCCCCATCCACTCCACCCCACATGCAACAAGAAGAATAACTGCACATGTTACTAAGATAGAGTATGTGAGTATCTATATTCAAACTCACCTTTCATTAAGTTACTTCTTTCGGTTTGGTTAACCGGGGTGATCACACAAGGAGTCTTGTTCATTGGACATCCATTAAATCAACCAAGTATATATGATTATCCAATCTCCATGTCACATCCATTCAATCATCACTTGATACAAGGGTTCATTAGTGTTCAAGGAAGACCAACAACTATCACAATTTATAGTGGACATAAGCCCATACAATTATCCAAATATAAGAAAAGGTAAAAGAGTACAATTGAATATTCAAAATCACCGCTTCATTCAATAGAATTTTGTTTATTAGCGTCATTAAGGTTCCGTTCATTCAATCCCCAAAGGAAACATTATCATACCCACCCTGTATGATACACAGTAAGAGATACAATGGAAAAACCCTTCTTGAAGATCAATGATCAATTTTTTTCTCCACGTTCCAAGAACTGGCGATGCACAACTTCCAGGGTAGGAACTCTGAGGTCTCCAAGAGTGAGTAGGAAAGGCATAATAACTGGAGAAACACTAGCCTCAGGAAGGGGGATTCCAAACGCATTAAGGAAACGAATGAGACCAGCCAAGAATAATAATGAATCCGATGCGATAAAAGTTGATATCTTAGAGTTACATGATATAAATTATGAACGTATTAAAATGTAGATTGTTGTTTGACCACGTGTTTGGACGGTTACACCAAATGGTATTAATTGTTATTTAATAATTCTCATTAGAGTGGTGGACATAATAGTTGTGCATTAAAGGATTAACTTTAATAAAAGGAAATCATGTAACATGGTTGGTACTAGAATGTATGTGAAAAGGGTGTGACATCGAGGAAATAGCCACATGTTTTGGTAAGTCAATGTTCTCCCAGCTCTTAGAGGATTTTAGATATAATTTATGGTATTTTAATCGAATACAAATAGGTATTAAAACACTTTTAAGTAAAAAGTTATGATGCAGGTGTGGAATTGGAAAAAGAAACAATGTTGGGACACTGTTTGGTTAGACACTGTATGCAGTGCCACTGTCACACTGGCATTGTCACTGGTTCCACCATTTCGGTGTGCGACTGTGACGGTGTTACCATTATGGTGCCACCATCATGGTGACACCCTCATGGTGCCATCATAACGGTACCATCGTAAGTGGTACCAACGTTTTAGTTTTTTATAGTGACATTGCGACTACTACGGTGCCACCATCATGATGCCACCGGTTCTGAGGAACACCATAAGAGGTGTCACAGTTTCAGTGTGCGACCTTGACCAGAGCCACCATCTTAGTGGAAACATTTGATGGAACTGATTTTTTTGGAAAAGTCATTAATGATTCATTTCCTATACCTCAACATTTTTACACCTTTTTATCATTAAGATATGAGAAAACATTTTTAGATTATTTAATACAAAATTTTGAAACATATGAGATTTTGGTCTGACTACATGTTCGGAAGAAGGGAAAATACTATATTGAGAATCTGAATAGGAATAATTTTCCATTTTGTAAAATGAAAATTACTGGAGGTTGATGAATTATATTTGTTTAATACAAATTACTGATATATCAGTATGAATAATGAATGAGAATTGTTCCATAGTTCTCCAGAATAATGATATGGATGGAAATATGAGAATTACATCTAGGAATGGAGATATGATTCTCATTAATGTGGATTGGATTTATTGTATGCATTAATAATCTTATTGACCCATTGATAATAAAATTGAGAGAGTCATGTAAGAGAAAAAATCAATTTTATTCATTAGATCCATATGGAACATTATCATGTGGATATTTTTACATAAGGATCGATCACAATTTGATGTTTGCTAGACTCAGTATTATCTATCAGAATATTCTATTTGGTATTTCATTAACTATCCATTTAGTATTGCGTATTATGTTTTTTTATAAGAAAATATTTTCATTAAAACAATTTTATTATATCATATTAAAGACTCTCTCTGAGAAAAGAGTGATGTGAATTTTGAAGGGATCGTATAGGGTGATGAAAATACAAATTTTCTTGAAGAACATATATGTGAATACATATAAATTGTATGGGTAGGTATGGATATTTTGATATAAATCACATCAATGAAATATTTTATGATGTTATAGAATAATCATTGTGACCATTTATGATAATGAAATGATGGATGAAGATTCATGCTGATTAGATGTTGATTCATTTACATCCAATGGGATCAATACTATTTTTTAACCATTTTTTTAGAAATAATGATATCTTAAATATAAAGACGTCAACGAAAAAACCAAGGGGATCATATAATAGATTCATTATGAAATTGGTAATGAACTGCAAATATCAATTGGTGTAAAATGGTACACTATATCATCCATTAAAGATTTTTTTAAGAGATACTAGTTGTTGTAGGTTATGGGTGTAGCGAAAGTGTGGTTGTGAAGGGACCAAACATTGATTTTTACCATGATAAATGATTATTACGGGATCAATATGATGATTAATGGAAGTCTCCATGGAATATAATCAATGATTTAGATAACGAAGAAAGAGGCCTAAAACCATAGAGAGGATCTTGCACATCATGTCTAATGAAAAATAATACATGTATCATTGGTATTTTTCTTCATTGATGATGTTGTTTTTCCGGAATGACCCTTCCATATTATCTCATTGCACTTGTAAGGATCCAAAATATATTCCCTCTAGTGGTGATCCACACGTGCTCAGATGGCCTCTGTTCACCACCTCTCATTCTCAGGGTGCTAGCGCGGTGAAGCGAGTGTCTTGTGTCGGTCGTTCGTGATCTCTTGTTCATAGGACTTGAATAACATACCTCATTCATGAGAGGGGAGGGAAGAGGATTCGAGGGAGAAATTGCTTGGATCAACAATTCTCAATTCACCATGCATGCGGTGTGGTGTATGGCACAATAGGGGTACATTCTAAATTATATACATTGAATTACAGTTAAAATAATTAATTGCATAGAAAAAATTAAATAAATTCATGAACATAGAGAAAACCCATGTATTTAATAAAAAAACTGCATCCTTATTTTTAGTGTGCCAACTTGCGCAAAACAGAATTATAAAAAAAAATCTACGTTATAAAATAATTGCAATGTTATTTTAATTTGTGCAATCTAGTAAAATATTTGTTTACCATCTTGAAAGTAATTATTTTACTACCAGACCAAACATTGTCCACTGAGACTCCACATCGATTTATTTAACACCAGAATAAATAAAAAAATAATTTATTCTCTTAAATAAATATTTTATTTACAAACTAGTAAATAAATATTTATTAAATATTCAATAAAATAAATTTATTTATTTATTTTAATTTATGAGATAATATTAACTTGAAATAAATTATTCCCGATCTTGAAAATAATATATATTTTATTAATTTAATTCAAATAGTATTTAACTGAGACACCCCAAAACACACAATGTGCGACCCTCCAAGATTCTGTCTTGTTGGAATTAGGAGGTCTTGGCTAAAGTCCATGATTAATGTCTAGCAACGGGTCAAGGAACCCAAGAGAAATAACGTAAAGTCACAACAACGACATACACATAATAACACTCACTATGTAATATAATTCCATTATCTCCATATCTCATCAATAATGTTTCATGATGGTGTCATCAACTTTTATGTTTGATACGTAATTCTTTGACTACCTAAAATAAACTCTTCGTTACACTATGGACATGAAATTCCGCGTGATGGTTCTGTTTCAATCAAAGTTCCATGATATCCACCTCCAAAAATGGAAGGGACAAATCCTTCCACGACTTATCCATTATTAACATTCCACTCATGACGCTCCCAACATACCCTACATCCCGCCAACTATCTGCATGACAGTTTTCGTCAGTAAATCAAAGTGCGTATGTAGTGACACATATTAATGAAAATCTTAAAGTCTAGAATACTTACACACACATGTAGATATAAACATCTGATGACACCAAAACATGAATAATTCCAACTAGTATGTGTGTTTTTATAATCTTATATCTTTGAGATTACCAAGTGAGAACATTATGAGAGGAAGTCTCATCTGCTTACGAGTACTCGCGCCTGAGGTATTCATGATATGTTTCCCATTATAGCATGTCATCCAACCATAGAACTATATTTAAGAATATAGTTATAGAATTTCATGGTTCTAATAATATCGAGGAACAACCACGACCTTATCAATGCAATAAATACTCTTGGACATTATTACATCATAGTCATGCAGAACAAAGGCCAACATGTAATAATACATTAAATATCCATGTAACCAAAGTAAAACTAGTTGGTTATAGAATAGAAACTCTTACAAACTCCCACTTAGACTAGAGCCATCTTCCTATGAAATTCATTCCTCTATACCTCACTATAACTTCACCTCTCTGAGAATAATTACTCAAGTGATGATACTTCCAAAGTATGTGCTTCGTCTTCTGATATGACCATGGATCTTTTGCGAGAGCCACCGCTATAGTATTATCATAGTACAGTGTTATGGGATCTTTACTGATAGGTATCATATCCAGCACCTGGATGAAGCTTCACATCCAAACTGCTTCATTAGAAGCCTCAGAAGATACGATATTCTTTTACTCTACTGTAGAATTTGTGACCACACTTTTCATAGAGCTCTTCCCACTCATTGAACGCCCATTAAAATTGAAGATGTATCTCCTTTGCGACTTCATGTTATCTTGATCAATCTGAAAACTGGAATCAACATATCCTCTGTTCCCTAATTTCTCATCTCCTCCATAAACCAGGAATATATCCTTAGTACGCGTCATATACTTTACGATAGTCTTGAATTCCATCCAATAGTGATCACATGGGTCAGCTTGATATCTTCCTACAACACTTAATGCGTAGGAGACATCTAGCCTAGTACATAGCATGGAATACATGACTGACGCAATCATTGATGAATATGGAGTCCTTTCCATTATCTTTATTTTCTCATGTGTCTGAGGACATATTTTTTTAGAAAAATGAATTCCATGTGATGCTAGAAACAATCCCCTATTGGATTGTTCCATACTGAATCTCTTCAGTATATTATCAATGTATGTACTTTGATTTAGGTCCAAAAATATCTTGTATCTATTACGATATATCTTGACCCCACGAATATACACTGTCTCTCCCAAGTCATTTAAAGATAAGAATTGATTCAACCCTGCCATAACTGATTGCAAGACTGGTATCTCATTTTCAATGAGTAATATTTCATCAACATGTACTATTAAGAAAATGATTGAACTCCCACTAAACTGTTTGTACACACAAGTCTCGGATTCATTTTTGATAAAAACAAATTCTTTTAGAGCATCGTCAAAATGAATGATCCATTAACTAGATGTTTGCATTAATTCATAAATGTATTTCTTCAACTTGCATACCTTATTGGCATCATTTGGAGTCACAATCCCTTATGGTTGTGTCATGTATACATTTTCCTAAAGGTTTCCATTAAATAATTATATTTTTACATCAATTTTCCTATCTCATAGTCATGGTATTCCACAATAGAATGTATAATTATGATGGATTTTAGCATTTCAACTAGTAAGAAGGTTTCATCGTTTTCAATTCCTTGATGTTATTTAAAACCTTTTGCAAAAAGTCATTCCTTATAGGTACTAACTTATCCTTCCATTTCCATTTTCTAATTGAATGCCCATTAGCATCCAATAGGCTTAGATCAACTAGAGGATCTACCAAAATCCAGATTTGGTTTTGGTACATGGAATCCATTTCAGAATTCATGGATTCTTTCCACATAAGCACGTCTTTGTAACTTACTACTTATTTGTTGGTTAGAGGATCATTATTGTCAACTAAAAAGGAGTCACCATTCTCAGTAAATTTAAAAATGTATTGTTCTGATTCTCTAACCTCTCTTTTAATCCTACATAGTACTTGTGTCTCTATAATAGATTCTTCTTCCATGGGTCTTTGTGGAATTTGTTCTTGTACAAACTGTTGTGTACCTTGAGCCTCAATCAAATTATATCTCGCTCCCACTATCTCTTTTAGAGTTATTATCCATCATAAGGAATATGTCATTTATTGACACTATAAAATTTTATTCTTAGGGTTTTTATAGGTAATTTCCCTTTTTTCTTTCGGGTATCCTATAAAGTTACACTTTAACAATCGCTTTGCTACCCCGCACATGTAAATTTGATAACATTAATTTTTGTCCACTCTAGAAATCATAAGGAATACCATTTATTGATTTAGTTGGTACTTTGTTGAGTATGTGTGCTACTGTTTGAAATGCATATCCCCAAAAATATAATGGAAAACTCGAATGACTCATCATTGATCTCACCATGTCCAACAGGGTGCAGTTACTCATTTCGGTCACACCATTCCACTGGGGTGTGTTTGGAGGATTGAGTTGGGATATGATCCCAAAATCCGGTAAGTAATCAATGAAGTCATGATTAAGATATTCTCTACCTCGATTTGAGTGGAGTTTCTTAATATTCTTTCCAAGATGGTTCTCAAATTAATTCTTGCATACATTGAAAATATCAAAATAATCCGACTTATTCATCATTATGTATATATATACATATCTACTAAAATCACCAGTAATAGTTATGTAGTATGTGTACCCTCCCCTTGGTTCAAGTGTAAATAGTCCACACACATCAGTATGAACCAATTCACGATGTTCTTTAGCCCATTAACCTTTCCCACTAAATGGGGATTTTTTTCATTTTTCCTTATAAACATGTGTGACATGCGCCAAGTGGTTTTTGTTCAAATGAATCTAAATATCCATCTTGATGGAACTTTTTCAAGCATTTCTCATTTACATGACCTAGCTGGTGATTCCAAATTTTTGTGTGGTATGAGTCATGTGATGTATCATTGTTATCGATTTCCATTACATGGTTTGTGTAATCCAACATGTAATTTCCATTGTATAAATGTGCCCAATCATAAAAAATGCAATCTTTGTAAAAGAAGAAACATTCATTTCCAAACATGAAAAAAAATCCATCTTTATCTAATATACATACAGAAATAATGTTGTTAGTAACCAAAAGGAACATAATAACAACCCTTTCACACCAAGATCATCCTATTTGTCAGTGTGAGGTGTAAGTCCTTGAAAGCTATAGCTGCAATTCTATATCTATTGGCTTCTCGTAGATCTACCTCCGCTAAATCAATCTTCCTGAATCTACATGGTTGTAGAATTTGGATAAAAATGTGAGCACCAAAAGTTGTATCTAATAGCAAATTTTTAGAAACATATAGATTTCATTAGATAACAAACACACCTAAAGATTTCCATTGATTCTTTGGATGGGTGCAGTTCTTCTTCTATATGCCCTTCATGCCAAATGCGAAAAAAACAGCCACATGTTCCCTTGCAATACATTTGATCATTCTATTCATGGAAAGCAGTGAAGAAGCATTGGTCTTAAGCTCTCCTACTTCCCTTTACTCTTGTTCACTATAAGGAAAGAAGGCTTTTCTCTCTTCATATCTTTTTCCAATTGGATAATGAGTATAATAAGATCATATATAGACTTCACAGTGTTTTTAATATTGAATATAAAAACAATGATAGAGAATCTCTTAGGAGTGATGGATGAATGTGATCGGTGCCCAGTTCTTCATGGATTTTAAACCCTAGAACCTCTAGACGCTCAATTTGGCTAATGAACATGACTACATGAGTCCCATCTAGGGTGCCTTATCCAATATTACTCTGAAAGAGTGCCTTAGATATCTCAATCCTTTCATGTCTTTCTCTCTCCTGGTAATGACATTGAAGGTGATCGAGCTTGCTATAAGCATCCATGTTTTAATGAGACTTCGTTGGTTCCCTAGACAATGATTATAGCCTCAAAAATTGAACGTCAACACTATTGTTCATATGTATCTCATAGACAATTAAATCCTTATCACTCGCCTCCTTGGTAGACGGATAAGGTAATGCTGACTCCAGCACCGAAGACTTTTGTTCATGGAATAGGATAACCCGAAGTCATCTAAACCATTCTTGGAAGTTACTACTAGCAAGGATGTTTTCTTTTTCATAAATTGATCGTTGTATAGTAAGATGGATGATCTTTTCATTTTTATTATAAAATTAAAAGAGAATAACATTAGTACTTTATTGATTACATTTTATTTTTAATAATAAATTTTATTAAGTCTCCCAGTTTTTTATCAAGCCCCAATGGCCCACACCATTGAACTCGGAATGTCTAGTTTCGATGACATTCTAGTGGAAAGGATCCATATACCCCTTCTCATAACCCTGAAAAGGGATAGTCAAGCTATTAGAAGGTATTTAGGTAGGCAAGTCTTTTCCAACTACGGGCTTGCAGCTCCTTGATATGATGAGTAGATTCCCCAATCCTGAAATCATGACTTTGTATTTCGTCAATTCTTGCCTCCAATATTACTCCATGTCTAGAAAGGTCTTCTCCTATTTATATAATATGGTTATGTCAACCCAAAATCTTTTATAAGGGCTTCCTGTATAAAATTATTTGTCACAACAAGGGTTTTTCAAACACATGTCTTTATTTAGTTTTTCCCTTAATCAAGTAAGGGAATGATAGTTCTGACTTAATATTTTATTTGAGGGGTTTTTTTATCTTATGAATTAATTGCTTATTATCATTATCAAATTGTTGTTAACATTATGTGGATATTTCTTATGTGATTAACCATGTCTTGATAATATTTACACATAAGTATGGTTTATTTTAGTTCCATCTTGCATGCTTGTTTAATTCATTAATTATGTGATCGTGACAACACAACCATAATGATAAACCCTGCAAATGATAGAAATATAATAAATTAAATTGCATGATCATGAGATTTCATAATGGTTAGTTTATCTAGCAGTTGATAAACTAACCCTAGCCTAGGGTAGAAACACATTGAACTTTTTGGTTTCGTGTTTAAACCTTCTACCTGTCCACCACTATATCACCTGGTATTGGTTTCGTCTCGAATCTAGCTTGAACCACCTCCACTAAATTGGGAGTTCCATAGATTAGATATTCCTTTCTAACTCAAATTTTGGTGTGGGGTAAAAAGTGGTTTTACATAAAATAATGCTTCAGCATGCAGGCCTTACATATTAATGAGAAGAAGGCTCACAGACCAACAAATTTAATTTAAATAAATTAATTAAATGAAACCATCTACGTATAAAGGTCTTGTTCTAGCTCATGATCATCCTTAAATGAAACGATGTTTACGCAAAAATAAATCTAGAATTAAATTCTTTAATCATTATCATTTAAGATAAATCACACTCAAATCAATTAATTTTCATCTTTAATTAATCAATCCTTTTATCTTAAATCCATTTCTAAATTTCATTCAGATTATCATCCATCATAATTTTAAAAAAATTAAATCATTTACAATTATCATTGTACATAGCATGTATCTTGGAGGCAACATGGTGAATTCTTATTCATAACTACCCACTGAGTATAAATGAACATTAAGCAGATGTTAAATTAAACACAGAAATATAAAACATGTATCACGTGTTGTACCTCACATTTATGCCCACACAATTGTAAACGTCTCAAGGGTTTGTATAATATAATAATAAAATTTAATTAATTTTTTTAATTTGGATGAGTACATGATATGTAGTTCCAACTACACAGCATGTACTATTTTTAACCGTCTATCCAAAGTACACGCCCGGGGAAATGACATGTGAGTGTACATCAGAAATATTCAGAGTACACGACGTGTCTAATGGGACACAGGCTGTATAGTTCCTCATTACACGGTCTCGATCCAGGAAAGCTGTGTATGGGGTACAGATTCCAAGCCTAACTCAAAGGGACTACATGCCCATTCAATTGGTCCACATAGTGTGTAATCCAGAAAATGTGTTCCACCTATTTCTGGACAACACACGGAGTCATTTAAGACTTATAAATACTCCAACACATGGCTTGGTTTGGCGGACCGGTCTGATGCACTGAATCTTGACTACATTGCGTCTACTATTGAATACATGCCGTGTGTTTTGGTGTTGTATGGCCAGGAATCATTGGCACCTCCAAATGAGATCCTCTATTTTATTTTAATCAAAATTAAAAGAAAATATCGTTTTTATATGGTGAACGGGGAACGAAAGAGGAGGAATAGATCTTGAGATTCAAATTTGCAGAACGATTAACCTGAATTGAAAAAACTAAATTATTTAATATGTTATTCATCAAGGAAATATTTAAATAATTATAAACTATGATGTAACCCCTCACATACAATTTGTAGGTTCCTGGTGTAGAGGATGCTTGGTTGGGACGAGACCCAACTTTGATTTTTACCATGATCAATGATTATTCTGTGATCAATACAACGATGAATGCCAGTCTCCATGGAATATAATCAAATATTTAGATAAAGAATAAAGTGGCCTGAAACCATAGAGAGGATGTTCCACATCATGTTTGTAATTAATTTAATTAATTTCATAAAGAATAATAATACATGTATCTTTGGCATTTTTCTTCATTGATGATGTTTATCCTCCGGAATGACCCTTCAGTATTATCTTGTTGCGCTTAAAAGGATCTATTATAGAATCCCTCTAGCGGTGATCCACACATGCTCTGATGGCCTCTAATCGACACCTCTCATTCTCTAGGTGTTAGTGCAGAGAAGTCAGTTTCTTGTGTCAGTCATTCTTTATCCCTTGTTCTTCAGCCTTGAAAAACGTCTCTCATTCATGAGAGGGAAGATAAGAGGATTCGAGAGAGAAAATGTTTGGCTCGACAAATATCAATTCCCTATGCATGTGGTGTGGTGTATGGAACATTATAGGTACTTTCTTATTTATTTACATGGAATTTAATATACAATATTTAATTGAATAGAATCAATTAAATACTTTATTGAACATAGAGAAAATTCTTGCATTTAATAATAATACTGCATCTTTATTAATAGAGCTCCAACTTCTGCAAAGGAGAATTATAAATAAAATCCCTGTCACAAAATTATAGCAGCATTATTTTAATTTCTGCCAACTAGTTAAATAATTATTTACCATCTTGCAAATAATTATTTTACATCTATAATGACCTTGATCCGCTCGAATTCCACATCCATTTATTGAACACCTGAATAAATTAATAATTAATTTTTTATCTTAAATCAAAATTTTATTTAAAAACAAGTAAATAAATATTTATTAAATGTTCAATAAAATAAATAAATATATTTAATTTAATTTATGAGATCATTTTAACTTGAATAATATTATTCTATGCTCATGAAAATAATATTTTTTTCATTAATTAAATTCACAAATAATTTCACTGAGACCACCAAAATTAGTTATTGTGTGACCCTCTAGGATTCTTTCTCATTTGCATAAGGCGGGAATGACTAAATTCCAAGAGTACTGTCTAGAAAAGGGTCAAGGCACCCAAGAGAATGAATGTATAGTCGCAACAATGAAGTCTACATACGAACACGTAGTGTGTATTATAATCCCTTTTTCGCAATATCTCAACAAATAAGGTTCATGATTGTGTCATCATCTTTTATGCTTGATAGGATGTTCTTTGACTACCTGAAATAAACTCGTCGTTACACCATGCCCATGGAATTTCTCATGATGGTTCTATTTCAATCAAAGGGACGAGATATCAATATCCCTAAATGGAAGGTACAAACCCCTCCTAGAAATATCAAGTAATAACATGCCACTCATGATGCACCCAACATACCACACATCCCGCCAACAGTCTGCGTGACAGTTTTCGTTAGTAAATGAAAGTGAATATGTGGTGACACATATTAATGATAATGTTAAAGTATAAGGATCATTACATATGCTCGAAGATTGAAATATCTGATGACACCAAACCTTGTGGATTTCCTTCTTGCGGGTCTATTCTCATAATATCTTATCTTGGAGATTACCAATTGTGAACTTCATGAGAGGAAGTCTCATCTGCATACAAGTACTCACACCTGATTGTATGCAAGATATGTGTCCCATAATAGCATTTCATTCAATGAAAAAACTATATTTAAGAATATTATTATAGAATTTCAAGGGTATCATCATAGTGAGGAACCTCCATAACCTTGTCAATTCAACAAATACTCTAGTATATTATAAAATCAGATTCATGCCGAACAATGAAAAAATATGTAATAACACATTACATATCGATGTAATGAAAGTAAAAATAGTTGGTTATATGACGCCAACTCTTACAATTGTTCCCAATAAAGAGTATAGATTATGTTATTTAAATATTCAAAACATTCAATGTGTTTAAGGAACAAGAATCCTGAATAAAATTCATCTCTTCTGGGAACTACAATGGAAGATAATGTAAAAGCGAGGAGTTCATTACATTTTTTAAACATGGATAAATCGAGTGATAGTTTATGGTGGAATAAAATCATGAGTATATTGGATTGGAGAAGAATATGAACTAAACTATATTGGATATATTAAGGGATATCAAGAAGACTACATGTATTTCAAAAAAATTGTTACAATAGTGAATAATTATTTTCAATAATCAAATAATTTCCATCAATGGTCATTGATTTCAAGACAATAAGGGAGATGTGGACCGGTAAAGATAATCACTAGTTTTAGTTACATACTTTTAGGATTCTTATAAATGAACTATTTAATTATCATGAAATATTAGAGTTTGATTCATAATCAAGGAAAAAATATTCATCATATATATTGATGGTTTGAAGGTGTATCTTTTTGTTTTCCCCAATGCATGAAAATGTAACATCTAATGAGAATAATTTTTTTATAATACAATCTCCTAATTAAATTAAATTAATAGATAGAGAAATTAAAATTTTATAAAAAAACATCTGATTTAATGGATAAATCCAAGGAATAACTAGTTTCTTATATGGAAATACCAAAGTAGTATGATCAATTAAAAACGTGATTCTAGGCCACAATAGCCATGTCAAGAGAAAATAAACCCACTATGAGAATAATATTGTCTCACTAAAAGAAAAATTTAATATTTTTTGTTGATTGATGATGGAGGTCTATATTTTTTTGTGGAGGTTACACATAGTCTAGATGAATAATCTTGGATGGTTGTGATCTAAGAGGAAATTGATAACATGCAAAATAAAAAGGCTTGGGATATTTTTCCATGGTCCCACAGAATGAAGACAATCAGAAAAAAAAATTACCTTTCGGGAAATTTAAAGATGTATTCAACCAGGTGGAAGGATATTATTTGAAACTATTTTATAATAAAATATATTTAGAAGTGAGGTATTTATTTCAGTGAATGATTTTCTATTATTGTTTGACTAATGACTATTTGAATTGTTCTGGTGATATGTTCAAAATATATTTTACATATAGTGGAGCTGAATATGTAGAAATTCATTTATCTTTGGAGATCACGGTGAAAATAAATAAATGCTTTAACTGGAAGGCTTCACCAATGAATGAAAGGGAACATGGTTTAAATGATGATCAAATACTTGTTTAGTCACATGATGGAACCAATGTGTTGGTACATTAAATTGATTCATATATCATAATCCTTGGAAATAATACACATTAATTATATCCTTATTTATATTTATAGGTTGTGTATTGTAATGAATTCATCATTCCTCTACTATGTGTTAATGAGATGCTGGTTGTAGGATCCGACAATGACCATATCCATGAGATGAAAGCAATGTTGTCTATGTAGTTCGATATTAGTGAAATGTGACTACAAAACATGATTCATGAGATAGTTATTTATTAATATAAAAACAAATGGATAATTTGGCTTTCACATAATAATAAAATATGATTATTTTGTAATACATCATCATGCATGACTAGAACACAACACCTTCACCTCTTCCCACTGATGTCAATTTATCCTTTAGCATGTGTCGTACTATTGAAGGGGAATGAATGTGTATTTATCGAGTATCAGCTTCATCTGAAGTGGGTAGTATGATTATCAAAATGGTTTGTACTACACTATACATTTCACATAAATTGGGAGCACTAAGTCGATACATAGGGAATCCGGGAAAGTAGAATTTGAACTAAGTGATTGGGATTCTAAGATAAATCAAGGGGACTCACATGTTTCCGTTTGTTATAGAGGATAAATTATTAATATTAGAGGCTATGTTGATTCATATTTATGATATGACTATTACCAAGGAAAATATAAGTCTATTTATGTGTTTCCTCTGGTAGGAGGAGATGTTATCTAGATTTCAATGTTACAATTAGTTGGGGACTTTTCCTTGATAGATACGGAGTACATGGAAGCTAAAATGTCTTGTATAACGGATATTTTGTTGAAAATTTTATTTATGGTGCCTAAGAATATACATGTGAAGATCCCATTATTTTGGGATAGTCATTGAACCATACACATTTAACGAATTCATATTTTCGTTCCAGATAGAACCAAAGATTAATAAAATATAAATTTTTTGAGATGTGGTAGAGGAAGGATGTGTGGGAATGTAGAAAATTCTATGAAAGGAAATATTTTATATTTCTGAATGAATTGGAATAACTATGATATATTCATAATTTTAATATCCTTAATTGTCCTTTCTGAGATGTGAGAATCAATTTTTAAGATTGAAATTATTTGTGGAGAGGTGATTAGATATTAGTCATATTTCAATGAGGGATATGTTCCAGTAGAAATATTTTTCTCCAATTGACCTTCGACACCAAAAATATTCCATAGGGTGCAGGCTAGGTTGGTGTTTGGTGTCTATATACACAAAATCCACCATTCATTGAGATCAAGAGTGAGGGAGTGGGAAGGGATCAAAGAAGACGATAAATTTGTAGGCTATTTCTTCATTTTTGAATCTCACCTCCCCCTGCAGTCAGATTCACCTGAAATATCTCACATAGGATATAAGAATAAAATTTTTATGTTTTATGTTGTTATTTAGTTTCCATAAATTTTGAAGAGATATATTTAGGTGGTCTTTTCATGGTAATATTGAGGGAATTAGTACCTGTATTTAACAAATGTGATTCCTCTATTTTCTAATGAGTTTTTACACCTTTCACTTTACGTGTTTCCTATATTAATTATGGTCCCATTTATTTTGTCATTTTAAAATTATTTTTAGTCATTATTATTATGTCACCAGTGGGAAAAAAATTAGTACCAATGAATTTCTCAAATGATGTTAATATGAACTATTCTTGGTACATACTTCCTAATACCATCAGAACTATTCACATTTACATGATCTACTATACATTTTACATCAATATGAATCACGACTCTCCTCTTTCGATTATTTAAGTATACCTTCATATTATTCCTATATCCTTTAAAAATAATTGTACCTTAAAATAATTCATAACTTAATTATGAATTTATCTATTCACATATTATAAAACTCAATTTCTATTTCATCAAGTCATCTATCATATATATGTAAAATATAAAACTATAAATCTTCCATAGATTTTTTGGAACAAGATTGATGTTCAATAAGGGCACCTATAAGTCAAAAATGAATCATGGACTAATATTATTCTATATTGTCATCAAAAGGCTATTAATTATATATGATTAGTCGACATGTGGGTTATTATTTTAATGCGTGGGATCTCTTATAATATACTTTGACTTGTATGTGTGAAAATTACATTAGTAAGAAAGATTACCGGGAAACTTGGGATTTGTCTCCTTTTCTAAGGGGGTGATACACCCATGAAATGGTTGGAAGGAAAATTTCAAAAACAATAACGCAAAACAATAATAATTAAATTTTTATATCCTGAATGTCTTTCAAGATCTAAGTATGATTTTTGATTGGTGGGAGTAGAAGTGTGTGAGATTCATAAATCATTGTATTCTATTTAATTTTTTATTCAGGAAAACACTCATTCAATGTCATACATATAAAATTCTTATATAATATGATGATTTATTTAGTGCCTTCTAGCAAAAAAACAATAGAAGTCACATTCTAGAATGATCCCTCCATTATAGAATAATTTTTTAATATTTTTTTGGATTGTATATATATATTATTCAACAGTTTTTTTGATTTTTAATATTCATTAATACATTAAAAAAGTATACTAAAATTATTAAAATAAATTTTTTCAAATATGAAATTTTATGAGGTCATGATCGATTAAATAAATTCCAAATATTCATGGTGGGATTCTTACAAAACTTTTCCATAATTTATATGATAGTATAATTTATTATAAAATGTGTAATGATAATAAATGATTAATGATATGAAATTTTAAATAATAAATATTTATTTATTTATATAATAAATATTTATTTATTTATATAATAAATATAATGTAATAAATATTAATAAATATTCATATAGTGTTATGTAGTATTTAATTCATTAATATTTTAGAAATTATAATTTTTTAAAATATTAAATCTTTCATATGATATAAATAATTATATAATAGAAAGGAATAAAACAAATTATTAATAACTCATAATACATAGAATTATTCAGCGAGGGGGATTAAAAATAATAAATATTTTCTAATATTGAATTTAATATATATATATATATATAATATTTAACATCATATTTAATCTTTTTTGTAACTGTTTATAATATAATTAATATGCATTATTAATTACAAATAATTTTCATTATCATGTGATGTTATTTTGGTTTATTATATTTAGAAATAAAAATAATAATGATGATGTATATTATAGTATTAAATAAAATTATTATTTAATAAAATATTCCAAATATAAAAATTTTATTATTATTATTATTATAAACACTATTTTTTAACTAGTTTAATAATTAATATTAATATTATAAAGTAAATTATATTAATAATAATAAGTAATATATTTTATGAAGTATTAACTATTTTCTTCTGAAATGACAACTATAAATAATAAATTCGTAATATTAAATCCATGACAATAACCAAGTACTCATAATGATATCACTATAAGAAATTACATTATAATCTCTTCATTATAATAAAATACATATATTACTGTCCATATAATAATGTCGATTAAATTTTTAAAAAATTTATGATAATTATACTCTATAAATGTCCTGAACATAAGAATAATGATATTATTTTGAATAATCATTATAATAATATAAGTATTAATAATGATATAAAAATCATATTATTATTAAATATTATTAATTATAAATAATTGAATTTTAATTATTATAATTAAAAACAATAATATAAATAATAATGTCATTACGTTCATATCTGCAATTATTTATTTTTATTAAATAATATTTATAATTATTAATAAAAAATATTTATAATATTTATAATTATTATTATTATTATTAAAAAATATTAAATTTTATTTTACTTATTTAATAAATTATTTTATATTTTGAGTATTCATTCTTATAATATTATTGATACTTAAGACAGTCAATTTTTTTTAAAATTATTCTTTTTTGAATTTTTTAAAATGTATTCTGTGAATTAATTTTATATAATTTACAATATAATTATAATTCAAATAATTTTCAACTACTGTTACCACCAAATTTTAATGTTTTAATGATACGTTTTAAAAAACAATTATCATCTATATTATCTTTTGATTATTATTTTGATAATAAAATTCTATTAAATTATTTTATATCTTTAAACTCTTAGATTTAAACATAATTTTTATTTCCCATCGAAATTATTATTCAAAATCATTAAATGTTTTTCACATGAAAATAAACAAACTTTTTGTGCTTCATGTACAAAATATTGGATACAATAAAATATACACTATAAGTATAATTAAAATAAAAAATCAAAAAATTAGAAAACATATAATAATAGTTGAAAATAAAAAAAATATCATAACAATAACAAAGGAAAATTAATTAACATGACATAAACATTATTGATTATAAAAAATACATTTTACACATTGGAAAATTAATTTAAGTTAAATAAATTATAAATAAAATATAAATTATAAATAAACCATTGATTTAAAAAAATAATTAAAAATAAAAGTAATTTGAAATATAGTAAATAAAAAAATATAGAGAAAATTATTTTCTATAAAATAAAAAATATGTAAAAAAGTTATGCTTTCATTTAATAATTTATTCTCTAATAAAATTTATTTCCAATTTTATTATTGAAATTTGTTTTATTTTCAGTTAACTTTTATATGATTAGTATGTGTGTAAAATTTCATTTTGATGTTATTTATAATATATCATTCATATGTTTCTACGGTCACTACTTGAAAACACATCATACATTATGTAGGTGATATTTAATGTTTCTAGATAAAATATTATAAATACAATTTGAGTGAAAATTTTCACTATATATCAACATATAAAAAAATGATAACAAAAAAATCAAATAAATAAATAAATAATTTAGAAAAAAAGATTAATAATTTATAAAATATCATTTACACATTAAAAAATTATATGACAAAAATATACTATAAATAATAACAATATAAAATTTAAAAAAAAAAATTCTAAAAAAATTATCATAATATAATTTTCTAGAAATATAAAACTAAAAATAAGTAGTTAATTTTTGAAGAAATTAATATATTAAAATATAATTTCCAAAAATGATTATTTTGGAAAAAAATCATTTTATATTATGGAAATTATTTATTATTAAATTCTCTTATGAAATTATTTTTTTAACCTTTTTATATGTTTTCTAGGTGTTTTATAGTTCATTTTAAATTTATTTATAATTTATAATTAATTGAAATTTAATGTCACATACATGACTCATTATTATATTTTAAGTAGTTGATTAGGATGACATATAGATTAAGAATTATATATCCAATCAAGATGAAATTATTATAACCGACTAAAAATATTAATGAAAATATAAAATAAAAATAAATTCTTAAATACAAAAATATTTCATTACAGAGAAATTATTTATTAAAAACATTTAATTTACATTACATAAAATTTGTGTGCGTTAAATTTATTATAAATATACCCAATATGAAATATCAAATAGTCGTTCTAAAAATATAAATTAAATGAAAATAAATGTAATACCAAAATAATAATTAAGAAAAAAAAATTTATAGAATAAGATATATTTTAAACAATAATTTTATGTATATTTGTTTTTTGGAATATTATATAATTAATGAAATTAATTTTTATACTTATTTTTTATTATTTTTAATTAAAAATATTTATTATATGTTTTGTAAGTGTGCTGAGTTTTATGTATATTTAATTTATTCTTTCTAATTTATCGGCTTCCAAATTCATCAACATGAAAAGATAATATATGTAGTGACTATGATTTTGAAGTAATATATATTAGAAATTATAAATAAAATATAAATTAAATTTGACACACTTACTAAAGAGTTAAAAATAAATGAAATTATAAATTATTTCATAAATATAATACAAATCAAATATATATGACACAAAAATTAAGTTTTATAATAACAAAAGTTTCTATTAGATAAATTATAAGAAGGATTGTTATGAATTATTATATTGCTAGTTAAATTACAATATAATATTATTAATTCTTGTTCCATTTTTGAAAATTGTGAATTGAGTTATTTCATAATAATAATTATATTATTAAATATTTAATTTAATTACAATAATAATTGTCAATAATTATTTAAATAATATAATTAATAATATAAATTATAATGTAGTAAATTATAAAATTAAAAATAAATATTATTTAAATAATTCATATATAAAGTATTATATTAAAAAAATGTAATTGTTAATAATTTATTACCCAATTATTAGTAATTTATGATAATAAAATAGTAATATAAATGTTATTTTAATAAGAAAGTAACTTGTAATTTTTTTAAAAAATTTATATAATTGAATTCTTTACATATTTATTATTACATAAAATTAAATAATTAATAATCTAACTAATTATAAAAAATAAATAATTCAAAACAAAATTATGCACATATTTATGATTTAATAAAAAAAGTATAATAAAATTATAGTTTCAATTAAGTTGTTAATAAAAATTAAATATTGTTACTTAATGAATAAAAAATGATTATTTATATTAAAATATAAAAAAATTTATTATATTAAATTTATTATTTATAATAAGATAAAAATTTAATACTATAATATACATTATTATTAGTATTATTATCATTATTTTTTTTAAAATATATTAAAAACAATAATATACATGACATAATATATTATTTGATAATAAGAAGTAATAAATATAAGATTAATAGTTATTAATTGTAACTAATAGGTATTTTGAAATATAGAATTATTTATAATATTATTTACTCAAACATACATAGACACATAGAGAGAGATATATATATATAACAAAAAAAGAAAACAAGAAACAAAATATATTTTTTCAAATAAAAGTGAAGGCGTTTTTCAAGAGTGTTTTATTTTCAATATTTATCAAGAAGACATTACCTAATAGAACATCGTCTTTAGAATATCTCTTATGAAGACACTCTCATGGTCTTCACATAACCATCTGCACCAAATCCCTTGAATCAATCATTAGATGGGAAATTTTATCCCAATGTATTTATATATAATATTTGTTTTTTATTATTACATAATAACATTTTCAATGGATTTAATGATATTATTTTTTTGGTAATGTGGTTTGAATTCAATATTTAATGGTAATCACATAGATTCATGGTAGTTATTAGGAGAAGAAATATGTAACCCTTAGGAAGAAGGTTCATGTTGTAGTTGTGCTCCCAAAGGGGTTGGTTCTTAAGAGATAATTCACATAGTCAAAACGAATGTACAAAATTTCTATAGTTATGGAATCCACACCAAGAAGCATTTTTTCTGGATATATATCATGTTCTATACATATAAGTGTATATAAGTGGTCTAATGGTATATGTAATTATGTTTCACTAATGGGTGGTTGTGAGAAACTAATGTAAATGTTGTCATCATTCAAAGTTGGAAGATTTTTGAGCATGAGAATTGGTCTTTGATGTATCAATGAAAAATAGATTTACAATCCAAATTTCATATATAGGGGGGTCTTAAAATGTATTTTAATTACAAATATCATTGTATAAATGGAGAAGGAAACAAAACACTTTCTATTATCAAGTGACAAGAATTGAAAAAAAAACCGAGAAGGTCGCATTGTTGAATCATGAAATTATCATGTAGGTGATTTCTATCATTATTTTTCAGACTATAATTGTTATAAACAAGCTATTAAATTATAATATTGTGTCCTAAATAATAAAGTTAAGGTGGTATATAGCTGACTAAAAATACAAATATGATGTAATGAGAATAATTCCTGAAAATGATTACGCAATCCATTCCAAAAAAAGATCAATAGAAGGGTCATTAAAGAGACACAATCAAAGATATTGGAAAAAGTTCCTCAAATGGGTGGTTATTTACCTAAATTACACATTACGTACCAGAAAAAAGTGAAGGAAAATGCAATAATAAGAAAATGTATTGATAACCATGGTAAATAGGTAGATTATAAACCTAGTTTAGTTTCCAAATTATATTAATATTGTTTTCAAAGTCAAATAAAGGTAAATCTATTTAAATTAAATAAGAACATTTAGTGGCAATTTTAGATCATTTAAAGCTACAAAAATATTGTGATTTATTAAATTATGTTAGTTAAATAATTTTTCATGTATCCTATGTATATATGATTATACATTTTGAGGAAAAAATGGTATTATAATTTATTATTCTTGACCTAAATTGTGATTCAGATTGGATATACATATTATATCATTATGTAGACTCCAAATAACAATAATCCATTTGGATTACCAATGATAATAAAATTATACAAACATGATTTGAGTAATATAAAATAAATATAAAAGAATTTCCAAATATAATGGACAAGACCACCACCCTCTATTATAACATCATTCAGGATGACTAAGAATTTTATATATTTGTTTTCGACATTGATCTCAAAAGGGAAAGTGATTTTAAAAATATTCTCCATATATGGGATACAGTGGAGGAGCCTCATTGAGTATTAATTCAATAAATATTCTTCTTTAATATTTTTATTTTTATTAGTTGTGCAGGTAAAAAATTGATATGCAATTGTGTGAATAATTAAAATATTTTTTTCACTATGGTGATTTTTAGGAAATAAAAATATTATGATTTATATACTATGATATTAGTTATTTTAAATGTATGTGACTATAGAAATATATATATACATTAAATTGTTTAATTATGGAAACATGAACATCTTTATATTTTCTTATTGAAATTATAAAATTTCTATTTTAATTTAAACATGATATTTATTATGATTTGGTTCCTTTGTATAATTTTCCAATGTGATTTAAAAATATATAAATATATTATCCATGTTTTTTTGATATCATTTATATTTAGTGAGGTTTTAAATACAACATGACTATGTGAGTCATATTTCGTTAATACAAACCTTGAAAAATAGCTACATTTTGTAGAAAATATTTCAAATTAACACATTATTGTGAAATAGTTTCTTATCTGCCAAAATTTCATAAACTGAATAAATTATTCATTTAATTTTAAAAAAAACATTTCTATATAATGAATTCCATTTTAATGATATATATTTATCTATGATTTATAGATAAAATAGGTAAGTAGATACCTATATATAAAACTAGGATAAATATTTCTCTAAATGCTTACTTTTTATACTCATCTCTTATATGAAATTTAATTTAATCATTTCAACATTTAAATAAATCATATTTTTTCTTTATCAAAATGATGCCAGTAAATTATGTAAATTTTTCAATTAATAATATAACAAACTTCATCACCATCCACTTATTTCTTCATCATTGGTCCATAAATAATGAAATAGACATGTTCAATTGGATTTTTTGTTTGGTCATCTACCATTTTATTTGAATAATTAAAAATAATTCCATTTTTTACATGTATGTCATTCTCAATTAATATCTCTCATTATCAGGGCCACATCACAAACAATACATCCTTTATTAAACATCATCTTATAGTTTATTCCAATTTTTACTATCCATATATGCTACAATAGATTCAAAATGAACACTAGCATGTAACATGAATGTTCAACACCTCACACATGAAATATCTGTGTCCACCATATTGTCCATGAATCATGAAACATAAATCATTCAATATCTTCATAATAAATCAATATTTATGAAATATCATGTTATTTATTCTATCGTATGGTTGAGAGAAAATCATATGTGTTTTTAAACAATCAATGAATATATGTTGGACTTCTGCTAATCACGAGAAATCGTCATCAACGAAACATGTTTGAATATTATCACAAAATGACTTCCAAATTTGAGTAATAGTTTTCCAACATTATGAAATCGATTATTAAATGTCCTATCGAATATAATTTTTGGTTAATAAAAACTCCCACATATCAACATGTGATTATAATATGATCTGATTGTGTAAAAAATCATTGTGAGATATTTCTCCACAACTTTATCTTAGTTTTTATAAATACATTGACGATTATTCATACATCATTTCACTATAAAATATTCGAGTCTAGAGTTTATATTCTCCAATTTATATCATTAGTATTGTGAATACAAACACATCATTAAAAGAACCATTTAAAAACATCATAGTTTACATATTTTAGATTGTTTTTTAGAAATAAACTTATTATACAGATCATGTAAATACAACATAAGTAATCTAAAATAATAATTTCATAAAAAACCAATCCATTAGTGTAATATATGTATAGTCTATAAGATTGATAAATGTCTAGTAAATCAGATTCAAAATAGTTCAGTCTATTAGTATGATGATACTCAACCTATTATTATTATGGTATCTAAACTATCTGTGCAATGAAATAAATTCTATCAGTATGATGATATTTATAATATCTGGGTTATGATACCAAATCTATCAGTATAATGGTATTATGTCTTTTGGTATGAAAGTATTATGGTTATCCATTTTATGATTTTTACTCTATCAGTATGACATGTTTTATCCCATCAAACAGATATTTTATTCAATTAGAATATGTTTTTAAAAATTTGGGTCGATAATTTTCACCGCTTTTTGGAATATAATGTAACATAAATTTAATTAATGTAATAAATTATATCAAATTATGATAACTTTTTGGGTTTCCGATTGAATAACATATTAGGCGATTACATCAATCTATGATAATCATATAAATATAATCATCTCATGTATGAATTTAAATAGTTATAAATTATATTTATTATCATTAAATATTTTGAAAAACAAATTCTATGATGTTTTTCTACTATAACCACTCATTACATTCTCATTGTATTTTTTAATAGATATTGGGTTATAAGGACTCAATCTTAGGAATTGTAAAATCCATAGAATTTTTTAGTCATATGTAATTTCGTACGACCGAGGAAATGATCAAGGTATTCTATAGATAATAAGATATATTGATCTGTTCAAGTGAATCAAGGGAATCAAGGGATAGCATGATAAGTTTGATTACATTAAAAGTTATCGATACATTTCCTCCGGATAAATCCATAAATAATTATTTTATTAAATTTTTTGACACAAAAAACAAAGGTTATTTACATTCATATAATGAAGGTGAATGTTTCGTCCTTATTTTAATAGGTGTTTTTATTTATTCTATATAAATATTTATTTTTTTATTTTAAATTTTTCTACATGTTATGTTTTCTACTATGAATATTCTAGTGTTATTATTTTATGTATAGATTATATAAATTGATTTATGGAACTCTATGAGTCCCATACAAATTACATTATTCATCAAAAAATGTTTAGATTGATAAACACGATAAGTTTTTTGGGTTTTTTATTGTTAATATTTTTTAAAAATACTATTCATCCTTCTCTTCTAGCCATTGTATAGACTTATAATCCCTGAATTGGTTTCATAGAAATATCTACTACTTCAAATAATATGTTTTCAAATATCATATATACATAATGATTCAGAATATTTTAGAATATTTTTAAGGAACTCTTTATTTATAAATTATAGTTACAGTATCATTTAAATTGTAAAAATATCATTTTTTATATATGATTGTAAGATTATATGTTGATAATCATTAGCATAAAAATCCTAGAAGACCAAAGATATTAATGTTGCTAATTATGATTATTGGAGAGATCTCATGAAGAATATTTTTATCAATATTATTATTGAAAACGTTTTTATAACAAATAGTGGATGAAATATTATTAAAAATGATTTCACTCCATTTATTATTCAATATAAATTCGAATAAAAATTTATTTGGTAATAAAGTAATATTCTATGTTGTTCAATCACTATAGACATTGAGAGTCGTCATTTTTCTTCTGATGGTGTGAATAATATGATGAATATATTAGATGTAGCACAATTTGGATAATCGAATGTTATTGAAACAATAAGAGTTATTCTTCATACTTAATATCATGATTTTTATTTCTAAATTTTTAAACTACTTATAATAATGCATTAATGATTATTAAATATTTTAAATAGTTTGAAAACACTTGGAGAGATTAATCAATAAGATGAAATAATAGTTGAAAAAATTATAAATATTAGGAATGGATATTTTGAGTCTAAGAGGACTACATTGGACGAGTCGAAACGAATCACAAATCTTACTATGGGTGATTTTATTGGAACTCTTAGTAAATATAATGGGAAATTAAATTTAAATTAAGTAGTAATGAAAAAATAGAGTGGATGAGTTTATTTTTTTATAAAATATAATGATCCTAGACATGATCATTCATCTATGATGTATTACAAGAAATCTAAGAAATTTAAATTCACAATTTAATCAAATAGAAGTTCTAAATAAATTTATTAATATTTTTACATAATATTCTTATGAGAATGAATAAGACATTAACATGTCGATCCAATAATATTAATTTTATAATTATTATATGTACTATTGGTTTTATTTTGTTTTTTAGTAGGATTAGTCATGGAATGAAGTTCTGGGTTTTTATTTGGAAATTGTCCATTTGGGATATGCAGCATATGGCGTGGGGGAAGAACACAGTTTTAAAAATGTTTGGATTCATCCAGGTATCTATGAAATCTTTATATGTTTTAAAATAAAATAAAATTGAAATTAAAATCAATATGACATATCAAAATTGAAAAAAATAAAATTAAAAATAAAATTAAAAAAATAAATTAATTTTAATAAATAATATTCATATTAATATAATTATAAGGATTAATATTATATTTTTAGGGTATATACAAACCCATCCGGGTTTTTCCTTACCCCTCCTAGCTAATTTCCCTCATCCGCTCCAGAATAGAGCTAGAAAATGCTTCTTGGGGTCTCTTTGGTCGTGCGCATTTAACCTATCCTACTCCTCCTATTTCATCCAATTTCAACGGGTTTTCTTGACCAATCTTGACTGAATCTATGAGATATTATTTTCTCCCAAATCCTCCTTCCTATATTTGGGCAATTTTTCTATTTAAATAACCCTCTCTAATCAGTCGAACCCTTGGATTTCGATTGGACCAATCATTGAAATACCCCTTGTTCCTAGGGCATGTATCAAATATATCTCGGACACCTCTATTTATATTCTGGAAACTACAACCGATGGTGAATCAGTTCATTATGACTTGGTCTGCCCGTCAATGATTATGGGTCAGGTTTTACTCCTTTCTTCATGGTCACTCTTTTTATAATTTGGAATATAATGTTTTATGATTATATGGTATTTTTGTCACTTTATGTGTGGTGAACAATTCCGTGTTGTTTTAGTGATTTCCAATGAAGGTAAGGTGTTTGAGGTTGATTAATTTATCATCACCTCTTGAGGGGATTATTATATATCTACTTCGTGGCTATCACAAAATCTGTTTTACATTCCTTAATTGGTTACATGTCCCCCATAAATTTTTTATAGTGTGTTCGACTATTCCGAGTGATTTCAATTTGTCTTTTCCTAAGGCCACTCGAATTATTGTTCATTTATATATATATATATATATATATATATATATATATATGGGCGGTTCCCCCTTTACATGTATAATCATCCATGTAAGTTAATATAATTTTATGGGGCTAGTGTTCCCATGTATATATATGAATATTCATGCGTAGGTGAGTGGGGACTAGTATATGCACATAGACATATATGTAAGGATCCCCTTACAGATGTTCGTAGACATGCTGGTGGGTACATATGGTTGGGTGTCCAAATATTTTTGTGGGTGTTCGTATTCATTTTGCTGGAGTAGTAGACTCTAGTTAGAGAGTTCTAAGAGATAAATGTTCTATTTTTTAACACCATGATGTATTTTATATATTCCTATACCTATAATTTGAATTCCATTAATAATTGACTATTTTAAAAAAGAGATTTTAATTTTAAAAATAATATACGTTCTATGAAATTTGATAGAGATTATTGGTATTGTACTTCCCTTTATTTTTCGTAGTCCTATTATATTTTGAAACTTGTAATATTCATTTAGGTCTGATTCTAATAATTATTTAAATTAATTGGATCATTAAATGCATAAATGAGTTTTATAAAATGGAAAGGGGATTGTAGTTGGTAATTCCAAAGAAGTCTTATGTGTTAATTTTAGTTGTGCAAGTTGAATTTAATGATGATGAATTAGTCTGTGATTTTGAAAAGGGGTAAATTTCAAAAAAAAAATCTTTAGTTTGGATTAAAGGCATGGATTTTGGTATGATTTTGAGGTTAAATGGAATTTATTCTTTCCTAAAAATGAATTATTTGTCTTATGGATGGGTTGAGCTATTTGTTTCTTTTATTATTGTTCCCTAGTTATTTAATTGGCCTTATAATTCTTTTTGGAAACTATTAGGTGACTATGCTTTTCAAAAATAAAAATATTCCTTGCAACATATTGAGGGTCGTTTGGAACCATTATAATAGTTTGTGAAAGGGTAAACCCCCAATTTATGCATGCTCCATTATTTTAGAAATATCATGTGTATGTGAAATTTTTCAATTGTGATATTTTACTAGTAAACTGATTGTGCATTTTTGGGTTCATAGATGTGGGTGATGTTATCAAGGAGGGAAGACGGTGGTGAGGGGGTTAGTGTGTTTTTGAATAAGGAAAATGATATGTTCTAATTTTATATATTAATGAAAACTTATCACCACTTGAAAATATAAAACATGGTAATACTAGGGTATCTAGGTTTTCAGACTCAGAATAATATTCTAGAATATTCATATGTGGTTTGTACATGTTCCATATTGCAGGATTGATACTAAAAGACTAATTGAACATGTGATAAGATTGGAGACCACAAGCCCATGAGATGTGATTTCCCCATAGCGGAAACCTCACAAGAACACATGTGTTCATGGATCCTAAGACATGTTTCACCAAGCTATGAGTTTCTTAGGGTTACATTGTTCTAGTTACTTATATGGATTAACCATGGTGTACACTTTTTTCATTGTTCTTGTGATGTGATTTTCATCTCAGATGTTTCATGTTTCATCACTCGTTCTTGAAAACCATATTTTAATTTTAATTTTCTTCCTTCAATTTTTAATTCATAATGCATGTTTGTAATGTATTTTTAAAATTTATTGGATGATAAATCCTTTCCATAAAAATTTATAAGTCTGATTTGATTTTGAATATCGTAAAAAACTTTATTCTAATATGTCTTATTTTAAGACAATCATGATTTGGATTCATTTTAATAGTAATTTTATAGAGTAATTTTTTATCCTTGTATTTTATATTGAGAATATCTATTGTCACACAAAATAAATTTTCTAAATTTCACATTCCCCTAGTTATTTTCTCTCATTGATAATGTTTGGTTTTTTTATTCATGGTCAACCACGAGATCACTCCAGGTATTTTTTTCAATATATTTTATTTTTATTCCTGATTCCATTTTTTAAACTTATTATTCATTTATTAATCTATCATTTCAAGGAAAAATAATTCTAAACATCATTATGTGGATCACGGTACAGGTTTTTAGACCATGGGGATCAGGAAGACCCTTCGTTCCATGTCGTAGACTGAATCACGCACCCAGTTCATGGTCGAGCCGGGCAGGTTCATAATAAAATGTAATCCAAAAATGATTTAAAAATTTCCTTTGGGGATTTATGATAGTTTCGAGTTTGGATAGTCAGAATCAATGTGTTCAATTGTAGGTAGGTTCTTGATCACCACATATTGGGAATGGCATGTGAATTACTAGGGTGGTCCACGATGGTCATTACTAGATGCCCGTGCTTGGATCTCGATTTGTTTAGTGTTCTTTATTCTTTTATGGGTGTTTATGGTTGGAATTGAAATTTGTTTGTCATTTTAGAGGGGTTCATTGTTACTATAAGTGTCCAAGAAATCATGTATAGACTATGAAATTTCCTCTAATGACTTCTTATGTACTCACCGAATTGGTGCACGGTCTTCCAGACCGTGTGAACAAGTCGTGTGTATGAATTTCATGTTTTAGAATTCGGAGACTTGATTCGTTGAGAGAATTGGTTTCTTTAGGGTGATCCTAATGTGGGTTTTATTTGGTTTTGGGCTATTTTTATAATGTTATAAAATAGATTATTAGTCTGATGGAATTTTATTTCCAATGTGAGAATAATATTTTGTTTCAAAATATAATGACTTGTTTTGAAAAAAGGATGTTCTTTTGAGAATTTATTGGGGATTATTTAATGATTTTATAACAAGTAAATTAGAAATGGTTATTTATTTTAATTGGGGAGATGTAAATTATTTGGTTAAACATTTTTATACTTATTTATCATGAATATTTGGATGGTGGATGTGGAGTTGGTATTTTTGGTGAGTTCCTATGTTGACAAGAGAATGTATATAAATGTGAGATGTAATGGAAGAACGATGGTGGGTACTTGGTTTGTATGTTTTATTTGTTTTATAAAAACTTTTTTTGAAGTGTATTTTTGTGTTTAGATGATTTTGAGAGTGGAATATGGTTTGAGTCACAAATAAATTTTGTGATTCTATAAGTGGTTTTTTTGTTCTATTGTGTGGTTATTGATTTTTGAATTAGTACTCATGGGATGTTGTGCTATTCTAGTTGTGAATTTTTTTAGGATTCGATGTGGAGGATTGTTTTGAGATTCACTTAAAGTGGTAATCATAATTCTTTTTGATATTATGACTCCCATAAATTTCCAATATCCACACAAGAATACTTTTCAATTGATGGTTTTACCAGGACACTTTGAGTAGTGTTTGGATAAAGACCTCTTCTTATTCTATTTTTTCCCTATAGTGGTTGAGGATTGGTATTGGTAATGTTGTAACCTTAGGAATTCATGCAAGTATTTTTGTATTTGGGACCATTAAACTTGTGAGGGAGTTAGCTAATCTGGTTCTGTAGAAAGGAACCACATTCAATTAGTGATGGATTCTTCCCCTTTTTCATGTTGAGTCAGAGCGGGTGGACTGTGACATAGGGAATTGTTTCTAAGGACCTAGTGAAAGGTTCCCCATACACTAGGAAGTGTGAACCAGAGGAATCTATTCCTAGATTCTTCCCTCTTCACTCCATGTTTCTAGATTTATTTCCCACAAACTCATTTCTTCTAATGTGGTCAGTTGGACCCCATAATCCCCTTTTCCATAATCTTCCGACGAAATTTTGGGGTTGAGGACGTGGAAAATTACAATAAGCTATATTTCAAGAAGATGAATCCTCAATTATTGGTTTTCATTATCTTACTATGGTGAAAAATATTATTCAACACATTAAGACTCTACCCATAGGTCCTAGAGTAAATATTTTCATCCAGTGTAACATTTGGTGGGTGTGGGGTGATGAAAATCCTACATATTTCCTCTAATAATGGAGATGAATCTGGTTGAGTTTTTCTTTTAATTAGTTATTTTTTGGGCCATTTTCCATTGAAAGTCTCAGTGGTCTCTTCCACAATGTTGATGTGGTCGTGTTTCTTTGTCTATAAAGTCTCAAGTGTCCAGTCATGCATTTAACGATTTTTGGCATTGGGTGTTACCATTAAAGGTTCCCATTTCATGAGGAAGTGATGAGATATTTATCAATGTTCGTTTCAGGTTCCTTCCATTAGGGACCCCATTCCCATGTGAGGGTATTAAGTCTATGTTGATATATTCATGAATGGATGTTCCACCCACATGTGTTATCTTGTTCTTAAATTGGTGGGGAGAACAATCACTAGTCTAAAAGGTTTCTAGAGTTGGGTTTGGTTTTGTGTGTGGTTTCGATTATGAGGGGTCAATGTTCAAAAAAATATTAACATAATGGGGGACCATAATGATATTAAAAAAATGGTAATATCTAATGTCAATTTGGTCCTTTTAGGGAAATACCTTGTTTCATTTCCACCTAACTACAAATATAGTAAATTATTAATCGAAAAATGGTTTTCTTGATGAATTTTGGTGGAAGATCAACCACTCTTCTGAAATTTATACATTAGGGGTTGTGGTGTTCTCAATAGTGGACTTATATTGACATGAGGGTTTCTCCATGGTGATTCTCTCATTTATTGGTTTGAGTATTGTGATATTTTTTACTATCCCATTGGTGTCATTTGTGTTCAACTTTTTTAGTCCTTAGGTTATCAGGTAACTGTATTTAGAATCATTACATGTTTGATCCTTGTTTTGGAAAAACGAATCATTTGAGTATTTTTAAAGGAAAAAAGTGGAATAGAGGGATGAATTTTCACACCCCGACCAGACACTTATATTTTCATTTAATTATTTTATTCATCATTGGACTTAATTTATTTTCTATTTGAGAGGGTTGAGAAACTGATTGAATTTTTGGGTTTTTATTTAGAAATGGTCCTTCTGGATTTGGCCGAATTTGGCATGCATGAAGTCCATAGTTTGAGAACCATGTTGATTTTCCTATATAATAGTAATGTCTTCCTTTTTTCAAAATAAAATAAACATTAAATGAATAAATTAAATTACATATGAAAAATCTATAAATAAAATTAAGTAAAATTAATTGAAATAAGTTTTATTGTTAATTATAATATTTATATAATAATAATTATTATTACTATTTTGTTTATTATTATTTTTATAATTAATACTAACCCATAAGGGGGTTATCTTACCCCTCCATGCTCATATCCCACCCCCATATGGGATCACATGACACAACCCTCCCTCGTATATTCTTGTCACACTTGTCACACCACTCCTACTCCACCTTTATTTTATAATTTCAATAGGTTTTCATGATGATTAATGTCTGAATATCAGAGATAATCCATTCAAATCAATACTATTACATTTATTTGACCAATTTTCATAATCATGTCACTCTATCCTGTTTTTCAAAACCCTAGGGTTTCAATTGGACCAATTTTTTTTGAATCCTCACATTTATAGGTAGTAAAACATATATTTTTGGACTCCATGGTCCATATTCCCGAAAGCATCATAGATGGACAATTAGATAAGAGTCTTTTGGTCCTCCCATCAATGATTTTTAATAGGTTTTCCTCCTCTAGTCATTGTATTTATATTTATAATTGGGGATTTTATGATTGATTTTATCTTAGTATTTTTTATGTTCGTTGAACATTGAACCAAGATTTCAGTGTCTTTAGTAGAAGGAATGGTGTTTTGGGTCAAATCAATTGTCATCTCCACTTGTTGTATGTGTTATATGTATCATTATTTGTTCTCATGCTATCTAATTTATGGTCTCTAATTATTTTAATGCACTTATTTAATTTTGGGTAGCATGTTTGACAATTTCTAGTCGTTTCAGGTTCATATTTTCTAATGTAACTAACCTACATGTGCATAGGTAAGTATATATATGTGTGTGTGTGTGTGTGTGTTTATGTGTGATTGGGTGGGTGGGTGAGTTCCCCCATAAAATTTATAATCATCCATAGAAATTATTATACATTTATGGGGATAGGTGTTTCCATGTATATATATATATATGAAAATGAATATGTTTTTGAGTGGAAACTAGTATATGAATATAAGAATATATGGGAGTATCTCCTTGTTCTTGTTAATGGACATGAAGGTATGTTCATAGAAGATATGAGACCTTATATTATTATGAATGTGAATAAGATTAGTGAGGGAGAAACAACGTTGAGTTAGAGAGAACTGTGAGTTGATTGTTTGGTTTGGTTCGACCCTTTTCTAAACCCCTTATACCTTTTCCTTTAAATTTAGTTCCATAATTTCATGAGTGTTTTAAGAAATTCACTTAATATTAAATTTTATATATGCGATATGTGAAGTGATGGTGATGCTTGTTGTTGGATTACCCTTAATATTTCATTGTGAGCATTAATGTTTTAAAATGTGTAGTCTTCATTTAGTTGTGATTCCAAGATTTATTTTTAATTCTTGACACATATAACTGTTAAAATAATTTTATAAAATGGTTATTGGTATGTAATGGGTATGTAACAAGATTATTTTTGAGTGAAAAGTAGTTTTGGATGTTGAATTGAATGGAAAAGAGTTGTTGTGTGATTTTATAATGTGTGCAATACCATGTTTTTGTTATTTTGGAAGAAACTAATTGGTTTGGGTATGAAATTGAGGGTAATTGTTATTTTTCCTTCTTTTAAAGGTTTTTTTCATAAGAATGTTTTTTATCATTTTTTTCACTATGTGTATTTCCTGAGTTATTAAATTGGTCTTTCAAAAGGTTTTGGAAAGTGTTTGGTGACTATGCTTTTCTAGAATAAAAATATTCCATGAGAAGTATTTTGGAACATTTGGCACATTAATAATGGTTTTGGAAAACGTAAAACCCATCTTGAGTAATGTATCCTTTTTTTTAACAATTCTGTGTATGTTGAATGTGTGAATTCTGATATGTTCAAAGTAAATAGGCTTGTGCATTTTTTTATGACGGAAGGGGGGGGATGATCTCATGGAGTGAGGATGCTAGTGAGAGGGTGAACGTGTTTTTGAATAATGTAATTTATTTTTTCATCTTTTCAGGATTGATGAAAATTTACCAATACTTGAAATAGAGCACATGGGAAGCCTATGTAATCTAGGCAGGAAGACTAGGACTAGTACTCTAGATGATTAATAAGCGTCTCATCCCAGTTACATTTAGATGTATTGACGCTACAACACTAACCAAACATGTGATATGATTGGAGACCATTGCTCCTTTAGTTGAGATTACCCCTAGTGGATCATGCATGAGAACACATTTGGTTATGTTTTCTCATCCAAATTTCAGAATGGTACGATATTCTTAGTATCCCATTATAATTGATACCTATAGGGATTAACCGTTTGGTTTCTTTTGAAAGGTGCTTTTGAGGTGATTTTCATTTAAGATATTTCTTGATCGAACCCTATTTTCTGAAAACAATAATATAATTTAAATTTCATTCCATTTATTTTTAATTGTTAATACATTCATGGAACCTTTTTAAAAAATAATGTTGAAGAGAAATTGTTTTTTAATATTGTAAACATGTAACTTGATTTTTAAAATAATGAAAATCATTTTTTTAATTTTTCATATTTTCAAACTACTATGACTTGGTTTCTTTATTAAGGAAATGGAATTTTTAATTTCTTATCATTGGGTTTCCCACTCAGAATATCAGTTCTCATGCATAATCTAGCTTTCCAGCTTTGGGTCCCCTTATTTGGGATGCCCTTAGAGTGAGTGAGTTTTTATGATCCATGGTAACCTAGGAGGACACTTGAGGTATTTTATACTACATAGGTTATTTTTATTCCATCTAATAGTTTTTTCAGTTTATTTTTATTTTATCAATATTTATTTTCCAATATAAATTAGTACCAACTTCTTTATTTGGTCCCATGTACTAGTTCACATCCCGTTGGGATCTGGAACACCCTTCGGTACATGTCGACGACCGATTCGTGTGAACGATTTAGGGTTGAACTGGGATGGTTCATGACAATGACAGGTGAACATAATGGTTCTCAATATAGATATATAAAGGATAATAATTAATTAATTGATACAAATGAATAATTAGAATTCATTTTTTATGAATGTAATAGTTGTTTAAAAATACTATAGTTAATTACAATGTTGAAGAGAAAATAAAAGAGTAATTTGAATTATAAATGAAATTAGATATATGTATTATATTATCATGAACAATAAAATTTGGAAATCATCAGATACATTTAGTTATAGTTCTGTATATATTTATTCCTATTTTTTAATTGTTAGTAGTTGTTAATATAAAATTTACATTGGATTATATACGGATATTTTGAATATTAAAACTTCTTCATGGAAAATATAACTTCTTTATCACTAAGAAATATTAATTTAAATGGAAATTACAATTATAGTGGTATTGATTAAATAAATTTTTTATTGTTAAAGGATGAAACTTTTTCATCGGATGAAAATAATACATTTTCAAATTTTATGAGATTTACATATTACCTTAATTACTGGAAATTTATAATTTTAAGATTATAGAAAAAATTAAATTTATAAAAAAAACATTTCAAAGAAAACACATGAATAACTACATTAAATACTAATATCTCATATCATTTTAATGAGTTAGTTAAATATAATATAGGTAATACTATACATAAAAAATAATTATAAATGTAAAATATCAACAAAACTATGATTTCTAATTAATTAGAGACACATAGTTCAAATAGAACTACAGTCAAGGATAATAATAGAGTTGTAATAAATAATTCTGAAATTTTTTGTTTCAAAATTATTTTGGGTTATTTAAAAAATTATATATAAATCATTCATAAGATGTATAGTCAATTTAGAGCACATCGTCTTGTATCCATAACAGGTTTTAGTAATAGAATAACATTATTTCAAAATAAATACATTTTATTCAACAATGTTCTCTATTTATAACTAAAAATCTGTGTAGTGGACAGTAGAATAATAAATTTTAATTAAAAAATGAAAAATCCATAGGATTTCATATGGTTTTCATTTCAAAAGACATAAAATTTTCTGAAAATAAAAATATTGGAGAAATGTTGATTAAGAATATTTCAGTTTATATATTATTAGTCCTAAGTGGGGTGGACTCCTAAAATAAATTACTTTTTTGAGAAGAATATAAATACAAAAAGAGAATCAATTTGTACATGTATAGCAGTTTCCACATAAATATTAAAAAAATTATTTCATCAAGAAAATTGTAAAAATTATGGTGGATGAGTTACCTTTAGTGACAATGCTCAAGGATAAATCATCTTAATATGAAATATTGTACTTATTAGAAAAGCTACAATATGAAATTTTTTGTTTTTTAATGTACAATAAAAATAATTATTATCATAAGTCAATTATGTGATGATGAATATCTTTTGAACTACTATAATGATAAATTTATTTTTCATATTTTAAAATATGAAATTATTTATTTATAAAATTGTCATATGTACATATAGACACTTAACATTGATGAAAAAAGGATCCAAGATCTACATTTACATTTTCCAATGGAAGAAAAATCATGGATATTTAATAATATATTAAGTCACTATAATTTTATAAAATTAGATAAATTATATATGAATGGTCTATTTTAGTTTCTATCAAACCAATGTTTTGATAAATTGAATGTTTTTGTTCACTATCGATTTGGAAGGAAATAAAATTCATTTTTTAGTTCTATATGTGATGTCTAAACGTCTAATTCATGTATAGTTATAGCATTTTTTGACCCAAAAAACATGAAGTATAATTAGAAAATAATATGTATATGTTTTAGTTGATTATTATTGTATATATATATCATTATATTCTCTAATAAAGAAGTTGGAAGAAAATACTAGTTTTAAAAATTATTACCCTAGGTTAAAATTGTGAAATACCTCAACATGAAAACTATACATAGTGAAATTTTTTAAGAATTGGTAAATTAGGATATTGAAACCTTTTTTATGAAAATTTATAATAAATAACTCTTTAATACCCAGAAATTCCCAAAATAATGGTATTGTTGAAGGAATAAATTAATTTTTTCAATAAATTACCAGAAACATTCTAATTTAGTATTTAATGGAAAAAAATTTATTTGATAAAGTAGGTTTTACATCATTTTATATAAAAAATTGATCTTTCATAAGAAATTTTATTTTTAACATTTATATTGATTTTAGGATCGGAATAATAACAAAATATTCTTAGTTAAATATATTTTGATTCATATTATTTATTATCAATAATAATGATCATTATATATATTTTCTCCAAAATCCATTGGGGGAATAATCACTAGGGCAATAAATGTTTTTTACAGTGGTTATTTTTTAATTTTTGTGACTTCTTTTGGCTGATGTTATTATAGGAGACATTATAAACATTGTTTTTTATGTTTGTTATTTTTAAACCGATGAAAAACCAAAAATATTTAGGGATTTTAACATCAGTTCATAAGAATCTGACATAAAAAAATTATTTGAAGTCGTGATTAATTACGTCTCTTTTTAAATAATTGACGTGGTATATACTTTATTACATCGTTTATTATATAACTGACGTAATAAACTACACCTCTGAATCGTTTATCAGGTTGGTTATTTGATAACCAACATGAAAAAAAGTGCATCACGTTTGTCCTTTTCATCACTGATGTTATAAACCAATCTTCCAAGATTTTTTTTCACATCAGATAAATAATAAATGATGTGAAAACATATATACTACATCAGTTATAAAATAACTAATGTAAAAAAATATTCCATTCCATTTTTTATGTCGGTTATGAAATAATCGATGAAAAAACTCATTCCCCTACATTTGATACGTCAGTTTTTAAATAACCGACATCGAACCCCATTACCATGTATTTTTTACGTCGGTAATAATATAACCAACGTAAAAAGATTTTTTTAAATAAATCCATTCAACCAAAACTATTCCATGTAAAATAAGAAATGAAAGAAGTAGAAAACAGACCAAAATGAGACCAAAACCACTGCAGATTAGGTACCATAAAAACATCAAAACTAGACCAAAACAAGATAATCCAAAGAAAAATTCAACATTCACATACGTAACATTCAAAAATTACAATATAAAAAAATATAAAACACCTTGTACATCCCCCCACACCACTGGACAACCCAAACCACTAGATAGCCCCCACCCATGGACAACTCCACCTCCTGGACAACCCCCCAACCCCCTGGATAGACCCTTGACCCTCTAGACACCCCCACCCCCTGGACACCCTGCCAGCCCTGGACACCACCCCAGACCCCTTATGACTCCCCCAACCACTGCAAATCCCCCTATAGAGTCCCCCTTGATATCCCCCAACCCTAGACAGCCCCCACCCCCTTGGATATCCCTCCAACCCTCCTTGATGCCCTCCCTCCCCCATTGACACCCTGGACACCTCCACCCCACAAGACAACCCTCCCAAACACATGACAATCCCCTCCACCCACCCCATGGACACCCCTAGACACCACCTGGACAGACCCTCACCCTCATGGACATCCCCCACCTCCTGGACAGCCCTCCCAACCACCTGGAAAACCACCCAACCCGTGGAAACCCCCACTGGATATCCCTCCCACACCCCCAAACACCCCCCTCCAATGGGATAACCCTCGCAAACCCCCCCCCCCCCCCCCCGCACTCCACCCCACAGGATAGCCCTATGTACACCACCACCCCCTCGACAGCACCCACCCCACAGGACAGCCCTCCCACCCTTCTGGACACCCACCCACCACCATGGACACTATGGACACCCCCTCCCCACTCCACCCCACAAGAATGCCCTCCCACACCCCTAGAAACACCCACCCCACTAGACACCCCCACCCCTTCATTGTCATCCCACCCTCATGTACACCCTCCCACCCCTAAGGACACCATGGACCCCCCCACCCCACTAGATAGCCCTGCCACACCCTTGACCCCCCCCCCCAACCCCAGGACACCCCTTGTACACCCCCCCCCCCCATCCCCACCCTATTGTACATCCCTCACCCCCTTGGACAGCCCTCCCACCCTCTTGAAAATCCTCCCACCCTCATGGACACCATGGAAACCCCACGCCACTATACATCCCTCTGAAACCTTTGGAACCCCCCCCCCCACCCCTGGACATCCCCCCACCACCCTGGACTACCACCACCCCCCTGGACAGCCCTCCCACCCTCCTAGAAAACCTCCCAACCCAATTGACACCCTAGAACCCCCCCCCCCCCCCCCCCCCACACCACTGGAAAGCCATCACACACCCCTGGAAACCACCTCACCCCCATAGACCCCCCCCCCCACCCACCCCTAGACACCACATGGACATCCACCACCCTCCAGGATAGCCCCTCACTCCCTAGACAGTCCTCCAACCCTCCTGGACACCCTCCCAACCCCATGGGCACCCTAGACACCCCCACTGGACAACCCTCCCACACCCCTAGAAACCCCCGCCCACACCACCGGACACCCCCGAAGCAACCCCCACCCTCCTGGACAAGCCGACACCTTGGACAGCACTCCCACCCTCCTAGTTACCCTCCCACCCCTATGTACACCCTAGATACCCCCCGCACTACTAGACATCCCCCCACACCCCTAGAATCCCCCACTCCCTGGAAACCAACATACCCCTGGATACCCCCGAGATAGCCTCCCCACCCTCCTAGATAGCGCCCACCCCCTAGACATCCTTACCACCCTCCCACCCCCATGGACACCCTGGACACCCCACCACACTAGACGACACTCCCATGCCCCTGGACTCCCCCCCACCCACCATACATCCCCACCCCACTATACAACCCCCATTACACCCCCACCCCCCCGGAGATACCCCCACCCCTAGACAACTCTCCCACCCTCCTGGACACCCTCCCACCCCCTTGGACACCCTCGACACCCTACACCCCACTGAACATCCATCCCACACCCCTGAACACCCCCCACACCCCACTGGACACCCCCCAACACCCCTAGACAACCCTCCCAACCTCCTAGAAACCCTACCACCCCCATGGACCGCCTATGGATACCCCCACCACACTAAACATACCTCGCACACCCCTGAACCCCCTCCCCCCTAGACACCCCCCCACACCACTAGAACCCCCTGGACAACCCCCCCCCCCCCCCCCCCCCCCACCCTCCTGAAAATTCCATACCCCCTGGACAGCCCTCCCAACCTCTTAAACACCCTCCACCCAAATAGACACCCTGGAGAACCCCACCCCAATAGAAAACCCTCCCACATCCCTAGAAACCCCCACCCAAATGGACATCCCATAAACACCCATGGAACCCCCCCCCCCCCCCACCCCACTAGACAACCCCCCCCCCACACACACACACACACACAAACCCCTAGACACACCCTGTAAAGCACCCCCACCCTCCTGGACATCCCTCCCACCCTCCTGTACACCCTCACATCCCCCATGGACACCTTTGATAGCCCCACCTCATTAGAAAGCCCCCCACAACCCTGGAAACACCCACCCACACTAAACAACACCCACTCCCCATACACCACCTGAACAACCCCATGCTGGATATCCGTCCCATCCACATGGACACCCTCCCACCCCATGGACACCTTGGACCCCCCACCCCACTCGATAGCCCTCCCACAACCCTAGAAACCCTACCACCCCACAGGACCCTGCACCCCTAGAACCCCCTGGATAGCCCCCCCCCCCCCCCCCACTTTCCTGGAGAACACCTACCCTTCTGGACAGCCCTCCCACCCTCATGGACACTCTACAACAGCCATGGACACCCTAGACCGACCCCCCCCCCACTGGACAAACATACAACACCATTGGAAACCCACACACCACTAGACACCCCAACCCCTAAACCCCCCCCCCCCCCACCAGACTAGAATCCATACCAGAAAAACCATCAGAACTTGACCAAAACAAGAAGCAGAGAAAAATTAAACATTAAAATATTTAACATTCAAAACATAAACTGTAAATTAGAAACACCTAAATCCAACCTAAACGCCAACAAAATACACAATTATAAATAAAATATTGAAAATTACATTTTCCACTACAATCAATCTAAAATCCAATCAATCCTATAAATGAATTTAACCATTCCACTTTTAAGTGTTTGACCTATTGAGCACTATAGGACAATGGGTCATCAAATATATACAAATTAAAAGGATATAAGTAAAAATGTAAATTAAATAAATAAAAATGAAATATTATGGAAATGTTTAAACGTAAATCATACCAGGTCAATGTTCACAAGTGTTCCATTTCTAATTATTTCATAAATAAATCTTAACATTAAATATCTGCATTTGATGACGATTTTTTGTTCATGAAAATTCTATTTAAATGAGTGTTAATTCCAAATATTACTTTTATGTAATTCATCATAAAGTAAAAATTATACATGGATATTTTCCATTACTTTTACATCTTTGGTCATGGAACTCTTTTTCATTTTGTTTTTTCAAAAGTAGACCCATCTCCTATTAGAAAATAAGTCGAATGGGATAAAATTAAAATTCATTATAATATATAACACTATTAGTGAATTGAAACTTACTTTTCTAACATATTCTTAAAACATTCCTACACATTGCAACGGAATGAGAATACCCAATAAATCATTTTCTCCCTTGGGAAAAATACACCTAACATATAATGATCAATGATAAATGAAAATTTATGGTTAGTGGTTTATTAAGTTAAAACTAAATGAACTATTTTCCAAAGATATGTTTCATACCTCACAAAAAAAAGGCATTATCCAACACTGTGTGATTAAATTATTGTCAAATCATTCAAAAATATAAATAATTCTTTGTTCCTCATCCAACGCATGTGCTTCGGGGGATATCAAATGCGGGTCCATGAATCCGTATACATCAATCCGCTCATTCTTCTCAAACATGTTATAAAGATACCTATTACAAAATAGACATAAGTATAGATTTTAAAAAAAATTAACGCACATAAATGGTTTTAAAACTCAAATGGAAAATATTTTCACTATGTTGATTCCCAATATATATCTAGTAACAAGATCCATGATATAATTTCCCACAATCCCCACATTTACTGCACATCCACAAACATGATCTTCCATTGAAAACTCATAATGATCTGCAAAAAAAATTTGAATATCATGACAATCTGTCAAGACTACTAGAATCTGTATCTGATGTCATATCCATTTTTCTTCTTTGTTGTTTATAAATTATTTATTTACCTATGATTTATTCCTGTAAATATATAGAAAAATTACATTAGATTTTAAATGTTAAAACAACTTTAACAAAAAAAAATAAAAAATAATATATAACATTTATACCTCAATGGTAATGAGTCACAGTATTCTGGATAGACAAATTAAAAAATAGCTGATTCTATGTCAAATTATTGTCTCCTCATCTGTACGTAATGGTACTCGAGATGATCTCTCTATAATATCATATACAGTGACCCTATGATGCTGAGCCTCAAACAGTTAATGACAAATTGTATATCCTATAAAATATTGCAGCCCATATGCAAGTATATGATGTTGAGGATCATCCTCATACAACTCGCAATAAGTAAGAAGTCGCGGCAGAGGAGTAGGAAAATAAATGGATTCTGCTGGATGAGGTGGGGGAGTGGTAGCTACTGGCGGAGGTGGAGGATAAATAATGGGGTCTATATTGGGAGGTAGAGTAGTGATAGCAGTAGTATGAAATTTTATTTTCATGTCTGCAAATATAGACTATACTGATGCTTTAATCTTTTCCACCATCGTCTCAATAATACTATTAACTTCAGCCTCCAAGGATTATATATTTTTATATACACGCTAAATAGAACGAGTTGAATAATGTGGAAACACTTTTCTTACCGATACATCTATCAATTATCCTCATATAAGAAAATGATGTTCGGGAATTCCCAATTCTATAGATAAAAAAGTGTGCCTCACAGCAGCTATAAATACCACTTGTGAGCTCTACTCCTTAAGAGAATCATGTATTAATTAATTGAACTTTTCTGAATTGGTTAAAATTATATAAATAATATAGTTAATTTAAATAAACAAAATTAATATCTTACAATCCTCTCAGCTAGGATTCTCGATTATTCTGAAATATATTTACACTTTTTTCCAATCTGAGCTATCTTATATTTTTCATGTATAGCTAGAGGGTATGGAGGGGAAACTGCTCCAGAGCTTGAAGACTCTTCTCTCGGTTTTTTTAAATTTTTCTCCATAATTTGTTCTTTAAAAAATGTATACCCACCACGATATAAACTATGAGGGTATACATTTTTATATTTGATCTATTAATTATATTTCCTTGTTTTTGTAAATTAAGAATAATAAATCATTAATAAAACATTAATAATATCATTTATATAATATGTATTATAAAATATTAAATTTCCCTTACAAAAAAATGGATCTTTACTTCTAATTTAAACAAAATGTCTCCACGTGTCTTCATCTATGAAATGATATATATGACATGGAATTTCATGAATCCTATGGCCAAAAATTAAATCCAATGTGAGGGTTGATTTAAAATCCCTCCATATCCTAGAAGACATCGATAAGAATTTCGTCCTGACTCCTCTAGTGTCAAGGATATCAACTATCATATCATAAATAATAGGTAAAAAAATATTATAATGGAAAAATTTAAAGAAAAGAAAACAGTAGTAAATTATTTTACCAAAATTGTCTCCAACAATTGAGATATTATCACTTTGTACACCATTATCCAATAATAATACAAAATGCTTAATTTGATCTTACCCAGATTTGATAAAAAACTGTTAAAATCATTTTCATTTGGTCCTCATGGAATATCCTTCTCATAAAACTCAACGATTATCCTCTAGTCATTGGTACGTGCATGTGATAATTTTGGTAAAATTGTGCCCCCACTTTTACCAATTCAGAACTCTTCTTTGTCTTTATGGGAGAACATGAGGATGATTGAGGAACATCATGAGGAGCATGTGAATGTTCCTTCCAAGATTTATGATATTTATGGTCATCTCAAAAATCATGTGGTTGATCAACTAATGGATCTTTCATTATCCATCAAATCAAAAAAACAAACATTATATCACAAATATAAAAATTCATATATAACAATACTAATGTAAACAAAAAACTAGAAATTGAACTAAGTTACTAAATAGTAAACATGGATAGTATGGTAAGTATGTTAAACAATGGTAAACATGGTAAACAAGGTTATGATTTTTGTTTAATTGACATTCAACAAAAACAATTAATTTATAAGTAACGTAATGGTAAACTATTATAAACATGGTAGACATGGTAAACAAGGTAAACATGGTAAACATGGTAATCATGGTAAACATTGTAATCCTATTAAACATGGTAGACAAGGTAAACATGGTAAACATGGTAAACATGGTAAATATGGTAAACATAGTAAACATCTTAAAGTAATTTTCATTCTAAAAAAATAATAGATATATAATTCAAGAAATGGTAAAATGATAAACTAAACTAAACAAAATTAAAATAAATAAAATCTACTAATTATATGTTTTAATACATGTTTTAATAAATTATAAAATTAAAATATATAACATTTTACGAAACTAATAAATGTAAACAAGAAATAAACATATACTACTTGTAATATTAGGAATGTACAAATGGGTTGTCTTCCCATATTCCTTTGACATGATCGTTCCTTATGGCACAAACCATGTCTTCAACTTGCTAATCATTATGTTTTTCATGTGTTTCCATTATAAAAAAATCTGATTTGTCATCCAATATATTCAGATTGACAACTTTCATTTCAAATTCATCATGTCAGACACAATTGTTTCTGAAAACCATTTGCAGTTAAAAATAGGAACGTTAATTTTAAAGTAATCAACATCCCATATTTCATCAAAGACCCCATAATATGTACTTGATGCATAAATTGGGTTTTTCACTTTAGAAAATGAAAAATTCAATGCTTCTGTAAACAAAAATACACAACTATTCTGAACTGCACTTCTGTTGTCCTTAGCTTTCATATGAAATGTATAACCATTAATGTCATACCTGGACTATGTTATCACATTTAAACATGGACTACCCACTAACCATGTTAATGACTCTGATATATCTGATCTACCCAGAATGTTCTTTTGATCCATGAAAAAAATAATTTGTGTTCTCATTCAAAAATCAATATTTCTTACTTATTTGGATGACATTGTTTCAACTTATTAATAGGAAATGTGATACATGGTTGAGCATCTGCTATGTTATTCAAGATGTATAATTCTAACTTCTTCATATATTCATCCGACAATGATTTGAATTTCAAGCCACGAATCCTATTTCCCTCATTATTTACTCATTTATGGAGAGATGGAAGCAAAACAATTTGCTATGCTATATCCAAGTAACTTGTACAAAACTCTGCAAACTCCTCAGAAATATACTTTTCAATAATTGAAGCTTCAGGTGGATATGGATTCATAACATTCCCCTTCAATATTTTCATATACCCTTCAAAAGGATACTTCCAATGAAGATATAAAAGTCCACAAAGCTTTAATTCTCTAACCATACGAATCATTAAATGCAACATTATATCAAAACAAGATGGAGGAAAATAAATTTCCAATTGACCATTTATAGAAATTGAATTATTTTCCAAAATTTTCAAAGCATTCAAATAAATCCCTTTATTACAAATTGAATTGAAAAAATAATATAACTTCGTTATAGTTTATCTAACTTGGATGGGAAATATTCCACACAATGCAACTAATAGAATTTGTTGCATCATTTCATGAAAATCATTAGATTTCATACCTATCAACTTCAAATCCTTTAAAGAGAAAAAAAATTTACATTGTAAGAATAACCTTGAGGCACTTTAATATCATGAAGACACTGAAAAAATATAATTTTCTCCCTATTGGATAATGTATGTCAAGCTGGGGAAACCAATGTTCGTCTTCCACATGGAATGGGAACTAACTTGAAATATATTCCCATTAGTAGAAAGTATAATATTCCATTCAACCCATCTCTTTTCTTTCCATTAATATTTTACAATGTTCCAATAAATCTGTCGTAGATATTCTTCTCCACATGCACGACATCAATATTATGATTCAGTTCATGATATCTCTAATATGGTATCTCAAAAAATATTGTCCTTTTTTCCAAATATATATATCATTATTATATTTAAGTTCATTTCAAAATGACACATCAATGTTTTAACACCCCAATATTTCATAGTATTTTATTTATTCAATTTAATTCAATAACTCGCACTACACGCAACATAGAGTTCTAGCGCACCATGACTTACCAAACAAGCTGTTCAAAAGCGGTTATGAATAGTATTAACTGAATTTTGAACTTTATATAATCCTTATAATTTTAGAATCCATATTATGATTTTCTTAGACATAATGTAACAACAAATACATTTTTTTTCAGATAAAAGAAATATTTTTCAAAAAATGAAATTTAACCACCTTTTAATGGCGAAGCAATTTTTAATCCAATATTTGAAACTTTTATATATTAAATTTGACAAAAAAAACTAATTATTTAGAATTGTGACATAATAATCTAGTCCCATTATTGTTTTGGTACATTTATGATAACTTTCATATTTTGATGAACAATGAAAATTACTAAATTTTAATTAAAAACAACTTTTCAAATCAAAATAATTAATAGTGATAAATTATAAATTTGAGTGGTTTTGAAGTATATTTAGAATATATTTTTACCATTTTATATAATTTTTTTCAATGAACATAATTTCACATTTAAACCGAACATAAAAAAGTGTCAATCTTTTGATAGTTATTATTTCTTAAAAATATGCCTTTTGGTATTGACAGCGGGAATTAATTTTAAATTAATAAATGCAAATTCTATGTTTTTAATTTGGTAAAATAGACTTCATTATTGAATTTGGAATATCAAAATTAGATTAGGGTAAATTTTTGGTATTTTTCTGAAAAATTTTAATTTTTGGTGAATAGTGAAAAACACAGAGTTATAGTTTAAAACCGAATTTTTATTTAAATAATTATTTATTTAATTTAAATTTATTTTATTTTAAAATTGATACATACTACCTATATATGTTCAATTATTCATTGGATTCAGTTTATAATAATTTTAGATATATAAAAATTTTATTAAACTTTTCACCGTCTTTTACCCACCTCCTTGGAGAATTTGCAAATTCACATAAAACATAATTTTAGCGCTTCTATGAGTGGAATTTCAAAAATACAAGAGGCTCGGTTAATATCAATGATTAAAATTTGGTTCAATAAGATAAAAATAATTTTTAGTGAATAGTATCTTATGACTTTTATTTGCCGCAGTTAAATATAAATAGGGTAATTCAAGATAAAAAGTATATTATAATAATACAAAATTACATTAACATTTTTTATAACCTTATTTAATGAGTCATGGAAGACTATGGGCATCCTTGGGTCAATTTTGGGACCCCATGAAGCCACTTGAGAGTGATAATGACTCTTTAGATTAATTAATTTAAAGTGAAGAAAAAAATGGAAAAAACAAATATCTTTTAATAAATTAATTTTTACATGGGGTTATATAAGTTATATTTTAGACTATAAATATTCATTGGAAATCTAAGACGATTTCATACATCATGGTATTTTTTATATATAACTTTTAGACTCGAAATAAATTGTCTTATTTATTACATAATGATGATGCAGTTATTACCTTATTAATGAAATATTAAAATAATTGATATCATAAATACCCAAATAAATATAATTTGAGACTTTTAATGAATTAAAAGAATTTTATTGTTTAAAATGACATGTTAGGATTGATTAAATAAATTTTTTTCAAATTAATAAAGTTGTTAATACTTTATCAAAAATCAATTATTAGATAGTGTCAAAATTGACAAAAAGGGGTTTTTAAAACAAATATTATATTTTTAATTGATATAATATTCCTAAAATCTAAGGATCAAAAAAAGGAATTATATGATGATATTTATGTCATTAATGAACCAATTGGGCTTTTCTTATCAGTTTATAGTATGTTGTTTAACCATATAATATAAAAATACAAAGAGACATGGTAAATGTCAAACTATTTAACTAAGAGTTAAATCTAAAAGATAAGGGTAAAATAGTGACCCAAATATGTCTAAAACCTATTGGATGAGTGATTTGAGACCCCTACCTACCTTAGACTTTAAATAATTCAGTTTTGATCCATTATAAACCGAATATGAGTTTATCATAAAATAATAATTTAAGTTTTTCCGAAAGAGCCCCTCCACCCCCTTATAAAAGGATATCACTTTTAACCAATTCCTCACACCTCTCAAGCTTTTTGGCTCATCCAACCTCTGCCCAATTAATCTCCCTACATCTTACTTCTCCCTCTATAAGCCTTACCTTAGGAAGAAGGCACTTAAATAGTCCTTTTTGGTTCAAACCAAAGGGAGTTACCCAAATTAAAGGTAACAATTTCTCTTAGCTTCTTTTCTTTTAATTTAGTTCTCCAACCCCTAAACTCTTCTTATTCTTTTCTATTGTAACAAAAAAAGTATCCTAAATATACTAGTATATTGTTATGAGATTTATTGAAACCATACTTACACACACCCCCATCTAATGGGATAATAACATAATGTTTTTGTGGATGGAAACCGAACGCCTCACGAAACGATGATTGTTCAATTATCTCATACCGCCTCTCATTGTGGCCATTATGATGGAAATATAATTAAATATGATATATATTGTATTTATATTATATATATTCTTCTGTAATTCAATTTTATAGCATACCATTATTAGTTTCATGTTCTATACATATACGATAATTTCATTTGAGGAAGTGCAGACTACCGCCCCCTCAAAGTGATATGACTCATTCATAACATTCATGAAACGTATAAAGGATGGTGTTAATAAAAATAAGTAACCCATATAAGATATTATATTATAATGGTATAATAATATAACTATGTATCATTTGTATTTTATTCCTTTTAAAATGAAAAATATAATTGAAGTAGTGTTCGTGCGTACGTACGGACTACTGTCTCCACGAACGCGATGAGATTCATTCCCCATCATATCCATTCAAGTATAATTATAATTTTATGATTAAAAATAATGTTTAAGGACTAGATATCATTCTGTATATAAATAAGATACAACCTATCCATAACAAACACGGATTCTGTAAAGAAATAGATAAAATAAAACGAGTAAGTTAACAACCGAAATGATGATAATACTATGATATTATTAACAAAGAAATGTTTAAAGATCATATATGATATCATATTAACGTATATGATTCTGTTATAATTTATTAAAAATTATTTTACCATTATACAGGAGGTTAAACTACCCTCAACCAAAGAAAGTTACAAGGTAAGGGGTTTTCATCTCACTCATTATTCCCGAGAGATTCATGCCATATTGCATCTATTATCTTTTGTGTGGTTTATGTACGGCCCATAATCGTATTCTTTGTGTAATAAACATTAATTTATGAGTATTTAAATATTCATTTTATGATACCTCTTTCATGGGGTGTATGTTTCTTATGTTACCAAATTGGTAAGGGTTAATTCCTCAATCTCATTATTATCCGAGATTGTTTATGTGCAAGTATTTACTAGGACATTTTTATCATCCAAGTTCATTATTTATAAAAATGATTTCAAAATGAATATTTTAAGTATATGTGAAAGTTAAACTTTATGAAGATCATAATTTTAAATGTTTTAATGATTTATCTTTCTAAATCATTTTATTTAATGTTCATGTTTTCAAAATGATTTTAAGGATTTATTTATATGGACATGAATGTTTTGAAATGATAATTATTTTAAAAAGAGTCAAAGTTATATGGCACACTTTGAATCAAAAATATCATTTAAATTAATTCCTTTATAAATGTGTGACTTTTCATTTATTTCAAAAAAAATAGATATTTCTCTCAAATAGATTTGATTTCATCTATGTCAACATCCCTTGATGAATTTTAAGCTTAATGAAAGTTGATTTATTATGATACAAATCTTATATATAGTATTGAAGGTTTTGTGATATGTTTGAATGTGGATGTGTTATTTTTATACCATTCATTGTTTTTAGATAATGTATTGACATTTTTTATGCTAGTTTTAATAGGAATGTTTATGTTATGTTTAAACTTGTTCATATGAGGAATGAATTGGACATAATAAGTGACGGCTGGAGCCCTCTATAGCTCCCTGATGCATCAGTAGGTCTCATTAGACAAACTAGTGTCTTGGAACAAGACCTTGAAAAATATTATTTGTATTCTTGGAACGAGTCCTTGACTATGTGGTTATGATTGTCTGGAATTATGTGTTCCATCATTATGAATGTGGTTAGTGATCTTTCATGTGATTATTCGACTAGTAGGATAACCATGTAAATAAGTAAATGGAATTATTTTATTTTATTTTTTCCATAGTATGTTTAAGTTCTTGTTTAAAAGGTTTTTTTAGTTATACATTGCCTTAAATGTTTATTATTATTTATTAAAGTTTCCGCTATATTTTTATCCTTACTCAGCATCTGAGCTCACCCCTTTCTATGTTTTATTTTTCCCAGGATTCCAAGAAGTGTAATGTGATTGATATGCAAGGTTAAGCCAATTTAATAATGGAATTCATAAATGATTATTAATGTTGTTTTGAATGTTATTAAGTGTAATGTAACATTCATGTATGTAATATATTTTCCAAGACTACTAAACTAATCGGTCCTTCGAGACTTGATTCCTTTTAATCATGCCAATGTAATAAATTTATGCACCGAATCTGGGTAACTGGGGTCGGGGAATTACAGTTAGTATCAGAGAATGTTTAGTAATAACCTTGGAAACTAGATTTAGATAAACTCTGATTAGAGCACATATCCCTAAGATAGACTTTGAGGATTAGTAAAGAATAACTTCCGAAAATTTTGGTATTGTAGAGATTTTATGAGTTTTCCGACCAATACATCCCTGTCTGGATACGAGCAGGCAGAGGCGGCTCTGGTACAGATGTACCTAGGGGTAAAACCATAAAACACCGCTTTTATCTATACTCGTATGGGAACTGGTTCACGACATTGGGACATGCTGCACTCTTGGTTACACCACTCTCGAGGGATATCTTTAGGATAATTCTCATTTTCTTTACAAATCATTATGAAGGGTTTATGAGTATATAATTCTTTAATGAAAATATTTTTATGATATGGGATTATATCCATAAACCATTCAATTTACATTAGGTATTTTACAAGTTTATAATTATTCATTTCAATTAATAAATTGACCAAGTTTATGCTATTGTATAGAAATGGCGCCCAGTATAAGGAATGTGAACTCCAAGAATAAGTATGATCCAACGAGTAAGAAGGATCATATCTTTCATTGTATTAAGCCAACATTTAGAAGGGATATATTCTCCCATGTATACTCAACTTATGAAGAAATAGTATCATGTGTTAATATGTTAAGAAAAGTATTCTCTGAGTCCTATGGCTTTGAAGGGAAGCAAGAGAAGAAAAGGATGGAAGAGGGAAAGATGGATAAAGGTCAGAGGTAAAAAAATAATTTTCCCATATGTGATAACTGTGGAAAGAAACACCCTTGAACTTTCCTTGAGGTAATGGGAGTTTGTTATAAGTGTGGAGAAAAAGGACAACAAGTACGTAACTGCAAGTGTAATAAAAACGTTTCAAATGAACAATGCTTCATCTACAAGGAGTTGGGACACTACGCAAACCGACTTCCAAATCACCAGAGTAATTCCCAAATAATTCTATTGGATAATAATAATGTTATGATACTACCACATATGAGGAGGAATGAATATAGTTCATATGTTGTTATTATAGAATAATGTCATTTGAGTGTTCTATCAACAATGAACTTGTTATAATAATTATAGAGTATATAAGGATTGTACCGCAGTTCTATTTCATTAAAGACTTGAGATTGTGTGGAACCATGAAAAGTGACTTAATAACAGGTTAAATTTTTGGAAAATATATGGTTGATAGAAAGATAAACTATAATATTGTTCTGATACTGAGGCAGTGATTTTGGAATAATACATGATTGATTTGGACAAATTATATTGGATATCATTGATTTACTTGAAACTGATTAATGATTTTTATACTCCATCATTGATGTATTTCACAAAAAATTTTAATAGAAGGAGTATATCTTGTATTATATATGGAATAAGGTATCATTAATGTAATCAATAAAATTTAATAGTAATTCAGGACGTTGCAGTGTTTTAAAAGAATATATGATGAAAGTGATCACATGTTATTACGCAGAAAAAAGGATCTATATTGTGTTTACCTTCCTTATAAATTTTGGACTATGAGTTTGGATAGAAGTATTTTGGATAATTATAGTTTGATATTATTTTTGGATTTCCATAAAAGGACAACCCGGTGGTTGGGCGGAAACCCGTCGCGTCTGGCAAGGCCATGAGACTTGAACTAAAAACCGAACGGCGACAAGGGTGTATCACCTACCACTGGCCCACGTGATGTCTTAGATTGAATAATTTAGTCTTTTTTAAAAAAAATCTAGTAGATGAATTATAATTTTTTTTGAACCCTATGTGAATAGGATAAATAGAATATTATTTTTATGTTCTATTATCTTTTAGAGTGAAAGAAGAGTTTATGGTAGAAATTAGTTATAGGATGGCACTCTACTTATCAAGTATGTATTTTTCTTCTTCTCATATTCTATGAAGAAATTAATTATTATACTTTACTAAAGGGATATTAAAACCAAAAACGTGTTATCCTAATACCATATGTTTTGTTTAACCAGTGGTATTTTAAATCATCAATGATTGATGAATTTAAGGCCCTCATTTTTACACTTGTTTGTGATTGATGACCTCAATCAATACCAATAAATATTTACGCTTTAACTCTAATTATATGTCTCTAATTGCCACCAATGTTCTCCTAATCAGTATCATAATTTGATAGTGACCCTTTCATTTCCCTTTTCCTCTTATTAAGACTAAATTTTATTAACCTAATTTCCGATGTGGGTTTTCCCAAAGGTATTTTCTAAATACAACCTTTTCTTTTCAAAAAATAATTTCAAATTGTGAGGACGTAATTTATTTAATGATGGAATAATGTAACACCCCAAGATTTTATATTACGTTATTTCTTCAATGTAATTCAATTACTCTCAATACACGAAACACTGAGTTCTAGCGCATTATGACTTACCAAACAAGTCGTTCAAAAGCGGTTATGAAAATCATTAATAGAATTTTGAACTTTATATAATACTTATAATTTTAGAATCCATATTATGAGTTTCTTAGACATAATTTAAGAACAAATACATTTTTTTCATTTAAAAGAAGTATTTTTCAAAAAAATGCAATTTTACTGCCTTTTAATGGAGAAGCATTTTTAAATCCAATATTTGATACTTTTATATATTCAATTTGACAAAATAAACTTCTAATATAGAATTGGGACATAATAATATTGTTTAAATAATTTTTTCGTACGTTTCTGAAAACATTCATATTTTTATGAATAGTGAAAATTAATAAATTTTACTTAAAAACAACTTTTTTAATCAAAATAACTAATAGTGATAAATTAAGAATATGAGTGGTTTTAATGTATAATTATAATATATTTTTACCATTTAATACAATTTTTTTCATCGAACATAATTTTACAGTTAAACCAGACATAAACAAGTGTCAATCTTTTGATAGTTATTATTTCATAAAAATACACCTTTTGGTTTTGACAGCGGGAATTAATTTAAATTAATAAATTCAACTTATATGTATTGAATTTGGTAAAATAGACATAATCATTGAATTTGGAATATCATAATTAGATTAGGGTAAATTTTAGCTATTTTTCTGAAATCTTTTAATTTTTCATGAATTGTGAAAAACGCTGAGTTATAGTTTAAAAATGAATTTGTTTTTAAATAATTTTTTATTTTATTTATATTTATTTTATATCAATATATATACATACTACATATATAATTTCACTATAATTAAATGGAGTCGGTTCATAATAATTTTAGATATATAAAAATTTTATTGAACTTTTCATCGTCTTTTACCCACCTTCTAGGAGAATTTGCAAATTCATATAAAACATAATTTTACTGCTTCTGTAAGTGGAATTTAGAAAATCCAAGAGACATAGTTCATATAAAGGATTAAAATGTGGTTCAATAAAATTAAAATATTTTTTGTTGAATATTAACTTTTTACTTTTATTTACCGCAGTTAAAGGTAAATAGGGTAATTCAAGATAAAAAGTATATTATAATAATAAACAAAAATCCTTAAAACTTGTCCTAAACTTATTTTATGAGTCATGGCTGACCATGGGAATCCTTGGGTAGGTTTTGGGACCCCATGGTTCCACTTCAGAGTGATAATGACTTTTTAGATTAATTAATTTAAAGTAAAGACAAAAATGACACAAACAAATATCTTTTTCAAAATTAATTTCTACTTGGGGATATATAAGTTATATTTTCGACTATAAATATTCATTGTAAAGCTAAGAAGATTTCATACATCATGGTATTTATTTCTATAATTTTTAGACATCAAATACATTATTTTATTTATGACATAATGATGATGCAGTAATTACCTTAATAATGAAATATTAAAATAATTGATATTATAAATATCCAAATGAATAAAAATTGAGACTTTTAATGAATTAAAATAATTTTATTGGTTAATATGAAATTTTAGGATTTATTAAATAAATTTTTTTTGAATTAATAACGTTATTAAGACTTTAACAAAAATCAATTATTAGATATTGTCAAAATTGACATAAAGGAGTTTTTAAAACAAATATTATATTATTAATTGATATAATATTCCTAAAAATCTATGGTTCTGACAAAGGACTTATATGATGATAGGTATTTCATTAATTAACCACATTGGGTTCTCTTGGTAGTTTATAGTAAGTTTATAAACCATATAATATAAAAATACAAAGAGACATGGTAAAGGTCAAACTATTTAACTAAGAGTTAAAGGGTAAAATACTGACCCAAACTTGACTAAAACATCTTGGTTTAGTGGTTTTCGACCAACCCCACCTTATAATTTAAATAATCCAGTTTGAAGCCATTATAAATTGAATATGATATTATCATAAAATAATACTTTAAATTTTTTCTAAAGAGCCCCTCCCCCTTATAAAAGGACACCACTTCTAACCAATTTCTCACACCTCTCAATACTTTTGGTTAATCCAAACTATACCCAATTAAGCTCCCTACATCCCTATACTCCTCATAGAATGATTACCTTAGGAATAAGGCACTTCAAGAGTCCTTTTTATTTCAAACCAAAGAAAGTTAACCAAATTAAAGGTAATGATTTCTCTTAGCTTCTTTTCATTTATTTTACTTCTCCAACCCCTGAAATCTTCTTATTATTTTATTTCATAACAAAACCAGATCAAAAATATACTAGGATATTGTTATGAGAATTATTCGAACTACACTTACACACACCTCCATCTAAAGGGTTAAGAACATAATGTTTCTGTGGATGGAAACCAAACGCCTCACGAAACGATGATTGTTCAATTATCTCATACCGCCTCTCATGGTGGCCATTATGATGGAACTATAATTAAATATTATATTTATTTTATTTATTTTATATATAATCTTCTGTAATTCCATTAAATATCATACCATTATTCGTTTCATGTTGTATATATATACAGTAATTTCATTTGAGGATGTGCGGACTACTGCCCCCTCAAAGTGATAAGACTCATTCAGACCATACATGGAACGTATAAAGGATGGTGTTAATGAACATAAGTAACATATATAATATATTATAGTATACTGTAATAATAATATACCTATGTATCATTTGGTTTTGATTCATTTTAAAATGAAAAATGAAATTGAAGTAGTGTTCGTGCGTACGTATGGACTACCGTCTCCACGAACGCGACGAGATTCAATCCCCATCATATCCATTCAATTATAATTCTTATTTTATGATTAAAAATATTGTTTAAGGACTTGATATCGTTCTGGATATGAATAATATACAACCTATCCATAACAAACATGACTTATGTAAAAAAACATATAAAATAAAACGAGTAAGTTAACACCTGAAATGATGATAATACTATGATATTATTAACAAAGAAATGTTAAAAGATCATATATGATTCTTTTATAATATAATATCAATTATTTGACCATTATACATGAGGATAAACTACCCTCAACCAAGTAAAAGTACAAGGTAAGGGGTTTTCATCTCACTCCTTATTCCCGTGAGATTCATGCCATATTTCCACTATTACTTTTTGTGTGGTGTACGTACAAGCCATAATTGTATTCTTTGTGTAATAAAATTTAATTTATGTGTATTTACATATTCATTTTATGATACCTCTTTCATGGGGTGTATGTTTCTTAAGATACCAAATTGGTAAGGGTTAATTCCTCAATCTCCTCATTATCTGAGATTGTTTATGTGTAAGTATTTACTTGTACATTTTTATCATCCAAGTCCATTTTTCAAAAAAATGATTTCAAAATGAATATTTTGAGGATATGTGAAAGGTACTCTTTATCAAGATCGTAATTTTATATGTTTTAATGATTTATCATTCTAAATCTTTTTAATTAATGTTCATGCTTTCAAAATGATTTTAAGGATTTATTTATATGGACATGAATGTTTTGAAATGATAATTATTTTCAAAAGTTTTAAATTTGTATGGGACACTTTGATTCAAAAATCTCTTTTAAATTAATTCCTTTATAATTGTGTGACTTTTCAATTATTTCAAAAATAGGATATTTCTCTCAAATAGTATTGATTTCATCTATGTCATCATCCTTTGATGAATTTTATTCTTATTTTTAGTTGATTTATTATGATACAAAACATTCATATAGTATTGAAGGTTTTTTGATATGTTTGACTATGGATGTGTTATTTTTATACCATTCAATGTTTATGGAGAAAGTATTGACATTCTGTATGCTAGTTTTAATGCGAATGTTTATGTTATGTTTAAACCTGTTCATATGAGGAATCAATTGGACGTAATAAGTGACGGGTGGAGCCCGCTATAGCTCCTCGATGCATCGGTAGGTCTCATGAGACAAACTAGTGTCTTTGCACAAGGCCTTGACAAAATCTTATTTGCAGTCATTGCATGAGGCCTTGACTATGGGGTTATGATAGTCTGGCATTATTCATTCCATCATTATAAAAGTGGTTAGTGATATTGCATGAAATTATTCTACTAGTCAAATATACACCTGAATAAGTAAAAGGAATTATTTTATTTTATTTTTTCCATAGTATGTTGAAATTAAAGGTTAAAAGGTTTTTGTTTTATTTATACATTGCCTTAAATGTTTATGATTATTTATTAAAGTTTCTGCTATATTGTTATCCTTAATGAGCATCTGAGCTCACCCCTTTCTATGTTTTATTTTTCCCAGGATTCCAAGAAGTGTATTGTGATTGATATGAAGGGTTAATCCAAGGGAATAATGGCATTGATAAAGGATTATTTATGTTGTTTTGTATGTTATAATGTGTAATGTAACATTCATTTATATAATCTATTTTCGAATACTTCTAAACCTATCGGTCCTTCGGGACTTGATTCCTTTTAATCAAGACAATGTATTAAAATAATGCACCAACTCTGGATAACTGGGGTTGGGGCATTACAAATGTTTTGCAACCTCTGAAAAAAAAACCTCATGGAATAACGGTTTTAGAGCAATATCAAATTCTTGTGATCAATTTAATGCCTTTTCTAAACTTCTATAAGAGTGATCCATATGAAAAAACAATCGATTACCTATGTTTACTTTTTTCTCCCATGATTCAATTGACAATATGATGTCGGTTGTTCGAAAATTGACCATTATTTAGGCCTCTTATCACTATATCCATATAAATTTCTATATATTGGGATCTTAATTATAATGAAAATAAGAACTCTATGCTATTGAAAAAATTCCATCTAATAAGAATCATATACCCTAATACCATCCTCCTATAAAAGTTTCAAATAATTAGTCAATGGTGACAAGAAAACATCAATATAATTTCTGGGTTGCTTCGGAATATAGATCATTATAATCAACATAACATATTTGTGCTTTATACAAACATCAGGAGTGAGGTTGTAAATTATAAATAAAACAGGCCATGAACTATGTGTTCTACTGAGGGTTCGGTATGGATTCATTCAATATGTGCACAACCCTAGATTGAGATTTATAATTTAATTTCCAAATTTAGGATATTTCTCATAAATTTCCATTCATTGTGGACAATCAGCTGGATGAAATATTTTTCCAACACATATTTTCTCATCAGTATGTAATCTTATCCTTTTATCATCATGTGAATTAGAAGATAATAATTTCAAACGAATGATTATAAGAAGATATAAAAATAACATTGAAGGGATCTTTGTAATCTCTACATCATCCTGTGATATTTCTTTCAACTTATACCGTCATGTCCCACATTTAGGACAATCTGACATAAATACATATTGCTTCCCATATATCCCACAGTCATTTGTAAATATAGGTATTTTCATGTATCCCAATCCTATCAGGCATAATATTTTCTAGTCCCTAAAAAGTGAATCTAGAATATCATTGTCTTTTCGAATAATGTCTTTCAACAATTATATAAACTCTGTAATAATTCTGTCACTCCATCCATTTTTCACCTTTAGGTTAATCAATATTACCACCACTGAAAAAACCGTAAAATCTGTACAACTAGGGTACAATGGTTTTTCAGAATCACTATATGGATGTGCAACTATCGGTTCTAACTCAATTTGTGCTGCTGCAATATCACAAATAATTTCAACAATTCTATCAGAGTTACCATCTTACAAATCATCATCATCATTAGATTTAACATTTTTTTAGTCTAACCATGCCAAATCCAATGGCTATATCTCAGATTAAAACCATGAAAAATAAGATTATCTTTGATCTATCTACTTTTCAACTTCTTCATGTTCAAATATTTTATGATTGAATAGAGAAAATGTATCTTCTTGGAACATTTCGTTTTGAAAATTCCAAAAAGGAACCAACAACATAATCATATTCATTATTCATTTTATGTGTCTTAATCCAACATTGATTCATTATTACCCATATAAAATATCAAAATTTTACGTCTTTTTAATATAAGACAAATATATATTTATATCAAAAATATCATAATTTAAATGTAAAACAATTTGGACATATAAAACAAATATATGGATATTTGGAAAATATATGCACGAAAATGATTTTAAAAAGAAAATATAGTCAGATATTACAGTTTTCAATTAATCATGGATTGTTTCTTCTTATGGTACACAAAGAATACATCTGGGTGCAACTGGATTCCAAATTCAACCTTCTATAAAATATAAATATGATATATAAATATTAAAATATGTATAGATTCATTACTAAAAAGTATAAATATCACAATAATTTGAATACATTGGGATAAACCCTAAACCTGTTGGGATAGAATAACCTAATGGCTTCATACACCGTTTTTATGATGGTCATTGCAATTGCCCTATACCAACGGTTCTTACAGAACTATTGGCATAGACTTCTTGAAGTTAAAATATGACAACAGTTTCAATGAAATAGTTGAGATATAAATATATATTCCAATGGGGTTTCCAAGGGGGTAGGGGTTGTCCTGGGGGGTGGTGGGGGTTGTCCAAGGGGGTAGGGGTTGTCCACGAGGGTAGGGGCTGTCCAGGGTGTCCAAGGTGGTAGGGGGTGTCCAGCGGGGTGGAGACCTATCCAGGTGTGGGGAGGGGTGTCCATTGGGGTGGGGTTTCTATGGGGTGGGGGTGGTGTCTAGGGGTCAGGGGGTTATCCAACCCCCTATCCCATTGTACCCCCCTGTGGACACCCCCTGGAGAACATCACCACCTTGTACAGCCCCCCCCCAAACCACACCTCCACCCCTTAGGACACCCCCACCCCTGGATAACCCCACCCCTAGATACTCAAACCCCCCATTGATAGCCTAGTCAACCCTGGACACCACCCCACCCCCTGGACACCCCCACCCCCTACCCCCTTAGATACCCCCTCGACTCCCCGCCCCCTGGACACCCCCTCAACCCCTGGATTGCACCCCACCCCCTGGACACCCCTACAACCTTGGAATGACCCCTCTCCCATGGTCACCACCCCCGCCCCCATGGACACCCCCTGGACACCACCACCCCTTTGGACACATGCCACCCCCACCCCGCTGGATAACCCCACCCCTAGACATACCCCTCTCATCCCTCTCCTGATCCCCCCTAGAAAGTACCCACACCTCTAGATACCCCCTCCCCCTTGACATCCACCACACCTCTGGACACCCCACCCCCTTGGACACCTCGAAGACACCACCACCCCCTTGGATAGACTCCTCCTGCACCCCTCGGGATAGCCTCCACCCCCACCCCCAAACACCCCCTGGATAGCCTCCACCCCTCAGGACAACCCCCCACCCCCACCCCCTTGGACCCCCTGGACACCCCCCACCCCTGGAGAACCATACCCCCTTTAGACATCCCACTCACCCCATAGACACCACCCCCACACCCTTGGACACCCCCACCCACTGGACACCACCCCCCACACCCTACCAACTTGGACACCCCTTGATATCCCCCACCCCCAGGACAGCCCCCTCACCCCCTGGACACCACCCCCTTCCCCTTGTACACCCCTACCCCCTTGGAATGTCCCCTCACCCCTTAGACACCACTGACACCCCCTCATACACCCCTAAGACAGCCCCCATGCCTCTGGACAACCCCCACCCCCTTGGACACCCCCAGGACACCACCACCACCTTGGACAGCCCCCACCCATCTAGACATCCCCCCCTAGACAGCCCCCCCCCCAACCCTATGGACAGACCCCCAACCACTGGACAACCCACACCACTCGGGATATCCCCCCACCACCTTGGACACCCCCTGTACACCACCACCCCTTGGACAACCACCACCCCCTGGACAGCCTTCAAACCCCTCTGAAAACCCCCATCCCCTAGACACCCCCACCACCTGTACACCCCCTACACCCTTGGATAGCCCACTCACCCTAACTGGACACCATCCCCCACCCCCTTCCACCTTGGACTCCCCCATGCACATCCCCCACCCCTCAACTACCCCCTCACCCCAAGACACCAACCCCACCCCCTGGACACCCCTACCCCTTGAAAATCCCCATCACCGCCTTGGACACCACCCCACCCCCTTGGACACCCCATGGACATCACCAACACCTTGGACATCACCTCCACACCTATGGATAGCCGCACACCACTGGACACCCCCCGAATCTTCTAGATAGTCCCCACCCCTGTACAACCCCCACCCTAATGGACAGACCCCACCCCATGGACAACCACCATCACTCTAGAAATCCCCACCCCCTTGGACACCCCCTAGTCCCCACCAACCCCTTAGAGAGCCACCCTCCTCTGGACTTCCCCACCCCCTGGGATAGCCCCACCAACCCTCTGGACTGCCCCCCCCCCCATGGAAACCCCATGGACAACACCAACCCCATGGACAACCCCCCACCAACTGGACAGGCCCCAAACCCCTCTGGACATCCTCCACCCCCAAGACACCCCACCCCCTAAACACCCCCTACCACCTTGGACAACACACTCACCCCTAGACAAAACCCTCTCCCCTAGACACCCCATAGACACCACCCCTACCCCTACCCCCTTCGACCCCCCTGGACACCCCCACCCCCATGGACAACACCTCACCCCTGAAACCCCCCATCCCACCCCACCCCTTGTACACCCTTAACCCATGGTAATCCCCCTCACCCCCTAGACACCACCCCCAACCACTATACACCCCTACCCCCTTGGAATCCCCCTCACCCTGTGGACACCACCCCCACCCCCTTGGATACCCCCTAGACAATACCACCACCTTGGACACCCCCACCCCTCTGGACATCCCCCCAACCCCTGGACATCCCCCACCCCTCTTGATATCCACCACCCCCTTAGACATCCCTTGGACACCACCAGACACCCCAGCCCCCTTGGAAAATCCCCTCACTCCCCTAGACACTACTCCCATCCCTTGGACATCACAAACCCCATGTACATCCCCCCAACCCCTCTGGACAACCCCACACCCCCAAGACACCCCCAACCCTATCGAAAGCCCCCAACCCTAGACTGCCCCTCACCTCTGGACATCCCCATCCCTAGGGCAAACCCCACCCCTCTAGACAGCACCCCAGCCCCTTGGACACCCCCTAGACAACAAACCTTTAGACACCCCCACCCCTCTATATCCCCCCCCCCCCCCGGACTACCCCCACCACACTGGATATCCCCCCTTAAATCCCCCCTCCCCACAAACCTATGGACACCCCCACCCCTAGACACAACCACCCCATTGGAAAAACCCCACCCCCTGGACAACCCCCACCCCACTAGACACCCCCACCCCCTGGAAACCCCCTACCCCCTTGGACATCCCACTCACCCCTTGGAAACACCCCCACCCCTGAGACCCCAACCCAATTGGACAATCATCTCACACCCCTGGACAACACCCCCACTACCTGCACACCACCCCTACACCCTACTCCCTTGGACCCCCCAGGGACACCACCACCCCCCCCCCCCCTGGACAGCCCCCTCACCCCTGGAACCCCACCACCCCACCCCACCCCCTAGACACCCCTACCCTCATGGTAATCCCCTTCACCCCATGGACATTCCCCCACCCCATATACACCCCTACCCCCTTTGAATGCCCCTCACTCCAGGGACACCACCCTCACCCCATTGGACACTCCCTGGACTCCACCAAACCCTTGGACTACCCACCCCTCTGGACAGCCCCCACCCCCTAGACAACCCTCACCCCTCTGGAATTCCCCCACCCCTCTAGACACCCTCTGGACACCACCACCCCCTTGGAAAACACCCCCCCCCCCCCACACACACACACACCTACCCTGGATCCCCCCCCCCCCCACCCAACCCTTGGACAACCCCGACCCCTCTGGACTTCCCCCCACCCTCTGGACATCCCCCAACCCTCTGGACATCCCCCCCCCCATTCCCTTGGACACCACCACCCCCTTGGACAGCCCCCCTCCCTTGACATCCCACAAAACCCCTTGGATACCCCCTAACACCCCCACTCACATGGAAAAACCTACTCCCTTAGACTACCCACTAACCCCCATGGACTCCACAACCCACCACCTAGACAACCCCACCCCCTAGAAACCACCCCACCCTTACCCCCTTGGACTCCCCTGGATATCCCCCAGCCCCTGGATAGCCCCATCACCCCTAGACACCACCCTCACCCCCTGGATTCACCAACACCCTTGGAAATCCCCCTCCCACCCTAGACACCACCCCACCCCCTTGGACAACACCACCCCCTTGGACATCCCCCACCCCTCTAGACTTCACCCACCCCAGGACACCCCAACCCTCAAGAAAACCCCCACCCCCTTGACCGCCCCCACCCCTCTGGACGTTCCCCACCCCAGGATAAACCCCACCACTCTAGACAGCCCCCCAGCCCCTAGGACATCCAACTGGACTCCACCCCCTTCGACAGCCCCCCCCCCCATATATCCCCCACAACTTGTAACAGCCCCCCCCCCCCCTCCTCGGGAAAGCCCCCCACCACTGTGGACACCCGAAACCGCTTGGACACCCCCTAGACACCACCACCCCCTTGGATATCCCCCACCCCCTAGACTGCCCCAAACCCTTCTAGATAGACCCCACCCCCTAGACACCACCACCCCTGGACACCCCCTACCCACTTGGACATCCCACTCTCCCCCTGGACACCACTCCCACCCCTGGACCCCAACCCCACACCATACCCCATTGTACACCCCCTGGACACCACCCACCCCCCTAGATAGGCCCCTAACCCCCTAGACCCCCCACCCCCAAGACGTCCCTACCCCATTGGAAAGCCCCCTCACCGCCTAGACAGCACCCCCACCCCGAAGACGTCCCTACCCCATTGGAAAGCCCCCTCACCGCCTAGACAGCACCCCCACCCCCTTGGGATCCCCCCTCCCACCCCTCTGGAAAACTCTCACACACCATGGACAGCCCCCCCCCCCCCCCAATATTTGGACATACCCCCACCCCCTATACAGCCCCCACCCCTATTGACAACCCCCCTCCCCACCACCACCCCCTGGACAACCCCCACCCTACTAGGCAGCCCCCCAGCACCTGGAAAACCCCACCCCTTGACACCCCCTACCCCTTGGACAACCCACTCACCCCTAGACATCCCCATCCCCTAGAAACCCCTAACCCATTGGACACCCCCACACCCCCAGGACACCACCCCCACCCCCTTTGACATATCAACTGCTTTGGACACCCCCAAACCCCACAGGACACCACCACACCCCCTTTGAAACCCTTCAGACACCCCCAACCTGGACATCCCCCACCCCCTGGAAAACCCCTATCCACTTGTACAGCCCCCACCCCCTTGGAAACCCCTTATACGAGCTCGCAAAAATGATAAAACATAGAAAAATCATAAAATTGCATGATATCACTTCAATTGATTATTTTACAAGAAAATAATTTATCATGGAATAGATTAACACTATAAAACATACTATGATAGCATGAAAAAAGATAGAAACATAGTATCACAAAAAAAATTAGGACATCCCAAAAAATATAAAAATTTAACTGAGTCGTGTGGGGCTTACTGGAGTGTTTCGAGTCGATCTGATAGATCTAGTGATAATAAAGACGATGAATGATGTTAGAAGAACGAGGCTAGAGGGAACAACTTAGAAGAATACTTTCTAGTGTTTCCATATAAAAGAGACAAGTCATAGGTCTCCCGATTAATGAAATCAGAATTACTGAATATAGGGCACGATCAACCATTTAAAACGTTTATCACATCAATTTTTAATAACTGATGTGTGGAAATAAATTTTTGTTTTTGATAATTTTGGTTATTTAAAAACTGACTTAGAAAATTACTTAATGCGACAGTTATTTTATAACTGATGTTATAAATGGCGCTTTATCAGGTCAGTTCTATTATAACTGACGTGATAAATTGCCGAGATTTTTTTATCACCTCGGTTATAAAATAACCTACGAGATTATGTTACAAGATTCGATATGTCACGTCGGTTATTTTATAACTGACGTGATAAAGCTAATATCGGTTTCTTTTACATGAGCTATAAAATAATTGACGTAAAAAAGGATTTACATTGATTTATCACATCAGTTATTGTACGGACTTGATAAATCGATTTTTACAGTTTTTCGCATCGATTACATAGAACCGACATGTTCAATTTGGATGTGGAAAGAGTTTTTTGCACTAATAAATTTATATTATTCTACTTCCCATAATTCCTAATTAATTTTTAATAAATAATTTGCAATGAAGAAAAATTAATAAATTTTAAAAAATAACCAAACTGGTCCATTTATTTTTAAATAACCATAAACCAAATCATTAAAAGATTTTTCAAATAATACTTTTCATCAATTACCAAAAATATTTTCATAAGAGTGAAATAATACAGAATTGATATTTATTTTCTACCTCAAGAATAATTCGATTAGTCTATTAAATAATTGTATTTTTTAAAATTGATGAATTAGTTATTTATTGGGAATAACAATTTTATAACATCAATGGGGATGTAGTTAAGCCACTTTGACCAAGAATTTATTTCAGAAGGGAAATTGGGCATTTTTTACTATTATCAGAATTTTAACATAAAATAATTGATGAATCAATAAGTGGGAAATATTGGAAAAAATAAATACATAATGAACTCAACAAATTCTAGTGGAATCATGTTTAGTAATTAGTTAAATTACATAATGATGAGTTTTTAATATGAGTAAAATGGGATATCTAGAACACGTGTGGTGAAAAAGGAATAATACTTATAAATAAATATATATTTGTTTTAAAAGGATAAAATCAAAAGGAGGAACTAGACTTTGATGAAACATATTAATCAGTATCAAAATAATATTCTATTCATATTTTTCTAACACATGAATCACTAATTAATTTCAAAATATTTCAAATAAATGTGAAGTTTTCATTCAATAAATGGTATTTTTAGGAGGAGGATTATGTGGAAGAACACCTTTTTTGAATATAAAAAATATCTGAAACATTTTTTAATCAATGTAAGGAAAATTATGTATATAAAAAACATAAATATCATGTTATTATTGTTTTACAATTATTCGTTATAAAATTATTATAAGGGATTTGGTCATCCAAAAGACTTTATTGAAGAAGTTTCTAAAAAACATCATTTGTTAAATTTTTCTGATTCTATTATATTTGGTTCAACTAAAAATTATTTAACTAAAACTATTCATTATCAAATGAATATCAAGTTAATAATGAGCCTGTTGGGAGAACATATATATTTTTTAAATGATCATCTGTCATAAAAACTAGAAGTAAAATATTTATATCAAATTTTTAATAAAATATCTTTTTCACTGATTTACATATGAAAATAAAACGGTAATAGTATTCCTATTATAAAAAAAATTGATAGATATTTATTTATTTAAGAAATAATTTGACCAAAAGTTAATAAGTGGAATTACATGTTTGTTACTATATTGAACAACTAGTTATAAAAAATTATTTTTCTCTATATACTAATGCATAATATATCATAAAATATTTCTGATTCTAATACTAATATTGTAAAAATACTTTATCATTATCTTTAGAGAAATATGGATTAATCTTGTTTTAATATTCTAGAAATTATATTTGATCTATTTTTTTCTATTGTAAAATTTGGAGATGTTTAAGAGATATGAAATTTACATCCAAAACTTTTCAATTCATTGGATAAGTTATAGAGTTTTTTCCTTATAATAAATAATAGTTTGTATAACATTCCACTACTGAAGAAAAATATGTCATAGTAATACATTGCTATTTTCATTTTTCTGGGGATGCAAGAAACACTCACTCATTATGGATTGTGATTTAGAAAAACACAAATATTGTGTGATAAAATAAGTTCCATTGTATTAAGACAACACCTAGATCACCTCTATTTAGAAAATAATTAATATATAAGAATCCATTTCCATTTGGATCACTGAAAAAATGGATATAATTTAAAATACATCAAAATGGATGAAAGACTTTCTTATATTTTTAAAAAATCCCATAGTTATTATAGATTATAATATTTGAATAGTAGATAGGAATGGTCAACATTTAATGATCATCAATATTTAAATTTTGGATACCAGTGTTCATATATTAATTAAATCCTATTAATAGGTGAATTAAATGTGTGTTTTATACTCCAAAATATTTTATTTTTTATAATTTTATTATTTTTTTCGTATTGTAATTGTTTACTGAAGAAACTATATTTTTACTACATTTTGGAATAAAGTAAATTTTTTGTTTCGTATAAAAATATATTTTAACCAAAAATAAAATTGATTAATAAATTTAGTTATGTATAAAATTATAGTTTTCACAATTCCATTAGATCCAGAAAAAAACAATTCAATAACTTTTCAAATTCAATGTATTTTTTTATTTCCTAAAAATTAATCTTTTCGAAAAAAAATTATAACCCAAGAAGAACTGTAAATTTCAATGAAATTGTATTGAAGATATAAAATTTATTATTTAAAAGGATATAATTAATAATCAATTTTATTTAATAATATTTTAATTATATTATTTGTTTTTTATATTTTTAATATTCATAATTTTTTGGAAAATAAATAATATCAATAATATTTATACATAAAAACATTTATAAATGAATTATAAAATATATCATTTTTTTGGAAAAATCATCATTATTTAGAAAATTGATAAAATTTAATGTGAGATGTAAAACTTGAAGAAGTCAAATTGTCACCCCATGTATATAAATATTCATTTGGGTCAAAAATTTCCTAATCAATTTTGTAAACTATTGAGGACCCTCAACTTTGAAATTAATGGCAATTCAAATACATTAGAACTCTTCCGATTAGATATTGATTCATCTAATCATTATTCTTTAGTAGGTTATGTTTTTATTATGTTGAATTCATAATACATTGAAAATAGGGAAGTGGTGGGAGAAATATTAATAAAAATAAGTATTATGATAAGAAATATTCTTTTTGGAAATAGGTAATTCATTTTTTTTGGTAAATAGTATGCGTAGTAAAAGAAGACATTAATCATTACTACCCAAAAAATATTATATAATGTCAATTATCTGTTGAAGTTAGAAATTAAAATTAATTAGATGTAATCAGTTTAAAACTATTTATCATACGTGTATAGTAAACATACAATAATATCTTGACTTCATTGACATGTGATTGTTTTTAGAAGCATTTCTAGTATGTCAAATGCTTCCAGAAAATATGTGTACATTTAGAAATGTACATTATAACTATTATTTTTTTTCTATTTTGAGAATTTTAAGTACCTTTTTAATTTTAAACTAGATGCATTTGTAGTTTTTTTCTCAATGCATGTATATTTAAAATCATCAAATAGTGACATAGAAACTCTAGTGGTTATATAGATATTTTTTAAATGGAATTTAGCATGAATAAGTGGAAGATAAATTGGGAAATATATCTTTTCCTATCAGTTGAAACTATAATGAAAATCAAGAGTAAATTATAAATTCTTTAAATTTTTTTTTAACAGATATGATGTTGGTAAACATCATTTTTATGATGTGAACTACAAATTAAGTTATATTAATTCAGGAAAATATCACAACAACTGGTGAGAAAATTGTTTTCAATATGAGTGTTTTTTTGTTTTAGCACATAATATATATGAGGAAGAATCATATAGAGGTGTGTCAAAAGATTATTTTTAGAACATAAAGATAGAGATAAAGAAAAAATTAAATCATTTTCATGTCCTCCAAGGCCATTTATTAAAATTAGAAAAGTGACTAAAGAAGCACATAATGAATTGATAATGAGAAATGATGAAAAAATGAATGTAGATCTATTATTTGGTGTAACCTAGAATTAGGCATTAGTATTTAAATATATAACTAATGAAAAATTTAAATATGTTGAGAAGAAATGAAAACAAATGTAAAATCTTAAGGATGATAAAATAGTTGATATCATAATTAATGGTTTCAAAAGGCCACGTGGATATTCTTCAATTAATATATAGGATCAAAAAATAATTATTTAAATTTACCCTTTATGAGTAGTCTGGTAGATTTATCCACTATTTTTTATTCCACAGTCCATATCATTAAAATAACTGGATGTATCTTATCCGGTTATATTATTTATTGAGAAATGTATCCCCAATGAATTTAAAGCTAAATAAATTATATTTATAAATAATTTTGGGATTAATAGATCTATGTAGAAATAATGAAATTTTGATTTAATAAGTAAATATATTTTTTTAATACATTATGAATATAAAATGGAAGAATATTTGAGAGATATATTTTTAGAATAGATATTAGTGGAAGAATAAGAAATTGAAAAGATTAATAATGAATGAACATCCATTGAAACTCAACCAGAAAAGGATCTTAATATTGTTGTTTATGAGAAATATTAGAGTTATGTAAAAGATGATGAAAAATGTAGTGATGAACTAGTGTATCATATTTATAAGATAGAGATTAAAACATAGATATGATATCTATTATTGAAGGAGGAATTAACAATGAAAAATAAAAAGACAATGTTGTTTTCATTATAATAACTTCATGAAAATGATTGAATGATTACTCATCTAACAAAATATTTTATTAGTAAAATATTTCATTCTAATGAATGGATTATAGGTGTAACACTCCATGATTTCATAGTATGTTATTTTCAAATTAATTCAATAACTTGCACTACACGCAACACTGAGTTCAAGCGTACCACTACTTACCAAACTAGCCATTAAAAAGCGGTTATAAATAGTATTAACTTAATTTTGAACATTATATAATCCATATAATTTTATAATCCATATTATCAGTTTCTTAGACATAACGTAAGAACAAATTCAATTTTTTCAGATAAAAGAAGTATTTTTCAAAAAAAAGAAATTTCACTACTTTCTAATGGAGAACCATTTTTAAATCCAATATTTGAAACTATTATATATTCAATTTGACAAAATAATCTTCTTCATTAGAATCGGGACATAATAATTTAGTTTCAATAAGTTTTTTCTATTTTTTTGATAACTTTCATATTTAGGCAAATAGTGAAAAATACTATATTTTAACTGAAAACAACTTTTTTAATCAAAATAAATTATATTGTTTATTTATACATTTTAATGGTTTGGAAGTATAATTAGATTATATCTTTACTATTTAATATCGTGATGGTGATTGTATGTAATTTCACTTTGTAAATGGAAAAAAACAAGTGTCAATATTTTGATAGTACTTATTTCTTAAAAATATGCTTCTTGGATTTGATAATAATGAATTAATTTTAAATTAATTAATGAAACTTATATGTTTTTAAATTGTTAAAATAGAATTAATTTTATAATTCTAAATATCAAAATTATCTTATGGTGATTTTTTTGGTATTTTTATTAAAACAAACAATTTTTTATTATTAGTGAAAACAATGAGTTATTGTATTAAACCGACTTTTTTATTTAAATAATTATTTATTTTATTTAAATTTATTTTAGGTTAAAATATATAAATAATATCTATATAAATTAAATGTAATTCATTAGAGTCGGTTTATAATAATTTATGATTTATTAAAATTTTATCGAACTTTTCACCATCTTTTACCCACCTTCTAAGAACATTTGCAAATTTACATAAAACATAATTTTACCACTTCTATGAGTTGAATATAGAAAATAAAAGATAAAAAGTTAATATCAAGGTGTAAAATTTTGTTCATTAAGATAAAAATAATTTTGGGTGAATATTATCTTTTTACATTTATTTATCGAGGTTAAAAGTATATAGGGTAATTATGGATAAGAATGATATTATTATTATCCTAACACATGAGCTAATTATATTAGATAAATTTAATTCGGCCAAAAACAACCTTATTAATAAATATTACCCTTTATGTCTACTTGTATTAGATTAATAAATTTATAATTATTTTATTTAAAGAAGAGTTAAAACAGTTAAAATAATAGATTAATAACTAAACCATTTTTAATATAAGGTTATCCATAAGATAAATTATACTGTAAATATTCATTACAAAGCTAATAATATTTCCTCTATAATGGTACTTTATTTATTATTTTTATAGATTAAATAATTAAAATTATTAATGACACAATGAGTATGCAGTAATTACCTTATTAATGAAATAATCAAATCAATGGTATTATAAATATTAAAATAAATATAATTTCAATTTTTTTATGACATACACGAATTTTTTAGGTGAATATTACATGATAGTATTGATTCAATGTATTTTTTTTAATTAATAATTCTACTATAATTTATTCAAAAAACAAATACCAAAAAGTGTCAAAATTGACTTAAATAGTTTTTAAGACAAATATTATGTTATTAATTGATATAACAATCTTAAAAATGTAAGGATTAGACAAAAGACTTATATAATAATATATATGTCAATAATGAACCAATTGGGGTTCTATGGAATTTTATAGTATTTTTATTGACCATATAATATAAAATTACAAAGAGACATGGTAAATGTCAAACTATTTAACTAAGAGTTAAATCTTAAAGTTAAGGTTAATATGGTTACCGAAACCTGTGTAAAACCTATTTGTTGAGTTTTTTTCGACCAATCCTCACCATATATTTTAAATATTAAATTTTGGTGCCATTATAAACCGAAAATGAATTTATTATAAAATATTATTTTAGGTTTTTACTAAGGTGCCCCTCACCCCTCTTATAAAAGGGCACTTCCCCTTCTATCAAATTAACACCTTTAAAGCCATTTTTCTCGGCCAAAATCTACTAAAATATCCTCCCAACTATCCAACCTTTAACCTAGAGGCCTTTCATTGGTCATAAACTCAACTTAATAATCTCTTTTGATCAAGTAAAAAGGAAGAACTCAAAGAAGATGTTATGATTTCATCACCCTCTTTCATGTTCTCTTATTCCTTCACATACACTTTCTTTGTTGTTTCAATTATTAAACAATAACTATAGTATCATAAATATAATTTGATGTTATTATAAATATTTTACTACTATATTCATTATTCTATCCATCTTATGAATGATAATGTCACCATGTGTGCGTACGTAAGACTTACCATCTCCACGCCGTGGTGTAATTTGTTATTCAACACTATGTTATTGGATGGATATAATGATGACTAATATGAATATAAATAATGAAAATAACATTCTAATTTATTTTTTAAATTAATATTCCATCCACTTCCACACATTTTAGGAAATGATATTGTCGCTGGTGCGTATGTACGGATTACCGTCTCCACGACGCGATGAGATTCATTTCAACGTTCACCATTCATCGACGATTATAAAAATATATATTACTAATAAGTATGTAATATATGAGATAATAATACTACTTGAGATATACATATATATATATATACTTACATATATCTAATTCACTTTTTTCTGTTAAATACGATATGAAAACGGAAACATCGTTTATGCGTACGTACGGACTACTGTCTCCATAAATGGTGTTTTATATTTCATATATATTTCTATTATACATATTTATATTCTAAATATATATGATATATAAATCATGTTTTATATTCTATAATTATTTAAATCTTGATCTAAGTGATACAATCAAGAGTAACATGTTAAAACATGTACAATAAAAAAAGTGATTATTACCCGAAATGTTAATTTAACATGGAAATTATTATTAAATGGGTAGTATAAAGTATTAAATGAATCATGTATAATGTCATTAATATTAATATTGTTCTATTATAATTTAATAATATACTACTATCTTCATACTAGAGTTTAAACATACCCTCAAATAAAGTAAAGTGCAAGGTAAGGGTTAATTCCTCAATATCATTATTATATGAGGTTGTTTTTGTGTAAGTATTTATTGGGAAATTTTAATCAACCATGTCCTTTTTTTATAAAAATAATTTTAAAATTAATATTTTAAGGATTTTTGAAAGTTATTCTTTATCAATATCAAAAGTTTAAATGTTTTAAAGTCTTATCTTTCTAAATATTTTTAATTAATGTCCATGTTTTCCAAAATGATTTTAAGGATTTATGTATATGGACATTAATGTTTTGAAATTATAATTCTTTTCAAAATATTAAAAGTGGTATGGGACAATTTGATTCAAAAATATCTTTTAAGTTACTTTGATTATAAATGTTTGACTTTTAAATGATTTTTTATAAAGGATATTTTTCTCAAAATGTTTTACTCAACAATTTTAACAATGTCAGCATCCTTTACTGGATATTATTTTTGGTTGAGGTTGATTTATTATAATAAAATCTTCCATATCATATTGAATGAGTTATAATATTCTTGACTGTGGATGTTCTATTTTTATACCATTCATGGTTTATGGTTAATTTATTGACATTTCGTATGCTAGTTTTAATATGAATTTTTATGTTAGGTTTCAACTTTTTCATATGAGGAATGCAGTGGACTTAGTAAGTGATGGGTGGAGCCCGCTATAGATCCTCGATGGAACAGTAGGTCTTAGGAGACAAACTAGTGTCATGGAAAAATTCCTTGACCAAGCTATTATTTGTAGTATTGGCACAAGGGCTTGACTATGTGGTAATGATGTTCGGCGTAAGGCAATCCCTCATTATGAAATTAGTTATTACATTTGATTATTCTCCTCATTTAATATCCATGTGCATGTTTATAATGTATTGTTTGAATTATTATTTTTTCATATTATGTTCATGTTTATGTTTAATATGGCTGTTGTTTTTATCAAAAATCATTCCTTAAATGTTTATAGCATCAGCTAAATTATTTACCCTTACTGGGAATCTGAGATCACTCATTTATTATGTTTTATTTTCCTAGGATTCTAAGAGGTGTATTATGATTGATATTCCGGATTATGATACAGGGAATAATGGCGTTCTCAGAGAACTATTTTTTTATTGTATGTTATAAAGTGTAATGTAATGTTCATGTATGAAATATATTTTCAAATACTGCTAAACTGATTGGCCTTTTGGGACTTGATTCCTTGGAATCATGCCAACGTATTAAAATAATGCACCGACTCTGGAAATATAGGGTCGAGGCATTACAGTTCGTATCAGATGAAGTTTTTCATTAACCTTGGAAACTAGATTTAAATAAACTATGATTAGAGCACATTAGCCTAATATAGACTTTGATGATTAATATAAGATAACTTCTTATAATTTGGGTAATGTAGATATTTTGTGATTTTACCAAGAAAATACATCCATGTCAGGATACGAGCAGGTAGAGGCGACTCTAGAACAGATGTACCTAGGTGTAAAACCCAAAAACACTTCATTGAGCTAGACTCGAACGGGAATTGGTACACGAAAACAGGCCTTGCTGCACTCTAGGTTATGACACTCCCATGTGATATGCTTAGGATAATTCTCATTTTCATTAAAAATCATAATGAAGGGTTTATGAGTATATACGACCTCAATGAAAACATTTTTATGGATTATATCCATAAACTGTTCAATTTATGTTAGGTATTTTACAAGTTTGGAATTATTCTTTTCATTTCATAAACAAACCTAGTGTATGCCATTTTATAGAAATGGTTCCCATTAGAAGGAATGGGACCTTCAGAAATACGTATGATCCAAAGAGTAGGAAAGACCATATATTTCACAGTATTAAGCCAACATTTAGTAGGGAAATAGTCTCCAATGTATTCTCAACATATAAAGAAATAGTATCATGTGTTAATAAGATATGTTAAGTATTCTATTAGTCCTATGTATTTTAAGGGAAGCAAGAGAAGAAAATAATGGAAGAGAGAAATATTGATAAATGGAAGAGGGAAAAGAAGGATTTTCCAATATGTGATAGATATGGAATGAATCGCCTTTGTAAATGATTGAATGGAATGGGAGTTTTTTATATGTGTGTAGAAAAAGGACAACAAGTACATGATTTCAAGGGTAAGAAAATGTTTTCAAATGTAAAATGCTTAATTTGCAAGGCATTGAGACACTATGTGAATCAATGTCCCATTTATAAGAGTTTACAGAAAATGATGTTATTGGATAATAATCAAGTTATCATACTACCTCATATGAAGAGGAAAGAATAGTGTTCTCATGTTGTTATTATAGAATTATTTCTTTTGAGTGTTGTATCAATAGTATACTGGTTACATGAATTATGGAGATAAATAAGGATTGTACGGGAGTACTATTTTATTTAGGATTTGATATAATATGGTTCTAAGAAAGGTGACTTAATAGTAAGATACACTTTTGGTAAAATACATGGTTGAAGGAAAGGTAATACTTAATATGGTCTTGATAATGAGGTAGTGATTTTGGAATAAGAGTTAGTTTATTTTGAAAAATTATATTAAATATTCTTGACTTCCTTGAAACTGATTAATGATTTGTATATACCATCATTTTTGGAGGTTAGATGTTTTTTTTTTGATAGAAGGAGTATATCTAGTATTATATAAGGAATAAGGAATCATGATTGTAATCAATATGCTTGTATGGTAATTCAGGATGTTGCGGTGTTTTAAATAAATACCTGATGAAGGAGTTCACATTGTATTACCTTGCAATAAGGATCTGTTGGAACCATGGTCATCTATGCATCAATTGGAGTATGGATTGTGTTTGTTGTCAGTCCTCAGAGGATGTTTAGAATCTGTGCTAGTAATGTACTCATACAGGTCAAGCATATAACATTATTGAAGGTGGCACCATTTTCCAGTGTTTTCCAAATTTTTGGACCTCAAAATTGGCAAAAGGAGAAAATAGTGTTTTTTTATAAGGACTTGCGCGCCATATATTTGTCGCACAAGTGACTTGCGCGCCGAGAAAGGACGTGAGCACTGGTTCCTAGTAGGATTGGAAAGTTACACGCCATATGTTTTTCAAGATCATAACTTCAAAATATGGCAAAGGAAAGTGGGTCACCCAAGTCTTGGTTTGGTCGCGCAAGTGAGTAGCGCGTCAGAGGTTTGGGCGGTTGGAGTTGCTCGCCGGAACATGCACGCCGAGATGAGGCTTGCGCGCCACCGCTCAGGGTGTCCAGTTTTCCTATAAATAGAGGACTACCCCTCCTCACTTGAAAAAAATATGAGACTTAGAAAAAATCATATCACCTGTCGCGCAGGTGTAGTGGTCGCGCAAGTGGTGGTGGGTCGTGCAAGTTGAAGTTGTGCGACAGTTGTTAGTTGTACATCCAAGGTGCATTGGGAAAGAAAGGGGTTGAGTCATGCTAGTTTGAAGTTGAATAAGTGAGTGGTGTGCAAGTGGTTGAGGTTGAATTGCATGCCAGTTTGGACTTGCATGTCGAGACTTGGGTGCCGTCTTGAAACTTGCACTCTGGTCTCGGAGAAGTGTGCAAGGTGTTGTTGAAGTATGCCGATCTTTTTGGAGCTGCGCGAAAGTTGGAATATTGCCTGATACCTTCGGTGAAAAGTGAGATTATTCTACGGGTGAGAATTATACTTCAATAGATCATCTACATACAACATAGGATTCATTATTTTGTAATTATTATGGGACCTTCACGTCTATAAACTGAGTGGGACTTCACCAATGGCAGTGATCAAGGGGGAGTCAACGGGAGAGACCCAAGGGATGTAGTGTGATATCCCTGATCTTTTGTAATGGAACTAAGACAGAGACAGAGTGACTCTTCCCAAACCATTGTAATCCACATCTAGTGATGAATAGTGGAATTAGGTATGACCAGCAACTTGTCGGTGTATGCTCCTTGGACGTAGCCCATAGCGGTGAACCAAGTAAAAATTGATGTTTCATCTCTTTTCATGTGAATGTTTCATTGCTGATCATATCCATCAAATAGGTTTAACTAGTTCCTACCAACGCGGGAACAAGATCTTAGTTTTTAAATGAAAAATTTGTCACCATGATTCACCCCTTCCCATTCAGGGTGTCCTGGTGTCCTACAGGATCCTCATTGTGTTTAACTTCTTTATAAATTTTGGACTGAGAGTTTGGATATAAGTATTTTGGATTAGTCCAAATGATGTAATGGATTAAGATTGAAATTGGATACTATTTTTAAGGTTATTTTTGGATTTCTATAAAACGGACAACCCAGAGGTTAGGAGACAACTAATCGCATCCGGCAAGGCCGTGAGACATGAACCCTCAACCGAATAGAAACAAAGGTGCATCACCTACGACTGAACTATGTAATGTGCTGGTTTCTATAATTTAGTTTTTTTAAATAGTCTGACAATTTAATTATAAATTCATTATTTTTGGAACCTTATATGATTTTTATTAATAGAATTTTTTTTGAAATCATTTTGAGTGAAAGATGAGTTTGTGGCAGGAATTTTTTGAAGGATGAAACTCTGCTCGTCATGTATATATATATATATATATATAAATTTTTTCCTCTTATTAAGAATAAATTTAATTAAAACAATTTCTGATGTGGGTTTGACCACAAATGTATTTTCTATTTTCAACCTTTTATTTTCGAATTAAATTTTCAAATTGATAGGACGCAATTTATTGGTGTAGGAAAGAATGTAACACCCCATGATTTCATAGTATGTTATTTCTTAAAAATAATTCATTAACTAGAACTACATTCAAAACTAAGTTCAAGCGCACCACGACATACGAAACTAGCCATTAAAAAGAGGTTATGTATAGTATTAACTGAATTTTAAAATTTATATAATCCTTATAATTTTAGGATCCGTATTATGAGATTACTAAACATAATGTGAGAACAAATACATTTTTCAGATAAAAGACGTGTTTTTCAAAAAATGGAATTTACTGCCTTTTAATGGAGAACCCTTTTTAAATACAATATTTTTATCTTTTATATATTCAATTTTACAAAATAAAATTCTTCTTTAGAATCGGGACATAATAATTTAGTTTCAATAAATGATTTGATGATTTTCTGATAACTTTCATATTTAGGGGAATATTGAAAATTACTATATTTTAAATGAAAACAAGTTTTCTTATCAAAATAATTTATACTATTTAATTATACATTTTAATGGTTTGGAAGTATAATTAGATTATATTTTTACCATTTAATCCAATGATGTTCATTGTATATAATTTCAATTTGAAATTGGACATAAACAAGTGTCAATCTTTTGATAATTATTATTTCTCAAAAATATGCTTCTTGGTTTTAACAACGGGAATTAATTTTAAATTAATTAATTCAACTTATATGTTTTGAAATTGGTAAAATAGAATTCATTTTTGAATTAAGAATATCATAATTATCCTAGTGTGAATTTTTTGTATTTTTCTGAAAACATCCAATTTTTAATGAATAATGAAAAACAACGAGTTATTGTTTCAAACCGACTTTTTATTTAAATAATTTTTTATTTTATTTAATTTTATTTTAGGTAAAAATAGATACATAATACCTATATAAATTCAATTTAATTCATTTGATTTAGTTTATAAAAATTTTAGATATATAAAAATTTTATCGAAATTTTTACCATCTTTTACCCACCCCCTTGGAGCATTTGCAAATTTACATAAAACTTATTTTTACCTATTTTTTGATTTGAATTTAAAAAATCCGAGAGACATAGTTTATATCAAGGTGTTAAATGTGGTTCAACAACAAAAAATAATTTTTGATGGGGAGTGGACGCAGAATTCTCTGTGTCTAGGAAAATGAATCATCTCAATGTAGTGGGTAGTGATAGAGCTGGTGGACCGGACTGTCATTGGGCTGGTCGACCCTTTTGGTGGGTTGCACCTAGTAGTTCTTTTTGGGTCTGCCCGACCTGGACAGACAAGACCCGGACACCTACCATCATCATTTTAGAATAAAATCCAACAACCCTCAAGCCGTGTGTCCATTTAAAAAGTCGTTTGTGGTATTTTCATACTTGAGATGATTCTGTGTTTTTGAGATATTTTATGCGATTTTCCCTAAAATTTATTGTACGGACATTTGGACAAATGAGGAGGTTCTCCAAGAATGAGTGTGCTAGTGACGGAATCATTCGGTTGGATGTGAACTAGAAGCTATGTTATTACGTACAATGCGTGTCTCGCCTATACTCCATGACTTATCTAGACAATATTTATTACCACCACTCATTCAGTAATACCATATCCCACAAGGGATTTGGCCCTATATACTCATATGACACTCCATGACTCACCAATAATCTAGGTGTTATTTACACATTGCGTATTCCCAACACTCTGTGTGTTACCAATACTAGGTGTGTTACTTATACTCTGTGTGTTACTAGCACTCCCCATTTTACTACTTTAGGGAACTGAGGATTCCTAGAAAAATACTATTAATGTAACATCTACCTATACTTTGTGTGAGAGGACTCTAGTGACTCTCTTGACTATAACTCTTAGAGGATACACCTTCTATGCCTAGTTGGTAGTCTAAGTGGTGTATTACTATGTCGTCTCAGTTTTGGTATAATTAATTTGATTCCTTATGGTTTATATTTTTTAATTCCATTATTTTTTAGAATTCCTACAAAGTATTTTTTTTTTACTCACCCTTTCATGGGATTCCCCCACACGTGTCTTGTATTGTGGAGACGATTAATAGCTTTGACAGAGTCCCTAGTGGGCGGGATACTGGAGGTGCTTCATGGTGACCTGACTAATGTGGTATGTGTCATCGACAATCAGAAAGCATATTGTACCTTCCCTTTAGGTAGGGTTTTCTGTAGATCAGATTCAGGATCATGTAATTCACTATATTATTATGTCTTATATTTTAGACCATTTACATTTCAGTTTGTACTGTTACTCTCAATTGTTTTCATCGTGGATTGCATATATGTTTACTCAGTTTTTTTAGATTCATGAATTTTCATTGGGATGTGTGTGTGTGTGACGGTTTATAGGAAAATGACTTCCTTTGTTAGAAATTCCAACTTATCCCTATTCACTTGACCTTGCACTATGGGAGGTGGTCTTGGAAGAGTCACGAAACGGGCCCCAGGGGATGGGTCATGATAAATTAATTATGTTAAGATGGATAAAATATATTTAACTTACTTAGAAAGTTAAATTTGATTATAAAGAGTCGGGTATAACGATCACCTATTCATAAGGAGACCTCAATTAGAAAATAAAATTTTCATTCATTGTTTGGTCATAGGGGAATACCGTTATCTCTATGTAATTGGGATAAGGGAACCATGTAAGTAGTTTTGTTAGTTCATGGTATATATGGATGTCTAAAATTGTTTGAATAAAAGGGGAGAGGTAATTCAATTTTATATGCGAGGTGGGGGGAATACATGTAAATACATAAAATAGTAAATTATTATTAATTGATTTTAAATCTAAAGTGGAAAAAATGAAAAAGGGGAAAATATTTGAACTTTTATTGCCTAAAATTTTTAATTAATTATTAAATGGAAAATTTTAGGTTAATTTTAAAAATTATCTCAAATTTTAACCCCATCATTATCTATTTTTAACATTTGATATGGTAACAAATTTTAGTACTATTTAATATTAATTATTTTAAAAATGATTTTGTTGTGATTATAAAATATGGAGATTATTATTCCAAATGTTAAAAACATTTTATGAAACTCAATTTCTATTATTTGAAGAAAATAATTTTGAAATAAAAATGAATGTTACAAAGAAAAAAGTTTAAAATAATTATTTTTCAATCATACAACTATATTTATAAACATATAAGGACTAGTAAAAATAATTAGTTTGATGTAAAAAAATTTATCAAAAATATATTATATATATTTAATTCATTTCATTAACAAATAGTTTTACTATAATTTATAATAATTAAAAAACATTTCAAACATAAAATATTTCTTTCAGAAAAATAACTCATTTACAAAAAATGTTTTTATAATTATCCAAACAATTTGTTAACTATGATATGAATTATTATCATATTTCTAATAAGAACTAATATATACTAAAATAAGATCATAGTCAATAGTCATAAAAATGTTTTTGTTGGATAAAAATACCTAAAATGTAGAATGATGAATTTTTTCAAAAAATAGTTAATTTAATAATAGAATGAATTTATGAATTATCATTTCATACTTCATAAGAATCTGTGAACACATTTTTATGAATTAATTCCTCTACACTTATTTTTTACAATATAGTTACCCCTATTCATACTAATAATTCCCATAACTATTTTTAATGGTTATACTATTTATTGGTTTATTTATATTCCATGTTTTGTGTAATGAATGAGAACGATTTAATATAATTTATACATTGAAATATATTATGATAAATTATAAAAAAACATAAAATCCATCTCTATATTGAGATTTAGTTGCATTGATACAAATAAATGATGTTTCATATGATTCATTACAACCACAATTTCCCACATAAATTCAATGATTTTTTTTTCAACCAAAGAATATTATCCTGGTGAATCTTCATCTTCCATAAACTATTATCAATATGTTAAAAAATTTACAATTGTTATTATTTATATGAGTTACCATTTTATATCTATATAAAGTCTTATTTTTTACATTCAAATGATCATGTATGTACTTTTTTTATATGTAATATACCAAACACAATTTCGACTTCGAAGTGGTTTTGTGGATGCAATATGAAATGTTATACCATCAAGATATGATCAATAATTTCAAATTGAACAATATATATAGGAATAATAATTATCATAAAAATAAAAATTCATTCATGTTATAAAATTTTTATATTCTTATAAATATCATGTCACCGACTTTGAACTCAATATCTCACTGATGATTATCAGCATAACTTTTATGATAAATATGAGATATATTGATGTAATAAAGATTTGATCTACCAACATCTTTCATGTCTTCTACTATATCGGTTCCAAATAGGATTCATTTAAAAAAATTATACCATTATATTAGTGTTCTATAATTATTACAATATAGGTCTTTCTATGGATTTATATAATTTCTCAAGTTATATATATTGTTTTAAGAATATTTTAGAATAAAATTTTTTTGGGCCCATCCACCATTGATATAAATTAAATTATATGACACCATATTTTATTGGTTTTCAATGGTCAACATATAATGGGAATCAATTTGACAATGATATGAAGTTCTAATTATACCCTCAGAATTCAAATTCAATTGAAATATTATATAAAACAACAATGTAAAACATATAAATCGATCATATGTAGTTGAATATAGTACCCCGTGAAACCTCACCACTAAATAAATATATATAATATAAATATCATGATGATATAAATACTATTTGATGGAAAATAAATGTTTCGACATAATAAGGGAATCAACTATTAACCCAATAACTTATGGCCATTAAATTTTTTCTTATTGGGGGGTGGGGGTCCAATGTTATAATCCATGATTATGTTTTCCAGCTTCCATTGTAGAATATATAATGGTTTTTATATCCCCTTCAAGTTATTATCTCTATATTAACTTGATGAAATTAATGTAATGATGAATCAAAATCTATAATAAAAGTTTTCATGATTCCCTAATAAATATGTTCTTTTATATACGAATATATCTTATTATATAAATTACTGATAGATAATGGGGAACTTTACAATCCACAAACATCTCAATTTTCATATTTAGTATTGATGAGGTATATATGGAGTTACTAAAATTTATCATACAATAATAATCATTTTTGAACCCAACACCATAAAAAATGAAACTGTAGTTTCACATCTTTCTTTTGAGCATCATGAATCCTCACATGATGGATGATTGTTTTTAATTTGATAAAGAGATAGTTTATCCACTATAATTATGTTTTGTGTTCCATAAAATTAGTATCCATAAATGTCATTCAATATTTATCACTTATTATATAAATTCCACCATGATGATTTCAAATCAATTCATCCCCTTCCTTTTTTAATTCATAGGGTTTCAATGTATTGATAAATAATAATCAATATAAAACGATAGAAATATTCTTTGAAATAAGTTCAACTGAATATATGTGAATATATATATATATATTAAATTTTATTTATTAGAATATATATATATATATCAATGTTTTATTCATAATGATAATTACTCCATATATTTAATGAAGAAATCACCACTACTATATCCAACCAATGAGTCGTTAAATTTTTCTAATGAAAAATTATTTTTATAGAGGATTATTTTATAATCATATAACTCTATATGGGATACATTTTAAACAATTATTTCTTGAATCAATATATACCATAATTCTTTATCCACTTCATGGTATTGTGAACCCAGGTTTATTAACAAACCGTAATTTTATATCCTTTAATCATTCCTCTTATTCATTTTTGTTATGGAACATTTATCCCTTCCACATGAACATGGTTATTGGATTAGATAGTGGAAATAATTTCATCAAAAAGATTTAGGTGATTCCAACCTTTCCATAAAAAATATAAATTTGTGTTTCCCTCGTTTCCATGGGAACTTTCTCAATATCATCCCTCATTATATGATCAACTAATACTACCACTCTGGAGAGTATTTTACCCATTAATGAAAAATTCTATAGAAATAATTCCCACATGGTAAATATTGGATGTATCTTCAACATCCATATAATCATCAATATAATGCTCAAATTCACTTCATTACCTTCCTTTATCTTGATGTATTAGTGAAAACAATCTATAATGACTACCCAATACATCATTGGGTAAAAAATTAATTCTATTTTCTTTACATACATGATGATAACTTTTGTGTTGATATATAAAGAAAACATCACTAAATATTCATATAGTTTAGACCTCATACAATGTGGTTTATATTTTAAATCATACAATTTGAGAACCTATTGATTATATCAAGATCAATGATCAATCATGGAAATGTTTTTAGATTCATTAAATTGTTAATAAAACACATCAATATTTGATAGAGGAATCATCTAATTAAAAATTGTCATTTTATGTTACAGATAAAAAATAAAAATATAAATTGATAAATATTTAATCAAATCAATATGAACATGTGAACCATATGCTGATAAATGTTTCATGATGAATCCCCTCAATAGATTCTCTATGATTTTATTCATCAATTCCTCAATCTCAATAAGTTAAATTATATACAGAGAAATTAAAATAGGTGCAACACTAGCTATGAGTTCGAATGAAAATTCATCCTCAAAATTTGAAGAAAAAAGAGGAAACTCATTAGTATTGACATAGTCATAATCCCATTAAATATTTATGTAAACAATGATGAGATTATACCTAACCATTAAAGAGATATATAACTCAGTAATTGGAATAAATATCCATATAATTGATGTACTTCTATTAGATGATTTTATGAAATAATTCATACATACAATATTATATGTTAATCTAGAATATAAAATCAGATTTCACTTCCCCAACATTTTAATTGAGATATTAATTTGATATATAATATATTACCTGAATAGCATAAAAATAAAATATATGGAAAATAATAATAATTTTAGTCAAATCTCCATGATCCATCGTAATGGAAGTTCTATATAATTTATATATGATCAATATACCATATGGATAATTTACTAGTAATTAATAATATAATCATTAATGTGGTAATGTGATCCCATTAGAAAATTTACATATATAATTTTTTTGAGTATATATAAAATCATATAATATATTATTACTTCTAGATTTGATTATATATATTCTTTTGACATGTATTTTCTGATTACACACTTCTTAAATCATGATCAAATGATATTTCCAGTTTACTCATAGATAATGTGATTTTACATTACAATTATCATGAATAACAAAAATATTTTTGTATTTATTAGCTTCATTCTCATATTACATGAATTTGAAAAATTATAATGTGGATGTAGCGTTCATGGGATATTTCTCTATATTAACACCATCATATACCCTTTTACCCTAATATAATCATTAATAAACTTAATAAACTTCTTTTCTAAACTTAAATAATTTACTGCTCCCCTTACGAAAATATCAACATTGAATATTCCACACATCTTTAATATAGGTTGATACTTTTCCTTCTCACCATATCTATTATTCATTTATCATAAACATAAAAATATCATTCAAATCCAATATAATATCCATAATAATGAGTGAAACTAATCTATATCTCTATATGAAGATATCATTGTTCAAAGTTTATATAAATAATTTGGTATATTGTAGATAACAAATTTCAGATAAACAATTTCATTCTAGGGAATAATTGATCAAAGTTACAATACGTGATGGTGGTAAAACCAACATCATACCTCTCTCATCTTGTAATTATGGAGTCGAAGACATCAATGGATTAATTATCTGTTTTATTATTGACGTAATTTTATACTTATATTCATATGAACATTTAAAGGAGATACCTATTGAATAATATCATGTTAAACATATTCCATTCTATGGAGTCAATTTCCTTATGTTTCTTCATATTATTGATAAGGGACCACACACTATCATTTAGTCCTTCAAAATTATAAATAATTTGAATAAATTTATCATGATTCTAGAACTGGATAATAAAAAATATATTTTAAATGATACTAATCTATTTCACATTAGTTGATGTATTAATAGACATAGTAAAAAATGGTGGTTTTTATTTATATAGTATTCAACAGTTTGTTTCACCCTCCATAACTTATTTACTACCATCATGATTAATGGATTTAGAATGTAATTTAATAATAAAAACATATTTTTTCTATTAATTCTCACATAACATTCAGTTTATCATGTGAAAAATATTTACATTTCCTACCACATTTATGTTTTAGTTTATTCCTCATGGTTCATACCATTAAATAAAACTAGAAATCCTATTATGGGGAAAAATAATCATTTAGTGAAATCCTATAATCCGTAATTTTTAATAGTTTGATTAATCAAGACCCATTATTTTCAATCAATGATAACTTTGTTGTATCCTAGATCATAAATTTTTACTATCTATCTATACCCTTCACAATGAATCATATTGATTTTGTGAATTATCCCAACCATATCAAACAATATTTAAAATATATGTGTGAAATTAGGACTCTTTATAAATTTTTAATGAGCAATTTAACTCCTAGCCATAATTTTTATTTATCTTACTTCTATATGAATATATTCACATGAATGTATGCACTAGTTTATATCCAGATTAATATTTAATTTCTAGGAAACCAAATATTATTCGTCTTATTGAAAACTTAGTTTTCCATCACTTATATACAGTTAACCCTGCTTTCTTCATGAATTTTTTATTATTATTAAAAAAAATTAAAAGAACTAACCCTTAATTTTATACTAACTAAGGTGTACAAATAATTTTACAGATAAATATTACATCAATTTAGATGAATATTAAAATTTCATCATAATATTAAATTTTCCAAAATCAAATATTTATATTATAATTGTATTCTAGATAGATAATCATCATATTTATGACTAATATTCCAAATTTAGGACCAATTTATTCACAAAATATACTATTCATATACATATCATGCATGATTTCTTTCTATATATACTTGGGATATAGAATCAATAGAAAAAATGAGATCAAAATATCAGTAAGGGTAAATGTAGGAGATATCAATAGATAAGAATAATTAATATTATGTTAAGTATAATAGTATGAAAAAATGAGATTAGTAATAAAAAATTATTCCCAACAATTCAAATATCATAATAATGAGTGGTGAAATAATTTTTTAATAGTTATTATGACCGGAATAAAAAATAAACCATCATCAATGATAACGTACCATTGGTATTAAAACATTCCTTAAGAGAGTTTCATAAAGTGTTTCATAATCATGACCATACAAATCATATTTCAAGGCTATCCAATAAGAAATTCATTAAATAATAGTCTTTAGATAACCATGTAAGTACCTTCATTGGGCTTTATCTAACCAAAAGTTCACCCTCTATACGCATAGGCCAACTGCACATGTACAAATAGAGAACATATAGCATATATCATTACCCAATGAATTAATATGACATATAATTTATGTAAATATCATATCATATCACTAATAAAAACATAATTGTTACCCATATTCATAAAAATATTCAAAATTTTAAAAACATCAAAACCAATTGAAAATAAACTTGTTTCAGCAAGAATTTATTATAATATAAATAACTTATGAAAAAGAAATGTGTTACAATGAATTATAATAAAACACCAACTTAATAAGGTTTAAAATTAATGGAATATTATGTTGTGATAATTTCATATCCATATAGATGAAATTATATCCCTAAATTATGTTAACCTATATGAAGAATAGATTTTATCAAATCATTAAAACTTGTCATAAAAAATGTGATAATATTTTTTTTATTAGAAAAAAATATACAATATATGTTTGAAAAATAATTGGAAATACATTTTGAATTTAAAATAACCATTAAAACATGTAAAATAAAATTTAATGAAAAATGACTTCAATGATGAAATGAAATCACATTAATAACTTATACATTAAATTAAGACATTTTTTCTCACTTTTGTAAAATAATTAATAGTGAGTCATTTAAAAACCATATGAAAATTTTACATTAAATGAATTTTAATAAAATAAAATTGTTTTCAAAATAAGAATATCTCTTCCTAGAGAGTTTCCCTCCTAGGTTGTCCTAGGGTTTTGGTGTTTTCTCGGTGATCTTGCAGAAGAGGCTGGCGGTCCCTTCGGTTCCTCCTCGGTTACAGTCCTCATTTACGGATTCATCCCCTGTGTGGGTGCTCTCCATATGGTGGGGATTTGTTTTAAATTTTTGTTTAGGTTGATATGCAGCTTCAAGTGCAGTAGAATCCTACTTCGTTTGTGGTTTCAAATTTTCAGATCTGCGGCGTTGGTTTCGATTTAGTCTTTTGTCATTCCTAGGTCATCGGTTTCGGACCCCTCGTAGGCTTAGTGGGCGTCTGGTTTACAGATTTGCGGGTGTCATTTTGTCTCTCTATAGATCTCTGTTTTGCAGATCTGGGTGTCCCATGTGCAGATCTAGGCGCAGGGCGGGGCTCATGATGGATCGTGGGAGAAAAGGTGGTTTCTCGCGTAGGGTGGGATCACATAGGTGTTGTTCCCACGGTGGTGGTTTTTTGTGCAGGTACTATTCGCGCAGGTGTTGTTAGAGCATATAGGTGAAGTTTGAGCACACAGGTGATGTTTTCACAGGGTCTTGAGTGTGCATATGTGGTTCACATAGGGGTCGGCGCTCGTTGCTTTGGACCTTGCAGAACTGGTCCGTGTGGAAGAGCATGTGTGGTGAAAATAATGTCTATATATTTTAGTGTTATGTGAAGCATGAATTATGTTTTTATTTTCTTAATGATGGTTTGAGAATTTTTCAATTTGAACTAAATAGGTTTTGAGTTTTTTGAAGTGAAACTTGAGAACTCCAATTTTGAGAATGAAAGGTGGAGGAATCTGAAGCAATGGAACTATCATCTTGGTTTGCACAAAGAAGGAAATTTCTGTTCGCATTGTGGAGTTTTGAACATGAGAGTGGTGGGCTCGTGAAGGGTTTTCTCGGGAGATTATTTTAAGGAGGTGTTCTTTGTTGTCATGGAATCCGAATTGGTGAATCGGTGGAAGAACCTTTCGCTGACTGATAAACAGAAAGTGTTGATCGCCACACGAAGAAATGAAGAAGTCTTTCTGTTACATCGCATGTCGGTCTTGGTGGTAGGAAAAGTTTTAGCAAAATTTTCATTAAACTAGGGGGAATTTAAAAATACTCTGCAAAATTTATCGAGATTGGAGGATGGTGTTGCCATATGTGAAGTGGGAGAGGGTTTTCTTGTCTTTCAATTTTTCAATATCAAAGGTAAAGAAAAGGTGTTCAAAGGAAGACCATGGTCTTTAGATAATCGAAACATTCTCATGGAGGCCTTTAGAGGTGGGGATGAAATTCAAAAAAAATGAATTGACTTCCTCACCTTTCTGGTTACGAATCAAAGGAATATCGTTCCATGGTAAAACGGAACGTGTTAGGCGGGAAATTGGCGAACGCATTGGAAAATTCTTGGATTGGGATCAATATGATCCCATCCATTGGGGACCCGTGGTAAGGATTATATCATTAGTCTATGTGACACAACCACTAATGAGGGGTCTATTCTTGACAATTGATGACTCTTATGTCTGGATTTCTTTTGAGTTTGAAAAGCTTTTTATTTTCTGTTTCTTTTGTGGGTGTCTTGGAAACCTAGAAAAGGTATGTGATGTGAAGAAAGAGGATGGACAGGGCAATGTTATTTTGTAATATGGTCCCTGGCATCATGAAAAATCCTCTGAAAAGTCTTTTATTTCCAAGGATGAAAAACATATGGACCGCGACAATCTTGCGAAGGATATTAGTAAGCGGACTGAACACACTCATACAAATTTAATCATGCTCGGGCCTCCAAATTTTTTCCTAACAGTCATGTGGATCCAAGGGTGTATGAAAGGAATCCGGGATGCCCACTGATCTCGATTGAGCCTGGGGAAAAGCACAAGAGTGAGGGGCAGGGGCAGACTGTCTCTCCGCAACAGGCCCCAACTATTTTGAAAGTCATTTCCTCACTATCTGACAGGTTGCAGGCAAACTGCAAGGAACTACCTGACCCAGGTTCATGGGTAGAAAATCATTGTAATGTTTCACCAGTTCCGGTTTCTTACTCAAATTATGTTACCCTCTGTACTACCCCCAGGAAATTGATGATATGATTGGGATCACGCTGCACAATACCATGAAACATCAAACATGGAAAAGAACGATTAGCGGTAATAGGGAGGGACCATAAACGACGCTTGGAGGGGTCTCAGATGACTGAGATCCTGCCAAAGAGGTGGAAAGTGGTAGAAAATGGTCAGGTTGTCAAAGTTTCAGAGGCGGTGGCAGGTTTGTCCCAGCCCCGCCTATGGTAATGAAAATTTTATGCTGGAACTGTCGGGGGCATAGCAATCTTCGAACGGTTCGGGTTCTCTGTCACTAGAGTTCCAAATTTTGCCCCGAACTAGTTTTTGTATCTGAAACTATGTTGTACAGCAAGGATACTGGCCTTATAGGCCTGAATATTGGTTTCAAAAACGTATTTCCAATTGGAATACATGGTCACATTGGTGGACTTTTCCTCTTGTGGAAGGAGGATCTTGGGGTTACAATCTCTCATTACTACAGTAACCACATTGATGTGACAGTTGTAGGCCCAAAAGCCCCTCCATGGTCGTTTTTTGGTTTCTACGGGTGTTCAGGTGGGCAGGATAAGCACAAATCATGGGACCTTTTAAAACTATTGTTGGACTCACTTCCTGGCCCTCTCTTGATGGGGGTGGGGACTTTAACGAGGTCCTTTTTCCCCATGAAAGAGAAGGGGGATGCCTGCAGAGAAGTGTTGTGATGAAAAACTTTAGGACTTATCTTATGTTGAACTTTAATCATGACTTGAGGTTTTCTGGCTCACCGTTTACTTGGCATCAGGGTACGTCAATGGAGAACCATCTGGCTAAAAGATTGGACATATTTGTTGGGGATGACGAATGGACTTCTCTTTTTCATTCCTTATCTATCGTCCACCTACCCCCATCTCCTATGACTAATGCCTAAACATTTTTTCAATGGTCTCACAAGGGAAATAGAAGGGACTGGCACGGACCTTCCACTTCAAATGTATATGGAACCAAGATAGTGACTGTGAGAAAGTGGTCCAATCAGCTTGGGAGGGACCGAATCAGTGCATCATGTCCAACATCCGCATTGTGGCGTCTTGCTTACAGAAATGGATCTCTACTAGGTTCGATGACTTTGGCCGATGTACTAAGGATGATGAAAGTCGATTAAAGAGATTCCATTCTGATCCTTGTTGTAACTATGTCCTTAATAATAATTCGGTGGCGGAAAAGGATCATAATGCAGCTCTGAGGGAGAAATATATTTTTTGGTTCCTTCGGGCAAGGGAGTCCCATATCAAAGATTGGGATCCTACACACTATCTTCTTTCACCAACGAGCGTCTGCATGGAGAAGGAAGAATCATATTTCTCTTCTGGAGGATCCATCTGGGAGATTTACTCATGACACAAATGACATTCACTCTATTATTTTGAACTTTTTATGAAAACTCTATAAAGAAGATAGTACTAGCGCCCCCTCATGTCTGACTGAAATCATCCCAATGTTGGTTTTGGAAGAAATGTATCATTCCTTGGAAATAGACATTTCATATGATGAATTGCATGAGGCCTTGCATATTATTCACTCTACCATGGCCTTGGGGCCTTATGGGTTTCATGCTCTATTCTATAAATGCTTTTGGTATATTGTTGGGCCTGATGTGGTGACCTTGATGAAGGAGGTGTGGGTAGGAAGAACCTCTCTTGAATCACTAAATGAAACTCTTATTAATCTTATCCCCAAATCCCAGTGCCCTCAGAAATTCTCGGAGTTTTTTCCTATCAGTCTGTGAAATGTTGTTTACAAAAAAAATTTCCAAAATCATGGTGGCCAGACTTAGGGACTATCTCCCACTGATTGTCTTAGATAACCAAAGATCTTTTATCCTAAAGAGATCCATTATTGATAATGCTGACATTGGCTTAGAATTATTCCACTCTATGAACACTCTCTCCTCAACCAAGCGTGGCACCATGGCAATGAAATTGGATATGATGAAGGCCTATGACAGAGTTGAATGGCCTTTTCTTGAACTTGTCCTATCCAGGCTGGTCTTTGGGACAAAATGGATCTCCAATATCAGGAATTCTGTTACGACTATCTCCTACAGAATTAATATTAATAGGGCCCCTTCGGTGAGAATTAAACCGTCAAGATTCTTGAGACAAGGGGATACCCTATCACCTTACCTTTTTATTCTGGCAGCAGATGTGTTTTCTCATCCTATCCTGAAGGCATAGGAGTATGGAACTATCCATGGTGCTATGGAATGTCGAAATTCCTACTATCTTTCATCTCTTATTTGCAGATGATAGCCTCCTTTTTGTGCATGCTACCCCAAAAGAATGCATTGCAGTGCTGAATATTAATAATCTATAGGAAAAGGCTTTGGGGTAATGCCTAAATGCTTCAAAATCAGAATTATAGTTCAGTAAAGGCATCCCACAAGATAAGAGAGAGGAGCGGCATCGAATGTGTGGGATTCCACTGTTTGATATGCATCCCAAGTACCTTGTCCTTCCGACCCTTGTTGGTAGATCGAAGAAACAAGATTTAACTGTGATTCAGGATAGGGTGGATAACATGATTTGTCTTTGGTCTATTAGGATGATTTCCATGGCCGGAAAGGAAGATCTCGTTAAGTTAGTGGCCCAAGAAATCCCAACTTATGCTATGTCACTATTTAAATTCACTGAAACTCTTTTCGATCAAATCCACTCCTGGTTGGCCAATTTTTGGTGGGGCACCCATGAGCGCAAACATAACTCCCATTGGATGTCTTTAGAGAAGCTTTGTGTCTCATAATTTCTTGGGGTCCTTGGATTTAGGTATCTAAAATGGTTTGATGAGGCTCTTTTGGCAAATCAAGGATGGCGTCTTATCTCCCATCCAAATGCCATGATCTCAAGGATTTTGCAGGCAAAGTATTTCCCTCATTCTGATTTCTTTCATGCCTAGCTGGGGCCATGAATGAGCTTTGTGTGGATGAGTATTTTGGGAGAAAAATCTCCCAATGATTTGGGCTACGTTTGGAGAATTTCGGGTTGGAATAATGTTAACATTTTAAATGATCCATGGCTGGAATATGGTGTTAATCAAAAGGTTTCATCACCGGTTGTTCCTTTATTCAAAGATGCAATAGTAAATGATCTACTCGACAACTCGCTTGAGAAGTGGGATTGGTAGAAGATTTGTTGTTGGTTTAACAAGGTGGAACGTCAGCTTATCCTGAGTATCCCTCTCACACCAAGTGTGTCTCCTGACCAGATATGCTGGACTGAAGAACCTCATGGGAGATATTCTACTCATTCGGGTTACAAAATAAGGGTTCAAGGTTTGGCCGAGGTCATTACTAATATTCAGTGGAAGAGACACGGGTCCCTCATCGCTCCCACAAAGGTGAAATTTTTTTGGTGGCAGGTCTGCACTGGGGTTCTTCCATCTCGTGACTTTCGGTTGTGGCAACACTTGGCGGAGGAAAACACCTGTCCCTTATTCCTCCATGAAGCGGTGTCCCCTTTTCATAAAATTATTTCTTGTAACGGGGTGGACGAGGTGCGAAAGGCTTGGAAGCAGGATTTTGGGAGGTTCTTTGACCGTTCAATTGGGTCGGTCCAAAATATTTCTTTTTGGGTTTCTTCTCTAGAACCGAAATTGGTTGGGTTTATCTGCACAATTGCTTGGTTGGTTTGGACATGACGGAATTAATGTATCTTCCAAATGAAGGTGACCCCGGATCGCCTTTGGGTGGATAGATCTTTGGAGTAGATGAATGGATAGAAGACCAGCGAGGTGGTTCATTCTTTTGGCCACACTCGGCATGAATTTCCTTCTAGTTCTCCCCCCTGAGGGTTTTCATAATGTTAATATAGATGTTCCGGTCTCTACTTACTCTTGGGAAAGTATTGGGCTCATTGCTCATAACAGTTCGGGCCAGATTGTGGAAGCTTAGTGTAGGGTTGTGCCTAACTCTTGGAGTCCTGTGGTGGCGGAGGCATCGGCCATCCACTATGGGATTCTTTTTTGCGGTTCCAAAAATTGGCCCAAGTTCTTGGTGGAATCCGACTACCTCACAGTGGTGAATAATCTATCATCATAATAAGATGACTCTCAACCGTATGGCCTCACCTTGAGAAAGATCTGGTCCCTGGAAAATGGTTTCAATGCTTGCAAATTTTCTTTTCTCAAAAGGGATGGGAATACGAAAGCCCATTGCTTGGCTCATTTTGGTAAATCATGGGGTGATCATTATTGGGTGAATTCGTTTCTTGATTGTCTTTGTAGGCCTGGTTTTCTTGATCAGTAATATATCTTTTATTTTTCTAAAAAAATTATTTTCAAAAACATAATAAATAATTTATGTGTATATGAAATCATTCATAATTATTTTTAAAGAACATATAATTTGAGGATAAAATTAACGACAAAATGAAATAAAATCAATATAAATTTCATAGAAATATTTTTCTAATTATTTTTAATTCAAATGACTGGAAAATATTACTAACTCATAAAAAATACATAAATACCATTGGTGAGGAAAATAACTCTGATATAATAGTTAAATTTCATATATCTTCCTTGATGGATATTCAAGCATAATTAACCTTAATTAAGAGTTAGGATAATTCAAAAATCCCTTACCTCTTATATGAATTCAATTATAAGTGATTTAAAACCCCAATATCGTAAATATATATTTATATATATATATATATATTTCAAGGAAATATTTATTCATATAATTCCATATTTGATTTCCTTATTACATATCATCACATGTTTTAACAATTCATCAATTAAATAACATTTTAGGGTGGTAAACGTTATGTTTTTCATATATCATTCGGTTTGTTTGTTGGATCCCTAAAATATTATTCCCAATTTCATTATCTACATAATATTAACCATGATATAAATATTATATATTTTTATGTTTTCTTTTCTTATAATATTTTATATATTTTGTTTATATAAAAATAATTTACACCATTCATCAGGACAGTAGTCCATAAGTACAAATTAACGATATTTTCTTTTTCTAATGAAAAGATAAAAAATAAAATGTAGACAATATTTTATAATTATTATATTTTAATTATATAATAAAAAATACATATTTTAATTGAGTTAATCATTATACATAGTCTTGTGAGTTGATGATGGAAAATGGGAAACATCACTACATGTAAAAGGTAGCCTTTATATACATATGGGTGAAGCATTCATTAATAATTTGATAGAAATTTGGTGGATAATGGTATTACATAATAATAATAATATTTTAGTATATTTATAATACTATATTAATTATTTTATATTCTTTTAATATTATATAAAGGTGGTATATGAAAATATAATCATATATGGAGTATAGTAAGCTAATTTTCTCTTTATTTATAAATCTCCGTGAGGTTACTATTTATTACATCAAATGGTGGTATTAGGATATTAAAATAAGCTCTCAGGAAAGGGGATGAAATAATGGAAGGAAATTTTTCATTCCATTTCCAATTTAAAATTCTTAAATTTTCTAACAAATAGTGGAGAAGAGTTTCACGTTTATAATTGAGGAGGGTGTAAACATGTAAATTATAAAACACTATAATAAAAAATTGAATATTTAAGGTAATGTAGAACTGTATTAAAAATGGTAATAATATAATATACATTATTGTGTAAATATATTAAAAAAATTAAAAATCACCTTATTTAATGAGCCAGTTGGGGCATTTTGTTAATGATTAACCCCCTCTTAAACCCTTATAAATTTTTACTGATGTAAGAATTTTATACCATAGTTAATATTAATTATTGAAAAATATGAGAGTGATACATTTACCAAATTTATAAACTTTTATTCATTTTTTTGAAAATGTTAATATTTAATTTCTATAATTTATAAAAATTATTTATAAATTATCCTTGTAAAACACAATGAAATCTATTTTAAAAAATGCCCTTTTAAGCTCAAACATGAAATTATATACATTCATTTTCAGGTACAAAAATTAAATTAATGTAAAATATTTTTATTTAAATATAATTAAAATATATAATTTATATCAATCATATATAGGTATTCTTTTAATTTATTATGATAAAATCTCATTTAAAATATAAAAACATTTTATAAAAATTACCTATTTACACCATGTAATGAAATTATCAGTATTCCAAACCACTATATCAATAATGTATAAATTATTATTCACTTATTATGATATATTAAAATAAATTTCATTTAGGAAGCCATTAAATACTGAAAAATATATGTTTAGATAAAAATAAATTATTTTTAGATGTTATTTCATTCCTTTTCACAAAAATATGAATGATAGTTGATCATGAAGTTATTAATGTAATTTCATTTATTTCCACATAGGGTAATTGTTTCAGAAATAAAATATATATTAACAAAATAATATATATAAAAAATTGTAATTCATTTCAATGATAATTATAACATTAAATTTTGTAATACAAATACAAACCCATTATATTTTCTAATTAAATTAATGTAAACATCTTATTAACTATTTATAATTTAATTTAAATTTAATTAACAACAAATAATCCCGTTTTTGTAAGTGTCACATTTTAATTTTACTAACCCATCTCTATTTATAACAATTGTTTTAGAAATATGGTATACTTATTGTCACTCTTTTAGAAGATTATTTTAAAACAATTATAGTTGGGTTAGCCTAGAACCATCCATCACAATAATATCTATATGAATAACTAGTTCCCTTACAACAATTCTGGAAAATCCATAAAATAATTGTTCTAAAAAATATCTATAATGATTCACAATTCTCTCATGTACATTAGAAGATACTTATTGTGAAAGATCAATAAATTTCATCTCAAATCACATTGAGTATATGAATAAATAATCAATAGAGAATCCAGTTATCTTTATCTGATTGAAAATATAAAATATAAAATTTAATATGATTAAATAGAATTTATACCTCAAAATATATATTCCTTATTTAATTATGATGTCTAGAATAATAAAATAACATTTGATAATAAAATAATAATATTAATCTCCTTAACTGATAATACGAACACTGCATACTATCTTATTTAAATTGTCACTTCAATATTAACCCTTTGAAGATTAATTTTCTAGAGGACATGATAAATAATTTAAAAGAATCATTCTTGGAATCAATATTTATTCATATGTTTATATTTATATCTCTATCTTCTACAAATAATTTTACTCCACTCTTATTCATAAAAAAAGTCAAGATCTCCATTTATTATTAAATATAATTTTTTATTAAAATTTGAGTAATACAAATATCAACCACTTTTTCCCTTTTCAATACGAGAAATAGGATCAATACATCTTACATTGATGATATTTTATTTTCTTAGTCAGTTGAATAAAAATTTTGTATCCCTTATATCAAATAAATGGGCAGATCATCAAACAAATATATCTAGACTATAAATCAACAACAATATGATGAGATTTTTCATGGTTCCACATGACTAGTTCAATGAGGTAACACACCAACTACTAAAATTTATATAATCAATAATGTAATAGTTCCATGATAGTATATATGTTTCTTTTTAAAAAATATCAAAATAAAAAAAATATTTACTAGCACTTCAATCATTTCAACACCATTATTAAATTCATGATGCAAACACCAAACTTATAGTGAAATATGTCTTCCCATTTCAAATATCATAAACACATTAAATAATTTCTGAAAACCTATATAATGATTTATATTTTGTGGAAATTTTTAGAAGCTATCATTATATCTAGGAATGAAATGTAAACATAACCCATCATTTAAAATTGTGATTTTAGATTTTCAAAAAGAAAAAACATGTCTATCATGAAAAAAATTATGTAATCCTAGACAGTGTTGTAATTTTATATTTTATATCCACTATAAATTATATTATTACATCACCCATAACAGTATATATTAATGAAACCAGTTACATTCAAACAGATAACCTTCTTCACAACTAAATTACATTAATTATTTTGAAATTGACTATTCTTCATGTATTTATAATTTTGGATAATATTATATGATATAAATAGCATAAAATAAATCATAAGTCACATCCACATTACCATAACCCTAAATAAATATATCACACCAATATATAACAATATTATATTATGAAATCCTCTAACCCAACTGCCTAGTTATTCAAAACTAATTAAGACAATTTTTTTTCAATTTTTTTATTATGGTTCATTCTTTAATATGAAATATATATATATATATTAAATAATATAGATTCATCTAAAAATTTTTAAAAATTAAGAATTTTTTAATAAATAAATATATATGTTTTTAGTTATATATCTATCATAAACCAAAAACAAAAATTTGTGGATTTTATATCCTATTATGTGTCAATTGTCTATGTGAGATCATTTTATGCAAGGGATATTGTGTTTCATAGTATGAATGATTCAGTAAGATCAACATCAAACAAATTAACAAAAACATCGGATATGAATCCTTTAATTATGGATGAAAAGAATATACCTAGGACAGATGGTTCAGTCAAATATCGAAATATGATGTTTTCACACACTCAAACCAAAGTAGGATTGAAAATAAAAAATGACATAGGATAATATAATATATAAAAATGAATGATTTATTTTGAATTAGTTACTAAATATTATATTTTTGGAATGAAAAGTTAATTAGTTACTTGTTTTAATAATATTATTAATCTAATGGGTGTTTTTAGGAAATAATTATACAATAGTTAGAAATGACTATGTGGTCATACCCTTTCCCTAAAATTGAGATATAATTTATAGTTAAATCTATTTATAATCACTCATTAGGGATATTTAGGGATATAGTGACTCGAAGAAATGGTTGGATCATACTATAAATATATGGCTTGATCATTTACATTATAATATGAGGTTTTTAAATTCTTATAATTCAACAATAATTTTTCGCATCCCTAGTAACCTTTGGTGTATGCCCATGAATATTTTTTAGTTTTAATACCATGGGACATTAAAAATGATAAAATAATAATTTTCCCTTTAAAATGACCATAAATTTTTTGGTAATTTTTTTATCATGATAGGAAATTTATTGTTAGGATCTGATTTAGTGAAATTTAATGATATGAGATTATTTTTTGTATAATAAAAATTTGTTAACTATATATTATTTATTCCCACTAAATAGAACATAGTTATATCCAATGATAATAATTTTAGATAATTTTTGAATTCAAAGTGTGTTATTGAATCAACAACCGTACCCATGAATGGGGTAATGATTATTCTATTTTCACACCCATTGAAAGTACATAAAGAGTATTTATTATATATACTATTCTCATATTCCAACCATGATTCAGATATATGTGATGTGAAATATTACCGCTATGATTATTTTTAATTGATATGATATGGAAATAGATAGAGTAAATATTTATCATGTAGAATATTATGTGATTGATCAGATGTAACGACCATGGAACAACGATACAAATTCAAGATTCAGTGATTCTACTAGATGTTGGAATCAATATTTTTATGTCAAAATTTTCATTTTTTCGTATCATTTTCCAGTACAGTTTATGGACTTCAACTATAGGGGATGGATAAAGTCATATAGAGGGATTTTTTTGTATAAATATATGAATATGTATGCTTTTGAGTGTTATTTCAAATATAAGTATGGATCATATGATATTTATTTATAGAAGACACATTGAGTATTCCACTACTTGATAAATGTAGAATATGGATTCAAAATATAATTTTTGTAATATAGATGCAGTATATTTTTCTCATATTAAATGAATTTGGATAGTTCCATTTTTTTGTCTATTCACTCTTTGTGAAGTATGTGCCATTTATAATTACATGTCATGTTTTTTTACAAAACACTACTTGGGTAGGGTTTAAGACATAGTATCCCATGCAACATACACTTGATGATTGAATTTATGAAACAAAATTTGTTAGGACATTCATATAGAAAAAGTTACATATCTAGCATATGGAAATGTTTGTAAATTTTGTGTACAAAATCTTACACATCATACATATTATTTATATAGAGGATTTGGGTGCTTTCTCAAATGAGATATGAATTTTTAGATAAAACTAATGAATTCACAGTATTGTTCTGCATAAAATGTATTGTTGGTTTCCTTATAAATATCATATTTTCTTGAAGAGAGTATATATATCCAAATGATCCCATTCTCCCAATGATTATGATAACTGGATCTATGTGAATATCCATGAAAGGTCTGAGTATAATGATACCATAATAGTAGCATTCAATGATTCGGGCATATAGTCCTTGATAGTATTGAAAGAGAAGTAATATATTACAATTTTTTTGTAGAAAAATTTCATTATAGTATGGAACATATATTAGTCTTGGATTTTTTTTCTAGTCATCTGTTGTGGCCTATGTGTAGTGGGCTGATAATATTTGATATATAGACTGATGTGGAAGAGAGTAATATTCCAACCAAGATTTTGACAAAATATACTATGTGGGTTATTTTGTAATTGTTATTTGTAATGGTAGTTAGTCACATGCTATCATTATTCACACACATTCAACTTTATTCATGTTATGTATTATTGATGTTCTCTATCTCCTGTAACATCATATGGTTTAGGAAGGGAGATAGGTCTGGTAATATTTGTAACATTATGGGTGTCCCTATTTAGGAAAACAATGGTTCCAATGAAATTAAAACATGGGATATTTATATATGGAGGTTTTTTACTATACATATCTTGTATAATTATATAAGGTGAAATAATTTCATTATATAGATCAAGTAGGTATTCCCCAAGAGATATGGTTGAGATTCCTCCAATCATTTAGATGGTATGTAAGAGATTCAACATTGTTGTGGTATTTATATTTGGGTGGATATATTTTTATCCATAAAATATTAGTATCATATAATAATTCAAATAGATGATGAGATATATTCTCAATGGTAGGATGATGTAGATAGCCCCCATATATAATATGGATCAGTTCACCCATCTATCAGGTTAATTATCCCCTTTAGCATCATATTGTTTCTGGGTGTCTTAATTTTTATTTAATTTGACAATGGATTACTTACTCGGTGATTTAGATGTGTATATGTGATTTATACTAAAGGATGTGGTGTTTTTATTTCAATGATTTTCCAAGGATACCAGCTCAATACCCTATGATCTAGGAAAGTGGTGTTGTTAATGCATATGGGATATCTTGTGTTATAAAATGGTCTTGATCAGTATGTTATTTTATAAAAAACATACATGTTGTATGATATTGTTATTTATACTATTTTTCACCCATGGGATATGATTTGGTTTTATTTTCTATGTCATAGATGGGAATATATTTTTTTAAGCATGAGGTTTGTAGTGTATCTATGGAATATGTACTTAGAGGTTCTTTTCCTCGAGGTTTTTGAGAGACTATGTGCCCCCCTGAGGGATGATAATTTTTTATGGAGTCATATTTCAATATAATGAGTAGGCATTTAGGGAATTCAATAATTGTTTCCTGTGAGAAGTGGTTAATTTCATAATGATAATTGATTTCACATCTTCTTCTCCAATTGATGTTTTGCATATTTATTTGGTCGGGAAACTATATGTTTTTACCCCTTCATGCATTTAATAACATGCATCGTAGTTTCATTATTGGTAGTGTATCAAACTATTAATTTGTAAACATGCACTAGCAAGTTCGTTTGGACCACAATTGGGTTTTATGCACTACTGGTGCATGTGTGGATGGTGAAATCAGTAGGTGTAGAGTCGATGTACAAATAATTTTGTGGTTCCAATGGCATCCATACTCTAATGTTATAAATATATATTTTGTTTGAAATGATAATACAATGCTTTCAGTTATTTAGGTTAGGGTTTTATCTTTAGATATTTAGATATATATTTCTCAATTTTTATGCAATTTATATTGTACACCATAAGATGATTAAAAATTATATGTGTTAATGTTTTCAGTTCAATAATAAATGTTATATTTGATGGATGTGGATTTTGAATTACTGTTTGGTCATGTATATATTATATAGGTTGTATCAAATATATCCTCCCATATTTTTAGATTATATTATTGGTAAAAAATACTAGTCTTGACCCATTATAGATAATCTTGAGGTGGTACACTCACATTATCATCAATATAAAATAAGACATTTTGGATCATGTATTTTCATACTAGTATAAAATCGTGTAGTTAGATTGATGATGTTTGGAGATATGTGTCTTTTGAAAATGGTTTAGGATATATTTGATTACAATTATTGAATTTTCATTGATTTAGTTGATAAACAAGATAATATATAGTGACAGGTGAATTTATACATATAGACTCTCATATTCTACGGACTATAATGAGTATATCTGGAATTGATTATAGAGTATTTTTTTAGTTCCTTACATCGTAAAGTAGTCAGTGGTTTATTGTTTTTGTGAAATTAAACACAACATTTTGTGATGTCTCCAAGAAAAGATGTTATTGATTTATATATTTGAAATTTATTCCCTAGAGGTGTGACATGGGATTTAGAGAAATATGAGAGAAATATGGACTAATAAAAAATTATTGATCCTACAATGTGATGGTATATATATATATATATATTATCTATTTTTTGGATTGTAGGATTAGTATTAATGTAGAAAATGATTGAGAGTGGGTATAGAGATTATGGAATTTATCCAATATCATGTATTCCTGATTGTATTTGTCAGAATCTGGGATAGGTATGTCCCTAGTATTAATAATTTATATAGACGCTCAGTCCAATTTGTTGTTTTACAAAACCACATTTAATGAAATTCTCCCTATATCAGGGCGCTACTCAGTATGACATTAGTCCTCCTATGTTGTGATCCGCTCTCTTTTTTGGTCATTGGTCTACCTACTATATTGTGCAAACTAAATATTATCTTCCCTAAATTAGTGTTAATATTCATTGATTTTTGAAATTTAATGATCATAATTTATAATACTTTTGTGTAAAGGTAATGTATCACAAAACTTATTAGATCCTATAATTATTAGTTTTAATCGAGTGAGTGGGTTCTTATACTGGGGCTTGGTAACCACTTGATTGATACATTTTTCATCATAATATGTGGGTCCCCCAATATGATCTATATAAGTAGATGTACAACTGAACATTACATTGGTGGTTACAGTATTAGTGTTTACTAATACCCTAATTAAAATCAATACATTGTCATTTTATGGGTTTACAAATGGATTTTTATAATGGGGATTATGTATCTGGTATTTTTGAAAATGATGAATTATACACATCACTCTTATCCGACATGAATAATACAAAAAGGTGATGTTTAACCAACTATATATGTTTCATTTGTGAATATTCACATATATTGTGGTTGGTCACTCCCCTGATAGGTTTATAAACAGTTATATTTTTTTCAATCCCCCATTATAGATTAGTGATTGGTACGACATTGGGTAGTGCATCGTGTGTTATTTTTATCTCATGTTTTTGAATATTGATCTAAATGATATTATATGAGAGTCAGTGTAGATGATCTATATCATTTAATTATAGGGTTATGGATACAATGGGATAGTTTCTATGATGAGTATTATTTATGAATATGATTGATAGGATTTTTTCGCTTCATGGGTTATATTAATTGATATATAACCATGTTCAATCCCACATGTGTACAGACTATAAAATCATGATGATTGTTCTATTGATAATATTCCAGTATAAGGTGGTAGATTTATTATCCCAGTTTCTCACCCAATAATGATTATAATGGGGATTATTTGTAAAAAATGGGTTATTTTATTTTCATATTTGGAAGATTGATTTCCAATGATACAAACAAAAATGATGGAAAATAACAATATATATGTGATAAGGTGGAAGGATGGATTCTGGGTGTGGTGATAATAATAAAAAGGGTTGTTTTCCACATTAATTAGGTAATGATACCCTGACATTGGGTAGGTCCAACACTGTGTTGGTTACGACCATTTCATTTTCAATTTGGAAGCGGTAACATAATTTTTTGAGGTTGTATTAGAGGTTCGTTCCTATTTTTTTTAATTTGATAACCCTTTACCACATGATTTCCATGATGAGATCATGTTACTAGATAATGATATTTTGTAAATGGATAATAGTATTGAATTTTATATAGTTGAACTAGATGATTAGTTATATTCTAGACATAAATTTGTATCAGTTGGTATGTCGATATTATGTTCTATTTAAAATAACTCCTTTTTTGAATGTATATGTTCTGAAGAATATATGGGATATAAAATGAAATTTATACTAATTAGAGAATCTAGAAGATCCATTTTCATTTATCATGTCTATAGGGATACATGGGTGTTTTCTAATAGGATTTAATGATATATTCTTTATTGTATTTAAGGATATGTGATCATGTTTTTAATTCCATGGGATTATTCTTTAGAATGTTTATGTGTTGGGTAGATGTAGAAACTGAGATCCAAAGAGATGAATAGTGTTATCTATGGTGGATAAATAATTTACCAGTGTCTTTGTTGTAGTAATTCATCCATTTCTATGATTATAATGTAGAGGATGATATTACCTATATAATCCTTATTCGTGCAGTTATAAATTATCATTATGTGCATGTTTCAACTATTGATGAGTATTATTTTCTATACTTAATGATATATTACGGTGATCTTGATGAATTTCCTAATAGTGGTTAGATATTATTAGATTGAATTATTGTGATAGTCTTCATGGTCACAATTTTTATTGGTTGGGAGAGTGAACCCCCTATGGAAAATTAATTTTTATAAATCTTTCATCAGAGGGATACTGATTTTTCAGGTAAACGATTCTATATATTTTTTATTTGAATAAAAATATATGAAGAAATTGAATTTGATTTGTAATTAATAATGAAATTATTAAAAGTCTATCTATGATGTAGTTAGGATATTCCCATGTTCTGGTTTGAGTGTGTTTGGGGTTTTTCGATGAATGAGAATCTTATATGTCATATCCATGATCAATGTGAAAGAAAATGTAACATGTTAGTATGATCATTTCATCATATATTATTGTAGATGATCTAACAATCAAAAAACAGGATATCATCCTTTGATGTTTTATCTTCAAACATGAGTATGGTTTTCTAGGATTATCAAACCACATATTGTGGTTTGTTATTTTCTTGAAATAAAATATTCTATAATTATGATTCTTTAGTTCCCATGTTTTCCCATGAAATGTGATTATATCATTTTTTTTAATACCTAGGCCATTATAAAGTGTAAAATTAAAACAACCCTAATAATATTATCATGATTTATTTTTTCAAGTTATTTCATTATTAATGTATGAAAACATTTACCATTTCGATTAAAATTTATGATATTTGAAGGTGGATTTGTCATGATATTTAAAATTTATAAAATAAATATTATGTTTTCATGTTTAAAAAAATTTGATATAATCTAAATGATGAAAATGATTGAAATTAAAACATTACTATGGGGTTTAGATTTGGTGGTTTTGCCCAACTGAGATAAAAAATACTTGTGTTTCAATCCAATGTTTGTGTTTAGTAGGATCCTTTTCTACTTTTTTATTTCCCACTCCCCCAATTCAATGTAAAATTAAGAAATTTGTTAAGAGAAAATTTCCTTCAATGATATCCCCAATATTAAAAGAATAGGTAGAATGATGAAGAGTTTCACCCTTTTATACAAATAATAGTTGTTTTTGGATGAAACTTTTTAGGAGAAAAAATTTGATGTCTATGAGTTAGAGATTCTAAATATGATATGGAATAATATTTTGATCTCCAACATAGCTTTCTTATTTAGTCATTTTACTTTTTTTATTACATATTTTGACATCTTGGTATATTTTAACGCCTATAATGGGATGATTTTTAGTGAAAGGTGTGAGTAATGATAATTTATAGATTTATTCTCGTGACATTATTTATCACATAGGTTATAATTATTGAATAAATGTTTTTATACTATCAATGATTATATGGTAGAACATGGTGTTCACATGGAGGGTTGTCCATGTGGACATGTATTATAGGAATGTTGGGTACATCAATCAGGTTATGTATAAATACATTTCCAGAACACCTATCATATTTCATATTTATATTTAAGTATATGTATTTTCATCTTACATGACATGTCATTTGAAGTAAAAATGATAATATAACCAATGTTGATTACATAACATGTAATCCATAGTTTAATTAAATTTATTTATGATATCCATGTAATTATTGTTAAAGGTATGAACCAATAAAATGGATTTCTATGTTAAGGCCATGAAAAATATGGTACATATCATATACATTACCCTAAATGGGAATATTCATTTTATATAACCAAAGATCCAGATCTAGATTGGAATGTATTCTAATTTTAGTTCCTCTAAATGCAGAACATGACGGTGGGGTCCTAAATGATATGAAATTATATTAGTTAGATGAATCATTGTCAGTTGTAGATTAATACCATATGGTGATGATAATGGGTCCCAATTTATGATCAAGGGTAGGTGAAATGATGGTGTTCCCATCCCTGTAAAACTAATTTTCCATTGAATATAACCCACATTGGTATTTGATGAGTAGTACAGTCATGGATTTATTATAGAATACGTATCCTAGGATAATGGTTGGTTCATGTGTATAAGTGTTTGAGATAGTGTTATGTGGATCTTTATACTCAATTAAAAAGAACGATGAGATGGAAAAATATATGTAGAACTTGAGCATATTTTATCACACCCTTCTACACAAGAGACATTGTTGGTGCATGTCGTCTCTATAGGAGGATGGGGAGTTATTCATAAACTATTTCATTTCTATTATATGATATCATATTTTCTATTATAGAAAAATAATTTTATCCCTAATTGGAAATTTCATGGGTGTTTCCCTGAGATATGGATATGGTGATTTCAAAACCACTATAGATTGTCCAATTTGGGAGAACATATATATGAGTAACTATGCTTCATGTTTAGGTTATATTTTCGAATTTTTTAATCCTAATGGATTGTTTCATGGAATGAGGATGAATTCATACCTAATTATGATGTACAATTTTCTCACATTGAGATGTTAGGTGATAGTCCTCCACACAAAGAAAAAAATTCTCAATGGTCCCTCTATAACATGTAATGTGATTTTGTGGTGGGACAAATTTTTGTTCATTATTAAGGAAATTTACCTATAGAGACGTATTAAGTCATGAATACTATTTATAAACATACATGAATGGACTATAAATTCCAATGAGGTGTATATCACCTATTATGTTATTATATATATTTAATATGATGGTAATATTTCACATTTTCTCGATAGGTGTGTGTAAATAAGGACTTGTTGTGAATAAAGATCTATAGGTTCCCATTTGATATGTAACTCTAGTAGATTTGGTTTTGTGGGGATATATTCATCTTATAAATTTTTATCACACCACTAGATAATAGATTTTCATAGAACTACCATTTTGGATCCTATTATAGAATAGGTTGTGTATCCTATAAGGCGGTACATGGAAAGTAAATCTCTCCATCAATGTGGTGTGGGATATCCTTTCCAAGTATTTAAAGCCCCATAAAACTTTATATCATTTTCAGGGTGTGATTCTCCCTTATTTGATAGACATGGGAATTGTTACGTGGTGAGTTGGGGGGATTAGATTGACCATTTGTGTAATGAATCATTGTTTTCAGAACATTCAATCATCGATATGTATAACCTCACACCTTATCAGTTGGGTGATCTTTTTTGTTATTGAATATATAGTAGCTTATAGATTGGCGAGATAATATTTTTTATGTGACCCTCATTACTATATCCATGAGGTATAAATTCTTGATTTTTGAATTGGTTCCCACTTATTGGAGGATGAGGATAGTCATTCTATGTCATAGATTGGTAGGGGCATGTTTACCCCAAAAAATTTGGTGTATCTATTATGTCTATAAATTGTCATGTTTTACCCCTAGAAGATAAATATGGATGTTTTTACATTGATGAATGGAATTTATTTATGAATTTTTTACTCTTATAAATATATATTCATGTTATGTTATCAATTTTTATTTCAAACGAGATATATTCAGAGAAATTATTATAATTTATTTCATATCTACATATATATTTGATTTTTTTCCCTTAATAGAGTTGGAATTTTTTTGGTTTGGCCTCCTATTTTTGTATGATGAGTTGCAAGATCATTTCCCACTATGTCTTATATGAATTATACAAGTTATTTTAAACTCCCCCTACATAGTACTTTTAAACACACATTAGTTTTCAGTTTCGATGACGCATATATTGTCGATGGTATCAGTGGGTTTGTACATTATAGTGAAAGAGTATATGAAGATATGTTTTGATGGCTATATTCATTGGTAGAGGTTTCATGATGGAATTTTTTTGACATGAAGACCCCCATATTCATATTCACATATGCCCAGTGTTTTATATTGGGATTTTGGGACTTTTATTTCTCCCACTTTCGCTGGAATATTTTTTTCACTCAGATGTATAGTTTTTGTATGAATTTATATTTTCAATTAATGTTGAAATGTTAACCTACATGTTTGTAAAAATGTTTTCATTGGATGGTGATATATATCATTTAGAGGTTTTATGGGTCAAGGCCTCACCCATTATCATTATTCATTCTTTGATCTCATCACCACCCTTATGTAATTGGATGACTGCACGGTGGGGCAGTTATCTTTAGACCAGATCTGGTTGGGCCCCATGGGGTTGGATAATGTAATGATAATAGTATTACCCTTTTGTAGTGGGAAACACATCTAAATAAAATAAATATGTGATTAATTTATAATTTTTAATAAATTATTATGATTAAAAATTCATTTCTTAGTTTTTTCAAATGGGTATGTACATTGAGTTACGGTGTCTTGGGTGTAGCATTTCTTCAATGTTGAAAACCCAATAGTGCATGATATTTTAGTATGTTTCTATTCCTATATAGATTTTTGTTGGTATCATATATTGGCTCTATATAATAGTTTTTGACCCCAAAAAGTGTTATATGATATTTATATATAGTGTTTAAAAAGAGAAAATACATTTTATGGAGTTTACTATCATGCTTCGATTACATCATTTGACACATTAAATTAAAGGATATTATTAATGAGCATTTGATAACCTCTATTACATTTTTAAAATATATATATATTTTTATATCTTTTGAATGGAATGGGTTGGTATGGGGGGATCATCCAAGAAGATAATTTTTTATTATATTAATAGTGGGTTTGGGAAAAATAAGTTGAAGAATTTTCTATTTATTTATATCATTTATCATATATTTTTGTGGTACCAATAAATAAGTTATATTGATTTCATTTTACAAAATGTGGACTATAAAATCAAATATTTCAAAACCTCTTACAAACTATTACAACTGAGGCACCCTAAAATGGGGGATACATTAGTTTATTTCAAAAATTTAATCATTTCTTTCTCCTTTATTTCTCCAAATACCATAATGATACAATGTTATTAGAAACTGTTTTCGAACTATTATACATGTAATTTTTAAAAAAACACTAAATATGTCTTAGTAAGATGTACATATATGTGAATCATTCATTTAATGTGTTTATTTTACATGGTTCATATATGGGATACTCCATGTAGTATTTATAAATGATTATATGACATTTATGGTGGTAATACCAATCATTATAGTTTTTCAAAATCATTATGAGAGGTTTTCTATCGATCATAGTGAAACTCCATATTCTTTACTCTTTACTTAAATTTAGTTAGGCATTGGATAATTTATACCAATGTTGGTATTCGTCAATTTAATATATACATGAGTAACTATTCATATTAACCATATTTCGCTAATATACCTTTAATATTCATCTCCTTGGTGGTGATTTGTTATTTTTTTATTTATTGTTATATTTATATTAATTTCGGGTCAAGGATGCCTACTCAAATGAAGGTTGAATATTATTATAAAAAACAAACAATAGATGAGAACATCAATTCCATGTATAGAAAATTATATATTTTAAAATTCATAAAGATATTCTTCTTAAAAAAAGTATTGTAGTGGAGTTATTATGTTTCCCCAAATTCTCTCCAAGAATTATATATAGATGTGATGAGGTATTTATTATTCTCATAATCCTAAAATGTCAATATTCATTAGATAACCCACCTGTGTCTCAGGAAAATTAAATATTAGATATTTTATAATACCACTATCAAGAATTACAAAAAAATGTTTTACATTTCATTATGCTTCAAATCTGTTGATCTATGTGTTAGGGCCTCTAAATATTATCATTATTATACATAAACTTTCAAGATACCCACTTTAAATTTCTATGTAACCACCATTATAATTTTATTAAGATCATTTCAATTTATATTTTAAAATATATTGAAATATTTGTTGCCTCTATATTAATTTCAAAATATATTCACTAAAATTCACCCCAATTATCTCTAGTAGTTTATGTATAAAGAACTCCAATTTTTTAATGGTTTTCAATAAATTATTTTACTGAAATATAATAGTGTGTTGGTGAAAATATTTTGAAATAACAACAACAAAAGTATTCCTCAATAACCCCAGGATAAAACTCATCAATGATAAACTCCCATAAATATTTCTTTCAATATGGTCACCTACCTATATTCTCTTAAATCATATTAACCCCAATATAAACCACGATTTTGTCCACAATGTTGTAAATTTCAGTTACCCATCTTGAATGGGTATTATATAATCCTGTTACGGAATCTAAAAATAAATATTTGTCCTCTAAATATTTAATAGTGGTTCTTCCACTATCAAACACCATCATTAATTATAGAAAACAAATATTATGGTAATTTTATAACCTATTGGGTAAAGTAAAAAATGATTGTTTCTCAATATACATGTTTTAAAATCATCATGTTTATATTGATCTATTGAATATAATAGAAATCAAATTTTATTATGTGATACATAATGCATTATATTATTTTCTATTAGTATGAAATAACCCTAGAACAAAATTATTAAATATAAAAATTTCAATAGAAAAAATAATAAACATCAAAAAATATTTTATATACAAAATAAATCATTTAAAAATTGAGAACGTTACATCATTTTCGTCTCCAAATTTTTTTTTACACATCTTCTATTACCTAGGGGAAAATATAACTACATAATTACTTTTCTAATTCCACGTTTTCATATAAACATAAAGAGATCTAAAAAATTTATATGCATATAGGGAAAATCCAAAGACATTGTATGTTTAATATGTTTATAATTATTTTAAACATTTATAAATATGGATTATTTTATTTTCCAGAATGGATTCCCATTCACGGCATGGGAAGGATCACAAGGACATGATATTATATTTTTCCACTGTTGATAATTAAACAACACTCAATAAATTCCAAACAATATAATATTCAAGATATGTAATCCAAAAACCCATTCCATTATATATATTGATATCATTATTTCTTTCCAAATGTACCATAATGTATTTCTATATATGACATGATCCATCAGAAATTCCATTTCCATGTATTTAATTTTCAACATAAAAATATTTATATAAATAAGTCAAACATAAAACCTCTTAGAAAATTTATTATCCCACATTATATTTAGTTTCAAATGTACCCATATATCATTCTTCCCCTTATAACTCAAAATATTATAAAATAATATCTGTATTTATAATTTATTCAATATAATATCAATTTTCAATAAAATAAAATGTGTCTATATTTTAAAATATTATTATTCAAAACCACCAAAGATCTCGTTGAATACCATATGATTACCTAATTTTTGTACCCCCATTAATCATTACTTGTTCTACATTATATTTTCAACAATTTCCACAAAATCATGATAGTGAAAGATTATTCTTGTCAAATTGTTGAATTATGGATTAAGATATAGTATTCTCTCCATTTATAACAAAATCCATTATTACCAATTTGATAGAATAATTATACAAATGAATTTTTTTTATATATCAATGAATGGAAAAATTACCACAAAACAATAGGTTAATTTAAAAAAAATCAAAATAATTCTCTAGCTCTTCTCCTTTTGTCTCAATGTTTAATAATCAATCCACTATTATCATCAACTTGTTAATTAATCCATTTGATATTTTAGCATCTATTTGAAACACTAGTTAGAATGAAGCTAATAAGGTTATCATTATCCCTGAATGTATTTCTTAATGCATAATATTCCCTACTTGTATTTTATCATTAAAATAATATTGAATAAAATAATCATTATTTTTCTTCATTTAATAATAAATACAATATATCCTCTTATAAATAATTACATAATGAATTTTAGTGAAAGAAATTTACACCTATAATTGATTCCATATAAAATAATCTAAGCCTATTGAGATGAATATTAGTGTCATAAACATCAATTTATATCAGAAATGCTAGGGATGACCTTTTTTGGTATAATATATGAATAAAAAATCCTAATAAAAACATGATATTTTTAATATCTACAACACTTCCTATAATATCAATAAAATTTGAATGATAAAATTTTCTTATAATAAATAAATAAAATGGGTGTGTTTATTAATTTATATTAAATTAATTGATACTACATTTTCATGATAAAATGAAGATACCGCATGATATAAACATTTATACAATCATAATAAGATTTCTCTAATTTCAAATGGGGGTCAACATACATTGAGTGTCGTCGGTCCAAATAAATGTGAATAACCATAGAGTATTGGGTGAATCAAGAGATTATAAATTTTTTAGATAACTATAGAATATGACCTTCATATGATTTTAATAAGAAATATTCAATATATCATATACAAAATATGAGGTGATAAATTATTAGAGAAAATTATATTATAAATTTTTTCAACATGTCTAGGATAATCCACTGAGTATAATAATGATGTATACTAATGCACATAATACACGGGGCACACTGTTTTTTCAGATTCAAAATTTTGGTGGTATAATAAAATCTTTGTGATTTAAATGATTTATGAATTTAATATCATATATCATAACCCTATGGAAAGATCAATATTCCAACATGTGTAACCAGTTGATCTCTATGAACACATAAAAATTTATCACCATAATTGTTATACTGAAAAAAAACATAATATTATCAATGATTAGATCTCCATGATCATGCATCATGAATGAATTCATGTAAATCCATATTATCATTATCTATAATTAAAATATAGGAAAGTTACAATTATTCTTATCTAGCATTATGACGTATATTTTATAATTATAAATAATTTCCAACCTAAATTAGGAATAACTTATTTCTCTTATATAAATTTAGAAATATTATTTTCTATGTTGATAAATTTCTAAATTAAAGTAGTAATGAATTATAAAAAAAATATTTATTACATCTTAATATTATTATTCACAAAATATACAGATGAGATATATTCAAAATTAGAGAATATTTAGTCGCAAGAAATGTCACAAAATTATCCTTTGGGTGATGATAACTCATTTAATTCTCTAGTTTCTCACAGTTTGAATAGGTCTCCCAAATATCTATGATAACAACTCAATGCAACAAATAATATAGATTCATATATGAATAATTTAAATCTCAAAAAATATCTCATTCATAAATCATGCATCATTTCTTTTTATTAAAATATCATTCTTAATGAATTATCATTTGTAAATTTTGAAATATAAAATACATTTAAATCAAAATTATAACCTTTGTTCAATTAGAATATTGGCTAAAAATATATGACAACACAACATTCAGTCTCTTTTTCTATAACATAAGAAAAGTGAATAATTATTTTTTTACTACTAAATAAATTTAATGTCAAATAAATTATTATATATTTTATGACATTGTTTGTGTAAGAATAGGCCACTTCAGTATTACTAAATGTCTCATTTAACTGAATACACATATTCAATATAAGATAAGATTTTATATATAATACAATATTTTTATTTCCATTTTCAATATATTCCATATAAAATAGATCTCTATACATTTATATTTTCAATAATTCGATTTGTTCTTATGGATTCCATAATTATATTCAAAAACCATCTTGTGTATTTTTATACTAATAGTTCTACATTGGATAAAATTTTATATCAATGAATACCCCTAAAATTTTATAATAAATTTATGTAATACAAAATACATAACAATTTTATCAACATAGACAACATACTCATGAAAAATAACTTCTTTTCTATGGAATAAATGATATTTACTCATCCAAACTCGTAAAATTTTCTACAAATTATGTTTTTAAACAACCATTAAGAAATATCTTAGGACACCTACTATATTTAATATACAAATTTTCAAAAACATGAAAATATTTATTTATGAATTATTCATTATCTATGTCAAAACTATTATGAAAAAAATCTCCATAAGTTTATTTTACTATATAATATACCCCTTGGGCCTATTGAGAAAATTAAAACAGAATTAACAATTCATTAAAAAAACATTTTCTTAATTATTATATTTGAAAATAAAATAATTCAAAAAATTCATCCACAGAATATTTGAACAATGAATCAAAAAATTCCAAAACAATGTTTATAGGTTTAAATAAATTTTAGAAGAAAAAACAACTAATTGAAAATACCATAATAAATAGATAGTAACAAGTCACATGTTTAACTCATGTGACTATCTATACGATTCTATACAATTATAATCCCATGGGAGTGTATGGGTACCTTCTCCAAATATCACGTTTCATTGAGATTTTATGATTCAAATATCCAACTCAATACTTTTGAAATTCGATTTGGGAAATGGCATTGTGATTTCATCAATAGTAAAATATGTTGCATATCATTCTCTATACATAACACTGAACTAAAATTGAATAGTGATTTGTTTATAAAACTAAAACCTATCTTTATTATTAGTAATTAAAAATAAGAGAAACTAAATAAAAAAATAAAAATATATATATGTCTAGAGATATATTGTTTTTTAAAATTTTACATTATTCGGATATATATTTATGAATATATATTTATATATACATGGTAGTTTTTATTAATAAGATCTATGCATATTTTAATTATATTATTATTTTAATAAAATTTAATTTTTGTTTAATAATTATATATTTTGTATTTTTTAATTGATATTAGTAATATGGTATAGGGAGGATGGTTTCACTCGTGATAGTTTCACTCAATGGTGATCATGCATTCCATCAAATCCATAAACACTGCAATCCTACAAACATAATATATGAGGTAATTCAACACCATGTGATGTTCTTGAGGTTTTTAAAATAAGTGAACAAATATTCATGGGATTCAACTATTTTTTATGATATAAATTTGGAATTTGTGGAGGATGTAGTTGTACAAAATATAATTATGAAATAAAAAAAAGACATGTCTTTGTGAATCGGAGTTACATTCCTCATAGAATCAATTCTATTAAGAACTCAAATTTGTTTTTTGATACTTATTCCTAAGGCTCTGTGGTCACTATTGTTTGAAAAAAATTATAGGATAATCCATTATAATTGTGGTTATTTTAATTAGAGGAAACATTTTGTATAAAGAGGTTAATTAAAAAAATTCATCATATTAATAAATATTATAAGAAAGGGATAGTTATGCTGATCGATTATGTTGAAACCAGTTAACACTTATTATCTAGAAATGTTACTCTTATTTCACCCATTTTGATGACCATAAAACTATATCTCAGGTTTGGGTGAGTATGTATGGACATATATATTCTTATCAGAATCATGTGATTCTTTGGGATGTTTCCTAATCAGTTAGAATCCCTATTTAAAATGAGATATAATCTAGAAAGCCCATAGTCTGTAAAAAATTTAGGATATTATTTTGAATTATATTTTCATCAATGCTTATGAAACATGTTGTTCTATCTTCAGATGAGGATAATATTAATTTAAAAAAAATTATGATATTCTTATTTCCTTTTTTAAATTATTTCATAAATATTTTTCATAATGATAACAATTATTTAATGTAAAATTATATTATTTATTTATTTTATAATAAATGTGACCATTATGAGGTGGATTGTAGTAAAAAATATCCTCTCGATTCATAATGGAAAGAATGTAATTGAGTCTGATATTTTTGTGGGAGGAATTATATGTTCTTTTAGATGTGAATAGAATCTTTTGATGATGGATACAATGAGAGTGATGGATCATGTGTTGATTTTTCTTTTCTATGGAGGATATTTTGGAAATATTCCATACGTTAGTTATGTTTTACTTTAGTAGTCATCAAAAAATTTCTATGTCATTACCTATTAATTCATAAATATCACTACTATATTTGATTTGGATCTCCAAATACAATTGTTAACTTACTTGATAATCAATAAGAATAAATAGTGTTTTAAAAATAGTAATTTTACTTCAAAAAAATAAATCTACAATAATTTTTGGTTTTAATTAAAAATTGAAATTGAAAATTTAGTATTTTTAATTAAAATAAATGAAAATAATTTTCTAAATTATAATGAAAATATTTCATTAACCATAATATTTGGTATTTTTATAAAATAATTAATTTAATAGTGAATAATTGAAAATTATATATTTTGTTAATAACATCAATTTTATATGAAATACACTATCATAAAATATTTTTTCAAAAATATAATCTTTTTAAAATTAAAATCAGGAATTTAATTATTGTATAAAAATTTACAAGATGAATAAATATAATTTTTGAAAATAAATTAATATCTTATAATTTGGTTTTTATATTTTTGTAAAAAAGTTATCATACTGTGGAAATTAGGTTTTGGGATTTATTTAAATGTAAAATAACACTTATTTGAATGACAATAATTTTCTTAATATTGTTGTAATAAATTTTATTTTTTATTTTTCCCAGATATAAACATTATTCTTAGAAATCAACATCCTCTTACAAATGGGTTTTTACTTGTCACATGCAATAACATTGATTTTAATTTCCATAAACATAAAAGGTTGACTTAATAAAATTATTCTTAAATATTATAAAATAATGTTCATATTATTTAATATTTCATTTTTTATTTATACACCATTGATTAATTCCAATTACCACAAACATGATGATGTAATTATTTTAAGAATCTCATATTATTAATTTCATATAATTTCTATCTAATAGATTAAAATAAAATAATTTTGATAATAAATAAAATCTTATTTATAAAAAAAATAGTCTTATATATTTAATTTTTATTCATTAATAAATAAGATTAATAAAACAAAATATTCAAAATGATATATTTATAATAATATATTTTTATACCTTATAATTTTGAAGTTAATATAACATAATTTATTAATTGAATTGCAATAAATAAAGTATATATTTAGTTTCAAATAAGTAAAATATTTTTATATGTGTCATGTTATATTTTTAAACAAACATAAAATTCCTAAAAAAATAATTAGCTACACAATATAAAATTAAAATAGTTAATTATAGAACACTTATTGTTAAAAACCCTATATCATGTTTAAACATGATTAATTTAATTTTTGGACTATTAATTGATACTAATACGACCAAAAATAAACTATTTATAACCATAGGTTTCATTTAACCTGAAATATTATCATGGATGTATTAGAATGAAAATGTTGTTTCTTAAAGTGGCATTTTCATCTTTTATTAAATAATTTCACTTACACTATTTCTAAAATACGCCTCTTATTTGAAATTTCCTTTAATTTATATCAATATATATTCTCATATAAGTCCATCATGGTTTATTTGTATTTTTTCAAGGAATTTTTATCAAAAAAAAAATTAAATCCATGAACGGTTATAAGGAATGATCAAGTCTCTAATTTATGTTTTATATCCATCTTGTTCTTTCTGCTTGATCATCCACATTAAAATTATTGATTTGAAAGAAATTTATTTAAACATTTTTCATTATGATATTGATAAATTATTACATTAATGTAAAGAAAAATTATTATTCAACTCCACCTTCACTGAAAACCATATTCATCTTTAGTCTTTTTCATGGACTTTTGCCTCCACAAACAGATGTATTTCATTTTTCATAAGAACATTCATATATGATTAAAATAATGAATTGGATTATTTATTATGAAATAAAAATATGTTTTTTTCTTAAATTTAATATAATTAATTACCTTATTTCCCTCTCATTCATTGAGAAATAGAAAAAGGAATTGTCCGTATATGTGAACTATTACTTCAATGAGCCATGAGTTTCATTTCTCATCCAAACCAATGATATATTGTTTAAAAAATATATATTAATATATAAAAATTACTTCCATAATACATATATTGTAATATATATTGAAACTATTTTACAAAAATTTCTATAATGGTCGTCATACCTAAGGAGTTACCATGAAATTGACCGAACAACCTCAAATAACTAATATATGAATAATAATTTAATTATAAATAAATAAAATTTTTATTGAATATAAAATTGTATATATATTATTTCACTTTTTACATATATAACATAAATAATGTAATTATTCCAGAAGTTATGTGTTGGGTAAGAACAACTTCTAATAGAGAAGAGGGATACATCTCAAAAAAATCTTTTATATGACACATAATTTTTATGGGCCTGATTATTTTTAAATGGACTGTATACTATGAATTGGATATAAAATATCAAAAATTATCATAATTAATCGAATTTTATCTTCAATTTCAATCTTTTCACCATATAATTTGTTTTATTTTAATGTATCATAAGAAGTATGGGTTTGAATGTAAATTTCTCATTATTAATACATTTTTTATGTTATTTATGAATTTAATATATATTTGGTGTATTACTAACCAATATTTATTTATTGATACTCCATTATTTAATTAAAGGTATTTATATAACTAATAATTATTAAACTAGTTAATTAATTTTGATTTCAAATTTACTGATGCCTTATGGTATTTCATAACTCAGTCAAATTTGTTGTGTTCTAATATTATTCTTGGAATAATTTTAATTTAATATAATATAGCATATTTTTATTATGGGAAATTTTTTATACATTAAAATATTTCTTATTGATGAGTTTATTGATTCATGAAAAAGGAATATTTTAAGAATAATCTTCATCCTCTTAAACTAGGGTTTCACCTCATTTTCCATAATTTCCCTCCCACCATTGTTTTTATTTAAAAATGGTTGTATAATTATATTATTTACAATTTTAATTGCATTTTTTTATTATTTTAATTTTAAAATATATATTTATTATCCTTTTTATTAGTTTTTATTTCAGTAATTGTATTTTAAATAATAGATGGGGGCTTTTGAAATCGTTCTTATTATATTTGTGTTGCACATTCAAAATATGTTTTTTCATTTTTCTCAATATTATAATCATATATTTCATCCATAGTTTTTTATATATTATACTTGAATATAAAAATATTTTAATATACACATTTTTTGAATAATTATTTATTTATATTTGATTCAAAATTCCAACTTTTATCTAAACCCGACTTATGATAAAATATGATTTATTATCTCATTAAAAGAATCACCCCTATAAATGTATGTTTTTAGAATATTGTCTTTTTTAAAGAAAAATTATTTTATTTAAAACCAACATAGTGATATTTTTGTTTTATATTAAATTATTTTTTATTTCCTTTTAAAAAAACAAAATTTACTTATTTCATTATGTTTTCCAAAATGTTAACTTCCCTTGTTTTTTTCACACGATCATTATTTGAAATTTTCTATATTAGGACTCCATAATAAAGACCAATTATCCATCATTAATTATGATAAATATAATTTAATTATAACCATATATTCTTGAAATTTACATTATATACCCTATAGTAATTAGTTATGATGTTATTTTGAAACCACCTTTATTTTCATGTGTTTATCATTCATATTATTTATGTATGGTTTCCTTATCATTTTATGGATCACATATTAATGGGGATTTTATGATTGATATAATCGTATGTTTTTATTTGTGGGTATTTTATATACCTTAAATAAATTAGGAAATGTTAATATATCCTGAGATATCATGTATGGTTTATGAGTGTTTTTCCAAAGAAAAATATGTATGTTGCATGGATTTTTAACCTATGAAAAATATATTTAGAGCCTAAGATGATAAATAAATAACACTATATATGTTTCATGAGAGGCCAACAAAATATCACTATGTAATGATGATATTTAAATGGATAATGAAATTATTTTTATTGTGGATAACCTATATTATGTTGTCTTAGTGGTTAACCTTGAGATATGCCTATGATATGATGTATTATTATGTTTCAATATTATTATGATTTCATGAGATTATTATATAATTTCCTTATACAATTATTTTATGATTATTTTGCACTCTTATATAATGTTACATAATCATTATGTTTTCATTATATTTACTTACATAATTAATTTTATAATACTATTATTTTTACATGCCCGTTTATTAAAAAATCTCCACACCATCTTTTTTATAAAACGATTATCATTTAACCATGGATGTCATGTTGGTAAGATATCCAATAGTAACAATTTACCCTCAACCCTTTATTTTAGTTATAATAAAAAGGTTATAATAATAATTATTTCTTATAAGAAGTTTATAAGGGGGTTTATAAGAGTTCACTCATGTAGAAATGATTCAATTTTTTTCAAAATATTTATCCTCTATAACTAGTCCTCAAATATATAAATTGATATCAAAGTTATGTTTTATTGTTGTGTGATGAAAATTTTAAAATATCAAAATCATTTTCAACAATGATATGTTTAGTTTGGGTCATCATAGTTGTTATCAAATTAGTGATTACTTATTTTTTAAGATTAGGGTAATTACTTTGTAAAATATTATAGGAGAACATTATTGAAAATTCTAGATATATGTTAAGGAAGAGAATGACATCCTATAATTTTTTTAATATAGAATCTATGGTTTTATCAGAATTATATCTTTATTTAGTTACTAAATGTTGATTTAGGGTATGAAACAAATGTACATATGTTTAGTCAACCTAAATATGGTATGTTATATATTTAATCAATCATTACCTAGTTCTAACAAAGTGACCATGCTCTACTCCTAGTTTGACACTCATACTGGATATGTTCTAGTTATTCATATTCTCTTTAGTAAATGTTATAATGAATTTATTTGATAGTAACATTCAAGTAAATGGTTGAAATGTATTATAGAAAACAAATGATGGTAAACTAGGATGAATAAATAATTAATTTGGAGGAACTAATGATGATATATGTTGATTTAAGAGATAAATTAGGTAAAATATGATTGAAAATAGTAAAAAACAGTGACCTAGCATGATATAAAAGAATAATTGGATTACATGATTAATTATTAGGAGAGTATTGACCAATTCATATTTTCCATTTTTTATCTAAGATTATTCTTTTATAATGTTAATTTTATATCACTATTATTAAACCTTTTTTATTTAATGATTTATGGATGTTCATAGAACTGAGTTAACATTAAGAGACAAGGAAACTTTGGAGATTAAATCGATAATAAACCCATTTGAATTTCAATTTATTGATAAATATTATTCTTATTACAAATTAATAAATTTGAATCATGATTAACAATGTAATTTTAGTTGAAAACCTGTGTTAGTCAAAGAATATTATGATAGAGACTCATGAATGGTCATTGACTGATCAAGATGAATGAAATGATATTCAATAAACTATATTTAAAAAATTTAGGGATAATAATCAATGAAATTACATCATGGTGAAAACATGATGATATTAATTTGTAATAGTATGTAATTGAGTCATCATATGTCAAGGTTATTTATAGATAATGTCTTGGAAGATTATATTCTTCTTAATGATACATTAATGATTTAATATTTTGGATATCAGAACTAATATTCACTGTTACACCTAAAGAATTAACACATCGATTCTTATGGATATAAAAACCAACAACTTCACATGTCATGGGAACAATGAAATCTTATGGAACTACATTCGTTAAGGTATATTGGGATTTACACTCTAGGTGTGTCGATGATGAATGATATGTAATATTGCCCATATTATGTATTGATATATAAATATTAAATGTTTTAGTTATACATAAAATATTCATCCATATGAATCATCGTTATTGTTTGAGGAATATTATTCCATGTAGTTATATCTCCTCTCCACTAATTACATCATTATTAGGAATAGACGATCTCTTTTTATAAAGGGATCATAGCAATTCTGAAAATGGAAATATCATGTAATATCATATATTGAATAATTATCAACAATAAATGTCAGTTTCTTTTAGATATCCCAAATGAAATTAGTCTCTTGGTAGGGTTCCATATATTATAAGGATTCTATTAATTCAGGGATGGGAAATGACAACCTATTATTTAAATATATGATGTTCTCTTATTATTTCAAATAAGTATAATATGTTTCTTGGCATGTAGAATGTAATAAATTATATATTCATTTACAACTAAATCTAATCAATTTAATTAATAATCGTGAATATGAGTAACAAAACTAGCAAATATGTTTCATTTTATGGTTATATAATGGTTATTTTTAAAAAATTTACATAATTCATTATTATGTTTGTGAATATTAATTTTTATGAACTGTACATATTTTTAATGAAATAAAAGTATATATTTATTACATAATTATTTTTACTAAAATTATAAAAAATTTATTAATTATTTATATATAAGGATTTAATATATATTTTGAATAATAACGAATATTATTTTAAATTTTTTTTCATGTAAAAAACTAATTCACTATAATTTATGTTTCTAATTAAATTTTGTATTTATAAATTTTTTAATTTTAATTTTGAAAAAATAATATTTTTTTATTTATAATGGAAAAATTATCTTAAATTTATTTTTTTTTGTATATATTTTTTGGAAATATGTAATTTCAAGTTGAATATTGAAAATACTTATTTTATTAGTAACAACAATTTTATATGAATTATATGAGTTTGAAAATTTGTTTCATTATAAAATTTATATTTATAAAAAAAATTAAATCTTTAATAAATATTTTTATACATTTTTAAAACCAATTAAAATCATTTTAGAAAATGTATTAATATTTCATAAAATATATTTTTCAAATCATTATTTGATTAAATTTACCCATAGGTAAATTAGGTTATGGGATTAATATAACTGTCAAAAAAAATTCATTTAAAAATAATATTATTATTTATAATGGAATAAAAAATCAGATTGGTGAATTTTTTATATACATAAGATGAATGATTAAAAATAAATGTTTTTTTAAATATGCTTCTACTTATTAGATTCACAAACATTAAGATTAATTTCAAAAAACATAGATAGTTAATTTGAAAATATTATTCTTGTATTTGAGGTATTAATTTTCCAAATTTTTAATTTGGAAATGTAATTTTTTTACTTATAAATTTTAGATTATTGGTAATTACCACAAAGTTGGTGATGCTATTATTTTATAATACATCTAATTAAGATCATGTAAATTATTTTGAATAAATTATAAACAATTGTAAAAATTGTGATTACTATATGATTTATAAACATAAATGTAAATATATTAAAATTTACTTAATTTGGTAAAAAAATACTACATTGGATTAAGAATCCAGATTGCTAGAAAGTTATTTTTCTATAAAAACATTTATTCTATAAATTATTGGTTTTTAATTTAAATTTGTTTTTACATTAATTAAAAATATAATTGAATATTATATATGATTAATTTAGATCTATAACACCTAAAAACTTTTAATTTGGATATGATACATTTTTAATGAAATAAAAACTCACTCGGTTAAAATTAGTTACCTGTTTTAAATATAAATGAGTAAAATGTAAAATTTAAATGTGAAAACCAGATAATTGTTTTTTGCAATCCTTATACAAGTCTTTACCGACCTAAAAAATATTCCTCATATTAATATTTTGAAATTTTTTAGCCAATGACCTTGAAATATTGTCATGTAGTTATTAAAATATAAAGGGTGTTTCAAATGATCCATTTTAATCTCTTATAAATGTGTGTCACTTAATGTATTTCAAACATATGACTATATATATAATTTTTCATAAAAATATTCCTATATATCATCTCATATATTTCCCACAAATATTATTAATCCCCTTTTCACGTTATTTCATCATATTCCCTTCCCTTACAATAAGTATTGCATGAAATTATCATGTCTTAATGTATTTATTATCTCTTTAAGATTCCAACCATAATATCTCTCTTCAAAATGTAATATATAAATATGAATGTAATTAAATTAGTATCATTATTTTAAGAATAATATATTATATTAATGTAATCCACATTATTTATTTCTCTTCATCCATTATGATAAAAACATTATTATAGAGTTGCATAAACAACCACATCGACTAAGTGATGTTTTAAATTTCTCATCACTTCCATTCATGGTTGATCAAAATGTTGTAATGTAGGAACAAGAATTATATATTTATATACATTTTATTACTATTATATTGAATTTTAAAATTAAATTTTATCTTCTTTACATCTAACACATTGTGAAATGGAATGTAATGACCCAAATCACAAGGGCCCCCAAGGCCAGGGATGAAATGAGGGTGACTCCCTATGCTCGCCACCAATCAGAAATGGGTTGGTGACCTATTCTGAGTAGTCATGCCACACTCATTTGGGGAATAAAATAATATACATGTACACATGCACATATATGTCAATACCCATACAATTCTGAGGATAAATAAATCATACACCAACATTAATGCATAATATATCTCCCATATAAATTTTGGAGAATGTACATTAAATAAATAACATGATAAATTAAATCCCACAAAAATGTGGATGAGAGTCCAACATGATTATAAGGAGGTGGAATAACATCAAAAGAAAGACATGGTCCAATGTTGGTCAATCTAACATGTTATTCACCACCTTCTACATGGCATCCTACGAATTTTTCAAAAGTAGTATCTTACATATAACAGATGCAACAAATAGGTAGGGACCATTTAGGTTTGAATATAAGACTATATTGTAATAAAACCTAGAATAAATAATCCTAATGAGTCAACAGTAGTGATATAATAAACTAAAACTCATGTCTATTGGGATATTAAAAACATTAGTAACTATAACCATATAAAGTAAGATAAACTCATATCTAACCCCAAGTTTCAAGTAAGTACCAACAACTACCCTCCATAATTTTCTCCATGATGATTCATGGTAATTCACATTCAGTATAATTAAGTCTATATTTTATACTATCACCAAAAGATCCCATCTAATAGGTTATGTCCTTGGGTCTCACTAAAGAAGTATTCACTAGAACTATAATATTCATTATTTCTAAATAGGAGATCACAATGGGGAAATCATAGAGAAACTAAAAAAACAATTGATTCAATATAAAAGATATTTTATTAACATCATATTAATTTTTGCAAGGAACTATAATTAACAATAAATATTCCAATTATATTAATACTAAAAATCAAATGAACTTCCCAAAGATATATTAGTTTTTTGAGATATAAAATTAGTAAATTCATATACATAATAAACTCTTTAATTACAAGTGCACTATAATAATAATTATCAAAATTTTCACCAAAGGAAACACTATTGAAACATGAAATTTTTTATTTTCATGATGTATATTCACAATTTTCCATTAATCAAATCCATGCACCAATGATTACATAAACCCTAGGAAATACATTTTAAAACATCGGAAGAGTATAATAAACTCATTAAGTGAATTAAAAAAAGAAGGAACCTATTATATCTATATTATATAAGAAAACCAATAAAAACATTCCTTTAAAACATAAAATTTTACATAATTAGGTAAATATGATTTTTTATAAAGGTTATTTACATTACATTTTCAAAATAAATTATTACTATGAAAGAACATTAGTAAACATAGAGAATTAATATATCTACATTGGGACATCATTACATGTTACCCTTATAGAACCACTGCATAACCCCTGCATATTATAATAACTATACTACCAAATTATTAAATAATTGTGTGAATACAAAATAATTACCCAATACCTTGGAGCATAATTTTGTTGCACCCATTATTAAAGTAATAAATGGATAACCCATAGCAATATGGGAATACTCATCATTTATAATTTCAATGAACCAAAATATTTAGCAAAACAATTATTCAATTGATAAAAAAAATCTAATATCATATGAAAATAATTTTCTGGTATCATTATCATTAAAAATCCATTTTTAACACATAATATACAATTTTTTGGTAATTATTTTTAATAATATTTCTAATTGAATTTTTGAATCAATGTGTCACATACCAAATTGAAACATTTGAATATTTTTATTATATGACATATTTTATGTACATGATCTTAAATCCATAAAATGAGTTCATGAATTTTTACATTAATATGAATTTTTATTCAAAATATTTATCTAAAACATTTTAAATAATGTTATATATAAATAGTAGATTACCAGGAAAGCAAAAAATTAATAAAAATATTAAAATATTAAAATTAAAAAAAATTATATATCGTGATATTTTTATAATTCATGTTTTAACATGTCAACAGGACATTACAAAAAAAAATTCATAACATCAAGATAGGTATCAATAAAAGATGATTAAGACAAAATACCTTATAAATATCTCTTGGTTAATAAATTATAAATATTATTTGTATTGACATAAAAATTTAGATATAAATAATTTTATATCCAAAATTCATTGTTCACATAATATAATAATGATATAATCGTTAAGTATATGTTAAACACAATTAATGGAAATTTAGATATGAAATCACTTCCAACATTGGAATCACTCAATTCGTATGCTACATAAACATAATAATTCTCGTCCTTCTTCTTTATTGTCCACACTTGTTTCTCTATCTTCTCTATTCATTTATAGACACGATAATCTTTTTAATATATTATTGAATGTGTTGGAGCCGACATGATACATGTATTCTTACCCTCGTACCTCATACTATCAGGTGACATGTCGACAAATAATCAGTAATTATTTCAGTGCATTTAAAAACATCAAATATGAAAGTTAGAGATTGTATTTAAAAACGAAAAAATATATTATGAAATGGTGTCAAAGTTTGTGTGGAAGTGTTGTCTCCATGAAACGGTTTCTCCTTGAAATAGTGTCTCCTCAAAACGGTGTCTCCTTGAAATGGTTCCTCCTTGAAATGGTATCTCCTTGAAATAGTGTATCCTTCTTTACCATTGAGCGATAAGGCATTCGTGATTGTATAATTGTATAGATAACAGGAACAGGTAGAATGTATATGGTGTCTAGTCACAATGTATGGTCATAGTTTCAGGATGGTCACAGTGTCTAGTCACCATGTCTAGGTCACGGTGTCTGGTCACAGTGTCTGGTCATGATGTCAAGATGGTCACGGTGTCTATTCACAGTGTATGGGTCACAGTGTCTAATTACAGTGTCGTGATGGTCACGGTGTCTAGTCATAGTGTCTCAGACTTAAGAAAATATATGTAAACAGACATAAACCATGACATTCATAGAATGGATTATATGTAATCATTTATCAACGAAATAAATTATAACACAAACTAAAAATAGTTTAAAATTTTATTTAAGAAATAAAGAAACTAATCATTTTTAAAACTGATTTCAGACATATTACGCATGATTAACATGTTTTACAGTATGTATAGGATTTTTTATAATTAAAACATCATCAACACATGATTATTCCAACAATATCCTCCTTTTTGATGATGATACATCATATGAGCGAGAGAACAATTCTTAGGTAAATTATATATCCCTTAATGTGCATATCACTCACCCTTTTTGGATTATTAAAAAAAAATAAAAAAATAAAATAAAATAATAACTAATAATATTTCACAATGCATTTTATGAATAAAAATGTTTCATTACAAATAGGGTGCAAAAAAAATACATAAATATTCCCTATCAAAAGAGAGTGTTCATATTTTCAGCACCGACTGTCTTCTCTTTTCACTTGGTAGCAGCATCACTTGAATCCACCGGAGACTAAGTAGAAATGGAATAGGGATGTGATCCAAATAAAATAAAAGGTAGAGGGAGAACTTCAATGAAAAAGGGGCCACAGTAGGTTTGGTGGAAGACTTAGGAAAGTATTGTTCAAGGATAACCGGTCTGATCTGACTCAGATCCTGAGAGGCATACATAGAGGTTGAGCCAAGGATAGAGTAAGAGATAGTAGGAAAACCAGGTATCAAGGGAGCAGTTGTAGGAGCCACAATAGTTTTACTATGTATATGAAGATAAGGCCTCAAAATCTTGATGAAGTTAGAAATAATCTCCTCATTATAATACATGTCTTTCTCAAAGTCATCTTTGTTCTCCATAAACTTATCCAACAAATCATTGAAAACATTAATCTTTTGAACTTGATATTTTAAAGCTTGACTAACATGAGGTATTATCATATTCTATACAAGGTACTTGAATTTTTTTTTCATGTCATGCTTCACGAATATCCTATTGAAGTAGAAGTCCACCTTCTTAGAAATATCTTCCTGAGCATAATTTGATATTTTTTGAATGAATTCTCACCAAATCAAGAACTTTTTCACTATTCATGCAAACCACATATAGTGATTCTTTGTCAAATCCACTGAGCACGGATTGGAGTTCTTCTATGACAACTATTATGAGAAGATCACTAAACAATAATGGTTGAGATGATATTCTTGAAGTATTAGAAGTTGTAATAGCTGATGTACGAGACTTCAGTTTATTCTGAACTTTCTGAAGACAACGATTATACTCATCAGTCAACATGTTAAGCCCAATAACAAGCTTACACATCTCTTGAACAATTTAGTTGTTTCTCTTAAATACCTTTTCAGACAAGGAGGATATATTAGGTTGAATTAGGGAGGATACATCTTGTAGAATATGACTACCAATATCCACAACAATATGAGAAACATGTTTCGGTCTTGATTTCAGCACTCTCTACATGTCTTCAACAATTCCAATAAGAGACTATACTTCACCACTTAACTAATTTTTCTCGATTCTGACTTCATAAATTTCTTGAAGCATCTTGGTCTGAATATTCCATATGATCTTTTACAATAATAGGGAAACATCTCTTTCACCCAAATTTGTCACAGGAGTAGCTTGATTATGCACGATATTTTCAAACCCATACAATAGGGTAGCTTCAAATGATATAAAATCAAACATACTCACCAGGATTGAAGGTTCATGTGAAGGATTGGAAATAGCAGCTGAGACAAGCTCAGGATACTTTGAAGCTATAACATCAAGAGTAGATAATGGTTTCAATTGAAATACAGTAGACAAATCCATACCTTTCACTAAGGCTTACTAGGAGTCATTCACAACAAATAACTAGGTTATTGATACCATGTATCGACAGGGATTGGATCAACATGATTAGCCACTTCAACACATTTTAGAATGGGGGGATTCTCCCCTCAACAGGTGAATATTTTGCAGGACTGAGAGATTTAGATCCATGATCTATTTCCATGATTTCATCCCCAATAGCCTATCCCATTTCCTTTTTATCCAATTGAATGTATTTATCCATTATCTCTTCAGCATATGGGATATTTTAGGAATTTATTGTTCCTCCACATGTTACTCATTAGTATCTTCTTGCATAATAGAATGATCATATTTGATGTTCTCTTATAAAATATCATTTTCACTTACCTTAGTGATAGATTGTTCTTTAGAAAAAGGTTTTTCTTCCATATTTGGAACATCTTCAGGAACATGCATTTCCTTTTCAGTTAAGTCTTGGAGAATAGGTTCATTGTCTTTCCCATCCCAAATAGCTTCCCCTATAGGTTCAAAAGCCTCTTCCTCTTCTTCATCATCAGAATACTCAACAATTTCATCTTCTTCCAATCCATGATCAGAAATGACTTATGGTATTTAAGAGTGTTTTACTGGATTACACTTTTCATGAACCTTGTCATTATCTTCTACCCATGCTTTTCTCCATGGATTCTAACTGAATTTCATTCTAATTACTATAAATTTTGAAATAAAAAATTTATATTACATAATAACTTCATAATTTGGTTCAATAAACCCTTGTTCATGAAGCATCGATGAGATTAATCTTGAGTAGAACAGGGAGGTTGACTTGTAGGTCTCTTGATCAACCCACACATATGTATATAACATATTTTCATAGAACTAAAACAATAATGGGAAAGGGAAGTTCTACCCTTTTAACAGCGCTAGAAAAAAGTGCTGACAAAAGTAGGACCTTTATCTACGCTACAAAAAAAGAGCTGATAAAGGGGCACTTTTAACTGTGCTAAAAAATCACTGTTAAAAGTGACCAATTATCAGCACTTTTTTAGCGAGGATAAAGCCCCCCCCCCCCTTTATCAGCTTTTTTTTGTGCTGTTAAAGTAGACCCCTTTATCAGTGCTTCTTTTAGTAGCACTGATAAAGGGGGGGTTTATCACCACGCTTCCCTAGCGCTGAAAACTTTTATGTTTCAAAAAAATAATTTTTCATGAAAAATAATATACCGTTTTATAATTATATTTATATTGATATAGATATGATATATATATTTTAAATATTTTTTAGATAAGTATAAAGAGTCTATTACATTTAATATATAAGAAATTTAGTGAAAATGGCTTTAAAATATTTTAAAAATATATTTTATTAATAATTTTCTAATTTTCATCAATTAAAAATCATTTAATTACAATTTGAAGACACAAAAAATCCCAAAAAAATAATAAAACACCTAAAATATGTTGAAAAGTTATCAAAAACTTCAAATGGCCATAACATTCGATCCGGGTCTCTGTTTGAGCTCTACAGCATATCAAATCAAAGAATGTGATGAGCTCTACGTGCCAGTGACAGAAGTAAAGCTTCTCTCACATTTTTCGAGGCAAAAAAAGGCCCATAAGACCTCTAAAACATAGCTTTTTGTCAGGATACCCTGATTTGTTAACATTCAAACACATATAACTACTAATTCGGATGTCTGTTAGGCATGTACCACATATCATATCAAATATTGATTCATTTTATACGATTTGAATGGTTGTGGAGTTGAAAAAGGCTTCTGGATTAGAAGTTAGGGTCGTTTTAACATTCTATGGCTTTTAAAATACACACACACACACACACACACATATATATATATATATATATGTATGTATTTATTCATAAATACATATGTGTGTGTGTGTGTGTGTGTTTGTGAGTGTGCATGTTGTATATATGTATGTATGTATGTATTTATGTATTTATTTGTTTATAAACACACATAGGAAATATATTTTATAAATGTATTTAAAACTAATCTTATAAAAATATAGTATTATGCAAATAAATATATGGATTTAAAATTATATCTAAAAATATATATATAAATAAATATAAATATAAATTAATATAAAAATAAAAATATATATATATAATAATAGATGAATAAATATATATGTATTAATATAACTAAATATATTTATAATAATATGAATCTATATTATTATACGAATAAATATAACTATATATATAAATATAAATATATATTAATATATGAATATATATATGTATTAATATAACTAAATATATTTATATTAATAGTAATATATATTATTATACAAATAAATGTAACTATATATAAATAAATAAATAAATAAATCATTAAATAGAAATAAAAAGAAATGGCTTACTGGTAAAGGTGCATGCGCCCAAGGGGGGGATGTCGTGGATTCGAGTTCTGGTGGATGAAAGGAGTTGCGCATGGGGGTGGCATGTGTTGGAAGTGCGGGAAACGGAAGCGAATGGGCGTGGTCCACCTAGAGATTATAAAGGTTCCAAGTGCTCTTAAAAGCTCCCCTAACTATATATTCTTTTCGTTATTTTTTTTAGTTTTATCAGTTCTAAAAAAGTGCTGATAAAAGTGGTCTTTTATCAATGATTTTATTAGCACTGATAAATGACCCCTTTATCAACGCTTTTCTAAGTGCTGATAAAATGGACCCCCTATCTTCACCTAGATTAACAATGCTTTTTATCTTTCTATATGAACTTTTCTAGTGCTGATAAAAGCCATATTTGTAGTAGTGTAGGTTGATCATATGTCCATTATTCATAATGTGTATCAATAATACATCTTGATACTTGAGTGTATCAAAAGTACATTATCTGGGACTAATCAAATTCTGAACTAATATAAATAGCTGTCTGGTTTAACCATCTAGCTCAGTAGCTATTGATCTTCTCTTTGTTTAATTTCTAGTTATCCTTCCTAATGCTTATTCCAAAAAAATCACTTTGAGGTGAAGGACATATCTAGTAGTCCACAAAAATATAATCATGAGTATCCTTAGGCATCTAGATAATAACCTTGAAGAAAAGGTACATCTTTTTCCTTTTATCCATCTTCTCAAAAAAAATCATCTTTCTTATCAAAAGAAAATTGAACGAACTGATAAAATTGTACAACAAGATTCAGTTAAATTTTTTTATCATCCTTTGTGAACTAATACAACCATCCTTTCTCTCTTATCACTTTCAATAATATATATTGACTTTTTAGAAGCCACATGGTGGAAATTTACTTTTAAGGAATTACTATTCTGTTCACCATATTTGGATTCAATGGAACATAAGGCACTTACATTGGTGTTATTTTTATCTTCTTATTTGGACATTTTTAATCAGTAGTTGATGATGATGGGAATTTCATTCTGGTCATACAATGAATGATCGATAGAGAAAAAGGTTTAAAGATGGGTTACGGTTTGAGAGAAGTGAGCTTGGATGAAGTAAGAGAGAAAATTATTTAGTTTTTATCATTTAGGGATGTAAAGTGCTGCAAAAACAAAATTGCAAGAAAGTAAAAAATAAATTAATTAATTATAGGGATATGGATTATAATATGTAAATAAAATGATAAACCATATTTATAGTGCGACCGTAACTGACATTCATAGTGACACCGGAACTGGCTTTCATGGTGAGACTGTAACATGTTATCATAGTGAGACTATAACAAGATTTCACGGTGAGACCATAACTGTGTGATTTCTATACTATGTGACCATATTATTTGAGACAATAAGTGCCAGACAGTAATAGAGAGAGTATTTATGATACCATAAACATGAAACAGTAATTTGGGAAAGAATATACTTTCTTTTTAGGATTTATCATTCCCAATTCATGTGTGACGTAATATATTCTATTAGATTTTAATGGTTTGGTGAATATATCAGCAATATTATATTCAGTTCTAGTTAATTCCAATGTTATGTCACATTTTTTATAATGATCTCTCCAAAATTGATGTCTTCCATCAATATGTTTTGTCCTAGGGTGTGAAAAAAGATTTTTTGAGATGATAATTGCACTTGTATTGTAGTAATTTCTTTGTACATGACTGGATTGATATCCATAATCAAGTAATGTATGTTTCATCCAAAAAAATTTTGCACAACAAATACCATCAGCGATGTATTTAGCTTCTGTAGTAGATAATTCAAAAAAGTTTGGTTTCATTATACACCATGATACTTGTAACATGCCTAAAACGTGACATGTTCTAGAGGTGTTATTTTTATCTAACTTACAACCATTGAAGTCGGAATCGGAATAACTAACTAACTCAAATGATTATCCTCTAGGATGGAATAGTCCTTGATTTGGTGTATGCTTTAGGAATTTCAAAATTATATTAATATAATTTAAATAAGATTACTTACGATTAGTTTGAAAATCAGCACACATACTCACACTAAACATAATGTCAGGTCGGATAACAGGTGAGTCGAGTAAGCTTCCAATCATTCCTTTATAAGTGGTTTGATCAACATATTTTCCATCTTCATCAATATCCAACAAACAAGTAGTACTCTTTTTGGTGTAACTACTATTAGTGCTATGCAAAACAAGATGTTTTTTAATATATCTCATAAATTTGAATTTATTTAAAATAGTAACATGGTTTTTTTGAATTATTTTAAATCCCAGAAAGATTTTTAGTTCATCCATTAAACTCATTTCAAATTTTTTTCCCCTCATTTAAAAAAATTCAATACATAAATAATATATTGAAGATCCAAATATAAAGTCATCTTCATAACTTTTGAGTACTAAAACATCATTGGAAATACTTTTTATAAAAAAGATAGGATCAATTATTTCTTTTATAAAACCATTAGAAATATGAAAAGTATGTAATCTATCATACCAATCTCTTAGATGTGGTTTTAAAACATATGAAACTTTTAATGATATAAAAAGATGATATGAAAAATGAGGATTTGTAAAACTAGGGGGTTTCTCAAAAAATACATCCTCAGCTATATACCTATTTTGGAATGCACTTTGGACATCCATTTGATATAGTTTGAAAGTCAGATGTGCTGCATAAGTATGAAGAATTATGGTGGATTCGTGTCTAGATATTGGTTCAAAGGGTCTCTTCAAAGTCAATTCCTTTTTCATGACAATATAATTGTACAACCAATCTAGCTAGGATTTTATATTTATTAAAAAACTTCATCTACCTTATTTCTAAACACCCATTTTGTGCCTATGCAAATGTGTCTTTAGGTCTATAAACATGCTTCCAAACATTGTTCCATTCAAACAGATTAAGTTCTTCTTGCATATCTATCACCCGAAATTCATAATTGATAGAAACAATAATGTTTTTAGGTTCAAGTTGTGACACCATGACATGATATTCAATCTTATTTCTAAGATAACCTCATGTTTGAGTTCTGATATCTAAATCTCCTACACTAGCATCTAAAGGATGGTTCTTAAAAGTTCTAATAGCTCTATAAAAGGAATGACTTGTGAATTCAGGTTCTTCTACTAGTTCAAGTTCATTGTTACATGATTCTAAAGAATTAATATAACTGAAAGTTTAGACAGATTCCCTCAAAAAATGGTTATAGGATTTCGATTTAATGTACATATTTGATACATAATCCTCCAGGTTCTCAAGTGTGGTTTTAGGCTCATGTGGATCTGTTTAATCAATTTGAAATGGACAGATTCTTCCACACATTTAGTTTATTTTTTAAAAACTCTATAGGATTTACTAGATATTAAACTTCCTAGAAATATTCGTTCATCGCTCTTGGATGTGAATTTCTCAAGAATTTCCATAGTATTATGGATATAGACTTTGCAACCAAAAACATTAATGTATCCTACTTTGGGTATTCTATTGTTCTGTAACATGAATGGAGTTCTCATAAGAATAGGACCAATCAACACACTATTGATAATATATCATGCATTATATACATCTTCATCCCAAAAATAAATAGGTAAGTCCTATTAACTAAGAATGATTCTTGAAATCTCTTGCAAGTTTCTATTTCTTCTTTCTACAACTCCATTCTGTTGTGCTGTTCTAGGGGTAGAGAAATTATGACTAGAGACATTTTGTGAGAAGAAGGAATCAAATTCATGATTTGAAAACTCACGACCATGATCACTTCTTATGGATATAATTATATTTCCACTATTATTTTCTACAGTTTTGGAATATTTGGTAAACTAGGAGCAGGGTTCACTTTTGTGAGCCAAAAAGAACATCCAAGTATATCTAAAACATTCATCTATAAGAACATAAACAGATTGATTTAAATTTAAACAAGAATATCTAGATGTTCCAAAATAATCTATGTCAACCAATTCGAGATATTGATATGTTGACATTTCTTTTTTGGTATGAATGAAATTTTGTGTTGCTTTTCCTCTTAAAAAGGATTACACACTTTATCCTTTGGAAACTCTAATTTGGGTAGGTCATTGCCTAAACCTTATCTAATTAACTTTCGAAATGATTGAATATTATAGTGTCCTAGTATCCTATGCCAAATCCAAGACTCTATGTGGAATACAACTAAACATGTTGCATTTTAAGAAACTAAAGAATCTATGTTAACATAGTATACATTTTTATTTCATAAATAATAAAATACTAATTCATTTATAGAATTGAAACCATTGCAAGCATCATTTTCAAATTTAACATGAAATGAATCATCACATAGTTGTCAAATACTAAGAATATTATATTTCAATCCATCAAAAAAAGTACTTTGGAAAAAAATTAGTTAGAGTTACCGATTTTTTCAAGACAAATGACTTTCCTTTTTGCATTATCACCAAAGGTGACATGTCCACCATCAATTTTTTTAAATTCTTGAAGCTAGAATAGACTCTAGTCATGTGTCTTGAACACCCAATGTACATGTACCATAAGATGTTACAGGATCTCTTTATAAATCATTATTAAAAAATACTCAAATAAAAATAGATTATGGTACCCATATTTGTTTAGGTCCTGCAATATTAGTGACTAGTGCTTTAGGAATCCATATCTTCCACATAGGTTTCTTATAAGAAATACGTAAATTACTTGAAAAATATACTCTATTTGGTCCAGAAAATATTGAAACTGTATAGATTTCATCTTAACATGAACTAGCTGAATTATTTCTAGAACTATGTGTAATGTTGAATTTCCTAGACATATAAACAAAATTAGTTCTTCCAAAATTTCATATACCAGGTTGATAGCCAATGCCAGTGTTATATTTAGTAGAAAAAAATTTTCCTAGAATTTGAACCAATGTATCTTTAACATTAGAATAACATTTATGGTCCTTTTTCAATTTATCAATAGATATCTTCAATTCATTGTTTTTTTAGAGTAATAGATAATTTTTTACCTTTCTACCAAAAGTTTAGATTTAACAGTTGATGTAAGAAAAAGTTGTTTCTTTAAATATTTGTATTTATCTTATAATTCATTACATGTCCCATAAATCATATTCTTGAATGTGAAAATTTCCACATTAGACATAATTTCCAAGTCACTATCATCATCAAAAAAAATTGGAATTGTGTATAAGATATTCTAGTGTTACATTAGATGTGTTTTTCATGAAACACATATAGTCTTTATTAGCTTGTTCATCATGTTAAGACACTAAGTTACCTGAACTGTCCTCAGATGCACTCCATGTTTTTTTCATTTCTTTTTTATACATTCTATCTTTTTCATTTTACTTATTTTTGTACTTGTACGTTGGACAATCCTCCTTTACATGTCCCTTTCACTTAAATTCATAGGATACAATCTCATCAGACATGTCACTAATTTTCCAATCTTTATTCCAGCTTCCCTTTTGATCATATCTTCCCTTGAAGTCGGGATTTCTGAAAAATTAATACTTCTTCTAAAATCTCTTAAACCATCTGAATAATTGAGCCATCTACTCATCATTATTAGGTGATGATTTTTCACTGCTGGAAAATTTTACAGAGACTTCCAATTTCTTGTTCTATTTGGGTTTAGAAGTGGTGGTCTTAAATGGAACAGATTTTCTTTTGGGTTCATACTCCTCGTACTAGTTTACATTCATCTTCTCTCCATTCATAATTAGTTTTCCAATGAGTTCTTTTACAGGTAACTTGATGATGTCACATGACTCTCTAATAGAGACAGGGTATCCTCTCCATCTGTTAGGTAAGCATTGATGAATCCTCATAATCTATACATTGGAAGTAACATCTCCTCTATGATAAATTATTGTGTTGAAACTTTCATTGTTCCTGAGGTACATGTCAGAAATAGGCTCATCAGGTTTCATTTTAAAGTTATCATATCACACTAGACATTCCTTCATGTAAAGTAGACAATGTATTCCAAATTTCATGGGCACGTTCACAAGCAGAAATTATGTTAAATTCATCATCTCCTAAAGAGAAATATAATGAATTCATGGATTTGGATTTTTTTGTAGGAAGTCATTGTTGGGTCATCTCAAGTGATTCTGTTAGTAGTAGTAATCTTATACTCATCTATAATTGAATAATACATTTCTAATATCGTACTTTATAAATTCATGATTATTTTGATCTTCCATTGGACCTAATAGGTTCCATTAAGCAATTGTGGTATGTTGGTTGCAACACCTTTTATTCCATTATCCATAGTAAATAAATACTTTTAATGAGCTATAAATTTAGAAATAACCCAAATTTATATACCCCTAAAGTAAAAATAAAATCACAATTGAATTGGGTCAAAACATTGTCTTAATAGGAATAAAAAACATCATTTGATAGTAAATGTTTGTCAGAGTAGATCACTCAAGAGGAGGTGAATTGAATATCAATAAAAAATTATGTTTGAAATGAAGTCTCTAAATGGTTCCTAAATAAAAGTAAATAGAACCTAGTTAATCAAAGTAATATAGTTATGAAAGTTTGACTGTTTAAATAACTTATCAGAACATTGATTAATTATCAATAATCTTAATATCATTTAATAATTTTTATTTTAATGATATTATAATAAGAAATAAAATTATAACTTCGTTCCAAGATTAACTATAAAAGAAAATTTAGTCGTTTCTGAATTATACAGTAAAAAGATTAAACTAAATTATACAATACAGAGGATCTAAAACATGTGGTTAATTATCAAGTTGAGTCTTAATCCACAAAACTTGGTGGTCACCTGCCACCATGTAGTTTATATTAGTAATATTGATTCACACCATGGATCCAGGTAATCAGTAGTACATAGGACTGTCCAGGTCACACGAACTCTTCCACGGTTAATTGTGGGTATGAACTGTCAGGTCACCCAGTGACCTCTTTCACACTTATCAATGTGAATAAACAAGGGTAAAAATATTGGAGGGGAATAATATCTTTTATCCATTAGTTTAATGCATGAGACCGTGTTTGTTTTTATATAGACACACATACTCTTCTCAAAAGCTAAAAATAAAAAACAACTGAACAAAGATGATGAGATAAGTCTATAAGTGCTCTGAGTGTTAGTCTATGAATCTCTGGACATCTAGAATATAGAAGATAAAGGAATCTAGTCCTATTTAGTGAAACAGATTATCGCATGTCTGGTGCCTTGGTTTAGATTTGGCTTGTGTTCTTCATGGAGTCTATATTTCTATGTTCTTCTTGCCTATAATCTATGGTATCACAGTGAATGATTTGTGTCTTCTTCATGGAGTTTCATGTGACAGTTTTTCTCAGTAATTCCCATGCTACTTCATTATCATTCACACTTGTTTTTTTATCTTCTCATTTCATTTTTGGACACGTTATTCTTTTTTATCTTGGAGTGAAATTGTTAGAGATGAATGAATTCCTGTAATTTTCACCTCGTACCTCGTACAATCAGGTGAAATTTCTATAAGGATACATTAATTATGTCATTGAATTTAAAAGCTTCAAAAATGAACGTTAGAGATTAAATTGAAAACTAAAAAAAACATATTAATAAATGGTGCCATAGTCTGCCGGGAAACGGTGTCTCCATGAAATAGAATCTCCTTGAAATGGTGTATCCTTGAAATGGTGTCTCCTGGAAATTGTGTCTCCTTGAAATGGTGTATCCATGAAATGGTGTCTCCTTGAAATGGTGTGTCCTTGAAATGATGTGTGCTTATTTTCCTTTGATCGATGAGACAATCCTAATAGCATTGTTATATAGAGATATGGATCCAGTAGCACAAATACAGTGTCCGATCACACTGTCTCGTCACTGTGTCTAGATGGGCATAGTGTCTGGTCATGGTGTATGGTCACGGTGTCTAATCATGGTGTCTGGATGGTCATGATGTATGGTCATAGTGTATGGTTCATGGTGTCTGGTCATAGTGTATGGATGGTCATAGAGTCTCAGACTTATCCAAATATATACACATAGACATAAACAGTGATATTCATATAATAAATTGGACTTAATCATTTATCATGGAAATACATTATAACAAAAACTAAAAATAGGTTGCAATAATTATTTAAGGAAAAAATAAACTAATCATCTGTACACATGATTTGAAACAGATTACACATGATTAACATGTTTTACAAAATCTATAGGATTTGTGATCATTAAAACATGATTAACACATGAGGTGTCCAACAATACTTTTGAATATGAGTGTAAAATTTTAGATGATTCATATAGAAGAACCATTATAGTGAAATAAACATCCGAATATAAGGGACACATTTATATAATTGTATATAAATAAAAATATTTTGTAAGAAGATGTACATGCATATGAAATATTTAATATGTAAGAATTACATACACATATTCGTTAAAAATATATATATTTTAAGTGATAAAAATACATTTATGATAATTTTTTAAAATAAATGTGAAAAATAAGTATCACATGATGTATTTGGTTAATTCTCCCAAACAATATTTTTTTATCGATACAATTATAATATTTATGACCTAATGTTTTTTGATGTATCATTCCATACAGGAAAATTTCATTATACAAATAAATAATGGAGGTTTTATCCTACAATTCATGTAATTATTTTTAAATTAAAAATTGAAAACTATGATATCCTATCAAAACCATTCCAATTTTATTCCCTTACTTGTAAAAAAACTTGTTCCAACTATTCCAATCATAGTAGTTGCCTCCAAAATTTAAACTACTTTTTACATCACATATTGATTAGACCAAATAAACCACTCAAATTGATAAATATAATATATCAAAAATTATCATCTTGTGACACACTTATTTTTTACGAACAACGAAAATATTGTATTGCGAATTTTTGGAGTGTTGTGGAAGTATTTATGAACTATAAAATACATTTGGTGTAGGTGTTATCAAAAAACTAATGTATGATACTAGAAAAAAATGTATAATACAAAAAATAATATCAGTATAATTACATAAAAAATTTTAGGGTTATTAACCAAGATCCCACATCTTCATTGATCATCTAATAGAATTGTAATAAGAATTTCCTATCAGATTCCCCACATCCATCCAGCACAAATGGAATAAAAACATAGAAATAATGATGGGAATAAAATTAAGAAATATAAAAAAATAATAGAGAGGTAGTAATGTGATGATAAAATACATTACACAACCATTCCCATTACAAATCAGTCTATCAATGATAACATATGATTATGAAAATGAGTGGTAAATTATGTAAACATTAATGATTGATGATATTAATACCCACTTTAAAATGAACTAAAATAAATAACTATCCATTATATGTTTGTAAATGTAATTTTCACTTCTAAGAGGAGTAATAAATTGATTACCTTGATCAATTTATTTAGAATAGTGTCAAAATTGATCAACCATATTTTTACCACCAGATTTCAATAGACTATTACGTTTTTTATTCCATATAACATTGGTTCTAATACTTTTTCTAATTCGTTATGAATTCAATTGCATTATATAAGTTATTTTCTCACAATATTTTTATTTAGCTACATTTTTTATTACTGAATCCCACTATATGGTTGGTCCAAAATTCAATAAAATCAACATCATTTTTATCTATTATCTTAGAATATATACCATTTATAGTTAGAGACATTGTTTTTCATAGTATAAATATATTTACTCAAAATGAATGTATAAATGAAACCTTGAAACTAAATGACAATTGTTTCTAGATCATTCCAAAATAATTTTATACAATAATTATTACGCATGAAGGAACATTCAACATTAATTTTGAAGAAAACACGATCCATTTTTTAATTCCATTAGGAACTTAATAGATGGTCATTTAATTCTTACACATTCCTACACTATATTAGATGAATTTAGGGAATATCTATGTATGTTTCCTAAAATCATAATAATAGGGAAACAATTATTTATTTAAATTAAAATGAATATATTTTTTCTATAATTATACAAATTTTATTTTTATATTATTTGAATTGGTATCATTAACTGTTTTTATTATATATTGTTTTTTATTTCCTAAAAATATTATTTTTATCACTTTTTGTGATGTTTTTAATGGTTTTTATCTGAGGAACACAATTTTGATTTCATATTTATAAAAACCAATATTTCATTATTTAATTCCTTTGACCATTTTTATTAAATATTTGTATTTAATGGAATATGAAAAAAAAAATTGGTTATTTCTAATAATATGTATACAATCAAAGGTAAGTACTAGATTGATCATTTGATAAATATTTTTCATGAAATATAATGGATATTAAGATACATTAAATTTATAAACTAAAATATATTTTCAAAATAATATTCTTTTTTTATTTAGTATATTTTTGGTTTCCCCAAATAGGTTAAAATAGAAAAATTACATAAGTTTTTCATTAGGTAAATGTAGAATATTTTAGAGGATGGGACCATATATAACAATTAAAACTCTCAATGGGTTATCAAGTCAAAATAGTTACAATGGAAACATGAAAACCCCATTTTAGAACAGAAATAGTAAATAATTGTGAGAATTAAGAATAATTAGTTGTTCTTAAGATTTTATTGGAGAGAGATTGAGGTAAATATGAATAATAATTTTTTATTTATATTCATTAAAAAAATATGATATATTTATAATCCAAAAACCATATTATTTCATTGATGTATCCTAAAAATCTTTTTAATGTAATTATTTCTATAATGGAAAATGTGTTGAAAACCTACACATGTCCCTTTAACACATTTTCCTAGAGATGGAATCCATATTGATTAAGTAATGTAGTATATAAAATTTAGTAGTTCATGGTAATTATATTTTCTGATTAAACTAAATATTTCTTGGAGGTATTATAGGATTACATCACCTTCATTGAAAATTAATTTTTTTTTTATTAAAAAATAATAAAATAAATAATAAAATAAATGCTGGCCAAATTAATATTTTAATTTTGGATAATTTTCACATCATATAGGAAATATGAATAGTCCCCGGTAATTTCATTTCACATTATGTAACTTAACTTGATAGATACTAAATTAGTTTAGTAAATTAATTTCAACATTTAGATTTTATAAGACATGAAATTTTTTTATTAATAACATGGTATTAGAGAAGGATTGTCAATGATTTATGTAATATATATCCACTAATATCTATGTAATATATAATAAAATTATACATATTATTCCAATATTTAATTTATGGTTTACATTGATGATTAAAATATATTAATTGTAACCTCACTAGTAATATAACCCCAAATTTGTAGCAATCGTTCGATGTACATTTTGATACTTCTAACTAATCGGTGGGATTAGTTTATCCCACAAAGAATAAAAGGGAGACCTCAAAACCTTAAATATAAATATATCAAAAATTATGATTCTCAAATAAAATAAATAAATATAGGAAAATAATTAATTGTAGTTTATTTTCCATGGACTTATTCAAATATTACTTTCATAGAAGGAGTCATTTATTACATGAATAAGAAACCCTTAGATACATGATAAACTGGGAATATATAAATCCTTATATTTTTTAATGGATGTTAATACTACAATAGTAAAATAATGATATTATGGATTAGAAAATAAAGAAAATACATTTTGTTTATAACATTTATATACTAACCAGAATAGAAAAAATTGAAATTCTAGTCCCATAACTAGTGAATGATCACATTCTAGTAGAGAATGTTAATATAATCCTAGGAGAGGTACACTAGTATTTAGATTATTCGAACTAGATGGTTACATCTCAAATACCATCTCACATAATTCCCCACAAAACTAAAATTCTTATATAAAAATCATTATTTTTATTTTTGGATGATCCATATATGTATAAATTATATAATGACTAAATGATATGGAAATTGTTACATACTAGTGAAATCGAATTTGGTTTTTAAAATCATCACCAAATAACATTTAGATGTATGTTTACATGTCAACGAGTTATTATAATTTTTTCATATTTTATAATGTATTTCATTATATTTTATAAATATGAAAATGGGATTTGGAAAAAAAGTGTTCAATATTGATTTTATAAAAATATTCTATCAGAAAAATACATACACAAATGTCCCACTATATTTTATGGACATTGTGATGTTAAGTGAAATATCAATATGTGAATAATTATTATATAATTATATGTTACCAAATTTTTATTCCATTGGGATATTTTATAAAATGGGTTGAATCCAAAGAACGTAAAACTGAAAGAACTAGTATTTTCTCTTCTTTAATTGGGGATAACGTCTCATATAGGACTTTTCTACCAAAATATATCAACAAAGATGAAGGAATATTTGTTTCAATTGGATAATAAGTTAAATAATTAATATTTTTGGATTTAATAATAATACACCAACATGTAATCATCCAAATACTAATGGTCAAACAGACTATTCAAATAGAATGATCAGTGGGCCATTGGGATAATTGTAAAAGAAAAACGAATGGATTGACAAAAATTATTAGAAGACCCATTAGGTTCTTTTAAAGAATAATTCAAAATATCCATTATGATGAGCCCTTATAGGATAATTTATTTAATAATTGGACACCTACATATAAAATTGCAATAAACATAATATTGGGTTATCAGATATGTTAATATGGTTACAAGCAAGGATGAGGTAGAATAAATTTTAAAATATAAAAAATAGGGTAAATTAGAAATGATTATTTTGAAAATTTTAAAATTTTAAAAAAAATACAAATGTGTCTCATGAAATGATTATAAAACAATATGTATTTTACATTAGAGATAATATTATGTTTTAAAATTCTTGAATCAAGCTAATTATTGGAGAAAATAATTCCATATAGGATCGTCTATTTATGGTTTAAAATTTATACCCTATTGGTTGTATATATATTTGGAAGTAAGAATAAAATAATAATTTCATTGTTAATGGGAAAAAATGATAAATAAAATCCTCACAAAACATTGGAAGAATACTCATCCATCATGCCAAAAATCAATGCCAACCACCTGGTGTGATATATCCTTAAAAATTATATTTCTGTTTTTTCATAGAAATTTTTGTACCTAATAAATTTAATTGAATTAGTTGAGAAATATACATAAACAATAATTGGGGTGTTGAAATATATATTATATGAATTTTTTTATTCCTTTTGTTGAATTTTATTATATGATCCAAATTTTTTTATGTTTTACTTTTGATGTTTTTTATCTATTTTTGAATACTATGATCTTAATTTCAATTCCCTTTAAACATTTGGAACTATTTTAATGATGGGAAAATAATTTTTTTATCATATAAACTTATAAAAATAGTTAAATTAAATTTTTTTTAGTTTCTAAGAGATGTTATTTAATTCTAAGCCCACAAATTTTTTAATTTAATGAAATATAATAATGTCCCCAATATTTAGTAACTCAACAGATAGGTTTTCCAATTTACTTTGGAATACTCATTAATATTTTTTTCTGTAATGGGAACCAATTACATTTCAATAAGTACAACATTTTAGTTAGTCCTGTAAAAATAATTGGAATATGGATGAACCAAATTCTAATTTATTGGGTAATTATTTTAAATTATTTTTTATACATTAAGCTATCACTACAGTACTACATTAAAATTTAATCATTTTATGTCTTATATTCTATAAATTAAAATCATAGGTATACATGTTACATGTTACATATCAATATTTACCATTGTCTTGAAACTGATGCATGATATTATTTTAATTCAAGATTTGGGATGGGATAATGTTAGGTTTAATAATATGTTTTTCCAAAAACATTTGAGATAAAAATAAATGTTTAGAAACATTATTTCTAGTGAATTAATATAATAATAAAACTAATAAGGTCGTAAAGACATCATAATCCTCACCAAAGGATCAGAATGGAATCAGAAAACGTTTTTAGAGAAAAACATTATCTTTCCCTCAAAAAAATAAAAACAGAAATTTTAGTTTTGGAAGAGAAAACACTTTGAATTTAAAAGTTTTAAAAAGGGAATATATTTTCGGTATTAGTAATTTAATATTTTTTTAGTCTCCCCATTACCCTATATAATAGTTTGGATAATAGATATTGTGGTTATTGAATATAAAATATGATATGGAATCTCCTATGTATCTGTTTTCTACCTGGAGTTTCTAGAGGTGTAATATTGTAGAAAATTATGTGGACATTGAATTAATTGTTTGTAATATAAATACATGTAATTATATGTAATGAAGGATTTCTACCCATATGTAGAGATCAGAAATTCTCTCACTAAAAAAGAATAGAATAAAAAAATAATCCTTCTAATAAAAACATGCAGATTACTGTTTTGTAATATAGAAATGATAATGGTGTGGGAATGCCAGTTAAAATTCCTAGGATTTAATTTTTAATTTAATGGGAGGAAATTAGTTAAATCCATTTATGATGGAAATATAAAATAGTTCATTGTGATACAATATGGAGAAATATATCTTTAATATAACAACAATGTTTTACACAATAATATCTAAAAATCATAGCCTAATACCTCCCCTAAAAATATTTCATGATTTGAAAAAAAATTAATCAATAGGTAGGTCTAAAGGTATTCATATATCCTTTGGTGAAACATGCATATTCATGGATAAGGAAAATTTTATATTAAAATTCATACATTGGGTGTTAGTGAAATATTTTTTGGAATATATATATGTGTCTATGTAACAGCTTTGGTATTTATAGAATAAAAAAATTTATTTTATATACTATTAATGAATAATATATTAATTTTATGTTAAAGGGAATTATATATTTTATAGTGTACTTGACATGCAACATTGGTTTTAACCAAAATCTTACGATGCACACAACATTGATTTATACCGAAAAATAATTAAAAAATAATATTATTATTTTAAATGGTAGATAATGCCTAGCCATTGGAATGGGAAGAATGACTAGTACTAAATAAATTTTGAAATATGTATTAAAAATCATTAAATAATAAATCATTGGATTCCATATATTTTTTGAATTGGAAATATAAACCAATTGAATATAAAGGATGTGTTTTAATTTAACTGTATTTAAAAAAAAGAATAATTGTGATTATAATGTCATATCACTCTTTATGGATTTTTACTTAATTAATAATATATGGTCAATATTAAATGAAATGTTTTAAATTAATATTATATGTTTTTTGGATACGATATATGATCAAAATCAATTTTTCGGATAAAAGAATTATTTTTCAAAAATTGAAGTTTTATAGCCTTTTGATGGAGAACCCTCTTTAAATTATGTTTTTTTGGTAAAATTAAAAGATATTTTTTATAAAATAGACATATTCTCTAGAATAAGGATATAAAATGTTACTTTTGATGAATTTTTGATATATTTCTGATCACAATCATGTTTTGGTAAATAGTAAAAATAAAATAATTTTTAATTGAACACAAAATTTTCTATTAAGATATTTTATTTAATTATATCATATTATATAATGGTTTTAAAGTATTACTGAAATATTTTTTTATCATTTAATCCAATTTCGGTTAATGTATATAATTTAAAATTGAAATTTGACATAGACACATGTCAATCATTTTATAGTTATTACTTCTTATAAAACCGACTTTCTAGTTTTGACAATGGAAATTAATTTTAAATTAATTTCTGGATTTTTTTTTCAATTTGGATAAATTGATTTCATATTTAGAATCATATGTCATAAATTGTGTAAATAGTTTACTTTTATTTTTAGACTATATGAATAAAAACAACAGTAATTATTTTATTTACCACGGTTATAGGGTATATCTGTTAAATTTGGATAAAAAATAATATTATAAAAATATTAAACTACTCGAAAACATTTTTTAATCATATTTGATGATAAATTTCTGACCATGGGTATCCGTTAGATGATTTTGGGACCCCATAGAGCCACCTGGCTAGGAAAATAACATTATATAAAAAAAATTAATGTAAAGAGAAATATAACATAAACATGAATATTTTACTAACCAAATTTTATTATAGGGTTATATAACTGATATATACGACTGTAAATATTTATTAGAAATATAAAAACATTCTATAAATCATGATATTTAATGAAAAAAAATTAGACCTTATATAAATATATTTAATTATTACATAATGATGATGGAGTGATTGCATTAGTAATAAAGGATTCAAAAAGTTTGGATCGAAATGGATGGATTAAATTTGTTTAATAAATTGTCCATAACATTGGATCCTTAAGTCCAATTTCTACCAAACATTCAGAATATATAGAGGAGATATTTATCTCATACTTGAATGAATATCCGATCTCGAGATTCATCTATCTACTTTATCAAAGCAACGATGCAAGTGGAGGGTCATTTATGGAATGCAAACAGCCGATAACATTGGTCTATAACTACATCCCCCTCCTCTCCTTACAGGGGTTGGAATTTTAGAAAATAAGAGTATCAATTGGCATGAAAAAATTCTTTACAAAGGCTTGGGAGGACTTTCCATACTCATTTTTTTACTTTAGAGGCCTTTCCTCCTCTTATTGATTTCATTTAATTTTGTGTTTTCATTATTATAATATTCTAAGTCTCTTTCTTTTTAATTCTATTTTAATGAAAGTTTCTTCTTAAATATATCTTATTCTCTTCCACCTTATGTATTTTAAAATTAATGTTCTTAAAATAGTTTAAATATTTTTTAATCCCCTTCCCTTATTTTTCTTCCTCATTCAATCGAAAGTCTATTTTTAATTCTCATTACTGTTTATTCGTGTGTTCGACGCTCCACTCATTTCTTACCCCTTACTTTTTATTTTCTTACTAATTTATCATAATAATCATTATAACCAGATTATTGATCATTTAAATGTATGAGTAAATAACTTATTGGGTTGAGTCAAAATTTAGGGATGTTTAGTGATTGATAGTATTTACTCGATGAGTATTCTTCAAATTAACATTGTGTATGTTGGAGTTAACATGTCAACAATTAATGACTTGTTTTGCTTAATGTGTGAATTCCATGGATTATTGGAACCATAAATAAACTACCATCAACAAGATATAATTGATATTATAACCCTATGTTATGTTAAGGCTTGGGTTAAAGCCTTAACACCTATGAATTTCAATCAATGTTATTCTTTAATTTAACATTGTGTGTGTTGGACTTAACATGTCCTGGATTAATGACTTATTTTGTTTAACGTGAGATTTAAATGGATTATTGGAACCATAAATACACTAACATTAACAATATCTTATTGATATTATAATTCCCAGATAATTTAAGGCTTGGATTAACACCTTAACACTTAGGAATTCCAATCAAGGTTATCTTGTGAAGTGGGTGTTAATTTAAATGAAATATAAAGCAAAACTCAAGGAAATCACAAGATTGACTACCTAATGATGAACTCCCCCCAATCATGGTCTATTTTCTAAATCAATCAATAATTTCATATTATCTACAAACAAACCCCCCTAATCAAAATACAAAAAACAAAACACCAATGACTATTAAAAAGTATCATCCCAAGGATTCGACCCGAGTGTTTCTATACACATTAGCAGAGCATCGAAACATTAATTGGTTGATAGTAAACACTCTTCCATGCTTTCGAATGCTTACATTTCCAAGGATGTTGTAATTAAACATTCATTAGTTTCTCTTTATTGTAGAAAAAACAAAAAACAAAATTTTAAAAAAATCGGAAAAAAAAAACAATGAAAAACCCACCTTCCTGTAAAATTCATAAACTGAAAACCAAATACCAAAAAAACCTATATTACATTTCCTTCCATCATATCTTTGAATTCCCTATATCCTCCCAAACAATCACTTTGATTTTTTGACCCTGAAATTGAGGGAATACTTCACCAACATAGGAGGACCATAATAGATTATCAAATAATTCTAGAACTAGTCCTTGTCCAACCAGTTGGATTATAAATTTTCAATCCTAGGGAAAAACCCTTAAAGAACTTGTTGCCCATAATATGAATTACTAACCCCTTGGTATTCAATATCCAAACATTGAGGTTGACTTCAAACTCAAATCAGGTTTTATTCATCTTCTCCCTCATTTCCATGGGCTAGCCGATGAGGATCCACATCTCTACCTTAAATATTTCTAAGTGGTGTGCTCTACCAGGAAGCATCAAGGGGTTTCTGAGGAATAAATAAAACATCGAGCATTCCCATTATCCCTATATGACTCTTCCATGTCAGGGCTTTAATACCTTCCTCCTAGTTCTATAACATCATGGAATGAGATGAAGCGACTCTTCATAGATAAATTATTTCCTACTTCGCATACTACTTCTATCTGAATAGAAATAAGTGGTATCTATCAGTTCCCAAGTGAATCACACCATGAATATTGGGAGAGGTTGAATAAAGCATGTTGCAACCTCCCTACACCACCAAATCCTAGATCAACTCTTTATCCAATACTTATATGAGTGGTTATAGTCGATGAAGAGAACTCTCATTGATGTCACAAGTGGTGGTGCTCTTCTTCATAAAACACTTGTTGAAGTAAGATATCTCATAAGTAACATGGCTGAAAACACACCACAATTCCATACTTGAGCACATGCTCAAGTGGAAAAAGCCCAAGATAATCAATCAATAGATCCGAACAAGTTGATAAAGTTGATGAGTGAACTTACAAGTCTGGTAGGACAACTAGTTGTGGCATCTAAATCCCCAACCTCATCTTCTCCACAATCTCAGTTCCATGGTCCTATCATGAATTGTGGAACCTTCAACTATTCATCTCATCCAAGTGACACATGTCCACAACTTCAAGAGGATCAATCATATTCATCTGGACCAATGGAGCTCAATGAAGCATATGATCAGAGGAACACCAACCATCAACAATCAGGTATGTTTGTTAGAATCTTCAACCAACTTCACTCTGATCCATTCTCTTCTTCCTATAAATAAGGCCTGAGGCATGGTAATCCCATCTCTCATCCCCCTCAATTCCCACCTCAAAACCCAAACCAGTTTTAATGTGGTCAAGGTGTTTTTAACTTCCAATAACCTTTCCCTTTTGTTCCTCAACCTCAAAAGATAAATCTTCCACTTCCTCCCCCTAGATTCTACTATCTTAGTGAGCCTTACCAATTTCCAAACTGATACAATCACTTTCACAAGAACCAAAATCTAGGTAATTCAAATTCAGGGAAATCCTCTTCTACTATGAAACCATTCGATTGTGCAGTTGAGTATCATGCCTCGTTCGCCTATTCTAGTATCAAAAATATTGAAACCCAAATTGGTCAACATGCATCCCACCTTAGCCACTAGCAAACAACTAATTATTCCCAACTCCAAGCTCGTCCATTACACAACCACAAGGGTAATGTAAGTGAAATTTCACTTAGATCTAGAAATCAAATTGCAATTCCTAATGATAAGTCCTCCAACCCCCCTTTGAATAATGAAGTAGAAAATGGAAAGAAACATAAACTTGAAAAGTAACCCGAGTATTTCACTCCCCTACTTCTAATCCACATAGGAATGAAATACCTTTTATCAGAAAATTCCAGTCAGAGGCTAAGCCACTGACCATTTATTAAAATAAAATAAAAGCGTGCCAGCAAGCATTACAAGGCATAAAGATAACTAAAAATCATAAAAGTCATACCCTTCACCACATCCAAGATAGGTTTCCTCCTCTGCAGTAGCCTACTCCCACTCTGAGCTCTCATAATGTTTTAAGATCTTGGAATATTTCATTCTAAGGTTTAACTTCTCCAAAGAAATGAACTCATTAGCAGACTGCATACCCTTTTTCAATCCAGAGTCTCCCGCTCCTTTCCCAACAGTGGACCTGGTAGACACCGGCTTTGGTAGATAGGAATAATCTTTCCTCAGCCTTGTTCTTACTGGAACTGACATAGATCCCTTACTCCCAGAAATCTTCTTTTTTACCATCCTTTAAAATTTCGCTATAGGAGGGTCGGACCAAGATACCCACATTCTCCTTGCCACTATTAGAGAGTTCCCCCCATTCTCCAGTGATGAGCACCTCTTGATACCCCTCATTTTCTCCCTGCTCCTACTGAGAAATACTGTTAACATCAATCATATCCAGACAATGTGGTTGTTCCAGAAGTTGATAAACATCACAAGTCCCCTTCGCCCTTGAAATATCACTAGAGAATGCATTCTTACTGCCACTTTCATTCCGTGAAGTACTTCCCTCAGCATTATCAGTCTTCTCATTCTCCAATTCTTGGAAGGAATTAGCAGTAAGAAAATTGTAGACCACACCTCCAACACCATACTCCTTCCCATTAAACTCCCCCACAATGTCATCCAAACCTCCCAGGATAGTTCCATCCCCTGAAGCATCGAGGTCCAAAGTGTGGTCTAGATGGGGAGAACAGCCAGATGCCTCAACTGGAATACCCTTCACAATTCCAAGATCATGCCTTAGAGTACTGAAGACCTGACTCACCACCGGATTTTCTGACCTCCACTGCTTCTCCTTCTAAACAGCACCACCAGTGTTCTCTGAGGGACCATGTTGCCCCGTTGCCTCCACTTCCTTCGCCATGTGCTGCACCTTATCCATTGTCTGTATGAGAGACATCCCTTCCACACAAGGTCACTGCTCCAGAAAACCTTCCACAGCGCCCGGTCTTAAAGGAAAGCTACTCAATGGAACCTTCAACAACGGTACAGCTAAGTCAGATGCAACACTTCCACTGTTTCCCTTCCCCCTTGCCCATTGCAAAGCCCCAGCCGCACCATTCCAACGAAAGATCGTTTCCACATGTCCAAACCGACCACAATTAACACATTAAAGCATCCATGATTCAAATATTACCTCCTGCTTCCAACTACATTCCTTCCCATCAGTGATCCAAACCCACTTCACCGGCAGCCGTGCGACATCAATCTCAACACACATCCACGGACAGATGGGATGGCAGACTTCCTCAGTTCGACGATCAGAGCACATATATCTTCCTATCATGTTCCCAATAGCGCAAAGAATGGAAAGATTTTGGAATGATAGAGGGATTCCAGGGAGACTCACCCACGTTGCCATCGTCGAGGGATCACGCCTCATGTGGAAGTCGAGACTCCATCGAAACAGGAAAAACGGGTCCCCATTGCCTCGTCGAGGGGATTTGGACCAGGAAGTTATCAAATCGGCTTTCGTCACCAACCGAATCATCAAATGACGTATGTCAACTAATCTGACAACCGCAAGCTTCTAAAGGTACCAGGAATTGAAAAAAACCAATCAAATTCATCGACTGAAGGTCACTTGAGATGAAATCTAGCCACCAGCATGAGACTACATAACTCTGTGGCACGATTGAGCTCTGACGGGGAAAGAAGGAGTTGCGGCGTGCCATGAAAAAGTTCTTCAACTTTCAGCGAAATCTGGTTCTTCGGGAAAGAAGGGAGATACTCAGGATTGGATAACGGCAAGAATTGATGCCTTACATGAGATTGAGAATGCGGGACTACCCCCTCCGAATGAGAGGGGGGAGAAATGCTCTGCGACATCCGATTAGGGCATCGCCGTTAGGGTTCGTCGCCGCCTACGAGAGGGTTCGCTGTAATGAAATACCTTTTCCTCAAGCCATTTCTATGAAAATTAATTCCTTTTAACATGATCCTAAAATTATTGATATGTGTAGACGTTTTGAATTCGACATTAACCTATTAGATTCCATAAAACAAATCCCCAGGTATTCCAAGTTTCTTAAAGAATTGTGTACCCACAAGAGGCAACATAGAACCTTCAAAAATGTTTCCACCCAACAGTCTATCCCATATAGATCAAAGATCCAGGGACCTTTACGGTTCCATGCCAAATTAGAAGTTCAAACTTCAATGATGCACTCATAGACCTAGGAGCCTCAATAAATGTCATGCCCAAATCCATATTCTCCAACATTGGTCTTGGTCCCTTACATCCAACTGGTGTTATCATTCAATTGGCTAATCGAAGAACTTCTAGTCCTAATGAAAAATTGAGGATTTCCTTTTCTGAGTAAATGATCTTATCTTCCTAGCTGATTTCTATGTTCATGGCATGGAAGGTGAGACTACTTTATTCCAATCTTCTCTGACTCTACGGAGACCATTCCTTATGACATCTAAATCAAAAATTGATCTACATGCTGGCATCTTATCCATGGAATTTGGTGACCAATTGCTCATGTTCAATTTTTTTCAATCCGTGTGATATCCATTAGAGAATCGATCGGTATTCTCTATCCATGATTCCGAAAGTATCTTTGAGGGTGTGTTGAATAACAATCAATCATGTACATCTCGTTTTACTGATAGAGGATTTTTTTTAATATTATATCCTCATTAACGAATTAATAAATGGATAAGTTAATGTTGACATTACAAATGAAAACTCCATTGATCTAAAGGATATTGAAAACTCTATGGAATCCCATCTGACCTCTGACATCCACGACTCCATCTTGGATGGTAATGGGAAAAATGAATTAACCTGTTCATTTTTTATTCAAATCTGATTATACATCATCCATCATTTCCTATATAGGATTCTGAAAATTATTTTATTTGTGAGGTGATCCCTGAACTAATGTGTTTATATTGTCCCGATGGTAGTGATTTTTGTGATTTTTGTTCCCTAATTAATAAATTTATAACTAGTGATGTTGAAATTGACCATTATTTGGAGAGAAATATTGATATAAATGATATTGAAGAACTTATTCAGTCATATGACTCCACTGACCCTCATTATTGTACATTGGTATGTGATGAAATAAATGAGTCAAAAACAATTGGGATCTCATATTTTGGTTTTGTGTAATCTAAACCTTACATAAATGAACCGTCAGAATTGAGACATCTTCCTGAATTTCTATACATAGAAACCATCACTTTGTGAATAAAATCATACATCACGTTGAAGACCAAATAGAGAATGGTCATATTCTCCTTCCACCCCCATTGAATTTCAAGAACCACTGCAAGGAAGGGATGAAATTATCCAATGAATTATCATGCTTCCCAAAGGAAAAGTGTTTGTGGAACCACACTGGAGTTGAGAAAATATGATGGCCAACGTCAGACTATGGGTTGTCCATTGCAACTGTCTAGTTGTAGACAAATAAATACAATTATTCTTGGGAGACAACCCATTTTTTCTTTTACTTTTATGAAATTTTAATTTCTATTCAGTTTTTCATTAAATGAATAATGATTTTCTTTTTCAGGTAACATCCCACAATCTTGGAACCACATAGACGTTCGTCAGATGCTCAAATTCTATAGGGAACACACCTTTGGATGGAGATGGCAACCCACAAAATCCATACTAGGGGACCACATTCCCTTAAACTCCTCTTATATATATATCTCTCTCTCTATCTGTTTTTATATTCCTCCCTCCATAGTTTTTACCTCTTTTCTCATCACTTTTTTTTATTTAAACATTCACTTTTTTGTGGGTATGTGTATAAAAAACTAAAAAAACAAAAAAAGTCTAAAAAACAAAAAAAAATCATAAAAAAATGAGAAATAAAGTTTCATTCTTACTCACATTCCAATTTTGAAATTCTGTCCAACCATTTTGGAGAGTCAAATGACATTTTTTCATCTCAAAAATTTTGTGTATTCTTCATAAATTTGGATATAGAATATTTTTTCAAAACAAACAAATTTTTAATGCTCAATTTCTGCATTAGAAAATTATTTTCCCCAATCGTGAGGAACAACATTTTCTTTCATTCCAATACTACCTATATCCATATTTTCAAAATGTTTTTTTACCCATATTTCTGAGTCTTGATTTTCTGTCCCTTCGTGCTGAATTTTCTACTTTAGTATGAATTAATATAATAGAGTCATTTTCTGAGCCACATTAGAATTATAATAGCCAAATAGCCTCCCATTAACCATACATTAATCGTACTTTTGAAAAGCCTTTCAAGCCTATGAAAACCTTTTCCTTGATAGCTACATTACAATCCCAATACCTTATCCCACCCAATATCAACATGTATTTTCATTGCATAATTTATTTTTCAAAATTTAATTGTGGGAGTGATGGTTTTCATTTTGGGAACCCATTGTTGATTTCACCATGTTATCATATTCTTTAGGGAAAGCATCCATTTTAGTCTGGGGGAGAGGATGCCATTAAGTGAGTTTTGGGGAATGTACTGTACTTTCAGCTATGCAATTTTTTAAATGTTATTTACATGTTTCCAAAAAAATCAAAAATAAAGGAAAATGAAAATGGGTTGTGTCTGGGGTGGGTCAAAAATCACTCTTCCTCATCCTTTGATCTTTTTATAACTATTAAAATTAGTGTCTTGAGTAGATCAATGATGGGTTGGGAGATGAGTGTGAGATCTATTTCAAGTTCATCATTCAAAAAATGCAACAAAAAAAAGAAATAACACTTCTGTCACTAGAAGAAGTTTTGTTTTTTGTAAATATTTCATCTTCTAATCCCCTTCAAATTTTATTCCTTCTTTGTTTCATTCTTCAAAGATTCATTCCCTTTTAAATATGTGTTTTCATTTCCATCAATGTCTTGTTTCAAAAAAATGTGCATTGCTTTTTCCATTGTCGTATTTTACCCCCCTTTTCCTATCATTTGGATTTCATCATCCTACTGTCTCATAGAGGCAGAAAAACCCCTTCAAAAGACCTTTTGATTATTGTGATCATTTGATAGGTAGTGGAAACTGAGTGCTCTTTAAAACAATATGATTTTCAATTTTGGTTGGTGAATGAGTGAAGCTCCATAAATTAATTTTCTCATCTTGATAGGAGTATGTTTTGTGTGCTGCTATTTTCAATTTCTAAATTTGTGCATGAAATAATTATTTTTTTGGGAACATTGTTTATGTAACAATTTGTGGTGGAATTTAGTATTGATGATTGATATTTTCTAAACCTCCCCTGATTGGGGAAAATAAAATTTTAATATTTGTTGGTGAGTGAAAATGATTTTGTCATGTTTTTATATATTTTACACATGAGGACATGCATAAGACTAATTGTGAGGGAGTTGATGTTATTAATATTTTCATATCAAATTATATTCTATCTTTACTTATTTTATATGAAATGTGCATAATTTGTTTGAAATATTAATGTTTAAATACTAAGTATAATTTTTTAGCATTTTTAGAAGTAGTCCAATTGACTCCATTTACTCTTTTATTTATAACTATCTCCCTACTTATCCAAATTTTGTGGTTCTTGTTTTTTAGGATTCTTAATTCAGTATCCAAAATTTCATTAGAATTGATCATGGGCCAATTCTGATATTTTAGGGCTCATATGGACCATACAAGAAGGCCCATAGAATCTATGAAGAAACGGGATTATCCAGGAAAATTGAATTATTGGGCTCCATCCAGAAGTTAAAATTCATTAATTCTCCTTTAAACTATAGATGAAAATGCAAGGAGTCAGGGATAAATATTTTAGGGCCCAAATCCAAAGACAAGGGTCCTAATGATGTTTTGAAGTCGAGCCCTTCATTGTGTCCTGGAATTAAATTACGGACACTATTCATGACATATCACAAGATTTAATCATTAACTCAATCTGATTTCTTGCAGTATGAAATTTTAGATATTTGCAGCTAAATTTTTTGAAGAAATCATTCAGATTTGAAGGCATATTCCTATCCAAAAACCCATTAACATTTTGTACATCAAAAATATAGGATTGAAATGGACAGATTAACATTTTTTAATAATCCGACAATAACTTTGGCTCTGTAAGTCCAATTTCCACCAACCATTCATAGTAGACATAAGAGATATTTATCTACAACTTGTAAGAATATCATATCTCGAGATTCGGTTGTCTACTTTATCAAAGTGGCGATGGATGTGTATGGTCAGGTTTGAAATGAAAACATCCCACAACATTGGGCTATAAATACATCCCCCTCCTCTCCTTGCAAGGGGTTGGGATTTCCAAAGATAGGGGAATCAATTGGCATGACCAATGCCTTTCCAAAGGCTAGGTAGGACATTCCATACTCATGTTTTTTCTTGAGATACCATTCCTCCTCTCTTTGATTTCATTTATTTTTTTGTTCTTCATTATTGTAATCTTGTATGTCTCTTTCTTTGTAATTCTTTTTTAATGAAAATTTCTTCTTTAATATATTTTATTCACTTCCACCTTCTGTAGTTTAATTTAAATATTCTTAAAATAGTATAAATATAGTTGAATACCCTTCCCTTATTTTTCTTCCTAATTCAATCAAAATTCTATTTTTAATTCTCATTATCGTTTGTGTGTGCGTTCGATACACCATTCTTTTCATAACACTTTATTTTCTTCTCTTATTAAATTATCATAATAATCATTATAACCATATTATTAATTAATTAAATGGATGTGTAAATATCATATTGGGCTAAGTCAAAATTTAGGGATGTTAAGTGATTGAGAGTATTTTCTCTATGAGTATTCTTCAAATTAAAATTGTGTTTGTTGGACATAACATGCCATGGATTAATGACTTTTTTTATTTAACGTGTCATTTCCATGGATTATTAGAACCATAAATAAAAAACCCTAAACAATATCTAATTTATATTAGAAACATAAGTTATTTTAAGGCTTGGATTAAATCCTTAACACTTAGGAGTTCCAATCATGGTTATTCTTTAATTTAACATTGTGTATGTTGGATTTTACATGTCATAGATTAATGACTTGTTTTTTTAACGTGTGGTTTCCATGGATTATTAAAACTATAAATACCCTACCATAAACATGATATGATTGAGATTAGAACCCTATTTTATGTTATGGCTTGGATTAAAGCCTTAATACTTAGGAATTCCAATCAAGGCTATCTTGTGAAGTGGGTGTCAATTTAAATGCAATATAAATCAAAGCTCAAGGAAGTCACAAGCATAACTACCTAATGATGAACTCACCCAAATACTTATCAATTTTTTACATCAATCTTAATTAATCAATCATTTAATAAGATCTGCAAACAAACCCCCCTATTCAAAAAACTATCAACTAAAAACAAATGACTATTAAAAAGTATCATCACCGAGGATTCAACCCAAGTGCTTCTATACACATTAGAAGAGCATCAAAACATTGACTAGTCAATATGAGACACTCATCTACACTTTAAAATGGAGTCGTTTCTGGGGATGGTGCAATTAAATAGTCATTAGTTTTTGGTTATTGTAAAAAAACAACAATAAAAATTAAAAAAAATGAAAAAACACACACCGAAAACCCCGCCTCCTCATAAAAATCATAAACTGAAAAAATACAAAGAAAACCCTATCTTCCTTTTCCTTCCAAAATCTCTCTGAATTCCCCATAGCCTCCCCAACAATCCCTCAAATTTATTTGACACTTAAATTGAGAGATCACTTCGCCATCTTAGGAGGATCATAAGAGATAATAAAATAATTCAAGAACCAATTGTTGTCCAACCAGTTGAATTAAAAATTAAAAATCCTAGGGAACAAACCCCTAAAGAACTCGATTTCTCGGATATGAATTACCAACCCCTTGTTATTCAATATCCAAATATAGAGGGTGACAAAGAAATCAAATCAAGTTTGATTCATCTTCTCCATCATTTCCACGGGCTATCCGGTGAGGATCCACATCTCCACCTTAAAGAGTTCCAAATGGTGTTCTCTACCATGAACCCTCAAGGTGTTTCTGAGGAACAAATAAAACATCGAGAATTCCCTTTCTCCCTAACTGAATCTACCATGTCATGTCTATACTACCTTCTTCCTTGTTCCATAACCTCATGGAATGACATGAAGTGACACTTCTTATAGAAATTTTTTCCTACTGCTCGTACTATTTCTATCTGAAAGGAAATAAGTGGTATCCGTTAGTTCCCAAGTGAATTACTCCATGAATACTGGGAGAGGTTTAAAAAGTTTATTGCAACCTACCCACAACACCAAATCCCTGATCAACTCATGATCCAATACTTCTGTGAGGGGTTATTGGCGATGGAGATAACACTCATTGATGCCGCAAGTGGTGGTACTCTTGTTGATAAAACTCCTACAACTTAAAAATATCTCATAATTAACATGGTTGAAAAGACACAAAAATTCCATAATTGAGAACATTCTCAAGTCAAACAAGCCCATGAAAATCAATCAATAGAGTCGATCAAGATGTTATAGTGGATGAGTGAACTTATAGGTCTTGTATGACAACTAGCTAGGGCGTCTAAAGCCCCATCCTCATCTTCTCTTCAATCTGTGTTCCCTAGACCTATCAAGAACTGTGGAATCTACAACTCTCAATCTCATCCAACTGAAACATATCCATAACTTCAATAGGATCAATCTGATTCATCTGGACCAATGGAGATCAATGCAGTATATGATCAGAGGAACACCAACCCTCAAAAATCTGGTCAGATTGTTAGAAACATCAACCAACCTCACTCTGAGCCTTTCTCTTCTTCCTATAACCATGTCCTAAGGTATGATAATCCCATATCTCATCCCCTTCAATTCCCTCCTCACATCCCAAACCAGTTTCAATATGGTCAAGGTGTTGGTTACTTCCAACAACCTTACCCTTTTTTTCCTCAACTTCAAAGGATAAATCCTCCTCTTCCTCCTCCAGGATTCCACTATCCTATTGAGCCTTCCCAATTCCCAAACCAATATAATAAAATTACCAAGAACCAAAATCTAGGTAATCCCAACTTGGGAAAAGCCACTTCTTCCAAGAAACCATGGGATAGTGTAGTTGAATATCTTTCCTCCTTCTCCCGTTCTAGCCTCAAAAATATTGAAACCCAAATTGGTCAACTTGTGTCCCACCATAGTCATGAGAAACCAACCAATTCTTCCCAACTCCCAGCTTAACCACTAAGAAACCCCAAGGGTAATGTATGTGCAATTTCACTTAGATCTGGAAGGAAAATTTATATGTCTCATGATAAGTCCTCTAACCCCCCCTTTGAATGTTGACCAAAAAAATGAAAATAAAAAGAAAATTCAAAAGGAACCTGAAGCTATTCCATCACCTCCTCCTATTCAACTTACGAACCCAATTTATTTTCCTCAAGAAATTTCTAAGAAAAATAAATCCTTTGAACCTGATCTTGAAATGATTGAAATGTTTAGACGTGTTGAAGTCAACATTCCCCTATTAGATTCCATAAAAAAAATCCCTAAGTATGCAATGTTTCTTAAGGAATTGTTCACCCAAAATATGTAACTTAGGAGCTTTAAAAAAAATCACCCAGTAGTCTATTCCCATAAAGTTAAACAATCTAGTGTCATTTTCGGTTCCATACCAAATTGGAAGTTCTAACTTCAATGATGCACCTATAGACCTAGGAGCCTCAATTAATGTCATGCCCAAATCCATCTTCTCCATCCTTGGTCTTGGACCCTTACATCCAACAGGTTTTTTCATTCAATTATCCAATTAAAGCACTGCTAGTCCTGAGGGAATAATTGAGGATGTCATTGTTCGAGTCAATGATCTTATCTTCCTAGTTGATTTCCATGTCCTTGACATGGAATGTGAGACTACATCATTCCAATCTCCTCTGATTCTAGGGAGACCATTCCTTATGACAACTAAAACCAAAATTTATGTCCATAATGGAATCTTATCCATGGAATTTGATGACCAACTGGTCAAGTTGAATATGTTTCAATCCATGTGATACCCATCAGAGAATCAATTGTTATTCTATATCAATTCTTTTGAATGTCTCTCTGAGTGTGTGTTGAATCCCAATCAATCATGTTCTTCCTGTTCTACTAATAAGGAAGTTTGTGAATATTTCATCCTCATTAACGAAGTCATAAATGGATAAGTTTATGTTGACATTAAAAATGATAACTCCATTGATCTCAAAGATGGTGAAAACTCTTTTGAATCCCATCCCACCTCTCACATCCACGGCTCCAACGTGGATGGTAATGGAAAAAACAAAGAAACCTGTTCATTTTTTTATTCAAATTTCATTATCCATCATTCATTATTTTTTATCTAGGATTATAAGAATTGTGTTATTTGTGAGGTGAACCCTTAACCAATGTGTTTATATTATCCCGATGGTAGTGATTTTTGTGATATTTTTTCCCTAATTAATAAAGTGATCACTAATGAGGTTGAAATTGACCATTCTATGTAGAAAAATATTGATATAAAGGATATTGAAGAACATATATAGTCATATGACTCAACTGAACCTCATTACTCTACATCAATATGTGATGAAATAAATGAGTCAAAAACAATTGGGATCTCATATTTTGGTTTTGTGCTATCTGATCCTTACATAAATGAACCCTCAAAATTGAGTCATCTTCCTGAATTTCTATTTATAGAAAACCATCACTTTGTGAATAAAATCATACCTCATGTTGAAGTCCAAAGGGAGGACAGTCATATTCTCCTTCCACCCCCATTGAATTGCAAGAACCACCACATGGAAGGGATAAAATTATCCAATGAATCATCAGGCATCCCAACGGAATGGTTTTTATAGAATCACACCGGAGTTGAGAAAATATGGTGGCCCCCATCAGACTATTGGTAGTCCACTGCAACTGTCCAGCTTTTGACAAATAAATGCGTCACTTCTTTGGGAGGGAACCCATGTTTTCTTTTACATTTATAAAATGCTAATTTGGTTTTAGTTTTTCATTAGATGAATACCGAATGTTCTTTTTTAGGCAACATCCCACAATCTTGCAACCACATCGACTTCCATTGGATCCACAACTTCTATAGTGAACACATCACTAGATGGAGATGGAAACCCACCAAATCAAAACCAGGGGGCACCTATTTCCCTTTATCTCATATTCTATATCTCTCGTTATTTCTTCTTATTCCTCCCTACTCATTTTTTTTCCACATTACTCATCATTTTTTTATTTAATCTTTCTCTTTTTTGTGGATGTGTCTTAATAAAATTCAAAAAAAACCTACAAAAACAAAAAACAAAAAACAAAAAACAAAAAAACAATCAAAAAATGAGAAATAAATATTCATGCTTACTCACCTTCCAATTTTCAAATTGTGTCCAGTCATTTTGGGGAGTCAAATGGCCTGTTTTCATATCAAAAAAATTTTTGTTTCTTCATAAATTTGGATAATGAATATTATGTCAAAAAAAATGAATGATCAATTTATTATTTGGAAAATGATTTTCCCCAACCGTGAGAAACAACATTTTCTTTCATTCCGAGGCTACCTATGGGCATCATTTCAACATGTGTTTTTACCCCAAATTGTCAGTCTTCAGTTTGTGGACCTTCGAGATGAATTTCCTACTTTAGTGTGCATTAATATGATAGAGGAATTTTTTGAGCCACATTAGAATAATTATATCCAAATAGCCTCCCATTAACCATACATTAATCCTCCTTTTGAAAACCCCTTCGAGCATATGAAAACGTTTTCTTTGATAGACACATTACATGCCCAATAACTTATCCCACCAAATATCAACATGGATTTTCATTGCATAATTTATTTTTTGAAATTTAATTGCAGGGGGAAAGGATTTAATTTTGGGTAACCTTTGTTGATTTCCCATGCTATCATATGCTTGAGTGCATGCATCCATTTCAATGTGGGGGAGAGGTTGCCATTAAGTGATTTTGGGGGAATGTATTGTATTTTCATTTATGATATTTTTTATATGTTATTGAAAAGTGTTCAAAAAATAATTAAAATGAAAATAAAAATGGGTTGTGTCTTGGGTGGGTCAAAACTCAGTCTTCCTCAACCTTTGATCTTGTTATAACTATTACCGTTAGTGTCGTGAGGGAACCAATTATGGGATGGGAGATGAGTGTGAGATATATTTCAATTTCAACATGCAAAAAATGTAAAAAAAATAAAAAAAAAAAGAAAAAAACACTTATGTCATTTGGAGAAGATTTGTGTTTTGTAAATATTTCGTCTTCTCATCCCCTTAAAATTTCATTCCTCTTTTCTTCCTTTCTTCATATAATCATGCCCTTTTAAATATGGGTTTTCATTTCCTTCAATGTCTTATTTCCAAAAAAATGTGCATTTCTTTTTCCATGTTGTTATTTCACCCCACCCCCCATTTTTATCTTTTGGATATCTTCATCCCACCGTTCTATAGCCACAGAAAAAACCCTTCAAAAGACCTCTTAATTATTGTGCACATTGAATAGGTAGAGGAAGTTGAGAGATCTTTAAAAATCTATGTTTCTCACTTTTGGATGGTGAATGAGTGAAGTTCTATAAATAATTTTTCTCATCTCGAGATTAATAAGTTTTGTGTGCCAAAATTTTCCATTTCTTAATTTGAGAATGAAAAAATGAATTGTTTTTTGAACATTGTTTTTGTAACAATTTTTGGTGGAATTCAATGTTTATGGGTGATATTGTCTAAACCTCCCCTGATTGGGGAAAAATTTAATATTTTTTGGTGAGTGAAAATGATTTTTTCATGTATTTATATTTATTGCACATGAGGACAAGAAAAAGACTATGTGTGTGGGATTTGATGTTATTAATAGTTTCAGGACTTATTATATACTCCCTTTACTTATTTTATATGAAATGTGCATAATATGTGTGAAATATTAATGATTTAATATTAAGTAGAATTTTTGAGCATTTTTTGAAGTAGTCCAATCAAGTCAATTTACTATTTTGTTTATAACTATCACACTACTGATTCAAATTGCGTGGTTCTTTTTTTTCAGGATTCCAAATTTAATATCAAACATTTCATTAGAAGCGATCATGTTCCAATTTTTTCATTTGAAGGATCATGTAGACCACACAAGAAGGCCCACAGAATCTGTGAAGAAACAGAATCATCCATGATGATTGAATTACTGGACTCAATACAGATGTTAAAATTCATTAATTCTACTTAAAATTCATATAAAAATGAAAGTATTCATGCGAAAAAATTTCTGGTCCTGAATCCAAAAACATGGGACCAAAATAATGTTTTGAAGTCCTGCCCATCATTGTTTCCTCAAATTAAAATGTGTACACTATTCCTGACATATATCATGATATAATCTTAAAAACGTTCTGATATTTTTCACTGTACATAGGAGATATATTTGGTCGACATTTTTGAAGAAACAATTTGGATTTGAAGGCATATTCCTTTTGAAAACCCATTCACATTTTGGAGATTAAAAAGTTTGGATTGAAATGGATAGATTAACTTTGTTTAATAAACCGGCCATAAAATTGGATCCTTAATTCCAATTACCGCTAAAAATTCTGAGTAGACAGAGGTTATATTTATCTACAACTTGTAAGAAGATCATATCTCGAGATTCATCTTTCTGATTTATCAAAGTTGCGATGCAAGTGGAGGGTCAGTTTTGGAATGAAAAAAACCCACAACATTAGGCTATAAATACATCCCCCTACTCTCCTTGCAAGGGGTTGGATTTTAGTAAGAGAGTAGCATCAATTGGCAGGACCAAATCCTTGCCAAAGTCTTGGACGTACTTTCCATACTCAGGTTTTTACTTGAGATACATTTCATCCTCTCTTTGATTTCATTCATTTTTGTGTTATTCATAATTGTAATCTTATAAGTCTCTTTCTTTTTAATTCTGTTTTAATGAATGTTTCTTTATCAATATATCTTATACACATCCACTTTCTGTAGTTTAATATTAATTTTCATAAAATAGTTTAAATAATGTTGAATCATCTTCCCTTATTTCTCTCCATCATTGAATCGAATTTCTGTTTTCAATTCTAGTTATCGTTTGTGCATGTGTTTGACGCACCACTGATTTAATACCCCTTTATTTTTCTTCTCTTATTAATTTATCACAATATTCATTATAACTGGATTATTAATCATTTCAATGGCTGAGTAAATATCTCATTGGGGTGAGTTATAATTTAGGGATGGTAAGTGATTGAGAGTTTTTGCTCAATTAGTATTCTTTAATTTAACATTATGTATGTTGGACTAAACATTTCATAGATTAATGACATGTTTTGTTTAACGTGTGGTTTCCATTGATTATTGGAAACATAAATACACTATCATAAACAAGATCTCATTGATATTAGAACCCTATGTTAATTTATGGCTTGGATTAAAGCCTTGACATTTAGGAATTCCAATCAAGGTTATGTTGTGAAGTGGGTGTTAGTTAAAATGTAATATAAAGCAAAGCTAAACGAAATCACAAGATTAACTACCTAACGATGAACTCACCCCAATCATTATCAGTTTGTTAATTCAATCTTAATCAATCAATCATCTCATAAGCTCTGCAAACAAACCCCCCTAATAAAAATAAAACCAACTAAAAACAAACTACTATTAAAATGCATCATCACCAAGGATTCAACCTGAGTGTTGCTATACTCATTAACAGAGAATCAGAACATTGACCAGTCGATATGCGAAAATTGGCCATGCTTTCAGGAAGTGTGGAATACTACCCCATCAAAATGAGATGACTTGCCCATTCTATACATGGAATGTATAAATGATGTATTTATAAAAACTTTTATACTTAATGACATAAATACAATACTAGTTTTATAATATAAATTTATATCATTTAAATATTTTTTGTTGAATATAAAAAATGAATGAAAGTATCATTCATGTGTTTGTACGGTCTACTATCTCTATGAATGATACATTTCATTTCTTATCTAAAAATAGTATGGACTATTATAAATACATATATTTGGATATATATGATATTTATCATTCTGTAGAAGATAAACTTTAGACATCATGGAAAATTTATATCAAAAAAAGTTCATTTTCTAGTTAAGAACTGAATATTGAAAAAACTACCGAAATTAAATTAAATAATTGTGTAAATTTTATATTTTAGTAATATGTGATATAAAATTAATAATGATGTTGTGAAATGTTTTTAAGAAGTCATAAATCATCTTAAGTTTATTTTTCATGAAGAAAAAGTAACATACCTGACATGTCAGACTCAAGGTATTGAACTTCTTTACCCAATTTCTGTTTGTTGGGAAAAAATCCCTCAAGTAATCATTGAAGCATTTTTGAGGTGATTGTGTTTGTTAACAAAGTGGACATGTGTGTTGTGATTGTTTACAATGAAAACCATGACATACAAATTTGTTGACAATGGAGATTTTATGGTGGCATGTAAAGTTCAAGGGTTGTGGTTAACTATTCAAGTTTGATTCAAGAATGTCGACAAATGAATAGATGATCTAGAGGCGGTACAAAAATAACAGATAAAGGTGGAGCCATTTTCCAGTATTTGCCAAATTTTTTGGCCTAAAAATCGACAAATTAAGAAAAGTGGATTTTGAAAAAGGGACTTGTATGTCGTGTACTTGAAAGAGAGAAAACTTGTGCACCGAATTTTTCCATGATCAGAACAAAAAAATATGGAAAAGGGATGAGGGTCATGTAAGTTTTGGGTTAGGTCGTGCAAGTGACTTGCTCGACAGTTGTTTGTTGTGTGCCCAAGGTGGTCTCGGTGAGGACGGATGAATGTCGCGTAGGTTCTGAGTTGAAGAAGGAAGTTCCACGCAAGTAGTTTGGTGACACTTGCATTCCAATTTTTGGAGAAGTGTGGAAGTTGCTGGTTGCACGTCAAAATAGGTTCGGGTGTAAATGGGTGTGAATCGTGAAAGTTTGGAGTTTAAGAAGATTGTGTCACGCAAGTGGTTAAGGTGAACTTGCACACCAGTTTGGACTTGCCCGCCACGAATTGTGCGCCGACTTAGAGAAGGGCACCGAGTAAGGGTGATTCCTCGGCAGTGACTCCAGGATACGTGGAAGCTGGAATATTGCCTGATACCTTCGGTGCAAAGAGAAATTCATCTATGGGTGAAATTTTAACTTCAACAGATCGTCTACATACAAAAGAGGATTCAGTCATTAGTGATAATGAAGAGACCTACAAGTCTATAAACTCTGAGTGGATTCCTCACCGAGCAATGAACAAAGGAAGAGGAAGAAGGTAATCATCTCCACCGACAGTGACCCAGAGAGGGAGAAATAGGGAGTGACCCATGGATAGCAGTGAGATGACCCTAATCTTTGTAAAGGCAGTGAGCCTGGGAATAGAAATGATCTATCCTGATATTGGTAAACAACTGTGCACTTTTAGTGGATTTGGTACATCGGCACATTGTCAGTGTATGCTCCTTGGACGTAGCCCAGTGAGGGTGAACCATGTAAAAATTGATGTGTCCTGTGCATGCTTTACTTTCTGTTTATATTGTGCAACGGGAAGAAGATAGAAGAGTGTTTTTCTTAATAGTGAAACTATATTAGAACGGGATTTAATTTTTAATTTTTCATACCTGGATTCACCCCCCCTCTTAGGGTGTTCAGCCTTATGGACCTAACAATTGGTAACAAAGGGAAAGGTTGATAGTTTTTCTTCTCTCAATGGAGGTCACCAATAATAAAGGGATTATGATCTTCGATGGGAACAATTTTCAGCTATGGAAGAATCGGATGCAACACTACTTCCTATCTTTGGGAATGGATGTATTCATAGTATAAATGCATGGCATAACTGCAAATATTAATAGTGGTGCATTATCAGAAGCTGGGCATAGAGAGTTGTATGCTAATTCCAAAGCAATCAATGCCTTAGGGGGATCCCTATCCAATCCGATATATATAAAGGTGATGTCTTCAAAAACATCACATACCATTTGGGAAAAGATATTGAATATATATGAAGGGGATAAAATGGTCAGAGAGGCAATGCTGCTAGTGTTGTGGAAAAATTATGAAGATCTGAAAATGAACCTAAGTGAATGTGTTGATGCATTCCTTGAGAGGGTAAATATTGTAGCAGATAACATGAGAGGTCTTGGAGAAGTTATTGAAGATATAAAAAATGTGAAGCACATCCTGGGAAAACTTCAACCTCGTTTCAGTCTGAAAGTTTCTATTTTGGAAGATAAATACCCAAAAGAGCTGACATTAGATAACCTGCATAGCACCCTTATTTCATATGAAATGAGAAATGATGATAACGATGCGGTGGAAAATCATAAATCGAACGAGGTGAAATTTAAGGCCATGAAGAAGCTCAACATTGAAGATTCACAGGAGGATGAAGAAACAGATGAGGTAATGTCTTTCCTCTCCTCAAATCATCAAAGAGGAAAAGGAAATTTCAAAGGGAAACATCCACTTGTTTGCTTTAGACTTGTAAAAGTTGTTCATCTAGCAGCAAGGTGTCACAAAATGTTCTAAGAAGATGATGTTGTCGATGAAGTAAAAATTCCAAAGAAGAATTCATCTGCCTATGGGAAAGGCAAGAAACTGTTCAAGAGAATTTTCTTTAAGAAGAAAAATCTCCTATCAAAATAATGTGACAGTTCAGATGAGTCTGAATCCAAGGAGGTTGAGGAGATAGAGAACTGCAAAGATTGAGGAGAAAATGTTATGGTGATAGTCGTCGGTGGTTCTAAAGAGAAGAACGAAACCGAAGGTGATGATAAAGAACAAGTGGAAGGAATAATAGATATGCATGCTGAGTTAGAGTCTTCTCTTGAGGAGATAGATGTTTGGAGAGCCAAAACAAAATAATCTAACAAAGTTGTTCATGACACAAAACTCTATATGCAGCAGCAGGAAGAAGAGAAGTCTGAGTTGATTTAAGAAATTGAGAAACTCACGTTTTCAACACTATTGACCTCAGAATTAGAAAGTGAGTATAAGCTCAAGATTTAAGAACAGAAAAGGGAGATTGATGGATTGAATAGAAAATTAAAATATCACATCAAGTGTATCGAAGAGAATGAAGAAGAATTTGTAAGCCTGTGGAGAAAAGTTAAAGTCTAGGAAAAACCCTTGATTCCCAACACATTCATGGGAAATATGGTTATTTCAAATACTAAAAATATGAATGAGGATCCTGGTAGTTCATTAGGAAAGAATTAACAATTGATCTCAGACATTAAGGCTTATTTAGAGCTTGATAATAAGCAAAAATATGTGGCAATTGAAGTCAGACTACAAGCACCCATCCCGAGTTCGAGGGTTTATTTGGGCACAAAGAAGAATTAGAATATTCAGAGATCCCAAGGGGAAACTCAGAGTGCTAAAGTAACACGAAGGAATGAACCTTATATCAGGTGTTATTGTTGTGGAAAGATGGTAAATTAACAGTATGTGTGTTCCACAGCCAAGAGATATCGAAGGGAACAAGAAAAGAGGTGGCAGCCAAATAGAGAACAGTTTTCCAGAACATATTTCGAAGGAAACTGTTTTTTGTGCGGAGGATTTGGGCACATGTCTAGGTACTTCACTTCGACCATATAGAGAAATGTGCCAAAGCATAATAAAAACATTCGCAAGAAGTAGATAAATAAACCAAAAGGTGAGTTAAAAATGAAGAACATATTTGCAGTTTTGCAAGATGAAGTTGGTCCATCATACTCTGAGAAAGAACAGATGTCTCAATCCATGCCGGGAGTGAAGGAAAAATTATGGACCAAAAATAAGAAAAATGAGAAGGCTGTGGTGGCATAAATTTCCCTTAAAACATTACATCTCTCTGGTTTATAGATCCTTGATAGTGGTTGCACTTCTCACGTGACATGTAATAAGGATCTTGTTACATGCATAAAATAAGACAATGAAGGAGTTGTAAAATTTTGAAACGATGAAGCCCTGAAGATTGATGGATCAGGAATAGAAAAGTTTGGGGAAAAGAAATGAAACATGCTGATGTCTTGGAAGTATAGTTTCTTAGTCATAACATGCTCAGTGTCAGTCAACTATGTGACTCTGGGCACTCTATCCGATTTACCAAGAAGATGTGGGTTGTGAAAGGAAATGAGGGAGTAGTTGTTCTACAGGTAAAAAGGACAAAGGGAAATTGTTAACTTGTAGGTGGGGAAGAAAATACGTGCCTTTTATCTAGAGAGGAAGAAAACCAGTTGTGGCATATGTGACTTGGTAATCTATGCCAACCATCCATGGAAGATCTAGTAATGTGTGATGCTGCCAGAGACCTTCCCAAACTATCACGTGATCGCACTCATACGTGTGATGATAGCCAACAAGGGAAGATCATCATAAAGATATACAGGCCAAAGGAATAGAAATCAACTAGAGTACTCGAATTAGTGCATGCTGATGTATGTGGACCTATCTCACCACGAGCTATAAATGGGAAAAGGTACTATGTCCTTTTCATTGATGATTTTAGAAAAATGTCCTGGATATTTGTCATTACCCATAAGAAGAGGTGTTCAGTTGCATAAATCATTATAGAAGGGAATTATAAAGGATTTGTGGGAAGAAAATTATAATGTTTTGTACTGATAATGGTACATAATTCACAAATATTCAAGTTGAAGACTATCTCAAGAAACGTGGGATAAGGCATCAATTTTCATCAGTGAGAAATACCCAAAAAATGGAGTGTTTGAAAGGAGAAATCGGATCATCAACAACATGGCTAGAATGATGCTTATTGAAAAGGAACTACCAGAGAAATTTTGGAAGGAATCAGTTTTGACATCGGTCAATATTTCGAACAGGTCTCTTTTGTGTCTGAAGGAAGGGAAGACTCTGTATTAAATGTGGTACGGAATGAAGCCAACTTTGAAATACTTTCAAATCTTTGGAAGTTAGTGTTTCATTCTCAACAATGAAAATCACAGGAAGTTTGAGTCACAAGGATATGAGGGGATTTTTCTTGGCTACTCAGGGAAAAGAAAAGCATATAAATGCTTAAACAAAAGGCTTGGAAACATTGTTGAGAGCAATGATGTCACTATTGTGGAAAATGAAGAGAATATTCATCTGTACAGTGAATAGATTCATGATTAAAGTGATGAAGAGGAAAATCACACTAGAGGTGCAGAAGTGGCAGATGATAAATCAGAAGAAGAAATTGATGATTAAAATGAAAGTGTCAAGTTTGTGTCTGCAAGGAATCCAAAGAGTCGAGCTGAAATTTATAGGCATAATATCATTGGTGATCAGATAGCTCCAGTTCAGACAAGAAGAATGAATTCACTGCAGCAGATATCTTTTTTATCTCAGGTAGAGCCGAAATGATTTGCGGATGCATCTGAAGATGAAAACTGGGTTCAGGCTATGAATGAAGAGCTTCATCATATTGAGAAAAACCAGAAATGGGAGATTATTTTGAGGCCAGTAGATAAGAACATCACCAGGACTAAATGAGTCTTTCACAGCAAGATGAACGATGATGGAACAACTATTCGAAACAAAGCACCATAGGTGTGGAAGGGGTACCCCCATATAGAGGGAATAGATGTTGATGAGATGTTTGCATATGTTGCAAGGCTGGAGACAATCAGATTATTCCTTGCCATTGCAGTGCAACGGAAGTTCAAAGTCTTCCAGATGGATGTCAAATCTGCATTCATGAATGGAGTTATATAATAGGAGGTTTATATTGAGTAGCCATATGGTTTTCTCATTCATTAAGATAAGAATAAGGTTTGTTGATTGAAGAAGGCATTGTATGGACTGAAACAAGCACCAAGAGCATGGTACTCAAGACTTGATCAGTACTTGAAGAAGATTGGTTTGTAGCGTGGGGGAGTTGATTACAATCTCTATTTCAGCAACTACATAAATCAAAGAATGGTGGTGTTGGTTTATGTCAATGACATAATATTTGTCGGATTAGATAAAGCTCGGTGCTAAAAGTTTTCTGATTTAATGAAAAATGAGTTTGAAATGTCAATGATTGGAGAGAAAACATTTTTTCTTTGGTCTACAGGTTACACAAGGAAATAATGGCACTTTCATTTCCCAATCCAAATACACTAAGGAGGTTCTGAGAAGATTTAGAATGGAAAATTACAGGTAGATGAAGACTCCAGTTGCAACCTAGATGAAACTGTCCAAATATGTGAATGGTAAGGAAGTAAATATCACAGAATATAGGAAAATCATTGGAAGTCTATTGAACTTAACTGCGACAAGGCATGACATTGTTTTCGGCACATGCCAAGAAGCAAGATATCAGAGTAATCCCAAGGAAAGCTGCATTCTTACAGTGAACTTAATACTTCGGTATATCATAGGCATGGTAGACTTCATCTTGACATATAATGACATATCTTAGACCGAGTTATTGGGATATACTGATGACGATTGGGCCGGTTCAACGGATGTCTGTAAATCAACATATGGAGGTTCATTCAATATTTGTGGAATATGTATTGCTTGGTTAAGAAATAATCATGATTTCATCTCATTAAGCATCGCAAAAGCTGAGTATATTGCGGCTACTCAAGCATGCACACAGTTATTATGGATGAAGCAGTAGCTTGAAGATATGGGTATTGAAGTGAATTCTTCGATCAGAATCCAGTGTGATAGATCAAGGGATATAAATCTCAGCCAAAATATCATTAATCACTCAAGGACAAATCACATTGAGATAAAGTATCATTTTATCAAGGAGAATATTGGGCAGGGAATTGTGAAGTTGGAGTATGTGCCTACAGAGGTACAGGTTGGAGACATTCTGACAAAGGTCATACCCAAGGAAGCTTTTGAGAGGCATCGACTGGCTCTAGGAGTTCAGTTGACTCCCTGCACCTGAAACAGTGTCGATGTGGACCCCCCCTCTCCCCTAGGTATGATTTTTTTTCCTTAATGTGCCGATATGTGTTCTCTACTCTATTACAGACTGTAAAGGAGTGACCTTTGGGTTCGTTGACAAACGGGGTGAAAATAGTGATTGTTCAAGGGGGAGAAAGTGTGGCTATTTTAGAAATAGTGACATATAGGGGGAGAATCTGACCTATGGAGCAGCTAGATAGGGGGATTTGAAGCTGTGATCAGATAGGGGGAGTAACAAATCTGGCAATGCTAGAAGTGATCGGTCAATGAATATATATCACGAAAGAAGAGGATCGTGATAAAAGCAAAAGAGTGGTGTTGTAATGTGGAAAGAATATTTCCAAAAATTGGTTTTAGGATTTGTGTCTATAGTGGAAGTCAGAGTTGAAGTGATTCATTGATGAAATTATCATTTACTATTGTCTCTCACGCTGAGCATTGCTCATGTGGGATTAGAGTATGTGTTGATTAAATCCTTGATCGCTATCAGAATTGCAGTAAGAGAATGGTGGATAAAGAATTAATGATTTATCTTTTTATGGAAGAGTTATCAATAATCCCAAAGGGGAACATTGTTGGGAAACAATCCCTCAAGGTATCATTGAATCATTTTTGAGGTGATTGTGTTTGTTGACAAAGTGGATATATTTGTTGTGATTGTTGACAAAGAAAACCATGACATACAAATTTGTTTACATAGGGGATTTTATGGTGGGATGTCAAGTTCAAGGGTTGTGGTTAACTATTCAAGTTTGTTTCAAAAATGTTTAAAATGGAATGGATGATCTGGAGGCATTACAAAAAGAATAGATACAAGATGGCATCATTTTCAAGTGTTTTCCAAATTTTTGGGCTTGAAAATTTACAAATTAATAAAAGTGTATTTTGGTAAAGGGACTTGAGCACCGTGTACATGAAGGAGAGGAAACTTGAACGCCTAATTTTTTCCATGATCAGAACATTAAAATATCGAAAAGGGATAAGGGTCACACAAATTTTCGGTTAGGTCGTGCAAGTGACTAGCGTGTTAGAGACTTGCGCACAGAGGCTTTCGCACCAAGGGGAGACTTGTGCTCCATCGCATAGGGTGGCCAAATTCCTATAAATACAGGTCGACCCCACCTGATTCTGCACGATTTCAAGACTTAGAGAAAATCAGATCTCCCATCGCGCAAGTGTGGTGGTCGCACAAGTGGTGGTGGGTCGCGCAATTAAGAGTTGTGTGACGGTTGTTTTTTGCGAACCCAAGGTGTTCTGGGTGATGAATGAAGAGTTTCGCATATTTTCTGAGTTGAAGAAGGATGTGTCGTGCAAGTAGTTTGGTGACACTTGTGTGCCGATTTTTTAAGAAGCACGAAGGTTGTTGGTTGAACTCTAAAATTGGTTTGGGCGTAAAAGGGTGTGCATCACGCATGTTTGGAGTTGAAGAGGCTGGTGTCGTGCAAGTGGTTATGGTGGACTTGCGCGTGAGTTTTTACTTGCGCGCTGAGACTTGCACGCCAGCTTAGAGAAGGGTTCAAAGTAAGGGTGATTCCCTGAAAGTGATTCAGGGCTGTGTGGAAGCTGGAAGATTTCCCGATACCTTCGGTGAAAGAGAAATTCAACTATGGGAGAATGTTGAACTTTAACAGAGCATCTATATTCAACAGAGGATGCATTCATTAGTGATAATGAAGTGACCTACAAATCTATAAACTGTGAGTGGATTCCTTCCAGAGTAGTGAGTAAATGAAGAGGAAGATGGCGATCCTCTCCACCGGCAGTGAGATAGAGAGATAAACGTGGAGTGAACCTTGGGAAAGCAGTGAACAGACCCTAAAAATTGTAAAGGTAGTGACCCAGAGAATAGAAGTGATCTATCCTGATCTTTGTAAACAGCAGAGCACTTTTGGTGGATTTGGTAAATTAGAAAACTTCCGGTGTATGCTCCTTGGATGTATCCCAGTGAGGGTGAACCATATAAAAATCATTGTGTACTGTTCATTCTTTACTTTCTTTTTATATAGTTCAACAAGAAGGAGGGGGAAGAGTGTTTTTCTTAATAGTGATACAAGATCATAACGGGATTTAATTTTAAATTTGGCATACCCTGATTCACCCCCCCCCCCCCTCAGGGTATTCATCCTTGTGGACCTAACATAAATATTTTGGTTAATATTCTACTTCGTGATTATATCATGATATTATAATGTGAGAAATATATTTTTATATCCTATCCTATAATTATAATTTATTTATCTGTATTTATACTTAAGACACATAATCGTTCTATTTTATTTACAAAATGATCTTTGGAAGGGGAATATTAACCCTATCTCATTTCATTGTGATTAATATCTATGTCATTGGTTTCTTTTCCAAAAATATGTGTGAATGGAATTTTTTTGATATAATATGATTATCCACCAATATTGGGTGTAATTTTATTGGTCACATATTATTATTTGATCAATTTATACTATATCTAATGATATAATCTTTGTAATGGACTTTACCTCAAAATCCTTTCATGGAGGCATATTTTGATTATATACACCTCCTTCTTTTATAGCGCGTATAATAAACCCCTTTGAATTTTAATTTCATTGAAAGGTAATATTTATTCAACAATAAATTTTACTAAATGATAGAATGAATGTTTTTATAGTATACAGTGACAATGAACTCTTTTTTGTCATACTCATTATCTAATATTTGGCTTATTCTATAAGCCTTACTATTTTTAAAAGTAATATAAATCCCTACTTCCCTTTTTTTGTGTTGTGGTATTGAAAATAGTTTTTGACATGTATTGAGTATTTAAATATCATGAAATGATTTCTTGTGACTGAAAATGAAATTTTAATAGTGAACTATTGATTTTTACAATATTTTATGTGATATGAATTTATAATGGTACTTGGACATTTCACAGGTGAATACGTAATATACCCATGATGGGTGGTTACTTGTAAACCAAATGATGGGAGGTTCCATTATAAACCAAGGATGGGTGGTAATGTTCTGACCTCTAATGTGTTGGGTACGGAATTCTTCCGTATGGATATTCAATTTAGTGATATATGTGGAAGTCTACCATATGGTTATTCCATTTATGTATTTTTATGTCCCATGATAACTTTATATTATATATGTTACTTTATATGGGCTTTATGGTAATTGTGTTTTTAAAAAAGTGTATGTAATTGGATTATGTTATGTGAAATGTTTTTGCTACTTCATAAAGGGTGAAAAGTATTACAATATTTTAATGTTTTCATTGCATACATTTTTTGCAAGACTAAAAGTTTTCATTAATTATGTATCTCATACTGATATTTTTATGATAATCCCATGAATTTTGAAATGTTTTTTATAGGGTGTAAGGAAGGTTAAGTGAACTAAATAATTCAATATGTTTTTTATCAACAAATGAAATGTTATTTTATTTTATGGAGATTTATTAATTTCAAAAAAAACGATTGATTAGAAGTGTATAATTTGTAATATTTTAGATGTTATGTAATAGTAATGGACTAATTATGTAAAACTCTAAACCTGAAAATATCATCAATGTGAATTCTTGACTTAACCCAAGATTTTGTAACGTTTATGGTCAGGTCCTTATAGTTGGTATCTGAGGTAGGTTTTGATAACATTAGAGGTTAGGGTGTTATTTAAGCACAAGTTTCTTGTATTATATAATCACAATGGTTAGAATGTTAAACTAGTCATATATATTTTAGATAAATTGAATGAGTTTAAGATAACATGAATAATTATGTCATAGTGTCTACCATCTTCATAGAATATTATATGATGATTTTACTAATATACTCACACTACCTTTTTTGGTTTCAGTAAATGGCTTGATCAAGTAGGAACAAATGTTACAATGGATCTGAAGGAAGTTGTCATGAATTTTTGAATACAAAACCGAATAAAATGGGAGCTACAATGAGAAATCTTGTGGTTATTATTAACCAACTATCTGGAGTCATGATTTACCACATAAACCATGGTGTTTTTTCTAAGGCATAATATATATGATAAAGTAATCCCTATAGAAGTTTATATGATAATAATAAAGTTATATATATTCAAAAACATATGTGTTAATGATGTGAATGAAACAACAAATAAAATGCTTCAAAGGAACAAGAATATTTTATTAATATGGTACTGAAGGTCCAAAAGCAATAGACTTCCATTGAAAAAAGAAGCATTCAGTTGAATATATGAAAGGTAATGAAGTTATTTATGAGGGATCAATTTAATGTTTTAAATTTGGTTTTCATGGTAATTACACAAGTAGATGTCCAAAGATGAAGGATCGAGAATGGGATTAGTAAGACCATATAAATATATTTCGACAAATACCTTATTCCATTCCAATTGAAGATATGGAAACTAAACATAACCTGTGAAAGGTATGACTTATTTCTTAAGCTCATATTTTTACATTATTGAATCATAGGACATTAGGAAATATTTTATTTGTAATAAATATGTATAAAATAATATGATGGAAAAACATTGAGATCATGAATATTGTTTGATGATTAAGATGTCTACATTTTAGTAATTGATGTTTTATGTTAGATCTATGGATTATGATATGTTTAAATTTATTAATGATGGGATTACTTTGGAATAGTTTAAGTATTTTTAACTCCTAATTTTATTTATAAAAAATTTAATTTAGGAAAAATTATCTATTATATTATGGATATTATTATAAAGAACCATTAGGGATTATATGATCCTTGGATTTGATTCAATTACATGTTATTTATATTTTGGATGAAAAATAAAATGTATAAAATAACCTTATAGGTTAAAATATGTTATGGATATTTTTTTAAAATTATCTCATTTTTGGGAATGCTATAAAATTATATAGTTTTTGAAAAGGGACAACACATAGACCGTGCGACAACCTGTCACGTTGAAAAAAAAATTGGGAATCAAATACACAACAAAATTTAGATCGGTATTTATCGCCTACCACAAGCCTATGTGACATCCCTAGTTAGTATGAATTATTATTTTCAATTAAATGATTTTATAGATCAATAATTAGATGAATTTGGGAAATAATTATTATCAAATACATATCCTTTTTATAGAAACATATTTAATTTTTAGGTGACTATGTGATAAATTTAATTTTTGAATATGTTCTCTCTTTTGGGAACACTATATGCCTATGTAAAATAGAATAATAAAAGATTTTATTTTAGGATCATTGGTTGAAATTTATTTTTGAAGATGATATGTTTTTATTGTGGACTTCTGACAACTAGGTTTTTTTGTGGAAATGATTATCCTATCATGGAGAACATGTTATTGGGATAATTACATTTATGTATGAGACTTTTGAAGGTTCCGTGTGTAGCGGAAGCATGTGGGAGGATGTGACCACTTGACTTTTTTCCATTAGCAATGATCAATCTGGGATCAATACGACGATAAACTCCAGTCTCCACAGATCGATTCACAGAAATAGACAAAGAAGAACAATGGTCTTGGAACCACAAAAGTGGATCATCACAAGTTGATTGTAATTAATTTAATTAACTGACATGAAGTACCTTTTGGGAGTTCTTTCTTCATTTATAATCTTGATCACGTTCTGATGTGATTAGTCGTTGCGTCGTAGAAGCCAACTGTAGACATCCGCTAGCGGTGATCCACACGTGCACCACGTATCTCTGGACATTTCCAAATGTGTCTTCGGGTGGTAGCATGGAGAAAACATTGCTTGCATTGTCCTCCTTAGATCGTCTTTATATGATTGAAGATGATCTCTCTTAGTCTTGAGAGCGTTCTTGGAGGAAGAGGTACTTTCGGCCTTGAAATAATTCTCCAGAATTATTGTGCACCACGATCCTCTATAGAAAAAAGTTGGGGTTGAGAGAATATTTATAATAAGGTTTCAGGTTGTAGAGTTATGACAATAAATAAATGCATTATGCATTTTATTTATTTCATGGACTCTTATTTAAAACCCCATGTTGAATAATTAATTCCTTGAAATGCGCCCACACTGATTATAATAAATATAATTTTATAAAAACAATATAATATCCTCAAAATCCCAAGTAGAAAACTACACTACGTGTAATCTTTAATACACGGTGTGTACTTGTTTTTCATAAAACTACACAGCTTGTAATCATTAATAAACGTTGTGTAATTGTTTTTTCATTTCCTTTCCAAAATGAAAACAACACAGCATGTAATCATTAATACACGGCGTGTACTTGTTTTCCATGAAAAACTACTCGGTGTTTAATCATTAATAAAAGACGTGTATATCTTGTTTTTCATTTCATTCTTGCTCCATAATTAAAACGACTTATGGTTCCATGAATAATTATTAATCCAAATTCAAGAATAATCTTTATTCTACTTGAGATACTTAGATACACTTAGTGTGTGACCCTCTAGGCCTCTTTCTCATTGGCATAAGACTGGCTTGCCTAAAGTCCAAGATTACTATCTAGCAATGGGTATAGGCACCCAAGAGAAAGAAGTTAACGCCACATTGACTTGGCATCTCTTACGAACACTTACTATGTAATTTAATCCCATTGTATGAATATCTCACCAAGTAGGTTTTATGGCAGTGTCCTAATCCTATATGCTTGATCTGTCATTCTTTAACTTCCAGAAATTGACACGTCATGTCACCATGGCCATGGAATTTGTTCGATAGTTATATTTAAATAAAAGGGGCCGAGATATATACATCTATAAAAATAATGAAGGGAAAAATACATCCTCTAATTATCCATTAACAACATGTCATTTGTGACGCACCTAACATACCCTACTTCCCGCCAACTCTCTTCCTGACAGTTTTCGTCAGCAAATCTAAGTGCGCAAGTCATAAAATGAGTTAATGATAATCTTCCAGTCTAAGGACCATTACACATGCTCATACATAGAAATGTATAATGAGATCAATACATGTGGAATTTCTACTGGCGGGTCTGTTCTCATAATCTCTCATCTTAGAGATTACCATGTGTGAACTCCATGAGAGAGAGTCTCATCTTCATATGAGTACTCGCACATGACAGTCTGTATACTCTGTGTCCTATCATAGTATGTAATCTAACCACAGAAATTTATTTTACAATATTTTTATAGCAATTCAAGGTTCTCATCATAGTGGGGATCTTCCACAACCTTATCAATGAAACAAATATTCTAGGACATTATTATATTATAGTCATGCAGAACAATGAACAATATATATTATGTGAACATTCATGTAATCAAAGTACAAAATAGTTGGTTCTCAGAACACCTACCCTTAAAAACTCCCACTTGGACTACTGCCAACTGCCTAAGACTTTTAGTCTGCTCGACCTCACATGATGATCATTTTTTTCACTAATTCAAGGACTTAGTGAAGGGTTCTTCCATGTTTCCTTCCATGGAAATATTTCTCACTACAACTTCACCTCTCTGAGAAAAAACCCTCAAGAGATGATACTTCCAATGTATGTTCTTTGTCCGCTGATGTGACCTTGGATCTTTTGCAAGTGCCACCGCTGCAGTATTATCACAATAGAGTGAGTTAGGATATTTACTGCTAGGTACTAAATCCAACTCTTGGAAGATGATTCGCATCCATATTGATTCTTTAGCTACCTCAGAAGCTGCAATATACTCGGAATCCACTGTAGAATCTTTCACCCCACATTTCATTAAGCTCTTCCAGCTCACTGCACCTCCATTCAAACTAAAGATGTATCCAGTCTGCGAATTCATGTCATTTTGATCAGTCTAGAAACTAGCATCTGCATGTCCTCTAATAACTAGTTCCCCATATCCTCCATAAACCTGGAACATATCCTTAGTATGCCTCAGATAATTAAGGATCGTCTTGAATGCCATCCAATGGTGGTCTCTGGGATCAGCTTGATATCTACCTACTACACTTAATTTGTTAGCAACATCTAGACTTGTACATAGCATAGCATACATGACTAACCCAAACGCGGATGCATAAGGGATCCTTTCCATTTTCATTATTCCCTCATGTGTATGAGGACACATTTTTTTGGAAATATGAATTCCATGTGACACTGGCATCAATATCCTCTTGGATTTTTCTATACTAAATCTCTCCAGTATCTTGTCAATGAATGTACTTTGACTCAGGCCCAACATTCTCTTGGATCTATCACGATGGATCTTGATCCCAATAATATATGTTACCTCACCCATGTATTTCATGGATAATAATTTATCTAACCATACCCTAACGGACTGTAAGACATGTTCTTCATTTCCAATTAGTAATGTAACATCCTGTTACATTTTCAAGTACTTTTGATATTTCCAAGTACCTTTATTTTGGAGTAGTGACATGGGGGTACGTTTTGGTGAACTTTTAAGTAAAACAAATTGGAAATGGCTAGTGCACGGTTTGCGTGTAGTTTGACAAACTGTGTGACCAAACCGTGCCAACCAAGCTGCACAAGATAGAGAGGTATTCATGGTGTGCGCACGGTTTGACAAACTATGTGATGAAACCATGCATACCGAGCATCTTTGGACAGTGAGGGCCACACGGTGTGCGCACGGTTTGAAAAACTGTGTGCCTCTGCCCAGGTAAACCATGCGTGTGGTTTTTAATTCTGAAAATTTCATTTAAAACCACCTGAACCATTGGGACTTCTATATTTTCGACCTTGCTTCAGGATTGACTCATTTTAGGTCCATCTAAAGCCTCATAGAGAGATTCCAAGGCGATCTGAACATCTTTCTTCGATATTGAAGGCTTGGATTGAAGATCAACTCTCCTCTTGGTAAGTGGATTTCATCCCATTTCGTATCTCATTTATTCCTCTCTCTTTCCTTGATCTTTTCATGGAAGATTTACTTTGTTTCCATGGATCTAAACCTATGAGTTGAGGTATAGATCTAGGATTGTGAATATAGATATAGTTTTGAAGGATCTTGATCCAATTGATATTAATTTTTCTTGTAAGGATTTAGATCTAGATTTAGATCGACATCGTTGTGCCGCTCAGTTGTTGTGTTTTTTCATTGGGTTAACTCCCATCAATAAATCAAGGTAGGTGGTTCTATCCAGACTTTCCAAATTTATTATCAATGTTTTTTATTAATTTATTTCAATTATTGATTTAAATTAAATTGCTCATGTTGCTTTCAATTAAATTGATAAAAACAGGATTCCATTGAATTGAGATATTTGAAATGGTTTTGGAATAGAAATTTGGGAAAAACACCAACTCCATTGAATTGGGTGTGTTTATGGATAATTGGTCGATTTAAATTGTTTAATTTAAATTGTGGATTTGATGGAAATGTTTTTAATTAAATTTTTGAATTTAATTGTGGAAAATAAATGTGTAATTATGGAATTGGTTTTGAATGGATTTAAAACATATGAAAATGGCTTAAAATTATTTGATAGAAACACATTGGTTTTATCTTGTGAAAAAGGAATGTTTTTGAATAAAACCCGTTGTGGTTTTAAATGGAATGAAGTTGGAACGTTTGAAATTGAAGAATGGGATTTATAGTATTTTAGGAATTCTTAAAATAGTTCACCCATCATGTTAGAGCCCATGAAATCCATAGGTAGTTTGTGATTTATTTGGATACACACTAAGCTACGACAACTTTATAAAACACACTTGCAGAGGGTCACATCCCCGATGGGTTGGTGAAGAGTCTCCTTTGGCCAGTTTCATTGGGACGTGTGTATACACATTTTTCTAATTTTAAATAGAGAGTGCGGAATCCTATAACTGGTTAATACTATCGTACCTTTTAGCAGATGACCATGTTGCTCAATTGTTTATTTATATTTGAGATATAAATGTATGCCAATGCTTTTTAACTGCCTTACATGCCTCCTAAAATTTATTTAAGATGTTTTATATAAATTTTTTATTTAATCCATTATTTTAGAAATATTCCATCATTGTAAATCATTTCATAGTAAATTTTCCATCACCTGAAAATGTACAGCCTGATTTGTTAAAATATGCTTTTAAATTTCCAAACCCGTTAATTTAAAAATTGAAAGATTTTCATTGGATAATATATATTTTTCATCTGTTATGGAATCATTGGTGGTATCCTACTGGGCTTAGGCTCACACCCTACTTTTTCCTTCGAGTGTTTGTAGACTTTCTCCTTCCAGGTTCGAGCAAAGTGGAGGGATCTATTGGAGGTGGATCCAGTTGTTGATCTCTGGACATGGTGAGTTGTGTCCATTGGGACCTTGGGACTGTTTTCCCTTTTGGTACTTAGGTTGTAGTACTTTGGCATTTTATGCCTCATTGTATTCTGTTACATCACTCCCAGTGGAGTTTCTTTTGTTATGAATACTGTTTTTTTTTTACTCTTGCTTCCGCATTCTTATGAAAAAATCATTCCCACTTCTATGTTGTACGATGCCAGGTGCTAGTCGCCCACACTAGGGATCGAGAACGCCCTTCGGGGTATTTTAGGGCCGACTTGGATATCGGGTTACCAAATTACCTGGGTTAGTTCGTGACAATGTGGTATTAGAGGGAGGTTTAACATCTTGCCTTGATGACAGTATGCATTTGGGTATTCTTGTCGGTACTTAGGAGGTAGTAGTGACTGAGTGTCTGGCCATATCTCACCACAATGAACCTTAAGTCACCAGGGTTGGTTACAGAAATAAGACATGTGGATTAGTTCTAGTATATTCCCTATTTTTATTTGGATATAGTGTAATCCAAATCTTTTTATCCCTTATTTTAGGAATATTTTTCTTTGTTACTCGGTTTGGTTGTTAATCTATGTCTTTTTATGCTGTGTAGAATCATGCCTCTGAGAAGACGTGGGAATCAGATCCAGAAAGAGGTTGTTGTTGAATCTCAGCAAGCAATTCCTATTGTGGATCCGAGTCTGGTTGTGGTGATTGTTTTCACTATCTATGCTCTGGGACATGCACCACCTCTAGTTCCTGTTCAGACTCCAGCTACAGATCCTCATAGTGATATTCTCTGAAATCGTTCTCAAGAATTTATATGCCAGAATCCCACAGTTTTCAAAGGATCCACTGACCCTCAACATGATTAGGAATGGTTGAGCAAGATTGAACATCTATTTAGGTTCTTGGAGGTACCTGAGGTGATCACGGTGATGTGTTCCACCTTCGTACTGGAGGGACCAAGTAGGTGATGGTGGGACACAATGGTGATGGCTGGGAAACATGAGGGTCTGGAGTGGAAAGACTTTAGGGTTATTTTCACTAACCAGTTCTATATAGAATCAATGGTGTTGGACAAGGCTGTGGAGTTTTTCAAGCTTGATCAGACCAACAAAACCATGAATGAGTAATCAAATCTCTTTTCTAAGCCGGTACAATTTTCTCTTGAGAATGTATCTAATGAGAGGATGAAGGATCGGTGATTCAAGTAGGGAATTCGACCAGATATACATTCTCGGGTTTTCCTACTGTAGCTACCCACTTATACTGATGTTCTGGATAGGGAAACGATGGTTGAGATGGACTTGGCAGGAAATTCCGGGTTGAAGGAGGTTATTTTCCCTTCTAGTGGTAGTGTTGGTTCCTTTAAATGAAAACAGAATTGTGATGTTCCTCATGGTAATTATCGACAAAAGAGTCATTCCAGACCTTCAGTAGCACCAGGAGGGGCTTCTTTGACTCTCTATCAGTGTGGGAATCCAGGACATTCTATGATGGTTTTCACTAAGGAACCCATGAAATGTATCTCCTATGGACATTTAGGGAACCTGCAGTGATTTTTCCATCACTTCTCTACTCCATGTAGTGGAAAAGGATCATCATCACCTACAAATACTATGGGGAAATCAAATGCTTCACATACAAAAGGGTTCCAGTCACATGCATCTGAAAGGAAGCTTCTTCACGCATTGGAAGAGTCGCCAGAGGTAGCTGATACAGGTCCTGCAACTATGAGAGGTGCCATTACTATAGCTTCATCTTTAGTGATAGCTCTTTTTGATATTGGTGCATCTCACTATTTTATTTCAAATAATCTTTTTAATCTGCTTAATCTAGATATGGAACTTTTATCTTGTGCGGCGGATATTACTACACCCCTTGGTATAATGAGAGAGAAGGGTCTCTGTAGTCCTGCTTGTGTCTTATCTCTATTAGATGTTGATCATGTTTCGTGTTTCTTGGTTCTTGACATGAAATATTTTGACGTCATATTTGGGATGGATTGGCTCATTTCCAATAAATCCCGGATCGATTGTTGTCTTCGACGGGTTTACCTTACTACACCTAGTGGTGTGCCTCTTGTTTTCCAAGGAGAATGGGACCCAAGGTAATGCAAAGTTGGACCCTCTTATCCAGAGTTGGGGAAAGTTATATTAGTGTTTTCTTTTGATCTAGAGAGAGATTCAATGTGTGTTGATCTTCCTCCAGTCGTTACTGAGTTTCCCGACGTGTTTCCTTCTGAATTCTCTGATTTTCCACCAGTAAGGGATGTCGATTTCTCTATTGACTTAATAAATAATACTCAAATACTTTCTATTCCCTCATACCGAATGGCTCCAGCTGAAATAAAAGAACTTAAGTATCAGTTAGACGATCTTCTTAAGAAAGGATTTATACACCCGAGTGTGTCACCTTTGGCAGCACCTGTTCTCTTCGCCAAGAAGGTTGATGCTTCTCTTTGCTTATGTGTTGATTATTGGAAGCTCAATTGAATTATGATAATGAAAAAATATTTGTTACCATGAATTGATGATTTTTTTTGTTCAAATGAAAGGGGAAAATTGGTTTTCAAAAATTGATCTTCGATCTGGTTACCATCAGTTGAGGATAAAGAAATCTGACATTCCTAAGATTGCTTTTCGGAGTATGTATGGCCATTATGAGTACCTTGTTATGTCATTTGGCCTAACAAATTCTCCTACAGTTTTCGTGGCTTTGATGAACATGGTTTTCTATGAGTATCTAGATGCTTTCGTGGTTGTCTTTGTGGATGACATTCGTGTCTACTCCAAGTCTGAGGAGGATCATGTGCATCACCTGAGAACAGTTCGGAGTCATCTAAGGAATCACCGACTTTATGCCAAGCATTCAATGTGTGATTTCTTGGATTCAAGAAGTGAAATTCTTGGGAAATTTCGTTTTCAGAACAAGGAATATCAGCTGACCCTGAAAAGTTGAAGGCTGTTATGACTTGGGAACAAGCACGAAATGTTTTCGAGATTAGGAGTGCACGCTCGCGCGTCGTTGGGCACGGGAAAAAAATCAAATTTATACCCACTTACTACTTAGGACAGTGGCATGACAGGGTCGAACCACAGGGAGGCCTTTTGTTGAGTTTGGTGCTCTAAAATAAAGACTAAACAAAAACACACATGCAAAAAAATGATCAGAGGCAATTGGTGGTGGTGAAGTGAAGTGAAAGAGATTTAGTGCGCAAAAAAGAAGGGGTGAAATGGTGAACGCAAAGTGAGTAGATAGAAACAGAGCAGCAAGAGGAATTATGGTGCAAACAACCAATAGATGAGGGTTAGGGGAAGTCCACTGGCCGATTTGATGTCGTTTAACCCTATTCATGCACTGCAATTGAAGAGCAACATGGATCTGACTAAGAGTAACCGACCAGAGTTGTCGTCTGGTCAGCTTGTGATGTATTAGCTCGTACAGTCCCTCGACTGTAAGAGTCATTCCATCCCATGGTGAAATCAAGTCAGTAGTCACCGAGCTCAACTTTTCAGTTGAGTTTGTTGTGTCTCTCTCTTTCAAGAGTAATTCACTTGTCAGTGAATTACTTAGATTGAAATAGTTTTAATTAAAGTGCAAACAGGATCGGTTTTCACTCGATCCTGTTGTTTTGAAAATAAGCTCATCTGTAAATAGTGGGAGAGACAATCCAGAGCAAGGATGTAGTGCATAAATGAGATTAAACAGATCAAATCGACCAGCTTATTCCCCCCCAAAGGTAATTAGCCGGACATGGTGGTTGGTTTTAATGCAACAGAGAAATAAGAATCAATGTAGTTCATGTTAAATTCAATTGCAGAAAAATAGAGCACAAGTCAAATAAGAATGTTCGTCTCCCTACTCGAGCTCTCAGAAACTCTAACTCATGCAGCTTGATGGTGGATGCAATGTTGGAACTCCGCTCGATGTCCCACCCTGGGAATCTAGGTGTGAAAATGCTCTGGTCTCGTACTCCAATCTGCACCAAGAGAGAGATGGTGTCAGTTTTTCTTACTTTGCTCCTCCTTGTGTTCTTCTCTGATGTCTAGCTCATGCCTCCTTGGATCGCATCATTCCTCCCCTATGCCTCTCCGGACTCTTGTGCGTTCATCACCAAACCGAAGCTTCTGGAATCTCATATGAAGTGTTCCCCAACCTCCCCGTGGCTCCTTCACTGTGCTGCTCCTCCCGCGCTTGTCACCGGAGCAGTTGCTCCTAACTGAATGAAAAAAATTGTGTGCGGCGAACTAATGTCTTCCCTGGATGCAACCATTCCATGTGGCGTGCTTTTAAGTTCACGTCACGCTCTTTTAAGTGAACTCCAAGTGAGTGCATCTCCCCCCCTGCAACGAAACAACAACAAACGCACGCGATTTAACTAAAATAAAATGAATCTATTATATACCTTGTATTAATATTACTACTTAAAAAATAATAAAAACATATTAATATATATATATATAATACTTAATATATATCATACTAAAATATGTATATATTATTATTATTATTATTATTATGATAACATATATTACTATGAAATATTAATACTATATTTAATACTATATTTAATACTATATATATATATATTATATGTTAAAATAAAATTAAATAAAAACTGACTAAAAAAAAAGTAAAACACAAAAAAGTGGGGGGGTCTGTTCGCCGAAGTGAGGAGAAAGGGGGAGAGCAGGGAAGAAGGCGGCGGTGAGGGTGAGGTCCTGGTGCAGCGGTTTCGGGTGGAGCGCGGAAACAGGAGGCAAGGCCGGTGGTGGTTCAGGGGAAGTGCGGAATGAAGGGGGAGAGGGTTTGGGTGTTGCGGAGATGGAGGCAGGGGAGAAAGGGGAGGTCGTTCGGGTATGAGAGGAGGGGCTTCGGCTTGGCTCAAGGAGGAAGGCGTGGTCAAGGCAGAGGGCTTAGGGTTTAGCCGTAAATGGGAGGTGAGGCCGCGGGTTTGGGTGGAGCTTGGGATCGGGTCCGGCGAGGTCAACCGGCCGTGCGGGTGATGGGAGTCTCGTGGCGAGGATGAGAGGGGAGAATGTAGGAGGCCGGCTTCGGGCAGTGCCGGCTCAGTAAGGAGATTCAGCCGCGGCGAGCGGCGAGGTCCGAGCAGCTGGGAAGTAGGTGTCGCCAGCGAGCAGGAGATGCGGCGGTGATGTGGGCTCTAGGTGATGAAGATGGTTCGGTCGAGATCTGGAATTTTGTGCTGAAACGGTTGAAATCTTGAGTTCTTATTTTGAGTTCTGCAATTCTTCCTATCTTGTTCTGTTGAGAACTGAAAAGTAAACCTCCTGTTGTGCGATTTAATCTGATGTTGTAGTGGATTTGAAATTTTCTGTTGCGTGCTGCTGTTTTAATTTTTCTGAAGTTGCTGCGTGAATGAAGGTGCGGCTGCTTGGAGAGGGCGGAGGCATGGAGGCGTTGAAGCAGAGAATGGAGGAGGTGCGGCGGTGAGGCAAGGTGGGTGCGCATGGACTCTACGGCGGGTGGTGAGATGGAAGGCGAGGGAGAAGGTGAGGTGGTATCGGTGAGAATTGATATATCGGTGAGGTTGGAAAATCTGTATGGGTGAGGAAAAGGAGGAAAAGCGGCATATCGGCAGCGTTAAGATGGAGTATCAGTGAGAATTCACAAAAAATGGGCTTAACAGTGAGGAAATGTGAGGTTTTGCGTATCAGTGAGGTATAGTAGTAGCGGTGAGAATTTGTGAAATGGTGAGGTGGAGTGTATCAGTGAGATTGGTATACCGGTATACTGGATGGCTGTATCAGTAGATAGGATAGAATATCGGTGAGAAATATTGGTGAGAAATATCGGTGTGATATATCGGTGAGGTTTAGCGGCAGAGTAGTAGCGGTGAAGATTGTGTATCGGTGAGGAAGGTCACCGATAGGGCGGGTTAACGTGCGACCGTAACACCTGCGAATAAAAAAAAACAAAGAAAATTAAATTATTATAATAATTTAATAAAACTAAAAAATAAATAAATTAATAAATAAATTAAATTAAATAGAATAAAATTAAAAACTCAAAGTTAAGTAAAATTAAATTAATGAAACTTTATTTAAACAATTGAATTAATTTGGGTAAAAATTTATAAACATACATAATTAAAGAACAAATTAAAAAATATTTACAATTAGTTGGTTAAATTAATTAACCAATTAATTAAGAAACTAATTAAATTAATTAATAAAAATATTAAGCGAATAAAATTAAATTGTTGAGAATAATTAAAATATTAGAAGACTAAAAACAAAAAGAGTTATTTATTTACAATTTAAAGAATAAGGTGTTAATTAATTTAATAAATGAATTAATAAACTAACAAAAACGAATAATTGTAAAAATAAAAGAGTAAATAAATAAAAGTCTAATACGCACGAATCATTTAATTTAAGAATTATTTAAAATGACACTAATGCACACTAAAACACTTGTTTTAAAAAAAATTGATTATTTTACACAACAAAGTGCAAAAACACAACCATTATCAATTATTTAATAAAAACAACATTTTAATATAAAAAAGTCAATAAAAATACAAAAACGATGTGGCAAAGAGTGTAAAAATGGTGCCACATCAAACTCCCCCACACTTAATGTTTAGTATGTCCTCAAACAAATTCATGTCTTTGACCATAAAATAGAAAGAAGTTTAGTGAGTTTCAGCTTAAAAAGGTGCATGATTAAACTTTACTATCTAGAGGAGCAGAACCAAACAATGAGTCGGGTTTTTCAAGGGTATTCAAAAATGATGTCCTGCCTAGCTTCAAAAGCCCACTGGAAGTCAAGAGCTTCAAAAACTCATACACTGTCAAGTTTGTCATACCTCCTATGTGTAATCATTAACCGTCCTACTTCACCTTCCAATTCAAGTTCTAATTCAAGGAGTGTTGACAGGTTAGATGAAGTGGAATTCAAACTTAACCAAGGGTAGCTTCCATTCTCACCTTCCTCAAGGTTCCAGAAATTAAAGTTCATTAAATTGATCACTTTATTGATTCAACTCAAATGAAAATTAACCATGTCAATTGCTCCCTTCTTTATCTGGGTTCGAAACTCCCCTCACCTTAATGAGTTCATTTTTGACAAGGGAACTTTATTTCACTTTTTTCCAACCATATTCCATGTGCGGAGCACTGTGCATTGCACTTATTAAGATTGAAATTGGATTTATTTATTCACAGAAATGCACCCAGTGCACCTTGTCTCAGATACTCACTATGGGATCCCATTTTCCCATTTTACTCTAGTTACAAAGGACTTAATTAATAATCATTCAAAATGACTTCCTAAAGCGATTGAATAGATTTTATAAAAATGTGAGTCCCCTGGGTTCCAGTGAGAACATCAAGTTACTCCAAGTCATGATCCTTACTCCACAAAACCTATCTTGTCACACTCACATCCTCAGTTCCTAAACAGACCGATCCATAGAAACAGTGAACAATTACAATCAGCAATCATTCATACTTAACAGTTTCTGACTCAGTGCCACTCTCAACATCCAACAAATAGTTATCCACTAAATAGGACATAAACGAAGTACCAGTGAACCTCCAATGACCATAAGGTGATTAAAGAATTTTGATTTTTTATGCAATTTTGAACCATTTTTCTGAAAAAAAATGAAACAATTTGAGCATTTTTTTAAACAAACACAAAATTTGGTTCAAGAAGGTGGGATTCGACATGACACTAGAATGACCCCTCTCCCCCACACTTAAAACCCAACATTGTCCCAAATGGTGAATCTCAAGGTGGGAGACAGTTGAAGTACAAAACAGATATACATTTCAGCTTAAAAAAGATATGGAGGGGTATCAATGAAGTTCAAAAAGTTTCATTGCCACACAAAAAGTGAATGAAAATAATAACAAAAACATAAAAAAACAAAAAATACCAACCCCACCAGCCTCACCACCAACCAAGGGTATTTCTATTCCTAAAATGTACATGCTTTGAATTTTTGTGAGAAGACAAAAGATTTTAACAATTTACTTCAAATAATAGCATGATTAACAATAACATGCAGTAGCAGCTCAATGGAATTGAAAGAAATGGGTGCAATAAGGTTCTATTAATTAGCTCAAAATAATTTTCAACTCTCTATATACTAGCAGCTACACACCCATGAAATATAACACATTCATTTCTCACATATTAGGAGGAAGTCCCCCACACTATGTTCACAGTGAAGAGTAAGCAGTAATTGAAAGTGAAAAAGGCAGAACAACTCTTCCCTGAATTATTGGAACTGAAGCAGGGCCTTCATCAACAGATCCTCTTCATTAACCTACAAGTTCAAATAAGTAAAGTAAGATTTCAGATTTTAAAGTTCATGATAAGTAACACAATATAGTGAGTAGAGAGAAATTGTATCCATATGATGAGTGGATTGCTCCCTTGGGGTTTCTTGGACAAGTTTCTGGCAGCAACAACTCACTCTAACACAATAACATATCATAAAGCACCATTAGCAGTTACGCAAATGAACTAGAGAACAAGCAGTAGGGATTACTTTATTGAAAAAATGAAATAAAATAAAAACTACCAAGCATCCAGGGGTTAGATCCCATGAAACACTAAGTTTATAGTCCTCAGTTAGACTTGGATGAGCTCATTCTTCCAAAAGAGATATGGCAGCCAAGACCTTTGGCTTCCCATCATATAAGTGCTTTATTCTTTGGCCATTGACTAAGAAGGGTCTATTATCATCTCTAACCTACTCAACAGCTCCATTAACCAAGACTCTAACAATGGTAAATGGTCCTGACCACTTGGACTTCAACGTCCCTGGAAACAACTTCAATCTTGAATTGAAAAGAAGGACCCTCTCACCAACCTTAAAATTCCTATTTTGAATGATTTAGTCATGAAAATCGCTTTTTCTTTCTTTGTAAATTTCATCATTCTCCTAGGACTCTCATCGGATCTCATCCATCTCACTTAACTCTAGCAGTCTCCTCTCTCCAGTAGACTTAAAATTAAAATTAAGAGCCTTCACTGCCCAATAAGATCTCTGCTATAACTCAATAGGTAGATGACATGTTTTTTCAAATAGCAGCCTATATGGTGACATCCCTATAGGAGTCTTGTAAGCAGTTCTGTAGGCCCAAAGGGCCTCATCTAATTTACTTGACCAGTCTTTCCTAGAGCTAGATACTGTTTTCTCTAAAATCTGTTTGAGCTCTCTGTTTGAAACTTCTTCTTTCCCACTGGACTGTGGGTGATAAGTAGTACATATCCTATTTGAGCACCCATACTTCTCCATCAAACCTTTGAACTTATAATTTTTTAAGTGAGTTCTGTTATCAGTTATGAAATCAAGAGGCACACCAAATCTGGAAAAGATGTTTTTCATAATGAATTTCACAACACTAGAAGGTGAATTGTCAGGCAAAGCTACTGCCTCAACCCACTTGGACACATAATCCATAGCAACCAAAATGCACTCATTCCCATAAGAGGATGGAAATGGTCCCATGAAGTCCAAGCCCCACACATACAAGATTTCAACCTCTAGGATACCTTTTTGAGGTATTTCCTGCCTTCTTCCAATATTCCCCAAAATTTGACATTTCTTACAGCCAATAACCAAACTCCTAGCACCTTTAAACAGTGTTGTCCAGTAGAAACCATCCGGTAGAACTTTCTGAGCTGTCCTTTCTCCTCCATGGTGGCCACCAGAAGGTGATGAATGGAAGCTCTCAAGTATGGGTAAAATCTCATCCTCAACCACACATATCCTCAGAATCCCATCAGCACACCGCCTAAATAGAAGATGGTCATCCAAAAAATAGTATTTCAGTTCTGATATAAACCTATTCCTCTGGTTTTGTGAAAGATCCTTGGGCATGACTCCACCTGCCAGAAAGTTGGCATAGTCCGCAAACCAAGCAGACTGCTGCACAGAAGCAGCAAATAGTTGTTCATCACGGAAAGAGGTGTTGATCTCTTTTGGTTCCTTACTTGGAGAATTGGGCAATATAGGCAAGTGATCTGCAACTACATTCTCAGCCCCTTTCTTATCCTTAATTACTAAATCAAACTCCTATAGTTGCAAGGTCCACCTCATGAGTCTAGGTTATGAGTCATTTTTAGCCAGAAAATACTTAAGGGATGAATGATCTATGAAAACTATGATCCTTGATCCTATTAAGTACTGCCTGAAATTTTCCAAAGAAAACATCACAGCAGCTAGCTCCTTTTTAGTTGTAAAATAATTCTTCTGAGCATCATCTAGCATCTTGCTTGCAAATTAAATAACATGAATTTTCATATCCTTCCTCTTCCCTAACACATCTCCTACTGCAAAATCACTAGTATCACATATAACCTCAAAGGGAAGCTACCAGTCAGGAGCAGTGATTACAGGTGAAGTAGTCAACTTCTTATTGAGTAGATTAAAGGCCTCTAGACATGTCTCATTGATGACAAAGGGTGTGTCCTTAACCAGCAGGGAGAACATGGGTCTTGTAATCATAGAAAAGTCCTTAATAAACCTTCTGTAGAACCCATAATGACCCAAAAAACATATAATTCCTTAGACATTTTCAGGTGGGGGAAACTTTTTAATGACCTCAATTTTAGCATTATCAACCTCTAGCCCCTTAATAGAAATGTTGTGTCCTAAAACTATGCCTTTAGTGGCCATGAATTGGCACTTTTCCCAGTTTAAGACTAAGTTGGTCTCTTGTAACCTTTCTATCACTAATTCCTGGTTTTTAAGACAGTTCTCAAAGGTATCTCCCAAAACAGAAAAATCATCCATGAACACTTCAATAATCCTCTCAATCATGTCTGAAAAAATTACCATCATACATATCTGAAAAGTGGCAGGAGAACCACACAAGCCAAAGGGCATCCGCCGGTAGGAAAATGTCCCAAATGGACAGGTGAAGGTGGTTTTCACATGGTCCTCTGCTGCAATGGATATCTGGCTGTAACCAGAATAACCATCAAGAAAACAAAAGAATTCATTTCCTGCCAACCCCTCTAACATTTGATCCAAAAATGGCATGGGGAAGTGATCTTTTATTGTGGCAGCATTCAACATTCTTTAGTCTATTCAGACTCTCCGTTTGTTCACTACTCTTGTCTGGATTTGGTCATTCTTTTCTTTAGTAACCACTGTCACTCCACCCTTTTTGGGAACAACTTTGACAGTACTGACCCAGGGGATATCAGAAATTGGAAAAATTATTCCATCATCTAGCAGCCTAATCACTTATTCTCTCAAAACTTCCTTCATGATGGGGTTGATTCTTCTTTGGGCTTCTACTCTGGGCTTACACTCAGGTTCCATGGGAATTTTATTCATACAGAAGGCTGGACTTATCCCTTTGATATCAGCAATTGACCAACCTATGAAAGACTTGTACTAATTCAAAATAGTAAGCAGATTTTTCTCTTGACCCACCTCTAGATTGGATGAAATGATCACAGGAAGGGTGTAATTGTCCCCTAAAAAAGAATATTTGAGATGGGAAGGGAGGGGATTGAGTTCAAGGGTGTGTGCTGACTGGCTTGAGGGAAGACACTTGGGCATGGGTGGCCCAAGGTCTTCATGCTGCCTCTTGAAGAAGGTAGTAGAAAAGGATTTTTCATCAGTGCAAGAGGTTCCAAAAGATATCTCCACAAACTGAGACTCCTCTCTCGGGGTAAGAATATTCTCCAAGACAAACTCATCTAGGTTCTCCAAAAATTCTCCTTCATACTCATCAAAAAATTCTCTCTCCTTACTTGAGCTAATCCCGATGGAAGAGGCAGTAGGGGTTTCAGGTTCACTATTAATTTCAGCTATCATTCTCAGAAACTCTTCTTCCTCCTTATCAACACTACTCTTAGCAACTAACATCTCATCTCTTGGAAAAATTGGGTGGGTGGGTTCTTGGATTTTCATAAACACATTGAATTCTTCTTTCTGTTCACCCAAATTCAAAATCAGTTCCCCCTTAGACACATCTATCACAGTTCCCCCTGTGGCCAAGAAGGGCCTACCAAGAATGATAGGAACCTCCTGGTCACACTCCATATCAAGGATAAGAAACTCTACAGGAAAAAATAGTTTTCCTACTCCCACTAACAGATCATCGACCCTACCCACAACATGAGTAATAGACCTATCAGCAAGATGTAACACCAAGTGGTGGGTTGGGGAACTCCTAATCCTAGGTGCTGGAAAAGTGACAGTGGAATCAGATTAATACCATCACCCAGATCACACAAACAGTTGAACTTACCACCTCTATCCCCAAATGTGCAAGGGATGACAAAGCTTCCGGGGTCCTGAATCTTAGGAGGTATCCTATTCTGCAAGACTGCCCTACACACTTCTGTTAAGATATAGGTGGAAAATTCATCCAAAGTATTTTTGTTTGAACAGATTTTCTTGAGTGATTTCAAATATGATGGGCTTTGTATCAATGCTTCCAGGAATGTGATATCAATGTTTAGCTTTTTAACCACATTCAAAAATTTCAACAGTTCATAATCATGAATTGGTTTCTTAATTCTATGTGGGAAGTGGATTTTAGGGGAAATATTCCTCACAATTGGGGGCATCTCTACAACTTATTCTTCAAAAAAATTCTTCCCTTTATTGTCTTTGTTTTTCAAACCATTTTCCTTGGGTTTTTGAGCTGGAACATCAGCCAGTGGAGGAATTCCTGCGGTTTTGTCCAGTTTTCCAGATTCAGGTTCTTTCAAATTTGAGTTTTTAGTTTCATCTAGTTTCTCATTTTCAGCATTTTGGGGTTCTTTCCTAGGCTCTTGGTGAGTTTGGAGACCACTTCTGGTGGACACAGCCATGGAATTCTCCCAATGATTGGCTTCAGTGGTGCTGGGAAGCCTACCCTTTTCTCTATTACTAGCATCCCTAGCCAACTGCCCCATTTGTATTTCCACGTTCTTCATTCTAGCATCCATTTGGACTTTATCAAAAATATATCAACTGGTGGAAAATATCTCTCACCTCATCTTTTGATTTGGATGACTCAGCCTTTGGTTGGGATTGGGGTTGGAACTACTGCCTAGGAGGCTACTGGAATCCAGGAGGGGCAGATGGTCGAAGGACTCCCTGCTCCCTGCATGAAAGGTTCAGATGGTTCCTATAACCCTGATTGTAGGTGTTGGAAAAAGGATCATCTCTAGGCTGCATCCGAGGTCCATAGCCATCAAAGCTGGCGCTCTCATGAGGCTGGACAGGCATATCAAAGTTTGGACAATAGGTTTGAGAATGGCCATACATGCCATAGTGGTGACATTGCTCCTTAAGGATTTGATGTGGGTTCTCATTGAAGAACCCATCAGCTTGGGCTTCAGCTTGAGGAGCAGGGGAAGTTTCTTTTATAACAATGGTTCTCCCCCTAGAACATTTGTGCTGGGAATTCTGAGATAATGTGTTAAAAATCTATTTCACCTCCTCAGTAGTACTATCACTAAAGTCTCCTCCAGAAGACTGATCCACCAAGGTTTGGTGGTAAGGGGTGAGACTATTGTAAACGGTGTCCATAAAGAATTGAGGTGTACATTGGTGGCTTAAACACTACCTAAACAAACCTCTAAACCTATCACAGGCTTCATGAAACAGTTCTCCTTCATCCTGAAGGAATCCAGTGATTTTATGCCTAATCTCAGATGTCAACCTCGTAGGATAGAATTTCATAGTGAAGGCATTGTAAACGTGATCGCAGGTGACAATGATCTATTTCTCAAACTGTTGGAACCACGACCTAGAATTGCCATTGGGGAAGAAGGGGAACACTATCAGTTTAAGCTCTTCCTCAGTGAGACCCCTAAGTGGAAGCTGCTGGAAACTATAATAGAATGATCTAATGAAGTCCAGAGAGTCTTCACTAGGCATTCCATTGAAGGTAGGCAGCTGACTAAGCACGGATTGTTTGATCTCATAATTCCTGGACTTAGGAGAGAGTATAATGCATGAAGGATTGCTAGACACCGAAGGTAACAAGATCTCTCTCAAATTGTGCCTCTCATCTATCTCATTCGCAGGTTGATACATCATTCCATGTTGGTTCACATTCTCAGGAAGTGGATTGTTCAGGTTTTCGTTTCTATTTTCTTCCATTTTGACTTTGTCTTTGATGCTTTTCACTTCATTGAGGTGCTTATCAAACTCAGGATTACCAGGTACTAAGTGTTCAGACTTAGACCTTGTTTGCATGCAGCAGGTTCATAATTTTTTTAAAAAAATTTTAATTTTGCAAATTTTTTTAGTGACTTATTTATGATTTTTTTATATTTTTATATGAATTTTTGTTTGGTTTTTTTTCACACCTAGCCTCCCCGGAAACGGCTCCAAAATTTGCATGCTCACACATCGTTGGGCACGGGAGACAAACTAAAATTTATACCTACTTACTACTTAGGACAGTGGCAAGACAGGGTTGAACCACAGAGAGGCCTGTTGTTGAGTTTGGTGCTCTAAAAAAAGACTAATCAAATACACACATTCAAAAAAACGATCAGAGGCAATTGGTGGTGGTGAAGTGAAGTGAAAGATATTTAGTGCGCGAAGATGAAGGGGTGAAATGGTGAAAGAAAAGTGAGTAGACAGAAACAGAGAAGCAAGAAGAATTATGGTGCAAACAACCAATAGATGTGGAAGAGGGGAAGTCCATTGGCCGATTTGATGTTGCTTAACCCTATTCATGCACTGCAATTGAAGAGCAACATGGATCTGACTAAGAGTAACCGTCCAGAGTTATCGTCTGGTCATCTTTTGATGTAATAGCTCTTATAGTCCCTTGACTGTAAGAGTCATTCCATCCAATGGTGAAATCAAGTCATTAGTCACCGAGCTCAACTTGTCAGTTGTGTTTGTTGTGTCTCTCTCTTTCAAGAGTAATTCACTTGTCAGTGAATTACTTATATTGAAATAGTTTTAATTAAATTGAAAACATGATCAGTTATCACTCGATCTTGTGGTTTTGAAAATAAGCACGTCTGTAAATAGTGAGAGAGACAATCCAGAGCAAGGATGCAGTGCATGAATGATATTAAACAGATCGAATCAACCAGCTTATTCCCCCCCAAAGAGAATTAGCCGGACATGGTGGTTGGTTTTAATTCAACATGGAAATAAGAATCAATGTAGTTCATGTTATATTCAATTGCAGAAAAATAGTGCACATGTCAAATAAGAATGTTCGTCTCCCTGCTCGGGCTCTCAGATACTCTCACTCATGCCGCTTGATGGTGGATGTAATGTTGGAACTCTGCTCGTTGTCCCGCCCTTGGAATCGAGGTGTGAAAATGCTCGGGTCTCATACTCCAATCTGCTCCAAGAGGGAGATGGTGTCAGTTTTTCCTGCTATGCTCCCCCTTGTCTTCTTCTCTGATGTCTAGCTGATGTCTCCTTGGATGGCATCATTCCTCCCTTATGCCTCTCTGGCCTCTTGTGTGTTCATCACCTAACCAAATCCTCTAGAATCTCATATGAAGTGTTCCCCGACCTCCACGTGGCTCCTTCAGTATGATGCTCCTCCCGCGCTTGTCACTGGAGCAGTTGCTCCTAATTGAATGAAAAAAAATTGCGCGCAGTGAACTAATGTCTTCCCTGGATTCAGCCAATCCATGTGGCGTGATTTTAAGTTAACATCGCACTGTTTTAAGTGAACTCCAAGTGAGTGCATCTCCCCCCTGCAATGAAACAACAACAAATGCACGCGAGTTAACTAAAATTAAATGAAACTATTATATACCATGTATTAATATTACTACTTAAATAATAATAAAAAACTTATTAATATATATATATAATACTTAATATATATAATACTAAAATATGTAAATATAATTATTATTAATAATATGATAACATATATTACTATGAAATATTAATACTATATATATATATATATAAGTTTTTATACTTTTAACAATAAACCTATTATTATTATAATATGGTATATAATAAATATAATATATATATATATATTATATGTTATAATAACATTAAATAAAAACTAACTAAAAAAAGAAAAACACAAAAAAGTGGGGGGTTCTGTTCGCCGAAGTGAGAGGGGAGAATGGGGGAGAGCAGGGAAGATGGCGGCGGTGAGGGTGAGGTCCTGGTGCGGCGGTTTCGGGTGGAGCGCGGAAATAGGAGGCAAGGCCGGTGGTGGTTCAAGGGAAGTGCGGAATGTAGGGGGAGAGGGTTGTTGGGGCGCCTCCTCATCTGGCCCCGATAAATATTTTTTTATATCTGATATCTTTTAAAAAAAAGTAAAGATATTTTGATATCTTTGAAAAGATATATCTGATATCTTTGACAAGATATATTTGATATCTTTGAGAAGATATATTTTATATCTTTGTTGAGATATATTTAATATCTTTAATCAGATATGAGATATCTTTTAGGAGATATATGAGATTTCATCTTCTATTTATATGAGGTGTGCGGCTCCTCTCTCGGCAGTGGTTGGAGGCAGTGCAGTTGCATTTTCAAGGAGCGGTTTTCAGATCTGCAACCGGTGGAACTACTCTAATTTGATCGGCTTTCATCTGCGGTGGTTTTTTGATCCGATCCCGGTGTTTTTCATCTGCACTTTTGTTCGAACATCAATCTTCTGCTTTCACGGTCAGATCTATTTGGGTTTCTTTAGCAGGCTGCTTTCTTCTTTTCAGGCTTCATCAAGACTGCATCTATTCTCCGACTTTGATCCACTTTTTTCTAAGTATTGATTTTGAGATCCCTTTTAATTTTGGGTAGTCTCTACCGTGTACTTATCTATTTTTAGTGGATATCTCTTTCTGGACTAGGTCCCGTGGTTTTTCCCTTTTTGGGTTTTCCACGTAAAAATTCTGGTGTCAATTTTATTTTTCTGCACCTATTTTTGTCGCTACGCATCCGCTGTTTGAGGGAAAGATTTCTCCGCTGCGCGTTCGTGATTTTTTGTTGTTTGCGCGTTCATCGCTTGCCATATTTCCCAACATCTGGTATCAAAGGGTTTGGTTTTTATTTCATATTCATTTTGGAAGCCAATTACAGTCGGATGATTTTATTGAATGGTGCCAATTATCATATGTGGCGACTTAAAATGAAAGATCTACTTTTTGTCAAGCGAATGCATCTTCCAGTGTTTAGTACCCAGAAGCCAGAAAGGATGTCAGATGAAGAATGGGCGTTCGAGCATGAGATGGTTTGTGGGTTCATTCGCCAATGGGTCGAAGACAACGTGATGAACCACATTGTCAACATCTCTCACGCCAGAACATTGTGGGAGAAGCTCGAGACTACCTATGCTTCTAAGACTGGAAACAATAAATTGTTTCTTCTCAAACAAATGATGAATTTGAGGTACAGAGAAGGTACGTCTATTTCTGATTATTTAAGTGAATATCAGGGATGTTTTGATCAGTTGTCTGGCATGGGTATTAATTTTGAAGATGAGGTTTTGGCACTTTTATTGCTTAACATGTTACCTGATTCTTGGGAGAATTTACGTGTTACTCTAACCGGTTCTGATCCTAATGGTGCTGTGACATTCAGTTTTGTTAAGTCTGCTATTTTGAATGAAGAAGTCAGGAGACGTACTCAAGAGAAATCTTCAGAGCTTTTAGTCACAGAGAACAGGGGGAGAAGCCAGGAAAAGAATCAGGGATAGAGCAGTCGAGGAAAGAGTAAAAGCAGAAGCAAATCTAGATCAAAGCAGAGAGATTTTGAATGTCATCATTGTGGTAAGAAGGGGCATGTTAAGAAGTTTTGTTATCAGCTGAAAAGAGAAAACAGAATGAAGGAAAATCAGCCAAAGAAGAATATCGATGGAGATGATCATGTCGCTGCCGCTACAGGGGGTGATCTTGTTATTGTTTATGATTCCATTAATATTGCTTCTGATCATTCTTGCTGGGTTGTTGACAGTGGTGCCTGTTTTCACGTGACATCAAAGAAGAAGTTCTTTACATCTTACAACCCAGGTAATTTTGGGATTTTGAAGATGGGTAATGATGGTCATGTTGATGTCGTAGGTATCGGGACTGTTTGTTTAGTGACCAGTACAGGAAGTAAGCTGATTTTGAAGAATGTTCTACATGCACCAGAGGTTCTCTTGAATCTTATTTCTACCAGCGTTCTTGATGATGAAGGGTTTATCATCACATTTGGTGATTGCCAATGGAAACTTTCCAAGGGATCTTTGATTATGGCTCGAGGGAAGAAGCAATCAGGTTTGTACTGGACTAGAGCATCTATTTCATTTGATACTACTTGTGTTGTTGAGTGCAGTGTTTCGTCCAAGTTGTGGCATAAGAGGCTCAGTCACATCAGTGAGAAAGGGATTGGTTGTTTGGCCAAGAGAAATCTTCTTCTAGATTTAAAGAGTGTCAAATTGGACACATGTGATCATTGCATGGCTGGGAAACAGAGCAGAGTGAGTTTCAGCAGTCATCCTCCACACAGGAAGTCACAGGTACTTGAATTAGTACATTCAGACGTTTGTGGTCCTTTGAAATCTAATACCTTTAGTGGCAGTCTTTATTTTGGGAATTTTATTGATGACTACTCACGAAAGCTCTGGGTTTATGTTTTGAATGCCAAAAGTCAGGTGCTCAGTGTTTTTAAGCAATTTCATGTTTCTGTTGAGAGGGAATCAGGAAAGAAATTGAAATGTATTCGCACTGACAATGGGGGAGAGTATTGTGGTCCATTTGATCAATATTGCAGGCAGGAAGGTATTCGGCATCAGAAGACACCTCCCAAGACACCTCAGCTAAATGGTGTATCTGAGCGGATGAACAGGACTTTGTTGGAAAGAGTTCGTTGTTTGCTTTCGGAAGCAAAGTTGCCTGGACACTTTTGGGGTGAGGCTTTACTTACTGCTGCTTATATTATCAATTTATCACCTTCAGTTGCTTTGCAGACAGACACTCCCGATAAGTTTTGGTATGGAAAAAGGATCAGGTACGATCACTTGAAAGTTTTTGGTTGCAAGGCTTTTGTTCATGTGCCTAGAGATGAGAGATCCAAGTTGGATGATAAGTCACAGCAGTGTATTTTTATTGGGTATGGACACGATGAGTTTGGGTACAAGTTTTATGATCCTGCTTTAAAGAAACTTGTCAGAAGCCGAGATGCAGTGTTTAAAGAGGACCAGACTATTGCAGATATTGATAAGGGAGAAAAGTCCACTTCTCCAACTTCTGATGGTTTTGTTAGTCTTGAGCCAGGTTCTGATTCACATTTACCTCATATTGTTGATTCGGATGATCACATTGATGTGAAGAATGATGCTCAGGGTGAACAGGTTGAAGTTGATTTTTCTGATGCACCTTTTGTTTCTGATGATCCGGTTCCTGGGGTTATCAATGAACCCGCAGTTCCACTCCGGAGGTCATCTCGGCATCGTACCATTTCTACTCGGTATTCACCTGATGAGTATGTGCTCCTCGCTGAAGGGGGAGAACCAGAATCTTTTGATGAGGCGATGGAAAGTGAACAGAAGGAAAAATGGGTTGCGGCAATGGATGAAGAGATGACATCATTTCACGACAACCACACTTTTGAGCTGGTGAAGTTACCGACAGGTAAGAGAGCTTTGCAAAATCGGTGGATTTATCGGATTAAGAATGAAGAATCCAGTTATGTTCCCCGATACAAGGCAAGGTTAGTTGTTAAAGGCTTCTGTCAGAAGAAAGGTATTGATTTTGATGAGATTTTTTCACCTGTTGTCAAAATGTCTTCTATTCGGGTTGTTCTTGGTTTGGCTTCTAGTTTGGATCTGCAGATTGAGCAGATGGATGTGAAGAAAACTTTCCTCCATAGAGATTTAGAGGAGGAGATTTATATGGAGAAACTAGAGGGTTTTGTTGAAACAGGTAAAGAGAATCATGTCTGCAGATTGAAGAAGAGTTTGTATGGTTTGAAGCAAGCTCCGAGACAGTGGTATAAAAAGTTTGAATCTGTCATTTCTCATCAGGGTTTTAGGAAGACATCTTCTGATCATTGTGTGTTTGTTCAGAGATTTACTGATGATGATTTTATTATACTGCTGCTTTATGTTGATGATATGCTCATTGTTGGCCATGATGCTTCTAGAATTGACAGATTGAAGAAGGATCTTTGTCAGTCTTTTGCGATGAAAGACTTGGGGCCAGCACGGCAGATTCTTGGCATGACGATCTCCCGTGACAGGAAGGCCAATAAATTGTGGTTATCTCAGGAGAGATACATTGAGAAGGTTATTCAAAGATTTTCTATGGATAGAGCTAAAGTGGTTAGTACTCCTCTTGCTTTACATTTTAAGCTCAGCACCAGTCAGTCACCTTCTACTGATGAAGAGAGAGAGGAGATGCAACACATACCTTATTCATCTGCCGTTGGTTGTTTTATGTATGCTATGGTATGTACTAGACCTGATATAGCTCATGCAGTTGGTGTGGTCAGTCGTTTTCTATCGAATCCAGGCAGAGAGCATTGGAGGGCAGTGAAGTACATTTTTTGTTATCTTCGTGGTACTTCTGATCTGAGATTGTGTTTTGGCAAAGGGGAACCTATGCTTTGTGGCTTTACAGATTCAGATATGGCAGGAGATATCGATTCGAGGAAGTCTACTTCAGGCTATTTGATCACTTTTGCAGGGGGAGCTGTATCTTGGCAGTCTAGGTTGCAGAGATGTGTTGCTTTATCTACCACAGAGTCAGAGTTTATTGCAGCTACAGAGGCGTGCAAAGAATTGTTGTGGATGAAAAATTTTATTCGAGAGCTCAATTTTAATCAAGACAGATATATTTTATTTTGTGATAGTCAGAGTGCTAATTGTTTGGGAAATAATCCCACTTTTCATGGTAGGTCGAAACATATCGATGTTCGGTATCATTGGATCCGTAATGTCCTTGATTCGAGATAGTTAGAGCTTGAGAAGATCCACACTGATGACAATGGGTCAGACATGTTGACCAAGAGTTTACCCAGAGGAAAATTTGAGACTTGCCGACTGATTGCAGGGTTGGTGATGATCCCCAGTTGAGTCGGAGGGGGAGTTTGTTGGGGCGCCTCCTCATCTGGCCCCGATAAATATTTTTTTATATCTGATATCTTTTAAAAAAAAAGTAAAGATATTTTGATATCTTTGAAAAGATATATTTGATATCTTTGACAAGATATATTTGATATCTTTGAGAAGATATATTTTATGTCTTTGTTGAGATATATTTAATATCTTTAATCAGATATGAGATATCTTTTAGGAGATATATGAGATTTCATCTTCTATTTATATGAGGTGTGCGGCTCCTCTCTCGGCAGTGGTTGGAGGCAGTGCAGTTGCATTTTCAAGGAGCGGTTTTCAGATCTGCAACCGGTGGAACTACTCTAATTTGATCGGCTTTCATCTGCGGTGGTTTTTTGATCCGATCCCGGTGTTTTTCATCTGCACTTTTGTTCGAACATCAATCTTCTGCTTTCACGGTCAGATCTATTTGGGTTTCTTTAGCAGGCTGCTTTCTTCTTTTCAGGCTTCATCAAGACTGCATCTATTCTCCGACTTTGATCCACTTTTTTCTAAGTATTGCTTTTGAGATCCCTTTTAATTTTGGGCAGTCTCTACCGTGTACTTATCTATTTTTAGTGGATCTCTCTTTCTGGACTAGGTCCCATGGTTTTTCCCTTTTTGGGTTTTCCACATAAAAATTCTGGTGTCAATTTTATTTTTCTGCACCTATTTTTGTCGCTACGCATCCGCTGTTTGAGGGAAAGATTTCTCCGCTGCGCGTTCGTGATTTTTTGTTGTTTGCGCGTTCATCGCTTGCCATCTTTCCCAACATCTGGTATCAAAGGGTTTGGTTTTTATTTCATATTCATTATGGAATCCAATTACAGTCGGATGATTTTATTGAATGGTGCCAATTATCATATGTGGCGACTTAAAATGAAAGATCTGCTTTTTGTCAAGCGAATGCATCTTCCAGTGTTTAGTACCCAGAAGCCAGAAAGGATGTCAGATGAAGAATGGGCGTTCGAGCATGAGATGGTTTGTGGCTTCATTCGCCAATGGGTCGAAGACAACGTGATGAACCACATTGTCAACATCTCTCACGCCAGAACATTGTGGGAGAAGCTCGAGACTACCTATGCTTCTAAGACTGGAAAAAATAAATTGTTTCTTCTCAAACAAATGATGAATTTGAGGTACAGAGAAGGTACGTCTATTTCTGATTATTTAAGTGAATATCAGGGATGTTTTGATCAGTTGTCTGGCATGGGTATTAATTTTGAAGATGAGGTTTTGGCACTTTTATTGCTTAACATGTTACCTGATTCTTGGGAGAATTTACGTGTTACTCTAACCGGTTCTGCTCCTAATGGTGCTGTGACATTCAGTTTTGTTAAGTCTGCTATTTTGAATGAAGAAGTCAGGAGACGTAATCAAGAGAAATCTTCAGAGCTTTTAGTCACAGAGAACATGGGGAACTACTCTGATTTGATCGGCTTTCATCTGCGGTGGTTTTTTGATCCGATCCCGGTGTTTTTCATCTGCACTTTTGTTCGGACATCAATCTTCTGCTTTCACGGTCAGATCTATTTGGGTTTCTTTAGCAGGCTGCTTTCTTCTTTTCAGGCTTCATCAAGACTGCATCTATTCTCCGACTTTGATCCACTTTTTTCTAAGTATTGCTTTTGAGATCCCTTTTAATTTTGTGGAGTCTCTACCGTGTACTTATCTATTTTTAGTGGATCTCTCTTTCTGGACTAGGTCCCGTGGTTTTTCCCTTTTTGGGTTTTCCACGTAAAAATTCTGGTGTCAATTTTATTTTTCTGCACCTGTTTTTGTCGCTACGCATCCGCTTTTTGAGGGAAAGATTTCTCCGCTGCGCGTTCGTGATTTTTTGTTGTTTGCGCGTTCATTGGTTGCCATCTTTCCCAACAAGGGTTTGGGTGTTGCGGAGATGGAGGCAGGGGAGAAAGGGGAAGCCGTTCGGGTAGGAGAGGAGGGGCTTAGGCTTGGCTCAAGGAGGAAGGTGTGGTCAAGGCAGAGGGTTTAGGGTTTGGGCGCAAATGGGAGGTGAGGCCGCGGGTTTGGGTGGAGCTTGGGATCGGGTCCGGCGAGGTCAGTCGGCCTTGCGGGTGATGGGAGTCTCGTGGTGAGGATGAGAGGGGAGAAAGTGTGAGGCCAACTTCGGGCAGTGCCGGCTCAGTAGGGTGATTCAGCCGCAGCTAGAGGTGAGGTCCGAGAAGCTGGGAAGCAGGTGTCGCCGGTGATCATGATATGCGGTGGTGATGTGGGCTCAAGCTGATGAAGATGGTTCGGTCCAGATCGGGAATTTTGAGCCGAAGCGGTTGAAATATTGAGTTCTTATTTTGAGGTCTGCAATTCTTCCTTTCTTGTTCTGTTGAGAACTGAAAAGTAAACTTGATGTTGTGCGATTTAATCTGCTGTTGTAGTGGATTTGAAATTTTCTTGTTGCGTGCTGGTGTTTGAGTTTTTCTGAAGTTGCTGCGTGAATGAAGGTGCGGCTTCTTGCAGAGGGTGGAGGCATGGAGGCGTTGAAGCAGAGAATGGAGGAGGTGCGGCGGTGAGGCAAGGAGGGTGCGCCGGGACTCTACGGCGGGTGGCGAGATGGAAGACGAGGGAGAAGGTGAGATGGTATCAGTGAGAATTGGTATATTGGTGAGGTTGGAAAATCTGTATTGGTGAGGATAAGGAGGAAAAGCCGCATATCATTAGAGGTGAGATGGAGTATCGGTGAGAATTCAACAAAAATGAGCTAATGGTAAGGAAATGTGTTTCAGTGAGGTTTTGCGAATCAGGGAGGTATAGCAGTAGCGGTGAGAATTTGGGGGACGGTGAGGTGGAGTGTATCAGTGAGGTTGGTATATCGATAGACTGGAGGGTATGAGTGAGGATGGGTGTATCAGTAGCTAGGATAGAATATCAGTGAGAAATATCGGTGAGAAATATCGGTGAGAAATGTTGCTGAGGATTAGCGGCAGAGTAGTAGCGGTGAAGATTGTGTATCGGTGAGGAAGGTCACTGACATGGCGGGTTAACGTGCGACCGCAACACATGCGAATAAAAAAAAAACAAAGAAAATTAAATTAAAAAAATATTTTAATAAAACTAAAAAATAAACAAATCAATTAATAAATTAAATTAAATAGAATAAAATTAAAAACACAAAGTTAAGTAAAATTAAATTAATGAAACATTATTTAAACAATTGAATTAATTTGGGTTACAATTTTTAAACAGACATAATTAAAGAACAAATTAAAAAATATTTACAACTACTTGGTTAAATTAATTAACCAATTAATTATGGAACTAATTAAATTAAAGAAAAAAATATTAAGCAAATAAAATTAAATTGTTGAAACTAATTAAAATATTAGAACATTAAAAACAAAAAGAGTTATTTATTTACAATTTAAAGAATAAGGCGTTAATTAATTTAATAAATGAATTAATAAACTAACTAAAATGAAAAATTGTAAAAATAAAAAATTAAATAAATAAAAATCTAATACGCATGACTCATTTAATTTAGGAATTATTTAAAATGACACTAATGCACACTAAAACACTTGTTTTAAACAAAAATTGATTATTTTACACAGCAAAGTGAAAAAACAAAACAATTATAAATTATTAAAAAAAACAAAATTTTAATATAAAAAAGACAATAAAAAATATAAAAACGATGTGGCAAAGAGTGTTAAAACATTGCCACATCAAGGCTTTATGGATTTATATTTAACAAAAAATTATTTTATATATTCAGTGAAATGTTTTAAATTCGTCTTATTTGTTCTCTATATATGATATTATAACAAAAACAATTTTCCAGAAAAAAGAAGTATTTTTCTTAAAATGAAATTTTACAGCCTTATAAAGAAAAACCCTTATTAAAATATAATTTTTTTAAACTTTTATATGTTCAATTTGAGAAAATAAACATATTTTTTAGAAGAGGGACATAAAAATTTATTTTGGATTAATTTTTGATATTTTTTGGATAATTATCATATTTTGATGAATAGTAAAAAGTCGGTAAATTTTAATTGAAAACAACTTTTTCTATCGAGATAATTTATATGATTAAATCAATTATATAATTTTTTTAAAGTAAAAATACAATATATTATAATCATTTTATCCAAAGTTGTTCATGGGAATTATTTTCTCATTGAAACTATACATAAACACATACCAATCTTTTGATAGTTATTATTTCCTAAAAAACATGCTTTCTTGTTTTGACAAAAGGGATCGATTTTAAATTGATTTCTTCCAATTATTTGTTTTCAATTTGGAAAAATGGATTTCATTTTTGGAATTAATAGGTCCAAATTTTTCAAATAGGTACCTTTTATTTTTAGATATTACGAATAGTAACTTCAATGATTATTTTATTTACCATTGTTAAAGTGTATATCTCGTAAATAAGGGTAATAATTAATATTATAGTAATATTAAATTACCCTATCATGTGTCCTAATACTACTGTATTAGATTTTTCCAAGCCCTGTCATCCATAAATCTATTTGGAGACCCCATGGAGCCACTTGGGTGTGAAAATGACATTTGATAAGAATTAATTTAATGTAAAGGGAAATATAACATAGACATGTATATTTTACTAAAACAATTTTAAGATAGGGTTCTATAATAGATAGCTTAGTATATAAATATTAATTTGAATGATAAACTGAATACCTACATTAATATATTTTATTTATAATTTTTAGACATTATATAAATAAATTTATTTATGACATAATGATGACGTAGTGATTGCTTCATTAATTAAGTATTAAAATAAATAATATAATAAACATTAAGATAAATATTATTTGACCTAATTAATGTCATACAAAAATTATATAGGTGAATTTTAAATTATATGATTGATTAAATGATTTATTTTTGAAAGAATAATGTTGTTATGAATTGTTAAAAATGTTATGTATGAATGGTGTCCAAAATTGACATATTTCATAACTAAAAAGATAAAATATTTTATTAAATGATATAAAATTATGAAAAATATATGGTGTTTATAAATGGTTAATATATGTCTAAATATCTCATAAATGAGTTTTTAGGGATTTTTTTCATGATAATGTAATTAAAATAACCCATAATGTGTTGATATCATAATATCACTATAAGATTAAAAAGTTTAAAATAAGGTATAAACAAATAAGATAATGAAAAAAAAATATACAAAATATATCCAAAAATTATTTTATGATTGTTATTCGAAAAAAAATCATCTTATATTTTAATTAAATGAGTTTCGGAGAATTTTTAATAAATATTTAATTTTTAATAAATTAATATTTCCAGACTTATCAAAAGAGACCATCCTCCATCTTATAGAAGGGCACCACAACAACCAACATAATCTCAACTATAAAGCCCCTTATATCATCGAAATTCAAATATAATAATCTCCTAAAATATTTACCTTCCTCTTAGAAGCCTTACCATGGGAAGAAGGCTATTCAAGAAAGCCTTTTGGGCCAAATCGAAAGAAGTTACTCAATTATGAGGTAACATCTTCCCTCATGTTCTTTTACCTTACTTTCCTTCTCAATTGCATATACTGTTATATTTTTTTATTAAATAAAAAAGTATCCTCAATATAATAGAATGTTTTTATGAGAGGTATTTGATCTAAACATACACACACCTCCATCTAATGGATACAAACATACTGTTTTTCTGTACGAAGATCTACTACCTCACGAAACGATGATTATTCAATTTCCACTACCACCTGTCATGGTGGCCATTACGATGGAACTGTATTTATATTATATATATATATTATTTATATTTTTCTTATCATTCTATAATTTTTCTTTACAACATAACAGTATGCATTCCATGATAGGTAAATGAGATAATTTCATTTGAGTAAGTGTGGACTACCGCTCCCTCAAAGTGATATTACGCATTCATGCTATTCATAGAATTTATAAAGTATGGTTTTATCAATCCTATGATAACTACATGAAATAAATAAAATATTGGTATTATTATATACAAATATATCATTTGTATATTATTCTTTTAACATGACAATGAAATGAATGTGATGTTTATGCATATATACGGCAAACTGTCTCCATGAATGGTTCATTTCATTTCATATGTCAATATCATATAGACTATGATAAATACACACATGAGGAATATATATGATATTTATCATTCTTGATATGATTTAATTTCTATTACCTGGATATTTTATATCAAAACAAGTTAATTTTCGACTCATGTAAAAAATATAGACAAAACGACCGATATTAACATAAATAGTTATATGATTTTTATAACATGGAAATAAGTGATATAAAATGAATAATATAACATTAAATGGTTCTGAAGACACTATAAATTTACTTCTATTTATTATTCATGATGAACAATGAACATACGTGATGAGTGGGACTCAATGTGAGGAACCTGTTAACTCAATTTTCATTCTTTCAGATAATATTCCACTTCTTGGTTAAGACATTCTAGGATTATGTGAGATATAAATTTTGAAATACTATCTTTTATTAACACTTTATTTATGTGTATTTATATTTAATACACATAATCAATCTATTTTATTATCAAAATGACATTTTTAGGGGATATATTATGTGAATCTCATTTCATTGAGTCAAATATACATGTCATTAGTTTTTATTTTTCCATTAATATGATAGAAAGACCTCTTATTTTTTTACACTGAATATCCACACATATTAGATGTAATTATATATTTTAAACACAATTATGTCATCAATTTATCCTCAATCTAATGATATGATCTTTGTAACGGACTTCGTCTCAATCTCCTTTCATTGAGGCATACTTGGATAATATATACGTACTTATTTTATATGACGTATAATAAACCCCTTTGAAATTTAATTTCTTTCAAAGTGATCATTTTTTATACAAAAAGGTTTACTAAATTACAAAAAGAATGTTTTTTACATATGTGGAGACAATGACCACTCTTCCACTGTAATTGTTATCTGATATTTGGCTTCCTCAAAAATCTATAATGTTTTTAAAAGTAAAAGGAATCACTTATTCCCTTTTTTGGTGTTTTGGTATTCAAAATATTTTTTTAAATTAATTGAGTATTTCAATATCTTGAAATTATTTATTGTGATTGAAAATGAAATTTTAATAGTGAACTTTTGATATTTGTAATATTTTAGGTGACATTAATATATAATGGGACTAGGAAATTTGACGAGTGGATACGTGATAAACCAATTATAGGTGGTTATTTGGTAAACCAAATTACAGTTGGTTCCATGATAAATCAATGATGGGTGGTTATGTTATAACCTCAAATGCATTGGGAATAGAAGTCCTTCATATGGATATAACATTTAGTCATATGTGATAAAGTCAAAAGAATGGATATTTCATTTAATTATTTTTATGTCCCAAGAAACCATTATATGTTATATGTTTCTTTATAAGGGATATATGGTAATATTTTTCTTAATGAAAGTGTACGAAAAGAGATTATTTTTGGTAAAGTGTTTTAGCTACTTCTTAAAGGTGAAAAGTATTAATTTATGATAATTTTTTCATGGTTTAAATTTTTTCCAAAGACTAATAGTTTTCCTTCATTTGGATTCCCTTACTGAGCTATTTATGCTCATCCAATGTTTTAGAAATTTTTTTAACATGGTATAAGAAATGGTAATAGAACATAATAATTCAAAAATATTTTTATCAACAAAAGAATTATTATTTTATTTTAATGAGTTTTATTATTTTAAAAGAATTAGATAGTGTATAACTGTCTACATTATAATATTTTAAATGCATCGTAATATTTATTCTTTAATTATCTTACACTCTAAACTAAAAAAGATCCTCAATTTTAATTCTTGACTTAACTCAATATTATGAAATGATAAAGGCTGGTTTTATATAATCTATGAAGGGACTAATGTAATGGGTATTAATTTAATGTATTTAATATATTAATTCAAATAAATATAATCATAGATTCATGTTTATATTGTGGGATATGGTATTTGAAAAAAATATCATTTCAAATTTTTTTATCTTTTCATTGGTAATTTTTTTAATTTTTACTTATTTGAGAGTCCATCGATTAATTGTGGGTTGATTAATGAAACCATTAATTTTATATATTATATATTAATAACACCCATTTTCCCAAAAATTTAATAAATTTGTATGAAAATAAAATATTTATTATTTTAAATAATAATATAGAATTTATGTAATAAATGGTATAAAAGATATATTTATTTTTGAGGGAACTATACATGTCTATTGAGTTGTATTAACTAAATACACTAGGAATGGATTTTGAAAATTGAATAAGGAGATGATCATTAGTGTAATTTTTGTTTCATGGATGTGTTTGTTAGCCTAAAATATTTTTAATATATTGATCACATCTGCTATTTTGTAACATCGTAGATGTGTTTCCCATTTGTGTATATGTCACCACCACAAAATTTCTTTTAACAATACCAATGTATTCTTCATAAATTAAATTTAAATAATTACAATTATAGAGTATAAAAACAATACATCTAGATATTCATTTTGTATTTTAGGTGTGGTATTGTTGTGAAATATCAGTCAAAATTCTATGAAAGTTTTGTTTTGGTGGGGATATTATTTAATAAAATCATTACTAATGAATCATTCAAACTAAAAATAAATTTTTGGGATCTCATAAGTGTTTGTTGACATGATATATATGGAATATTATTTATATTTAAACTACATATTTCTCTATTGTATGCCAGTTTCGTTGTCTTAATAATGTAACACATATAAAAGGATAATTTGATCATAATAAAAGGATTTAAAACATGTTTTGAATAACATCCTTTAACATATTTTCATGATCTTGTCCCATTGGGGAATTAAATAATTCATGTGTAGGACTACATTACTTTGACCATTCCTACATCCATGTTGTCTTCCCTAGTAACAAATGGTTATTTAATAGTTCTTTTGTATAATAATTTAGGAAAAATACCATGGTTTATAAATATTCATGTATTAATAGAGTAATAGTTAAGTAAAAAGTGTAATAATCCTGGGAATTAAAAAATAAATTAATTTGGAAATAGAATAATTATTCTGAACAACGAGCTCTGGGTTGACACCATAGCTTTGGGAAATTTTAAAATATCTATATTACATGGTGGATTGTCCTACCTTGTTAGAATCAACCATAAAATTGAGGGATTATACATTAATTGATAAATAAACCTAATAAATGATATCACAGTCAAAAAAAATTTATACATCCCACCCATCTAGGTCCTTTAATTGTATATATATATATTATGTGGTACTTACCATGTAATATATCCCTCATATTATGTATACCAATGCGCCTATCCCTCAGGACGTATATTCCCATGACTTTTTACCTCAAACCATATAAAACTATACATAATAACGTCATGTGGAATATTACCATGTGTGACTGCATTAAGTGGTATATTATTATGCATCAACCCCTCAGATGGTAAATTACCCTTCACCAATCCACTAGGAATCATAGCTAATCATGGTTTCATAACATAAAAATATATCAATTAATCAATTATAATAATTATATTTAAACACTCCTCCCATGCTAATATATTCCATATTAGAAAATTTATAATATTACAAATTAATAAGACATTTATTTTATTTACAAAATCATGGTAGAAACCAAATGTAGTCCATATATAAATTTAAGAAAATTTTCCATTTGATGCTATTATTACATCCATTATGACGTCTCATAACATTTAATCAGAATTACTAATATTAATATCATCATGATTGTATACCAATTCCAGTTACATGTCAATTTCCCTCCTTCATTCCCATTAATCCATCCTGCAAATTATTATTTCAATTTATATTCTAATACATATCCATATTAATAAAAATTATCAATTCACATGATAAAAAGTGACTAATTAATTCCTAAATGAAATGAATAATTAATTAATAAAGTGGATTTATGTTCAAATTATTTCATGTTCAGTCCAATTATCTAAGGATAGAACACACCATGGTTTCCCAAAAGTCCCAATCTCAACAAAAGATGGATCCATTGGAATCCAATATTGGTAAAAAATGATATTATTATATCATTATGTTAATATTTTTGATAGGATATGTGTACAACATTTTGGCATGATCTCATGAATTTCACATACCATATAACATAATACATACATAAAACAGTATTTCAAGATCATCACCCTCATGGTTCCATGAAATAATGATATTACTCAACCACCAATGTTGAATTTTGTTCCTATATCATACCATTCATTTTATAGATACGGTAAATCAATATCAAATAAAATATACATTTATTTTGAAAAGAAGTAATATATCTTTTTTATAGTGAAAGAGAAAACTAAGTGATTATTCAGATATTCACATTTATTTGGAATTAAATATGTCTTCTAGAAAAATCACAATTCACTATATGATTTGGTGTCACATGACATGAATATTCACGTTTCTGTATATTCATAAAACTATTTCACCTTATTTGGGAACTCAGAAAATTAATACTTGTCATGGATTGAATATCATGTCATAAAAAAATTCATCCTATAAAACATTAACACAAAATTCCATACTTTGCATCATCCAAAAACCAAACATTTTGTGAATACTGATTTAGTGTGTAAATTATTTGTTATATCTATTTTCCTTATTAATATTCTTTTCCCTTCTGACCACATTCAATAATTCATCCCACATAGGAAACTGATATGCATTTACAGAAAAAAAAGGATCGTCCAAAACGTAAAGTGGTATGTATTGGGAGAAATGAACGGTCATTACAACCCCAACAACATATATAATATCATAATTAAGATGTGATCTAATGAATATCTATGGTTTAATTGAATGAATAAGATACTCCACCCACATATCATAGTATTTCTCCAAGGACTTTTCTTGAACTCTCCCATAATTCCACTAAAATCACATTTGAGGCATGGTTTTCCTCCACATACTGAGCTCACTATAGTCCCTGGTGAATATTGTGTACTCCTCAAAAAATGAATAGACATCAATATCAACTTTATTAAAAAATATCACATGATAATTTTCAGGGTGATTTCACAAAATTATTAGCAAATAAAACCTATTGTACATGGAACTAGATAATTTTGGAAGAGACAATTGGTATGTGAATGGTCCAATAATCAACACTATCACTAAATAATTGATAATCCTAGTCCATGGGTTTACATGCTTCTAAATTCATGTATCCCCATCCTAAGAGACACCCAATGATATCCTTTTTTAACCTCCTTCAACTATATATCTCATATTTTATTGTAATAATATGATTTTATCAAAGTATCTGTGGTCACCAACTCCTACTGAAATAATTGAACCTCGTCATAATTTTCATGTGTAAAACTATGACCATTGAGTAGTCTCTTAAATTCCTGTATCTATCATAGAGTTGAATGGAATGACCCTCCATATAATTCCACTAATGTATATAGTCGGAATTATCATTAGATGATATTATTAATAGATATATCTTGGAGATCTAGATTATACTCTCAAGAATGACCAAAATACAAAACATGGTCATATAAAATATCCTCATAATTTTAATCATATTTTCATGTTATAAATCATTATTATAGTGGCAGGTAATACTCGTAAAAAACTATGATCTCAATACCTTCTATGGTCCGTAAAAAATAGTGACATTAAATACAGATCTCAATTAGAAATGAAATTTCTCAATATGAAATGATTCTAAACTATCTAATAAATCTTGAGATTACTCAATCATTAATAGTGAATCCCACACTAATCATAAAGAAGTGGAAATCCTTTTTCATTATATCCCTAATAAAACTTTCTGAATCATTCCTCAAAACTTTCATGGTTTATCATATAATGATGTTTCTAGTGAAAATACACCTTCTCAATTCATGAAATGGAAAAGTATACAATAACCTAGATAGTTTATGATGCTCAAAAATAACCTACCGGCAATTGAAAATTCAGAGCTCAAATCTCACAGGATCCATATTCTTCCACTGTAAATATTAATATGTATGAATTCCATGATAAATAGTTTCTTATACTGGGATGTAGCATAGTTTTAGAAGATTATAATTTGATCCTCATATACATGTTTAAGCCTGTTTGAACCCATAACTATAAATGAATAAAAATATATTCAATACATATAATATACCAACCTGATGGTGTATTCATAATAGATATGTAATTTCTCATATTCAGATCACTCCATATCGAATAAATTAAATCTATAGATTTGGTATAGATGTAAGGGTATAATATATGTCAAATTAATATATTCTAATACATTGGAATCTTAATTATCATGATGCATCATTGTAAAGTGAAAAATCAGCCTCTATTCATCGTAAGATTCATGTTCATCCACTTTCTATATCTTCATTATCAATGAACTGGCACTAAAATTTCCCTTTCATGTGTCACGACCCATCCCCCGAAGACCATATCGTGACTACCCCATTCCTTCCTTCCATTGTTCAGGGGTTAGAAACTACCACCGTAAAATCCAATCCATAAAACAGGAACGCATTTCATTTAAACATTTACACATAGAGACTAGGTACACAAAAAAAGAAAACCACATAGTAAAAACTGTGGAAGTAAAATTGTGGAATGAAAGTAAAGGTCTAGTATAAAAGTCAAAATAAAAGAGACAACACAACATAAATATAAAACATATCATATGATCATCCACCAAGACTCCTAACTTAATGGTAGGTACATCACGTCAGCATAACTCTCCATGTCAACCAGTCACCTCGGTTCTCCGACTATTCATGCCTCCCTAACTTCGGTAAATGGTTTCCATTGTCTTCACAAGGCACACTACAGTTAGAGAGAAGACCGTATATGGGTGATAATAACAATACAATGTAGGGGCCCCAATACCCTCAATGGTCTCCAAGAATTTCACAAAGGAATAATCCAAAAATCATGATCTCAATCACATAGCACAAGGAAAGAATCAGATCAAACCAGGTATACAACTCAAAGATTAGGAATAAAAATGATTAGTATTAAGAAACTTTATTTTATTTCTTTTGGGAGATCCAAAACTAAACCACGAAGAAGTTGTTACATTTTCGATCCACACAGGTTCGTATGTCGGTGATCCATAACAAGCTTCTCTGAGGTTGGTCTTCATCGGGTTGTGCACAACTGTTCCACAGAATGTCACTATGATGCTGATCCACACAGGGTCACTATGATGTTGATCCACACATGGTCACTATGATGATGATATGCATATTGTATCTAATATTCTTATCCATATAATGTCTCTATTATTCTGATCCACATATGTTCCCTTTGATGCTGATCCATACAGGGTCGCTCTTTATTTGACATCCATCCCCAGGATTTCCGACACTTGATGTGATTCAGTTTCATAGAATATGATCCTAAAGATATCGATCATGCCTAAAATTCCACAAAGATCCAAAATATAGTAACCCAAAGGACCATCATGTCATAAGGGTCCCAATGAGACAGACAATGAATCAATCAGACACATGACCTGTGAGTTATAAGGTTTTTAGTACTGAGGTCCGGGTTGGATTCGGGATCGATCTAACCCGTGATTACTCCACATTTTTCCAATACATAGAACCATTATATCAAAATGGACATCTTGTTCATAGGATTCCATATTCATAGACAGTTATTCAAACAGACGTCTAGTTTGTGAGATACAACCTTTTAAGAAAAATAGGGCCAAAAAGGGTTTGTTTCGTGTCCGACATAGTCGAACTGACCCAACCCGCTCTGATCGGGGCTCACATGACCCAGTTTAGGTCGACCTGACCTGGTCCAGGCCTAATATGGTTCTGACCCGGCCTTCCCTAAACTGGCTTGGCCTACACGAGAATGCTAGGCCGCGGACTGGCCCGTCCCGCCTTCGCCGCACCTCGATGTTGTGACCAGCCACCACAAAACATGACGGATCACCTCCCACTTCCAATGCGGAATACCATGGGATGGCCATCCCTACTATCTGATGCATTGCATTCCTCAGCGGTTAATGATAGTAAGTTGTCTCCATCCCCCCTGGTGCCGGCCGAAAGCGTGGTTGCACCCACAAGGCTTCTGCACTCCACCAGGTGAGCTCTAGTGGTCCGTTTTCCGTTCTAATTGCGCCTACGGGCCTCCATGGATGCTGCCGTTAGTGGGAGGATCCCAGATTCATGTTTTCATTAATGACTAATGTTCAACCATGAAGAAAACGATAAATACGAATGTGATGAAGGGTTTGGTACTTCTTCGGTTGGCCCACACCCTCCGCATTATAAATTTTACGATGGTGTGGTAATCAACTAATCAAATCATAAATTAAAAGACCATTAAAAATTCATGAATTATCCAAAAATTGTTTCATACAAATCATATATTAACTCATTTTTTTAATTTTCAATCTTCATGTTTTTGGAAAATGATATTTGGAAACAAAATCAGATGAATTTAATTAAATCCTACCATGAGATCATAGGAGATGTCACAGTTGTAGGAGAAAATTCATGGAAGTCAGATCCATTGGTGTTCGTCAATCCTAGATTGATTTCCCCAACGATGTATTTTAAGGATCCGTTTTTCATTGTATGGGTTGATTGTTCTTGTTTCGTCGGATTTCTACCACAATATCTAGCAAAAATCCCCCCATTTTCCAATGTTTTTAAAATCCAAAGGATAAGTTAAAAGATTAGTTCTCTTATCACTTAACTATTCATTAATTGATGTAATTAATGAAATTTATTAATTATATAAAGGTTGGTTACACAACATATGTTTAACCATGAATTTATTGTCCCTCATCAAATTCCTAACCACCTCCTTGGTCCCCGCCACCATTTCTCAAGATGTGGTTGAAAAATAAAATAACATATTATTTTTTTTATTCATTCAAGAGTATCAAAACTAACATTCACTCTTGACCAACTGCAATCGAAGTTAAGACTCCATTGACTGAATCTCAACGCTATAAATACAATGATACCTTCAATTTCATTTATGAGAACTTGTTCATATGATAGGAAATGATGCTCGTAGGTTTACTAAATAGACCTTAATTATGTTCAAAATTCTGTTCCAGGAACATCGGGCCTCGAAAGCACATGCAGTCAATTTTCACAGACTCATAAAAATCTGAAATAATTTAAAAAAATATATATGTAATTTCTAGGTCTTTATATAATCTCCACAATAGGTATTTTCATCCCAAAATGATACAAAAAAATAGGAGAACAAATGGGCGTACTGAGTATGCATATGAGACTCCCACTCCTATGTGCTCTCATTGAGGTTAATGTGTTTCCACTAAACTCACAATAGAAGAATCGAATTCCCACATAAGACATTCCCTTGCGATCCTCTATCTCCACAGGGATCTCTGGGAATGTCACCCTATTGGCAATGTATATCTCTTACAAGTAAATAACATTTGATTGATCTTGCACATACCTCCTCATCTACGACACATGGAAAACATTATGGACTCAGTGCATCTATGGGGTAAGAGCTAGATAGTACACCCCCTCACATCTCTATTAAGGATCTGGAATGGCCCAATGAAACTCATAGATAGTTTGTCACCTGAGAGAAATCTATGAAATCATCATTGGGGTGATACTCATAGGAAGGCATGATCTCCCTCCACTAATTCCAAGGACCTTAGTCTCCTATTATCATAAGACTTCAATCGGCTCTGTACAGACTTAAACCATTCCTAGAATATCTATACCTTCTCGGTGGTAGCCTGTACCAACTATGGAAATATAAGGACTGACTACCCCGAGTCTGTCCCGTATAGAGGTGATATGCATGGTCACACGTTTAGGGCCTCAAACAGATCCATTCCGATGGTGGAGTGATAACTATTGTTGTACGTAAACTCCCTCATTGGAAGGTCGTCCTTAAAACTATAGCCAAATTTAATTATACAAGCATGGAGCATGTCCTCAAGTGTTTGTATGGTCCATTATAACTGACCATCTGTCTTAGGATGGAAGGCACTGCTCAAACGTAGCTGAGGCTCAAATGCCTCCTATAACCCATTCCACATGCGGGGTGTAAAATGAGTGTCTCGATCTGAGATGATCGTCGACAGAACCCCATGAAATCTTAAAATCTCATATATATAGATATTTCACATGACCTCTACTGATCTCGACTCGTTGATGGGAAGAAATTGGGCCGAATTGGTGAGTTGGTTAACGATCACCCAGATGGAATCATGGACCATGGATGTATGTGGTAGCCCTATCACAAAGTCAATGGAGATACAATCCCACTTCCACTCTGGTACATCAAGTGGCTCTTCTATGACTGTTGGAACCTGATGGATGACCTTCACTTGCAGACAAATGAGGCATCGTGATACAAACTCTGCCACTAATTTCTTCATCTCTAGAAACCATCATTGACGTCGGAGGTCCTAGTACACATTTCCACACTATGATGTACCGCCAAAGGGGGTGTCTGAAACTCCCACAATACTACATCTCATAGCATCACTAGTACCATTGTGAATTCTATGAAGATAATGACATGCGCCCAACCAAAATAAAATCCACCAGGTTTCTGTCATGAGGATATCTGAGCATGTTGGGCCATCACTATCAATGTCGCCAAGTTGTGCCTCCTGAACTCACCGATGATGTGGGGGAGTGACAGTCATAAACTAGAGGTAAGCTTCTCCTTCTCTATCGAGAATGGATATCTGCAACGCGGCTAGATTCTATGTCTCCACACTCAGAAACTATAGACTAGACCTCCTATTGAGTGCGTCTGTTACTATGCCACCCTTCCCAGGAATATATACTCTCTCAATGTCATAGTCATGGAAGAACTGCAACCATATATGTTGTCTCAACTTTTGAAAATCCTACTCACTCCTTTCCATCAACACACAATGCTACCCCTTTTAAATGATTGATTTTCCCATCAACCATTTTGTAGTGGGTACTTATTCACAACGAGCACTTGGATAAAGTGTTGGTAATCCAAACATAACGTCTAACACATGGTCTTACTAATACCATCCTCTTCAAGTCCTCCAACTATGCCCCTTCTTTCGAAGCTCTACGAAATCCATTTCATATAATGATGTTGATATTAGTTCCATCTCAGTATATTGAATGATACAGATGTCTTTCCCCCTACAGTGAGATAATCCTAGAAACATCTTATGAATGGATGTTCCCATAGTCCACCATTACCATTGGGAACTGAAATCTCAAAAAATTTGTTGCCAAGAGGGTAATCTTGGTTGACTCAAGAGTGATCAGCAACACCCTCCTATGAATTAGTTTATCTTGCGCTGCTTGGGATTCATTTTTCACCGAACTAGGAAAACACCATTCCAATATTATTTAAATACTACATCTTTTTTCAAAAAATAATCAATTAGAGCAGGACCTCTGGATGACCAGTCCATACCCAAACTAATGTCCTATTTCCTAGATGCTGCTACCAAGTAGTTCCAACCGAAACTCACAAATCAAGGTTCATATCTCACTATCATCATATGTGTTATTATGGAGTCTCCCCTAAAGGTATCTCCAGACTTAAGGTTTATTTCAACTATACGTCTTGAACAACATTTGTGACATGAAATGATTATCACCTATGTCTATTAATAAAATAGGAAGTAGTAGACAGACATTGTACTTAGAATCAATCCTAGATCCCTTTTTTCACACACCTTGACCACATGCAGCTACTCCCTTCCACTATCCTCCAACTCCCTGTGCTTGGTGGGGACCACATTAAAGTGGGGGTTGTAACATGTTGAAAAGTATACCACCTCATGATGCTCCCCTAGCTTATCTTCCATGTCTGTTGCCCTGTATATTAATCTTTTCCTATAACTCCCTCTTCTAGAATAATTTTATACGCCCAAGTCTCGGAGACTGGTGTTTGTTTCCTACTTTCCCACTACTAACATTCACTGGCTATATCTGCTCAGATAAATAACATTCAACGACAAAGGATCTCTCTTCCACCCTAACATAAGTTGGAATGCACATAGGAATAGTTCCAGCTCGTATGTCCCTAATCAAATATCACTCAGAGGTCCACACCCAGAAAATTTTTTCATATCTTATTCATCATGTACCGTGAATGGTCGGTACACCACTATGACTACTCAGCTGCCAACATGTCGTCCTACCGAATCTATAAAATCTCTTTAGAACACATACCACTAAACTTTTTACGAAAATTGACAGCATCTCTAAGAATAGTTCTAATGATCAGTCCATAGTTAGGTCACATCATCCTAAGATTTGGGTAATCTAAACCCTATAATCGACCTACTAAGCCACATAGAATGATCACTTCCCAGACATCCATCAAATAAAATGATTCCCTGGCTTGATTGAATCTCGGTCACCACCTATGGCCAGTACTTTTCCTCTTATGAGTAAGGCTCGCCTCAAAACTAGAGGGGTATTTTTCACTGATAATCTTGTAAGGCACTAATCTTACATGTCTCCTCTACTGGTAGTGCTGATAGTAACTACTGACCAATGGGAAATGGTATCTCTGGGACACCCCCTGAAGGTACCATCTCGGGCAAAAGTCCTTGTAATAAAACCTCAACACTCAGTGGAAAATCCATATGGTCAAACATTGGAATTCTGGATGGCTATCTTTGTGGAGGCATCTTGATAGAGAATCCAAATTATCCAAAGTCAAAAAGTTATCCCAGGTGATATGACTCAAAAGAGATCAAAAGAAAAACATTTTCAAAAGCACACGCAATCAGTGTTTTATTGTATTAAAATAGAAATCATAACTTAGGGTATTGATATATGGATAAATTTGTCGCTGCATAAACACTAGAATCCCGAAATTGAAAACCATACTCAAGACACATAAAACTTTTTCCCATTGAAACGATTAGAGTCTTAGTTCTTTGGTAGAACAGACTCTTTGATACCACTTTGTCACGACCCATTCCTCGGGGCACGTGTCGTGACTACCCAAAGCCTGCCATCTATAGGAAAGGGGATAGCTACTAGAACCAGAATGTAATATCCCTAAAACATGAAGGCATTTACATTAAAAGAGTACACACAAAGACTAGGTACACAACAATATAAAACAATGTATTAAAAACTGCTGAAGTAAAACTGTGAACTGAATGTAAAGGGTCCAGTATACAAGCCCTAAAAGTAGATAGTACAACAAAAATAGAAAACCGCTCCTAAGATCATCTGAAAAAGATCATACCTCAAGGGTAGGTACCTCTCATCACTGTGGCTCCACACATCAATTGGTCACCTCTGTGTACTATCTAGTCCTAACTCCCTAACTTTGGTCAAATATGTCTACCATATACACCAGAAACAACAATGTGAGAGAAAATCCCATGTAGGGGTGAATATAATAATACCCAGTAGGGACCCCAAGACCCTCAAAGGTCTCCCAAAATTTTACAATGGAGAAAACAACAAATCTTGATCCCATTCAAAAATCACATGGAAAGACTCATCTAAAACTAGGTATACAACGCATAGATCGAGATTAAAGATGATTAGTCTCTAGCTACATAAATTTATTACATTAAAAATTTCCATAACTTATCCATTAATAATTTGTTCCATTGTCAATCCACACTTGGTTGAATGTCACTAATCCACTATAAGATGCTCTACGGCTGGTCTTAGTCAGGTCATGCACTACGCATAGGGTCTCTCATCAATTGAATGTTATCCACATTATTTCCCGCACTCGGAATGCTTGAGTTCTATAGAATATGCTCATAAAAATATCAGTCATTCCTCAACTACCCTGAATTTCAAAAAATAAGTTACCCAAATGTATGGCATGTCGTATCGGTCACAATGCGACATTTTGTGCGTCAATCAGATGCCCGATTTGTGAGTTATAAGCATTTTAGTATCGAGGGAATGATTGGATTCCGATTTGATCTAACCTGGATATACTCCAACATTTCCAAAAAATATGTGGATTATATTAATAAGATGATTTTTTCCCAAGGATTCCAATGCCACAGATGGTTCCTCAAACAGACTTTCACTTTGTGAGACACATCCTTTTAAGAAAAACAGTCTCTAAAAGGGTCTGGGTCTGGTCTGACCCAGTCTTACTGACCCACCCTCCTGACCCAATTCAGGTCTTTCTTGACCATGCCTGAACTGGATGAGCCGACCTGAGTGATCTGGGATGTGGCGGGTTCATCCCACTGGGCCACGGACTGGCCCGACCCATCATTGCTGGGCGTGACCCACTGGGGCATGCATGGGGTCGGCTCCCCTCCCAAATGGACAATTTGTTTGTTCAGTTTGAAATGCACATTTCCATGTAGATCTTCCTCCCTCTGTCAGCAGGATCCATGGTGAGTGTTTCCACCTTCTTCGTGTCTTGAATCCACGACCACCTACCACGCTGCGCGACGGCGCACTGCCTTCCTCTGCAGCCAGCGAGAGCCGGTCGTCGACATTGCCCGCCAGTGCTGGTCACTTGTACTGAGCTGAAGGGACTTTTGTGTTCTATTGGGTGAGATCCAGTGGTCCATTATCCATTCTGATCATGCATACGGGACTACTGGGATGCTACTGTCAATGCATGGATCCCAGATTCAAGTTTCCTTTGAGTTAAAAATTTCAATGATGAAGAACGTGACAAATCAGAAACCAGTAGAGGGTCTAGGAATTTTTCAGTTAGCATGCTCCCTCCACATTAGATATTTAACATGGGTGTGGTAATCAAATCTTCAAATACTAAATTAAAACTCCTTTAAAATATACCATCATTATCCACCAGTAGTTTCATAGGAATCATGTATTAACTAGTTTTTTATTAATTCACGTTCATCGTGTTTTTCAAAAACGATATAGTGAAAAAAAATCTCTTGAATTTAAACAAAACCCCTACATTGGGATCATAGGAGATGTCGTGGTTGTGGGAGAAGAATCCACGATCGTTGGAGCCACCATCGCTCATCGATCCCTGATCGATTTCCCCAACGATGTCATTCAGTCCTCCATTCTTCATTGGAAGGGTTGATCGTTGGCGCTTCGTCAGAGTTATCCTAAAATATATCCACAATATATCTACCTTTTCCAACGTTTTATAAATATAAAAGATAAGATAAGAGAGTAATTCCCTTTTCAATTATTGGTTCATTAATTGGTGAAATTAATGAAATTTTTTAATTACACGAGGAGTGGTTACACAACTTATGTGTAACCAGGAATTTATTGTCCCTAATTAAATGCTCAACCACCTCTATGGTCCCCACCATCATTACTCCAGAGATGGTGGAAAATTAATATTACATATTATGTTATTTTATTATTCTTTAAAATGTCTAAAAACCTAACTTTTTCTCTTGACCTACTGCTGTCGATGTTGATCCACTCTTAAGAGAATCCGGATGATGCGAATTCAACGGTGCACTCAGATTTCAATTCCATGAAACGGTTCAAAAGATAGGAAACACCACCTATATTTTTACTGAACATAACTTAAAAAAAAGTTCCAAATTACGTTTTGGAGACACCTGGCCTCAGAATCATGTGCCAATCATTTTTCACAGACTCCTTAAAATACCAAATAATTTTAAAAACATTTATATGGAATTTGTGGGTCGTAACATATTGGCCATTATACCAACTCATAATTCGATGAATTTTTTCACTCAACACACCTACTCTATTTATGTTTCATGGTCCCACTGATAAAACAATTATTATAATAATCCAAATTATTGTAAATTAAATTCCCCATCTAATTTAATTAAATGTATTATTTTAAACCATGCTTATATTAAACACATTCACTTTATTGTATTTTTTATATCCAATCTGATTTAAATGACCATTAATAATCACTATAATTGAAACTCTATCTCTTGAATAGTGCTAACATGAATAATATTAATAAAGTGTTTTGAAAAATAAAATGGACATAAAAAATGAAGTGATATCCCCAACTAGTCGGATCATACTCTATATATCACATGTATCATACATACCATGGAGATAGAATCACTCTTATTTAACCTTGATCAATCTTATGATGAGATCAACCAAAAAAATAATGAGAAAAAAAATTTATTGGAGAATTTCATTCTCATCGAGATCAAAAATCAAACCATTGACAACGAACCATCCCTTGAAAGTATCACCATCATGAATCATAATATATTGGAATCATTTGGTGTATTGAATGAAAATGTATAGACACACCAATAATATGAATATGACTATTTAATATAATAATGAATATATTTTTATTTTATGATTTCTAATTTATAAATCAATTTTTTTCATTAAAATAAATTAAAAATTTTATTTTCAGGTAATATTTAAATTCTACTAAGGTACTTAATTTCATGTATTAATTTTTCCATCGATATATAACATATATGTATAATTCAATAATTTAATAATGTTAATTAAATACAAATGTTCAAAAAAAATATGAAGTCAAATCTAATCACTATATGGGTTCAAAAACAATTCTTGTCAAAAAACCTTGAATTTGTCTAAAAATGACAACTGGTTTTTTTGAATTTGAATTTCACATATTTTAAAATTTATTTTTATAAAATTAATATTATCATTTAAATCAGAATGAAAAATATATCCAATGTTGAAATTTTCATAATTTTCCAAGGTAGTCCATTTTTATAGTAAAAATTAAATACTATATTAATATATGTTTTGTATTATGAAATCATAATGACCCTAAATTGTTTTAATAAATACAATAAAGGTTTCCATTACAATATATATGTTTTACCCTTAACATTATAATACTTTAGGTTTATTTGATTAATTTTACAAATATGTAATGAATCATCCCTTACATATAATATATTTTATGGGTTAAATGACATTTCATTAAATGAATGACTCACCTTCGAATCAACTGGGGTCATATTTTAATTATTTAGGCCCATATCAAAAAATATAATTAATACTACTACCATCTTTAAGAATCCATGTCCAAAAACCATTTGATTGTTTCTGGTTTTTGTTATTTTATTATATGGATTCAAAAAAACTATGTTTATGGACTGATAATTAACTACATTATCTTTCCTTATAAAAAAAGACCGATAATATAATTTATCATCACTAAATTTCCTGGTAAAATTGTGATTATATTACCAAATCCCCCAATAGTATACTCATGTTTCCTCCAACCTACTAATAATCTCCTCACAAGCATTTGGTATCACACTAACAAGGTAATGGATCATTTCTTTACCCCCTTTATCCATGCATTATTATTTTCTTATACCTTTTATAAGAATTTAATAATGTTAAGATATGTTCTTCCATATCCTCCATACTATCCTTTTTATTAATTAATTATGATGTACCCCTTTGGTTATCATCAAGACCTTCCATGTACAATAATACCACGTGTTATGCTACTGAATTTCCCTGTAATTTTCCTTCATAATAAATTATTTAGTGAATAACCAAACCCATTTACATTAAAAGGAATTAAAATTTAACCCCTTATACATTTTTCATCAGGTATTAAATATCTTTATTCCACACTACATGATCATGAGACAAATATGATGATCAATTAATCCATGTTGTATAATTGTTTTGGCACATAATAGCATGAAAATCAATATAAAATGAATGATTTGATTAATATTTTATATCCCTTATGATGTTTTATTCTCATTTGATTTCATTAATATTTTTTGGATGTTAGCAGCAACATATGACTATGTTATAGTGTTTTATGTTGTTGTAATTGTTTCCATATTTACATTAGGTTATTATTATATATCTAGTATTAATTTTCATGTTTATGATTATCACACATTTTATTCCACATTGAAATTATTATGATATTACATGTATTTCTTTATTTATTTTAATTTATTTTAATTTATATTTATTCCCTTACTAGTATTTATTTCCCACCTATTTCTTATGTATATCCATAGGTTATCTGAAGTTTTTTTATGTGTGTAAGAATAATATGATCATGACAATGTCATTTTAAACAAATGTGATGTGTTCCATTTTAGATCTATATAGTCTCCTCAAAAGTATCTATCTAATGAAACATCAATAGTTTTGTGAAATTTAAACACGCACATTCAACAAAACGAGTGAAACACTGGTTGAAATGTCGATTAAATTCTGTTATTCCTAATAAGCTCCAAATCTCAAAACATTGTTGGTTCACATCCATGATACATTTAAGAAACATTATATCTTCCAACAAATTCTCAATCCTCATATGTAATGTGATATACGAGCTACCCATTCTCTATACAAAATTGATACATAGATAGAATGGTGTAAATCCAATTTTCACATAGTGTAGCTAGTATGACATAATGATGTTGGAAATGATATTCTATAAACAATTACACAAAAATTTCGTTGGAAAAAAACTCAAAAACATGAAATACAATCATTTGGATGAATCGTCTTATTAGGTATAGGAATAGTTCATTTTCATTCATTGAACCAAACATCAACAAAATGAATTCATATTATCCATTACTAATTTTATAAAAAATTACATAATTTCATATAGAATCACCCAAAACATTTGTTATACTATCACCAACTCTCTCTTAGAAAATTTATAGTACCTCTCATCTGATTGATGTGATCATAAATTCGTTGATGGGGATACCTTTTATTGACCCTTATCTTAACCACTCATTTGTAATCCATAGAATAATGAAAATTTCTATTAAAATTCATTTTGAAAGGCCTATGAGAATCCCACAGTGTATGATGATGATTAATTAAATGTTTTTATTAGATATCATCCAACTATCTTTTCAATTATTGAATCTCTACACATTACATACATTAATTATGGATTTATTCTAGTCTGTATACAAACACTAACTTGTTAGTGAACTCAATATCATACTATGATGGAAATACAAAGAACATTTTAGAAAATACCTATAAAAAATAATTACTTCTATATGAAATGTATTCATTAAGGCCATTCATCATCCTAAAAAATGGTCTTTGTATAATGCATGAGAAAATTAATTCTATATTAAATTATACCTTTCACAACCAGTCTGAATATTATATTCTCCCTGATGGTAGTAGCTACCTATTTGAGAGACAGAAAATTCAATATCCATTGAAAAAAATTATTTTAATCATATAAAATAATTATATAATATTTACCTATATTCAAAATTTTCCATATAATTCCCATCACTAATATTTCATAATTGAAATAGAATCCATTGGATTCAAGATAAATTTTTGTACATCAAAATTTACACTCTCTTCAACCCCCAATGGTGTGTAAATGATCATAATTACATATGATATCTCTATAACTAAGACAATTCCATTTGAAATTTATAATGATATATATATCATTTTTTGACTCCCCTAGCATGTACGCATTATGAATCTATGTCTCGTATATGGGTGTGTCAGGGTTCTTGGAGGACTTATGGACTAACACAATCCAAAAATCAGTTGACATTTGGCTTCAAACCCAAGAAAATTGTGGTTGATCCTACAACTATAAATATCTAGTTATATCAAAAATAAAATGAATATTATATGAAGTATCCCTTTTCATGGGTTTCATAACCCATATTTCACTGGAATAAATAATATTTTCTATAATGTTCCCCGTATCTCCATGTAGATTCATGTAAATTTTTTAGATGAGCTCTAATTACAACTCCCCTTATTTTTAAATGGAAGATGAATCTTAGGTAATTTATCTTTGAAGATAAAAATCTTTTCTTGTCAATTGATAAATAAAAATATTAAATTTATGAATTTAAAACAATAATAAATAACCAGTAGGACATGGTCAGTCAAAAAAATTTCATATTAATTTAATTACCAAGTTATGAATATTCCATTTATTCCTTTTTAATTAAATAATTTAGGTGATTAGTTTTAATATTTTAGATAGGTATATATGTCACATGTGTTAAATGTATCCATATACAGAAAAATTCATGTCAAATAAATCCCTATGATTCTATAGTGATTCATTATTACAAACCTCATGTCGTACATACCCATGAGTGAGATTTAAAAAAATAACATGATGCAATAATTTGACAACTCATATAGAAATAAAATCACTATATTAGTAAGTGAACAATAATAAAAACAATCCAATACATGGGATCTTTGGGTTTCACCAACACAAGTGTTATATAAGTGCCTTGAAGAGATCATTTTCCACTACCGACACATCCTAGTATCACATATACCATCCCAATAAATCATTGAAAAGAAATGAATTGATCCTATTATAACATAGGGTAATTTCCCCAACCATTTACTCTTTCATGTGACATGTACATATTGTTTTATGACCTCATGATTTAATTCTCATACACTAGTGTTTACGACTAGAAATAATGGTGTAATTGTTTTGTGGGAAGTCTATAACCTCTCGTACATTGTGTTAATAACATAATAAATACAATAAATTTAAAAAATTGAATTAATTATTAGATATGAATAAATAAAAAACTATTAAAATTTATAAATTTAAAAAATCACAACAAATAAAAATTGACCTTTGTAAGAATCCAGATCTTCTTTTCAGGTATGTTTTTCCTTTTTATGGAGTTTTTGAGAAAAATGAATTTTTTCTGGAAATTTTCAAAGTACACGACATGTACTTTCTGAGTACACACTGTGTACTTTTTCCCGGATCGAAGCCGTGTGCTGGATGTGTCGAGCCACACACACGGTGTGTAAGGCTGATGTGGAGGCCGGTTAATTCGGAGTATGGAAAATTGAAGTACATGCCGTGTAATCAAGAAGTACACGCCATGTACTTTTGTTTTTCATTAAATGGAACGGGGTCGCGCCTAACCCCCAAAATCATCTTCTTCTCTAGATTTTGTCCGCCTGAGAGCGACCGTACGACCGAATCTTCTCTGAGGCCCCGCCTCGCCGTCCATTCTCTGATTCGATCACGGTCGATTGCGTTGGAAACACAACAGTGAGTTCTTCCTTCTTCTCGAGCCTTGTTTCTTGATTCCTCTTTGTTTTCAAGATATCGTGGGAAGAACATTTTGTGCGTTTTCTCAGATCTACGTTGTTCTAAGAGGAATCTGTCATCGTGGTTCACATATACCAATCTCCTAAGATCGAGGTAGGTGGTTTGTGCCTTTTCGTAGGATGTTGATGAATATTATGTGCAAATTCCACCAATACCCTTGAATGGGGTATTGCGTGTTTCTTGTTTTTCCCTTGATGTATGCCTGCTTTGCTTGATTTCTTTAGTAGAGGTTATTGCTTGTGAGTATAGTAATTTATTTTGTGCTCAGGTTGCTTTACCATGCTTGTTTTGCCTATTGGGAAATTTTTCAGTTGCCATAACTTGTTGTTGCATAGTATAACTGTCTTTTTGATATGATGTTGAGCCTTAGTTGATAGACGATACGTTTTTGATGTTTACTTGGACGATATACGCACGGTGAGCATGTTTAGTTTTACTCAGGACTGTGAGAACCTACAGTTTTAGACAAAAGGGAGAATTTATGGAAGGGCTTGTTCAGAGTGTCTTTTGATTATGATGCGAGATTATAGGGGGAATTGACGTTGAGTGTGAGCTATGAGAGTCTGTAGTTCCACGACTTGGGCCAAAGGGGGAATAGACGTTGAGTTCTTCCCCAGAGAGCCTTTAGCATGATACGAGACTATAGGGGGAATTGACGGTGACTTATTCCCCAGAGAGTCTGCTAAATTATGTAGCTGAACAAGAGGGGTAAGATTGTGTGTGCCTCCTAGAGGGTTTCTAGTATTATAGGTTGAACCATATGGGTTAGGCTGTGAGAGCTACCTAGAGGGTTACCTATTTTCTTCTTGTTGCTGGTTGTTTACTTGTGCACTTGTATGTTAGAGCTGTGGATTGTAGCTGCTTGTGCTTTTCTGTTTACTGCTTCTTTCTTTATTACTTCCATGTATTCATTGACTATTAGGTATAGATCTTTGTGTGATTGCCTACTAGGATTGTATCTCACACCCTGTTTGGGCCATTCTTTTGGGCCCAAGCAGACTATGTTGCTGCAGGTATATATAAGGGCAAGTGCCCTTCTACATCGGGTTCTTGATTGCACCGGAGCTTGAGAGCATGGGACCGAGCCGTGTCTTGCGATGCTGAGGAGATGAATTGGTTTCTTTTTCACGTTGTTTCAGTTGTATTTCATCACATTTTTGTGTTTGCTGTTTTCCTTAGATACTTGTACCAGCTGTATCATTGTCATCTTAATTATATATCTACATTACTTCCGCTATTTGTTTTCTGTTCTGTGCTTGTTGTTTACTGCTTCCACTGTTTATTGTTTTTTCCTTACCTTTTATACCTTAACGAACGAGGTCATAGTTTCCCCATCGACTCACCAAGTCCCTCGCTGCTTGTCGGCAGCCTCTGGCGTTTGGGGAAACGCGCATGAGGTCATGTGGCGCACTGGGTACGGGGCACCAGTGGAGGGGCTCCGGACTCGGGTCGTTAAAAAGTGGTATCAGAGGAGTTCTTTCATCTTTCTTTACTATTTGGAGACCTTATCCAGGGATAGGAAGTATTTGATACTTGTCATTAAGCTGTTTTCGGGAGTAGTTAACCAGTGTACAAGGAAAAGCTACACTACCTCGTTAATTGTAGTTGCTGGTTTTGAGATTTTATAGTTGATCTGATTTCACCTAGAGTGATTCACATGGATTGTGCTATTACTGTTTTGATATTGCAGTTCTATTTCTGTCACAACCCGATGAGATGAGGGTATGTCGTCTCATGCACCATATAGGCACTTGTAGAAATCACATGTCATGCATTCTTGCCATGCCATCTAGGGTGCATTAGCGATTGCATACTGTTGTGATAGACTTTGTAGATTATGCATTCTGTTGTGATAGACGCTTGATATATTCTCTGCTGTTATGTTAGAAAATTGTTGTTTTGTTCCTTGCTTTACGTGAACGCCAAATTTTGGTTCTTGAGGTGTAATGGGCCCTCAAGAATCGGAATTTGGAACTTTTTTCGCCTTGTTTTAGTGTTTCTGGAATTCTGTGCAGTTTCTGTGCTACTGCCCAGAAAAACCCAGAATACACAGTGTGTACTTTTTGAGAACACACCGTGTAGTTTTCAGGCCGTGTCACTGACCATGTGAGCAGAACACAGTGTCGTGGAAGTAACTTCAGAAACACGCCGTGTACGTTAGCTACACGCCGTGTAAGTTCGGAGTTGTGTACCCGGTCGTGTCACTAACAACACGGGTCGGGGAAGCACAAGTATAACATGCTGTGTCCATAGGGAACACTCCCTATTGTCCTCCCCAAGAACCCGACCATGTCACGAACAACACAGACCGACGTTACCTTCATTTACACATGCCGTGTTTGTTCGAAACACGCCATGTAGTCTTGCCCCGGTACCTGGATGTGCCACGAACAACACAGGATGGTGTCGCCTTCGCCTATACACGCCGTGTTTTCTTGGATCACTCTGTGTAAGGTCCAGCCATGTAAACGGCCGTTTACTAAACAACACGCACCGCCGAAGCCTTGTCTAGTGCATGCCGTGTTTGTTTCGAACACGCCGTGTAGTCTCGGGTTATGTCGGACCGTGTGGGTTAGCCGTTTAAGGAACTTGGGCAGGGTAATAGTTCCAAGTACACGCCGTGTGTTGGGGTCAACACACCGTGTAGTTTGAAGTGTACACGACTTGTAGAGCAGTAGTACACGCCCATGTTAGTGGCTTAATAAGACACGTCATGTAGTTTTTATACACGCCGTGTAGTGGTGTTTTTCAATCTTGTGTGTTTTTATTCCCATGTTCCCATTTTTTACTCTTGATTTCTCTATCATTGTTTTCTTAAACTATGGTGTGATTTTGATCTTTCAGAGCTATGCCTCCGAGATGTCCTCCGGTCATATGTCTGTCGTCAGGCAGTGATTAAACGCCAGATATGGCTGATCAGGGACTTCCTGCTGAGCCCCCAGTCGAGCTAGCCTTGGCACCGACTGTAATACCAGTTGCGGGAGCTGATGCATAGTTTAGTGAGGGCTTCATGAGGATGATGAAGGCCTTCCAGGGAGTGCCACCTCCTGCCACATCTATGGCAGACTTGACGTGGGTTTTCTAGCAGTATCATCCTCCCACGTTCTCAGGGATGGAGGACCTTAGGCTGTAGAGTCATGGCTGGAAGCCATGCTGACTATCTTCAAGCATCTAAATATGCCTCCAGAGAGGGGGGTCATGCTCGCCACCTACATGCTCCGAGACTCTTCCAGGAGGTGGTGGGACGTAATTTCACTGGAGGGTCAACATCAGTGTATGACTTGGGAGGAGTTCTAATGTGTGTTCTACGACTACTTCTACTCGGATACATTGAGGGCCGACCGAGCCTGGGATTTCATGGGTTTAAGGCAGTGTACTCTATCTGTCATGGATTATTCCTCTCGTTTCACCGAGCTACAACATTTCACACCCCTCCGGGATGGAAGTGGGGTGTTCTTGGAAAGGAAGTTTGAGGATGGACTCAGGTGGGAGATCCGCTCACTAGTGAACATCTTCCAACTGACTTCCATTACTTCCATCGTCAACCAGGAACTGATTGTAGAGTGCAATCTGAGAGACTCTGGAGCTGCGAGCCAGGGTGGTTCTGCTTCCAGAGTTAGCTTTCCTCCATATTATAGAAAGAAGCTTCATAGGGAGCCTACACACAGTGATTCGAGGAAGCGAGACAGATCATCAGGTAGCCAGGTGACATGCTACCAGTGTGGCCAGTCAGGGCACATGAGGCCGCAGTGCTAGAGGGACCACATGGAGTGATGATCTTGTGGCATGATGGGTCACCTTCAGCATTTCTGGTAGGTTTTCTCACCAGAATCTAGTGACTGGGGTTCTTTTATGACTCCTCGTTTAGGAGCATCCCCACCAGTTTATCACCAGTCGGGAAACTGGAGTTCTTCCGGCCATTCAGGCCGAGGTGGAGGTCGAGGACGGGGCGGTCAGCCACTAGTTCCTCAGCACCAGTAGGGTAGTTCAGCTCAGAGTGGTCAGCTAGGGGCACAGGGCTGCGGTACAATCCAATCTTTCTCCGTGGAGCAGACTTATCAGGAGCAGGATCCCGACCCTTCTACTATTTGAGGTACTATTTTAGTAGCCTTTATTTTATCTTCAGCCCTTTTCGATACTGGTGTTATGCATAGCTTTATCTCTGTTGCTGTTTTGGAGAGCCTAGGAGTCTTCATATTTTCTTCTGCCGACTCGTTGACACTAGACACACCTTTGGGAACGAGGACATCTAGTGTATGCCAGTGTAGGGAGTGCCCTCTCGAGGTTACATGGTATCACTTCTTATGAGATCACTATGTCCAAGAGATGACAGGCTATGATGTCATACTTGGCATGGACTGGTTGATTTCCTTCCAGATATTCATTGATTGTTATCGCCGTATAGTCAGTTTCGTCTCACCAGAGGGTGAATATTTTCTTCATAGAGGTGAATGGGACGTTCGGGTGAGTCGGGCGGGACTCGAGCATCTTGGGCTAGGAGGGGTGACAACCCAGATTTCTAGTCTTTATCTGGATGATCAGGGGACTCCACAGTTGGACTTTCCTCTAGTGGTGGATCACTTCAGAGATGTCTTTCCAGAGGACTTTTCGAATTTTCCTTCAGAGCATGAGGTAGACTTCTCTATTGACCTCGTGCCAGGAGCGGAACCGGTGTCCATTCCTCCCTATTGGATGGCCACAAATGAGTTACAGAAGCTCAAGAAGCAGTTGGTGGAGCTACAAGATAAGGGTTTCATCTGACCTAATACTTCTCCTTGGGGTTCGTCTGTTCTATTTGAGAAGAAGGCAGACGGTACCCTTCAAATTTCTGTGGATTATCGAAAGCTGAACCAGTTGACGGTCAAGAACCGATATCCCTTGCCGTGTATTGATGACCTTTTCGATCAGCTTCAAGGAGTCCGGATGTTCTCAGTGATCGAATTAAGGTCATGTTATCATCAGTTGCATGTTAGACCATCAGATATACCTCTAACAGCCTTCAAAAGCAGATATGGTCTATATGAGTATACAGTCATTCGGTTCGTTCTCACGAACGCACCTCCAGTTTTCATGGCACTGATGAACCGAGTGTTCCATTATTACTTGGAATCTTTCGTCGTGGTCTTCATGGACGATATATTGGTGTACTATCACACTCGACACGACCATGCCACACATCTTGAGATCGTTCTGAGTACACTGAGAGAGCATAGGATTTATGCTAAAATCTCAAAGTGCCACTTCTGGATGGATTAGATTCACTACTTGGGTCACGTCATCTCACAGTCAGGAGTATCTGTGGTCCCAGTGAAAGTGAGTGCTGTAGTTTCCTTAGAGAATCCGAAGAATCTCTTTGAGGTAAGAAGAATCCTAGGGATGGCCAGATAATACCGACATGTCATTCGAGTCATTTCTCGTCTAGCATCACCTTTGACAGGTCTGACAAAGAAGGGGGAGAAGTTCTTATGGTCAGATACTTGTGAGACAGCCTTTCAGGATCTGAAAGGGAGGTTGACGTCGGCACCGATATTAGTCTTTACAGAGCCAGGAAAGAACTATATAGTCGACTATGATGCTTTAGGTATCGGGCTAGGAGCTATTCTTATGCAGGGATATGGAGTCGTTGCATACGGGTCATGGCTGTTGAGGCCACATGAGAGGAACTACCCTATGCACGATCTGGAGTTGGCAGCTGTTGTTCATGTCTTGCGCTGTTGGAGACACTATCTTCTGGGAGAACACTTTATGGTCTTCACTAACCACCAGAGCCTAAATTATAACTTCACTCAACATTATCTGAATCTGAGGCAGCACAGGTGGTTCAAGTATCTTCAGTCATTTGACTTCGAGCTTGCCTATACGTCGGGAAAGGGAAACGCCGTAGCAGATGCATTGAGCAGGAGAAATCAGATTCAAGAAGTTCAGGATTCCAATAGTGAGTGGCATCTAATGGACCTGTTCTCTGAGATGCATCTGGAGGTGCACGACCGACGGGGACAGACTTTTCTATCTTCTGTAGCTGTTACCTCCACGCTACTTGATCGGGTACGGATGAGGCAACTATACGACTCGGAAGGGTTAGTCCTGCGGGAGAGTGTGTCAAGAGAGGACCCTCTTCCTGGGTGGATAGTGGGTGAGGATGAGATCTTGTGTTTCCAGGGATGCGTATGGGTGCCAGCAGATATACGCGAGGAGATGATGCAGGATTTCCATTCCTTTGTTTGGGCGGTTCATCCTGTCATCACCAAGATGTATTGGGACCTTCATCGCCAATACTGGTGGACAGGTATGAAGAATAATGTTGCTAGTTTCGTCATGCGATGTTCTACTTGTCAGCAGGTGAAAGAAGATCATCAGCGACCAGCGGGTCTCTTACAACAGTTACCCATTCTGGAGTAAAAGTGGAACAATGTTGCGACTGACTTCGTGACAGGGTTGCCGAGATTGCCTTGGGGAAAAGATGCTGTTTGGGTTGTCGACGACAGGCTTACAAAGGTTTCTAAATTCTTTCCAATCAAGGAGACCTTCAATGTCGATGATCTGGGACGACTTTACATCAGATAGATCGTTCGTCTGCATGGAGTTCCACGCTCTATTGTTTTAGACAGGGACGCGCGCTTTACCTCTCGGTTCTGGTAGGGACATCAGAAGTCCTTGGGTACACAGGTACTTTTGAGTACAGCTTACCACCCCTAGACTGATGGCCAGTCTGAGCGCACGACCTAGGTGCTTGAGGACATGCTCCGGGCTTGCATCCTTGACTTTGGCGGTTCTTGGGAGAAGCATATTACTCTGGTGGAGTTCGCCTACAACATCAGTTTCTAGGAGACCATTCCGATGGCACCATACGAGGCTTTGTACGGTAGGCCATGCCGATCACCCTTATGCTGGCTGGAGGTAGGAGAGGCAGCTTTGCTGGGACCTCGTCTTGTACAGGAGACATCAAAGCAGATAGAGCTGATTCGGAAGAGAAAGGCTACAACACAGTCTCGGCAGAAGTCTTATGCTGATCAGCAGAGATGTCCTCTATAGTTCGAGGTTAGAGATCTGGTTTTCCTACGTGTCGCACTGAGGTTGAGACACAAAAGTATTCGGAGACAGGGTAAGCTTTCACCGCAGTACGTCGGGTTGTTTGGGGTCTTGGAGAGAGTTGGTCCAGTCGCCTATCGGTTGTAGCTACCTCAGTGGTATTGGTCCATGCACGACGTCTTTGACGTCTCTCAGCTTTGACGTTAATTTTCAGACCCATCTCACATCTTTAATCCCGAGGAAGTTGAGCTTGTAGCAGATGCGTCGTTCAAGGAGCATCCTATCCGAGCTATCGGTCGCTTTACGAAGGTTCTCCACGGGCGGTCTGTTGCACTGGTACGAGTGCTATGGAAGCACAGGCGAGTACAGGACAAGACCTGGCAGAGGGATACTGATGTATGATCGCAGTGGCCAGATCTGTTCGGAGTTTCTCCTTCTCTGTCTCATTAGGGAAATTCGGGGACAAATTTCTTTAAGGGGGGAAGTTTGTAAGAACCCAGATCTTCTTTTCAGGTACGTTTTTCCTTTTTCTGGAGTTTTTGAGAAAAATAAAATTTTTCTAGAATTTTTTGAAGTACACGCAATGTACTTTCTGAGTACATGCTGTGTAGTTTTTCCTGGCTCGAAGCTCTGTGCTAGCCATGCTGGGCCACACACACGGTGTTTTAGGATGAGGTGGAGGCCGATTAATTCGGAGTATGGAAAATTAAAGTACTCACTGTGTACTCAAGAATTACACGCCGTGTACTTTCTTTTTTCTCATTAAATGGACCAGGGTCATGCCTAACACCCAAAATCATCTTCTTCTCTAGATTTTGTTTGCCCGGGAGCGATCGTACAACCAAATATTCTCTGAGATCCCTCCTCGTCGTCCGTTCTCCGATTCGAGCATGTTTGATTGCGTTGGAAGCGCAGTGGTGAGTTCTTCCTTTTGCTTGAGCCTTGTTTCTTGATTCCTTCTTGTTTTCAAGATATCATGAGATGAATGTTTTGTGTGTTTTCTCAGATCTACGTTGTTCTAAGAGGAATCTGTAGTCGTGGTTCACATATACCGATCTCCTAAGATTGAGGCAGGTGGTTTGTGCCTTTCCATAGGATGTTGATGAATATAATGTGGAAATTCCACCAATACCCTTGAACAGGGTATTGTGTGTTTCCTTTTTTTCCCTTTCTATCTACCTTCTTTTCTTTATTGATTTAGTGGAGGTTATTTCTTGTGGGTAGAGTAATTTATTTTGTGCTCAGGTTGCTTTGCCATGCTTGTTTTGCCTGTTGGGAATTTTTCCAGTTACCATACCTTGTTGTAGGATAGTGGAACTGTATTTTTAATAGGCTGTTGAGCCTTAGTTGATAGTCGAGTAGTTTTTGAGGTTTACTTGGATGATGTACGCATGATGAGCATGTTTAGTTTTACTCAAGACTGTGAGAACCTAGAGTAGTAGACCAAAGGAGAATTGATGGAAGGGCTTCTCCAGAGTGTCTTTTAATTACGATGTGAGACTATAGGGGGAATTGACATTGAGTGCTTCCTCAGAGAGTCTGTAGTTCCACGATGTAGGCCACAGGGGGAATAGACGTTGAGTGCTTCCCCCGAGAGCCTTTAGCACGATACGAGACTATAGGGGGGATTGACAGTGAGTGCTTCCCCAGAGAGTCTTCTTAATTACGTAGCTGAACCAGAGGCATGAGACTATGTGTGCCTCCCAGAGGTTTGATAGTATTATAGGTTGAACCATAGGGGTTAGGATGTTTGATCTATCCAGAGGGTTACCTGTTTTCTTCTTATTGCTGGTTGTTTACTTGTGCACTTGTATGTTAGAGCTGTGGATTGTAGCAGCTTGTGCTTTTCTGTTTACTACTTCTTTCTTTTTTACTGCCATGTATTCATTGACTGTTAGGAACAGATATTTTGGTGATTGCTTACTGGGAATGTATCTCACACCCTGTTTGGGCCATGCTTTTGGGCCCAAGCAGACTATGTTGCTGCAGTTATAGATAATGGAAAGCGCCCTTCTACATCAGGTTCTTTATTACACTGGAGTTGGAGAGCATGGGACCGAGTCGTGGCTCGTGATGCTGAGGAGCTGACTTGATTTCTTTTGCACTTGGTTTCAGTTGTATTTCAGCACATTGTTGTGTTTGCTATTTTCCTTGAATACTTGTACCTGATGCATCATTGTTATCTTAATTATATATCTACATTACTTCCACTGTTTGGTTTCTGTTATATGCATGTTGTTTACTGCTTCCGCTATTTATTGTTGTTTTCTTACCTTGTATAACTTAACGAACGAGGGAATAGTTTCCCCATCGACTCACCAAGGCCCTCACTATTAGTCGGCAGCCTCTGGCGTTTGGGTAAACACGCTTGAGGTTATGTGGCATACCGGGTACGGGGCAGCAGTGGAGGGGCTCTGGACTCGGGTCGTTACAAAGTGGTATCAGAGGAGTTCTTTACTCTTGCTTTACTATTTGGAGACCTTATCTAGGGATAGGACGGATTCGGTACTTGTCACTAAGCTGTGCTTGGGAGTAGCTAACCCGTGTACAAGGAAAAGCTATACTACCTCGTTAATTACAGTTGCTGGTTTTGAGATTTTATAATTGATCTGATTTCACTTAGAATGATTCACATGTCTTGTGCTATTACAGTTTTTATATTGCGGTTCTATTTCTGTCGCAACTCGATGAGATGAGGGTATGCCATCTCATGCCTCATATAGGCACTTGTAGAAATCACGTGTCATGCATTCTTGCCATGCCATCTAGGGTGCATTAGAGATTGCATGCTGTTGGGATGGACTTTGTGTAGATTATGCATGATGTTGTGATAATTTCTTTATAGATTCTCTATTGTTATGTTAAAAAATTGTTGTTTGGTTCCTTGATTAACGTGAACACCAAATTTTGGTTCTTGAGGTGTAATGGGCCCTCATGAATCGGAATTTGGCACTTTTCTCGCCTTGTTTTAGTGTTTCTGGAATTCTGTGCAGTTTCTGAGATACTGCCTAGAAAAACCTAGAATACACGGCGTGTGCTTTTTGTGTACTCACCGTGTAGTTTTCAGGCCATGTCACTGACCATGTGAGAAGAACACGGTGTCATGGAAGTAACTTCAGAAACACGCCGTGTACATTAGCTACACGCCGTGTAAGTTCGGAGCCGTGTACTCGGTCGTGTCACTAACAACATGGGTTGGGGAAGCACGGGTAGAACACGCCGTGTCCATAGGGAACACGCAGTGTAGTCCTCTCCAGGAATCTGGCCATGTCACAAACAACATGGGTCGGAGTTAACTTCTCTTCCACACACTGTGTTTGTTCGGAACACGCTGTGTAGTCTTGCCCAGGTACCCGACCGTGTCACGAACAACACGGGCTAGTGTCGCCTTCGCCTATACATGCCGTGATTTCTCGAAGCACTCCGTGTAAGGTCCAGCCATGTAGAAGGCCGTGTACTCAACAACACGGACCGCCTAAGCCTTGTCTAGTGCACGCCGTGTTTGTTTCGAACACGTCGTGTAGTCTCAAGTTAAGTCGGACCGTGTGGGTTATCCATGTAAGGAACTCGGGCATGGGAGTAGTTCCAAGTACACTCCATGTGTTGGGGTTAACACACCATGTGGTTTGAAGTGTACACGACTTGTAGAGCAGGAGTACACGCCCATGTCAGTGTCTTAAAAAGACATGCTGTGTAGTTTTTATACACGCCGTGTAGTCATGTTTTTCAATCTTGTGTGTTTTTCTTCCCCTATTCCCATTTTTTACTATTGTGTTCTCTGTCCTTGTTTTCCTAATCTAAGGTGTGCTTTTGATATTTTAGAGCTATGCCTCCGAGACGTCCTCCGGTCATACGCCTGTCGTCAGGCAGTGATCAAACGCCAGATATGGCTAATCAGGGATTTCCTGCCGATCCCCCAGTCGAGCCAGCCTTGGCACCGACTGTCATACCAGTTGTAGGAGCTGATGCACAGTTTAGGGAGGGCTTCATGAGGATGATTCAGGACTTTTAGGGAGATCCACCTCCTGCCACGTCTATGGCAGACTTGACGCGGGTTTTCTAGCAACAACAGCATCCCACATTCTCGGGGGAAGGAGGACCTCAGGCTGCAGAGTCATGGCTGGAAGCCATTGTGACTATCTTCGAGCATCCGGAGATGCCTCCTAAGAGGCGGGTCAAGCTTTCCACCAACATGCTCCGAGAATCCACCAAGAGGTGGTGGGACGTAATGTCACTGGAGGGTCAACAACAATCTATGACTTGGGAGGAGTTCCAGCATGTGTTCTATGACTACTTCTACCCGGAGACCCTTAGGACCGACCGAGACCGGGAGTTCATGGGTTTAGAGTAGGGTAATCTATCTGTCATGGAGTATTCCTCTCATTTCACTGAGCTGCAACATTTCACACCACTCTGAGATGGAAGTTGGGTGTTCTTGGCGACGATGTTTGAGGATGGACTCAGGCGGGAGATCCGATCGTAGGTGAACATCTTCCAGCTGACTTCCATTAATTCCATCGTCAACCAGGAACTAATTGTAGAGCACAATCTGAGAGACTCTAGAGCTGCGAGCCAGGGCGGTTATGCTTCCAGAGTTAGCTTTCCTCCAGATGACAGCAAGAAGCATCGTATGGAGCCTACACGCGAAGATTCGAGGAATAAAGACGCATCCTCAGGAAGTTAGGTGACATGCTACCAGTGGGGCCGGTAAGGGCACACGAGTCTGTAGTGCCAGAGGGATCCCATGGAGTACTGATCTTCTGGAAAGATGGGTCACCTTCATCATTTCTGGTAGGTTTTCTCACCAGCAGCTGGTGACCAGGGTTCTTTTATGACTCCTCATTCAGGAGAAGCCCCACCAGTTTCTCACCAGTTGGGAAACTGGAGTTCTTCCGGCCGTTCGAGCCGAGGTGGAGGTCGAGGCCGGGGCGTTCAGCCACTAGTTCCTCCGCCCCAGTATGGCGGTTCAGCTCAGAGTGGACAGCCAGGGGCACAGGGCCGCGGTACAAGCCAATCATTCACTGTGGAGGAGACTTATCAGGAGCAGGATCCCGACCCTTATACTATTCTATGTGCGATTTTAGTAGCCTTAGTTTTATCTTCAGCCCTTTTCGATACTGGTGATATGCATAGCTTTATCTCTGTTGCTGTTGTGGAGAGCCTGGGACTCTGCATCTTTTCTTCTGCCGAATCGTTGACACTAGACACACCTTTAAGAACGAGGAAATCTAGTGTATTCCAGTGTAGGGAGTGCCCTCTCGAGGTGGAAGGGTATCGCTTCTTATGGGATCACTATGTCCTAGAGATGACAGGCTATGATGTCATCCTTGGCATAGACCAGTTGTTTCCCTTACAGCCAGTCATTGACTGTTATCACCACATAGTCAATTTCGTCTCACCAGAGGGTGAATCTTTTCTTCATTGAGGTGAATGGGACGTTTGGGCGAGTCGGGCGAGACTCGAGCATCTTGGGCTAGGAGGGGTGACAGCCTAGATTGCTAGTCTTTATCTGGATGATAAGGGGAATCCACAATTGAAATTTCCTCCAGTGGTGGATTGATTCAGTGATGTCTTTCCAGAGGACTTTTCGGGTTTTCCTCCGGAGCGTGAGGTAGACTTCTCTATTGACCTCGTGCTAGGAGTGGCACCGGTGTCCAGTCCTCCATATAGGATGGCCAAACCTAAGTTACAGGAGCTCAAGAAGTAGTTGGAGGAGCTACATGATAAAGGTTTCATTCGGCCTAGTACTACTCCTTGGGGTTCGCCTATTCTGTTTGCGAAGAAGGCAGATGGTACCCTTCAGATTTGTGTGGATTATCGAAAGCTGAACCAGTTGACGGTCAAGAACCGATATCCCTTGTCGCAGATTGAAGACCTTTTTGATCAGCTTCGAGGAGGCCGGGTGTTCTCAAAGATCAACTAGAGGTCCAGTTATCATCAGTTGCACGTTAGACCATCAGATATACCTCTAACAGCCTTCAGGAGAAGATATGGTCTATAGGAGTATACAGTCATGCCGTTCGGTCTCACGAATGCACCTGTAGTTTTCATGGCACTGATGAACTGAGTGTTACATTCTTACTTGGACTCTTTCATCGTGGTCTTCATGGATGATATCTTGGTGTACTCTCACACTCGACACGACCATGCCACACATCTTGAGAACGTTCTGAGTACACTGAGAGAGCACCGACTTTATGATAAACTCTCGAAGTTCCAATTCTGGATGGATCAGATTGACTACTTGGGTCACGTCATCTCACAAACAGGAATATCTGTGGACCCAAAGAAAGTGAGAGCTTTAGTTTCCTGGGAGCATCTGAAGAATGTCTTTGAGGTACGAAGCATTGTAGGGATGGAAGGATACTAATGGCATTTCATTCGAGACATTTCTTGTCTACCAGCACCTTTGACAGGTCTGACCAAGAAGGGGGTGAAGTTCTTATGGTCAAATACTTGTGAGATAGCCTTTCAGGACATGAAAAGGAGGTTGATGTTGGCACCGATATTAGTCTTTCGAGATCCAGGAAAGAACTATACAGTCTACTGTGATGCTTCAGGTATCAGGCTAGGAGGTGTTCTTATACAGGGAGATGGGGTCATTGCATACGGGTCTCGGCAGTTGAGGCGACCTGAGAGGAACTACACTACGCACGATCTGGATTTGGTAGCTGTTGCTCATGACTTGCACTATTGGAGACACTATCTTCTGGGAGAACACTTTGTGGAATTCACTGACCATAAGATCCTCAAGTATAAATTCACTTAGCGTTATCTGAATCTGAGGCAGTGCAGGTGGGTTGAGAATATTCAGTATTTTAACATCGATATTGCCTATACGTCGGGAAAGGGAAACTCCGTAGAAGATGAGTTGAGTAGGAGAACTCAGATTCAGTTAGTTTCGGAGGCCATTAGTGTCTGGAAGCTGATGGATCTGCTCTCTGAGATGCATCTGGAGGTGCACGATAGACAAGGACAGACTTTTCTATCTTCTCTAGCTGTTACCTCCATGCTACTTGATCAGGTACGGATGAGGCAGCTATCAGACTCATAAGGATTAGTCCTATAAGAGAGTGTGTCAGGAGAGGACCCTCTTCCTGGGTGGACAGTGGCTGGGGATGAGATCTTGCATTTCCAGGAACACGTATGGGTGCATTAGACATATGCAAGGAGATGATGTAGGATTTCCATTCCTTTGTTTGGGAAGTTCATCCTGTCGTCACCAAGATGTATTGGGACCCTCATCGCCAATACTGGTGGCCAGGTATGAAGAAAGATGTTTCCAGTTTCTTCATGCGATGTTCTACTTTTCAGTAGGTGTAATAAGAGCATCAGCGACCAGTAGGGCTCTTACAGCAGTTACCCATTCTGGTGTGGAAGTGGAACGATGTTGCGATGGACTTCGGGACCGGGTTGCTGATATCGCCTTGGTGAAAAAATGATATTTGGGTTGTCATCGACAGGCTTACGAAGGTTTTCCTCTTCTTGCCGATCAAGGAGACCTTCTGTGTCGATGACCTGGGACGACTATAAATTAGAGATATCGTTCATCTGCATGGAGTTCCATGCTCTATTGTTTCAGACAGGGACACGCACTTTACCTCTCGGTTCTGGAAGGGACTTCAGAAGGCCTTGGGTACACATGTACTTTTGAGTACAGCTTACCACCCCTAGACTGATGGCCAGTCCGAGTGCACGATCCAGGTGCTTGAGGACATGCTCCAGGCTTGCATCCTTAACTTTGGTGGTTCTTGGGAGAAGCATATTACTCTGGTGGAGTTCACCTACAATAACAGTTTACAGGCGACCATTCAGATGACACCATATGAGGCTTTGTACGGTAGGCCATGCCGATCACCCTTATGCTAGCTGGAGGCAGGAGAGGCAACTTTTTTGGGACCTCGTCTTGTACAGGAGACATCATATCAGATAGAGCTAATTTGGAAGAGGATGGATACAACATAGTCTCAGTCAAAGTCTTATGCAGATTAGTGGAGACGACCTCTGGAGTTTGAGGTTGGAGATCAGTTCTTCCTTCATGTCGCACCAAGGTTGGGACACCAAAGGATTCAGAGACATGGTAAGCATTCACCGCGGTACATCGGGTCGTTTGGGGTCTTGGAGAGAGTTGGTCCGGTCGCCTATCGGTTGCAGCTACCTCAGCGGTATTGGGCCATGCACGATGTCTTCCACATCTCTCATCTTCGACGTTACTTTTCAAACCCGTCTCACGTCTTTCAGCCTAAGGAAGTTGATATTGAAGCAGATGCGTCGTTCAATAAGTATCCTATCTAAGTTGTCGATCTCAGTATGAAGGTTCTCCGCGGGCGGTCTGTTCCTCTAGTATGAGTGTTATGGCAGCACAAGGGAGTACATGACGAGACCTGGGAGAGGGAGACCGAAGTACGATCGTAGTGGCCAGAGCTGTTCGGGGTTTCTCTTTCTCCTTCTACTTAGGGAAAATCAGGGAATAATTTCTTTAAGGGGGGAAGTTTGTAAGAACCTGGATCTTCTTTTCAGGTATGTTTTTTCTTTTTATGGAGTTTTTGAGAAAAATGAAAATTTTCTGGAAATTTTCGAAGTACATGCCGTGTACTTTCTGAGTAAGTGCTGTGTACTTTTTCCCGGCTCGAAGCCATGTGCTGGCCGTGCCGAGCCACACACATGGTGTGTAAGGCTGAGGTGGAGGCCGGTTAATTCGGAGTACGAAAAATTGAAGTACACTCCATGTACTTTCTTTTTTCATTAAACGGACCGGGTTCGCGCTTAACCCCCAAAATCATCTTCTTCTACAGATTTCATCCACCCGGGAGCGACCGTACGACCAAATATTCTCCGAGCTCACGCCTCGCCATCCATTCTCCGATTCAAGCACGGTCGATTGCGTTGGAAGAACAACAGTGAGTTATTCCTTTTTATTGAGCCTTGTTTCTTGATTCCTCCTTGTTTTCAAAATATCATGGGATGAATGTTTTGTGCGTTTTCTCAGATCTACATTTTTCTAAGAGGAATCTGTCATCGTGGTTCATATATACCGATCCCCTAAGATCGAGGTAGGTGGTTTGTGCCTTTCCGTAGGAAGTTGATGAATATTATCTGCAAATTCCACCAAAACCCGTGAACAGGGTATTGCGTGTTTCCTGTTTTTCCCTTGATGTCTGCCTGCTTTTCCTGATTTCTTTAGTAGAGGTTATTGCTTATGAGTAGAGTAATTTATTTTGTGTTCAGGTTGCTTTTCCATGCTTGTTTTTCCTATTGGGAATTTTTCCAGTTGCCATACCTTGTTGTAGGATAGTGGAACTGTATTTTTGATATGATGTTGAGCCTTAGTTGATAGCCGAGTAGTTTTTGAGGTTTACTTGAATGATGTATGCACGCTGAGCATGTTTAGTTTTACTCAGGACTGTGAGAACCTAGAGTAGTAGACCAAAGGGATAATTGATAGAAGGGCTTCTCCAGAGTGTCTTTTAATTATGATGCGAGACTATAGGGGGAATTGACATTGAGTGCTTCCTCAGAGAGTCTGTAGTTCCACGACGCTGGCCATAGGGGGAATAGACATTGGGTGCTTCCCCCGAGAGCCTTTAGCATGATACAAGACTATAGGGGGAATTAACGGTGAGTGCTTCCCTAGAGAGTCTACTTAATTACGTAGCTGAAACAGAGGGGTGAGACTGTGTGTGCATCCCATAGGGTTGCTAGTATTATAGGTTGATCCATAGGGGTTAGACTGTGAGAGATACCCAGAGGGTTACCTATTTTCTTCTTGTTGTTGGTTGTTTACTTGTGCACTTGTATGTTAGAGCTGTGGATTGTAGCTGCTTGTGCTTTTCTGTTTACTGCTTCTTGCTTTACTACTGCCATGTATTCATTGACTATTAGGCACAAGTATTTGGGTGATTTCCTACTGGGAATGTATCTCACACCCTGTTTGGGCCATGATTTTAGGCCCAAGAAGACTATGTTGCTGCAGGTATAGATAACGTCAAGCGCCCTTCTACATCAGGTACTTGATTGCACTGGAGCTATAGATCATGGGACCGAGCCATGGCTCGCGATGCTGAGGAGCTGACTTGTTTTCTTTTGCACTTGGTTTCAGTTGTATTGTAGAACAATGTTGTGTTTTTTGTTTTCCTTAAATACTTGTACCTGCTGTATCATTGTCATCGTAGTTATATATCTACATTTCTTCCACTGTTTGGTTTCTGTTGTATGCATGATGTTTACTGCTTCCGTTGTTTATTGTTGTTTCCTTACCTTGTATACCTTAACGAACGAGGGAATAGTTTCCCCATCGACTCACCAAGGCCCTCACTGCTAGTCGGCAGCCTCTGGCATTTGGGGAAATGCGCTTGAGGTCATGTGGCATTCTGGGTACGGGGCACAAGTAGAGGGGCTCCGGACTCGGGTCGTTACAACCTTGTCATGGGATACTTAATCTCGATCTAAGTGTCTTATAGAAGTCACATAAGAAACTTTTGAATAGGATTATACAAGAAGACTGCAAGAAAATGTTCCCCAAAAATATTTTTAGTCCTATATCCAATCTATAGTCCCTTATAGAAAATAAATAAATCTACTAAGGGGAACCATTACTTTTTTACATTCACATATCCATGAATTGTTCCTAGGTATTAAATGTAAAACAAATAATATGCTAGTAGAAAATTGAAGTACAACACCAACACTATCTAATCAAAAATATCAGAATATACTATTAGTCCATGTGAATGAATGATAAACAGGGGAATTAATTCAAAAATTAATTAAAAAAAATAAATTATCATAACAACCATTGATCTATATGTTGACAACCATGGTTAGTCTATCCTTATTAGCGTGACGCCAGATATCCCCTACATGATTGGATTCTATATCATAGGATAAATCACCCATAATAATTTAATATTATATCGTAATATAATAATTAATAAACCTATAGATACCTACCTTATGAATCGAATATAAGATTAATTCATCCATATTCATCATGTTACCATGCTTCTAGACCATTGGTGTTATATTTCCATGTATCTATCACATAATTGTAATATACCTAGAAATATTTCCCCCTGTCAATATATAAAATTTCATATAGCCCTTATGATTAATGAAACCATGCATATATACATCATGAGAATTTTTTTCATACATATAGACCTCATTTAGAATTGCAACTCATATATATCCATAATGATGTATATGATCGTACACATAACCCCCAGATATGAAAAAAATCATGGATTTATAAGATGAAAATATTATATAAAACAAATATAATTCAAAACATCAAAAATAAAATCTATTTTATACAATTAATGATTTCAATTATAACAAATTACTATTTAATAATCGTTTTTATATCATTTTTCAATTTATTCCAAAAATCGGAATAAAACATTATCAATTTGAGTCAGGTTAACAATTATCATAATAATTGGAATAATTCCCATTTTAGTTACTAATAAATACCAATTTATAATTCAAATAGCATGATACCAGCATTTCATTAGGCCTTTATACAATTTCAAATTAAATATACATTTACATATTTCAAAAAAATTACTTCATTTTCATGAATATTATCACATTTACAAATTTAATAAAAATACCTTTTATGGAAATATCATAAATCACATGATAAACCAAATTATATTATTAAGGAAAAAACCAATTTCAAATAAGCCATGTATCTGCAATATCATTTTATTCCATTTAAAAACTACATTTAAAGGATAAACCTCCCTCGAGAAGAAATAACTCCCAATTTAATTGACAATGGATCCAATGGAATTTATGTTTTTTATACTCATAATGTTTAATAAAAAATTTATGAATCCATTTTAGATAAGTCATAGGCATACTAAAAACATGATCGACCATGATTCACATTACATAAACATTAAAATTGTCATTAGGGAGTTATTATATATGGTAATAGTAAATAATTCTTGAGGTGAAAAATATATAACTACAAACAAGGTTAAACAAGGTTTTTAATTCCTCCCCTCTTATTTATTGGTCATGCACACCATGTTAAGGATATATTTTCCATTGATTTATAGAGAACTCCCAAAATCATATAAGGTATATGTAATGACCAAAGAATTTATCAATGGATAAGTAACATGACCTATAGAATAGTAACATGACCGTTATGAATAATAATCATGAAAAAAGAATAATAACATCCCCTATGAAATTATAAATAATTTTTTTAAATTTTATAAATTAAAATATAACATAATTTTATGATATTGTTAGTAAATAAATTTTTTCAAAATGATTCATTAAGTGTTGGTGTTTTTTTAAACATAAATCCTTATTGAATATATTATGATTCATAAAAATATTTCAAAGAAAATATATTTTCATGAAATATATTCATAATATAATATTAATTTTTATTATGACATAATTATAATTTAATGAGATATTGATTAAATTTTAGTTGTGTTGAAAAATCGAATATAATATTAAAGTTATTATTTATTGAATAAATGATGAATTTATTTAAATATTAAAATTTTAAAATATAGAAAACTATTTCTAGAAAAGTGTCTATGTTTTTCTATTAAAATGATTGATATATTATTTCTATGAGTTTTTATGGTTTTTCTAAAATATTTTTTTTTGAAAACATTGAAAGATAATAATTTATTATATAAGATAAAAAAAATTAATTTTTGAGACATCACTCATTTATGGTTAATGTAATCAAAAAATCTCAACATATCCTTAATTATGTAATATATATAGTCATAATGATAAAAAAACAATTATGTTATAGATCCATGATAAAAAAATATTTAATATATTATTAAAAAATATTCCTCTCCTGCCCTAAAAATACCACTCTCATGACTGTATATACTCACACCACAAAATCAATGAAGACAGTCCAAATTTTTTCCAAAAAACCTCCTAATACACACCCCCCAAGTCCGATATATTATGGTCTCAGAAAAATACCAAACAAAAGGGACATAATTAGGATATGATGGAGAAAATATTCAAGAGGTATAATCCTCTTCCCTTGTCATTTAATTTCTTTTCATTTCATATTATCTCATTACCTCCTACATAAAAAAATGTATAATATCACAATTATCTTATATATATTTTAATCTTCTTATGTTAATTTAAAATCCATCATGAAACCCCTTCTCCACAAAATATTACTCCAAAAATCAAAACATCATCTCTGATGGGTCGATTTATTGTGACTGTGGAAATGGTTTTTCAATTTCTATTATCACCATTAAGGATTGACATAATACCACTACTATGGGAATACATGATTTTTTATTCATAATATATGATATATAATGTTTATTTTCTCATATATAAACATGCTACTAAAGAAAATTATATATGTGAATGATGGTCATAAAAATAAACAAAATAAATTAAATCATATTCCTTTAAATTTGATTTAATGAATCATCATAACACCATATAACCACATCATATATAAGACAATTTAAACTTATATAAGTTCATTAATAATATAAAATATCAATTATGGATAATTATTTTCATTCTACATGAAAATCCATACATTAATACAAGTAAACCAATCATGTCAACAAAAAATCAATAGTCTGAAAACCATAGAATTAATCTCTATAGAACATCTAAAATTCAATAAATAAAATTAATTAAATAATAATTCTCAATATACATTTATAATATTATATTGATTTTATAATAATTAATCTAATTTTATTATCTTATATAATATTGTGATTAATGTATTCAGATATAAACTAAAGGTGTTCTTGTACCCAACTACTGTTTTTCAGGTTTCAGATATTTCATCCCAACTTTCTGTTTGGTTATTCATTTATTATTCCTAAAATACAATTTCATTGTGCATTGTTATTATTTTATATTATATACACTTTATAATATGATTTTATGGTAAATACAAATTGTTTTCAATATAAATATTTTTTTATGTTCACATCTTGTCTCTTCATGAGATCGGTTCATTTTCACTCATGTATAGTTATTCATATAGCACACATGTTTTTTCCATTAGAAATTGGGATCCCCAATATTCATTCGTGAGTGTATTCTTACTGAAACAAAACAAATTACATTCCATGGTATATTTTATCTCTATTATTCACATATGTTCTATGTGGCATGGATGATTATGTAAATATTATGATGTGGCTAGGGATCCTAGAATATTATTACACCCCTATTCATTGGGTAATGTAACGTATCCCATGAAATGATATGCAATATGTATGAAAATGATTCTTGATTTGATAAAAATTATGATGTTATTATCATGAACATATGATAAGAGTGTACATGATGTTATCTATGTTAACAACAATGTGTGATTTTTTTACAATAATACATGATGTTTTGTTTTTATGAATTTCAATATTTCATGAATTTATCTAATGATTTTTTAAATGATTGTGATATTTATCAATTGATAATATAATGATGATTATTATTATGCTCATCAATGTTATATTGATTATCTTCCTTATTTGTACTCTTAATTGTGTTTTAGATCACCCATTTCATTGATGTATAAACTCTGGTGACTAAAAATATTAAGGAAATCGCGAGTTCTAGAATGAAAAAAATAAGATTTTATGTAAATTTTTATACTTTATTATGAATAATATATACATGGTTCTTATTTTTTATGGTATTAAACCATTGGATCTAATTTTTTTATTGGCATAATCATGTTGTTTATCTTAAAAATAATTTAATGGTTGTGTAAGGTTATTTATGGTCCCTATTTTTATTATCATATCATAGTTTAGTAAACTATCTAATTAGAATTTTTGACCCTAAGTGAAATCACTCTAATATAATCTATTTACATATATTAATACTAGAATCATTGTTTTTAGAAAACTTCTAAACATATTGATTCCATATGATATGCTTTTAGTGTCAAAATTATAATGGAATAAGTTATCTATTCATGATTTTTGGACATATATTCTCCTCATATCAATTCAATATTAGATAATTTTGACATCTAGGAGGAACCAAGACAACAACTCATGTGAGGGACAATGCATTAGATATCTGAATGAAATACTCAATGACTTGGGAGGTAGAGTTAAAAATTTTATGGTGATTTTTATCCTTCTTTCTCTAGCTATAAACAATATCCTAAGTAATGTGGGATGTAAGCCTTCAACTAAGAGTTACCAACTTGAAATCAAATATTTTTAGAGAAAATGATCACCAACGTTTTGTGTATCTTTTCATCAACTTTTTGTGTAATGTAGTCTTAACTCAATGGAGAAGATATATTCTATGGTCCATTGTTTTGAGATGTATATGAAAAATATATCCCTATATTATCTAGATAGATAGACGGATCAATGTTTTATGTTGATTAAGAACACCAATCTCATATCCGTAATTGGATAGATGGAGTGTTAATAAGATGATGAAATAATTTTTAACTAGTAATTCCCTCAAACTATTCATACAAGGATGTAGATATAATTCATATAGGTGAAACAAATGGAAGGTGAATCTATCATGATGTGCAAAGAAACCCTCAAAACACATCCAAGGGATGAGTCAGTGTCTATTATCAACAATGATAGAGAATAAAATATATATTCTGTATTTATTTCAAAAAACACTTTCAAAAGACTCAAGATTTATGTTAATACTTTGTATATTAATATTTATTTCATTGTTCACTCAAAATAAACATTTTTTTAAAAGGTACCATTTCTATGGAGATAAGAAGTGTAATATGGAGTTTCATGATGGAGGATCTAGAAAGGGTGGGAAGAAAGATCAACCACTCATGTATCAAAAAATGAGGAAGGAAGCATCATTGGAGTTGTCTCAATGGTATGTTGAAATTATATAAATTATTGAGAGAAGTCCACCAAGATCATGAATATCAAAATGACCTAATAAACATATTAATTATGATCGTGGGAAGGATAGAAACACAAATTTCCAAATGCTTCAGCTGTAGGGAGAGAGGTCGCTATGACTTCTACTACACTAAACCTATTGTCCTTGAGTGTAATCAGAATCAACCAACACCAATGCGAACTCTAGAAGGGAAGTAATATTCAATAATTCACGTATGATAGCTTTATTGAATTTAACTAACAAAAATGTGAATTAGAAATATCCATAAAAGACATAGTGGTGTGATCATTGAAACTAATGTGTTATACTCTTCTCATGTTAGAATATGTAGGAAGATTCCTTCATTAATTCTCGTGATAATAACCGATGTAGAATTTGATACGTATAGATTGGCTCTCATTATATGTAGCACAAATCAACATCCAAGAATAAGAAATAAAATTTTTATATTTGTAAAAAACCAATACACCTTTTTAAATTCATGGAATATCATGAACCTACATTGGGAAATCCCTCAACAATGTGGGTGTCAATTCCCAATGAATATTTATACATAGCTCAAATGGTTCAATCAAATTAAGGTATCATTCTAGGGGAAATTCATATTCCAATATAATTTAATGATGTATTTTCTTGAATAGTTTATCTTACTTACCCGATGATCGAGGCTATATTTATCAATATATCTCATTCTTGGAGACAATACTATATAAATATCCACCTACAATATTCCCAATATCAAACTAAATGTGTTAATAAAGTATCTGAGGAAATTTTTTAAAAAGGGGCCATACCCCATAGTGAATCATTATTAGGTTTCAATTTTTTCATTATACTGGAAAATGATGGATCAATTAAATTGTGTAACAATTATCGAGAACTCAACAATTTTACTATAATTAATATGAATATTCTTTAAAGGATTGATTATTTGTTCAATCAATGTCAATGATCCCAATACATCTTAATGATTTATATTTGTTCTGGATAACATTAAAAAATGGTGTACATGGAAGATATTAATAATAATACTTTCCATATAATGTATTGGAACAATGATTTTATAGTTATTCATTTCATAGATACTAATCACAGTAAAATAATCATGGATTTGGTTAATATAGTGATTAGAAACAACCATGTAAGGTTTTTGGTTGTGTTTATCGATGAAATATTCATCTACTCCATGATAATGCTAGAACATGAAAAAAAGGATTTTCTTCCCATGATTAAGGATGGATAAATTGTATTCCTATTTCACCAAGTGTGACTTCTGGATGAATCACATCACATACATGGGACACATGATCACAAGGGACATAATTTTAGTAGAAATTTAAAAAAGGTAGTTCAGTAACGGCCCCTACCCACTAGTGTCAAATAAATATGTAGTTCACATAGATTATAAGGGTAACAAATATGTTTTGTATGAAATTTATTATTATTTTATTTATAGATAAATTTGTTAACTATGAAATGTAAAAATTATTTCATGATAGAAGAATGCAAAGAAATATTCAAGGTACTGAGTAATTTGTTGTTCACTAAACCATTAATCATATTAACAGTATGTAGAGAATGTTGTGTGATATATAGGGTAATTTAAAATACATACATGGGTTATGTACAGATGTAGAATGATAATGTGATAGAATACACATCTTGGAAGTTGAATATCAATGGGAACACATTAAAATGAATGATATGGAGCTATCATATGTGATTTTTTCCTTGAATGTGTGTCGATAACACCCCAATGGTAGAATGGGTTTCCTTATATATCGATCAAAATATTCTAAATTATATATTCATAGATATGGAATTGAACATGCATCATAGGTGATACTTATTTCTAATCTGGGAATATGATATCTCAATTATATATCACAATGTAAATTAAATTGACGTAGTTGATTCTATTAATATAAATTAACATGTTACTATATCCATGATGAATATTTAGAAATATTATATAATAATGAATAACAAATTAATGGATTTGTAACTAATAATGGTGGGGTATACATCATAAAATTCTGAAATGATATACCTAAGATCATTCTAATAGAACATCAAGGATAAATAATGGGATGATCTGAAGCATGAAAAGAAGGATAAATTAGTAAAACAAGGGAATCCTTATGAGATCCACATAAATTATGAATGGGTGATTTGGAATTGAATGATTATGACTACCCCTTCATCATAGGTGATAATGGATGATCCAACTAATATTTCACATATTTCATCATTCCCCATCCAACCTTGAAGTACTTTGATGTACTGTGATCTTTGAGAACACTTATCATAAAATAAAATGAATAAGGATATTGCATAATTTATCTCAAGGTTCATGATATTTCAACAGGTTAAAGAAGATCATAATAATTCCAAAGTGATGATCCAAACATTGATGATACCAATAAGTAAATGGGATTATTTCACTATGATATTTTTTAATGGTCTCCTAAACAATTCCAAAGTAAACAATGTGATATAGTTTGTGGAGGATCGACTCAAAAATACATCCCAATTCATTGTTATTTAAGATGATTTATCACATGAAATACATTACATGATATATTTTTTGCAATTGGTGATGCTGAATGGTGTTCCACATTTTATCACCATTCATCATGTTCAATGGAAAACATCTAAATTATAAGAATTTTTCATCATTAAATGAGAATTGAATATAATTTCATCATGACCAATCATCACAAAATTAATGATTAATTCGAGAAGGCTATTCAAGAACTCAAGAACATCCTAAGAGAATTCTTAATTGAATTCAAATGTGTAATAGATCATAAGATCACTTTGTTTTTGTTCCCATACAACAACTACTTCCAATCGAGTGTTAAGAATGATCTTTATGAATCTCTTTATGGAAAGAGATGTAGAATTCCAAACTAGTTGGATGAATTTGGATAATGAAATCTTCTTGGTATTCTTATTATACAATAGATGATAATGAAAATTAATGAATTCAATGAAATATCGATGAATCTATGAGGCAAAAAAATAGATATGCTAATAACCATCAATGGGACATCATATTAAATTTCAGAGAAAAATACTTCCTTGAAATTTCACTATGGAAGAGGGTCATTCTGTTTGGAATGAAAGTGAAGCTTATCTCAAAGTATATTTCCTAATTTTATATCCATTATAGTGTATTATACGTGGCCTATCTAATTTCACGTCAAAAAAGTATAGGTCAAATTATTTTTGTCGTTCATGTATCACTTCTTATGATGTTTATATCATATCCACACATCTATTAATCGTCTATGTGGTAGAACATGATGATAATATCCTTTATAAAGGGAATATAATAATTATTTTGGAATAGATCCTTATGGTTCTATGAAATAAGACATCCAACATTTTCAATGTTCTGTGGAGGAACCATAACTATAAACTACATTCATGGGAACTGAAGGAATCATTGAAAGATAAATACCCTCACCTTTTTTGTAAAACAAATTTTGATGGTGATATTTCAAAAGGAAGGAAGAATGTAATGTCAAAAAAAATTCAATACAATTTACATTATTATAATTATTAAATAATACTCATATATAATAAATAGAGTCCAATATGAACTCTGTTAAAATAAATGATGAATAAAATAAGTGATAATCATAAAATTAAACAACCAATTATGATGGAAACATAACATGACCCGAAGAAGAGTAACATAAAAATTATAAATAACAATACTTTTAATAGAATTGAATCATTAAATATAAAAGCATATATAATATTTATACATTATATAAATTATATTTTGAAATAAATTTATCAATGTATATTATTATAATTTTTTAAGAAATGTTAAATTAATTATATATATATTTTTAAATTATAAATGTATATTAATAATCATATAGTTAATATAATAATTTAAAATAAATCATATTTTTTTAAAATATATTCATAAATTAATATTATGTTTTCTCATTAGTATATCATAATTTTCAATGAACAAAATTATTTTTTCAATGTCTGTTAAAATCAATTAAAATATTAAAATGAGTATTATTTGAATAAAATGAGAATTTATTTAAAAGTTAAATTTATCATATTTGGAAAATTATTATAATAAAATAGGTTTCATTTTGAATTATATACATTTAAAAATGGTTGGGGTTGACTTTTTTAATTTTTTTAAATTTGTAGGATATTTTATGAATAGTCAAATATGAAAATTTTTGTTATATTCCAAAAACATGATTTTCTTAGTCATCAATAATGTATGGATAATGTAAACCAAAAATATAAAAAAGATAATTTAATTATTAACATATATAGTTATAATTTTCAAAATAAGTTATATACCCGAAAAAAATTATAAAATAATGAATCTAATAATAAAAACACATATCTCTCCCACTCTACATATTGCCCCTCGCCACCTATTCTACCCAAATCTCTACATCCATGATTATTTTCCAAATTATACTCAATACACATACCAAGACACAAACATAAATCTTGGATCATCTATTTCCAACCAGATACAATGAATAAGTTCTTTAAAGAGGATCTCAATGAGAAGAAATTCCCGAGATAAAATCCACTTTTGTTTTCTTTTGATTTCATTTATTTTATTATCATATCCATAAAAAATATATAAAAATATTCTTGAGAATGACAGTATCATATATATATATATATGATTATTTTATTATTTTAATTTAATATCCATCACCAAACCCATTATTATATCCAATTTATTCAAAAAATTAAAACATCAGACATGTTGGGTTGATTTACCACCATCATGGATGATTTGTTTTCATTTTCCTTTACCACCATCATGGATGGTAATAAAAACATTATTTTGGATAAATAATATTTTAATATAAATATTATATGAAATATAATTTATTGAATGAAATATATAAAAAATATATTAAATAAAATAATATAACCTCATGATGGTCGTACAAACCACCAAAATAAAATAATTAATTTTCGTAAAAATTTTATCTAACGAATCATCCTTTTACTGTATTTAAAAATGATATATAAGGCCATTTAATCCTATATATGTTTATTAATTAAATATAAATTAATTGTTTTATAATTATTATCATAATTCATGAACTTCCATACTGTTATACAATGAATAGATCATGATATCCAAGAAAACATGCACTCCAAAAATGATGGAATTTAACTCTATAAAACATAATAATGAGTGTAAATAAATGTATACATAATTAAATTAATACAATTATTTATCATGGGTTAATTTATTTCTAATATTGATATATTTTCTTTATCACGTGCATTATTATGTTAATGTTATGATGTGAATATTGGTCTGAGAATTAGATTACCTTCCAATGAAGCAGCTAATCTGATGTTTCTCATTTTTAAACACAAAGTATTATTCATGAATGTATACTTAATTAAATTAAAACTATTAATTCCCATGGGTTACTTTATGTATAATATTGGAATATTTTTAATTTCATTTGCATGATTTTTTCAATGTTATGATGTGACTACTAAACCCAGGATTATATAACCCTCTAATTAATTTGGTAATGTAATGTCTCTCTATAGATGATATGAATTATGCATCAACATGGTACTATATTTTCTCACAAAGATGATTTTACCAATATCCATATATTTTATTCATGGACATGATTCTATATTTGTTCACAACTATATGTGGTTGATGAAAACTAAGGAATGACGTTTCATTTTTATGCATTTTTTACATTCCATTCCCTTACCTAATTATTCCACACAAGATTAGAATCGTGATTCTATGAATTTATTGAGATTATAATTATTATGATTTTCCATACAATATTTATTCATGTCCATATAAATCATATATTATGGATTTTACCTCACCCCTTTCTTTCACACATATCCTCATGAGACTATATGTACTAAGAAGGTCCTTGTATTTAGAAGGATAATTAATATGAATATAAATATATATATAAATATATATATATATATATTATGAATAAGTGATTTATATTACTAGTTTTACCAATTTAATAATCATTGGATATTGGTATTGTTATTATATTGTGTTTTCCATCTATAAAATGATGTAATAGTTATGTATGAAAATGTAGGATTTTCATAGGATGGTTGCAACTCGATTGAAAAGTGATTGGGGATATATAGAATCATAGGAAAAACGAATTGAATAACATTTTTAGTCATTACCTTTTTCATGATGTGAATCATGATTTTATGTTGTCAAAATTTTAGTTTCTATATATACTTAAATATATCTCCCCGCATCAGAAGACCTTGGAAACTATTTCACATCATTAATTAAATCTAACATGTTAATGTTATTATTACTAGAATAAATTTCACACCCTAAATTCTATTAATGGAACTATATTATAAAAATTAATGTAATGAATTTCCATTCATAGTTTGTGATAGTATATAATTCCATTATTCCTTCCCCAATATCCATTCCCTATGCATACCACTTCCAGTTCACCTCAATATGGATCATGGGATTGTTTATATAATAAATTTTCTCAGTGTTTTTTATCTCCATAAACTAAATTTTTCTATATATATGTGTGTTTTGTAATAGAATATATTTGATTTAATAATTTCACATATATTTAGAACATGTGTCGATTATGTAGTGTGATCAATTGGTTGGATAAGAAAACCAATCCCCAATGTAGTATTTCAAATTTTATTTAGGAGGATTCACTTTTCATTTACACAAATATTCTGTATTGTAGGCCAAGATGATATTAAATATAGTAATATTCACAATATCACTATTAAATAAGAGGATAACTGAGTGGTATCCTGAATCCTTTTATGTTTCATTCATTCATAATTAGATAGAAATAATTTATCAAGAAGGATAATATTTAAATAGGATATATAACACGACCTAATCACCCTTATAATTAAAGTACATTTTAAATAAATTACATATAACTTCAATTAAGATCCAAAAAAATCCCAAAAAATAATAACCCTTTTCATTTTCTATTAAATGAAAATTGATAAACAGTTCACCACATTGGGAAATAATATTATATTACTTCTAATAATGCATTTTAAAATGGTAATAATATCATTCTAATACACAATTGAGACTTTGGATCAAGTATAACATCATTTATATGTTATTGTAGGATAATGTTTTGGATCATTGATGTATTGAAGGGGTATTGAATCTGTAGTACATGACGAAAATCATAAAAGTGTGTGATGTTATAGGTAGTTAAAGGATTAATAAAATAATATTGGGGGAACCTAGTACAAGATATTAATGTTTATGAGGTGAATTAATTTTTACATAAGCAAATAGTGGAATCAATAACAACTCTTGTAAAATAATTCTCATGTTGGGTTTTTTATCTTCAACATTGTGTGTGAAAACCATACCCATGCAATGGAAATTAGGTTTTATGTAAGGACTGTATCTTGGAGACTAATATCGAACACTCTAATGAAAATAAATTATTTTAAGATATTATTTTTGGAAAAAAATGTAACTATGAAAGGAATGTGTAAATAGAATATTTAATGATAATTTATTCCTCAATCATACTAAAGGATGAGTGTGGGGGAAAATGGATTTATATGAATATATCTACATAAATAATAAGATTATTTATTATGTATTCAGTTTTATGATCCTTATAAATGAATAATATAATTGATTTTAATATATGAATCATCATTGTAAACTCACAATAGTATTTAATCCTTTCACTATGAACATAATGGAGGAGTTGAGGTACTAAGAGCGTTTGATTGGATAGAAATAAAACTACCATCACAAAAGATTCATGGTAAAAAATATGTGGACATCAAAAGATATGGACACTAATTGAAATTGAAATTTCATACACTATCTTGAAATATAAATAATTCAATCAAATTATTGTTCAAAAACCATAATCATATTCCTTTATAATTTTTGTACTATTTCCCATTTGGAGTATGAACGATGTTTGGTACATTTAAATATATGGTGATCATTTTCTAAATTCTTCCAATCATTGTATCCGTAAATTAATTTATGAGTTTTTTAGAAGTTTTTTCTTGGGTCACATTGTGTTGATTTGGATAATTTCGATCTTTAATGTTCTTGGAAACAAAGTATAGTATCATATGGTACATTGTTTTTCCTTTGTGTGATATAGCCTTTTCAGTAATTTATATTTATGAAAATAAATCATGGTCCTAACTATTTAATACTAAAAAATATTATATCAACTATAATAGTAATATATATTCTAATATAATAATAATTAAAAATATGATATGTATGAATCCATGATAATACAATGTAAACCTACAAAAATATTAAAAGATGAAAAATACACATCCCCTATGATAATAAGTATCATCAATGAATTAAATTCAGGTATACAAGCCACATTGGAAAGGATAATTAATCACTCAATTTTATTTAATAGTCCATCAATGTGTATACGATATTTATATAAAATGGTGGAGAATTTGATTAATTATTCAAAACAATTATTTTTTATGAAAAATATTCAAAGAGTTTTTTTAATAATATAAATAAATTTTATATTATTTTTAATAGTTATTATAAAAAATACACATTTTTTGTTATAAATTATTTTTTCTATCTATATATAAATCTATGTTCATTTAAATATATATAATATAATATAAATATGAAATTAAATTTATTTACATACAACTATAAAAATATTAACATTTTATCTTAACATTTCAGGTAGCCCCACCCAACTTTCATCAATCGATTGGGTGAAATATATTTTTGTTTTCAGTCTATTAATTACCATTACATAATAAAGTATCATATTCTAATATATGATTGATTAAGGTTTTGAAAATATTCAACTAATTTTTTAAAATAAATATTTGTTTAAAATTTATTGATATATTTAATCGACACTGTAAATTGATTTATCTTATTATATTTCATGAATATTCATGTGATTTTTTAGGATATAATATCATATTAGTCATGTTCCAATACGTTATATGTGGATGAGGAACATGGTTATTTAAATTTGAAAATTATAGTATGCCATAAATATCCTACTATGATTTCAAAAACCATATTCTGGTTTCATGTTCATTTATTGAGACTCAACAGGGACCATCACTTGGTAAGGGAGACACATTAATGATGGTAATAATAGATGGTACAAATCTATATACCCCAATTCAAGGAAAACCAACTTTGATATTCATAAAATCAAACAACACTAAGTGATTATATTGGAAGTTGAACATAAATAACTCAACCACATTGGAGAAATGTCATAGGATAATAAAACCACAATCATTCAAAACAATCCCATACTCTTTTTTACATTTCTCACTTCATTGGATATAATTTTACAATGTAGCAATGATGCACATAAAAATCAAGAAATGAGTCCAATCCATCATCAACTTACTAAATGAACATGATAATTTGATAACCTCTAACAAGCAATTAATGGCTCAATCACACTTTAGGTGGCCTTTAGATAGTGGAAAAAACAAGATAATATAGCACCGAATCATGAAAGTGAGAGACATGTCACATAAATATAGATGGTGATTTTGTATTATATTAAATGTTTAAATATTAATTTATTTTATCACGAATTATATATGATAGTTTTTAGGAAAATGTGTTATTATCATGATATTAAATTTATAATAGACATTTATTCTTTTATTGGATAGGTCAATGATAGATGTCAAAATTATGATAATGTTTTCATTTTTAATCATCAAAAATTATGTTTTATTTATAAAATTCACAATTTCATTAATGTTTGATGGGATTATTTGTGAAAGGAATGTCATAAAATATTAATATGTACATGAATGTACTTGATTATTTTATTAAATTAAGCAATTATGGATCTACATCATGTGAATGGTTAATTTATATGGATTAAAATATTCCCCATTAACGGTTACATAGATTTTATATACTTTATTGATGTCACTATTGTTGGAGAGGTCATAGTTGGAAAAAATTATACATCAAATATGATAATGATGAATCAATAATTTTTATTCTTGATATAATGATATAATTGTTACTAAATATATAGAACAAAATTTTAAGTAGTTTTATTTTTTATAAAATCAATTGTTCATTTTTTACATTAATTTGGATAAGAAATATTTTATTTTTCATTAAATTTATAATAAAAAGAAATATATATTCATGAACACATGAATAATATTGGAATTAGTTATTCATTTTTTCTTTTTTACAAAACATTATTTCGAACGAAGTATTTAATATAATTATATGGAAATTATGTTTCTTAATGAGATATTACAAATCAAATTGAGAGTTTACTATAATTGATAGAATCTGAGATAGGTCTAGTAATTTTTGATAGATTACATTCTAAATTCAATATTAAACTAAAATAATCTTTTAATTTAACTCCAAATATATTTTATATAGACATTAAATGGATTTTTCATTATGAATATAATTAACATATAAATAAAAGGATTGATGTCTCTATATATGAACATAATAATTTGGATGGAAATGTTTATGATAGATATGAAACACTAGATTTTCTTTTCATTAATGGATAAATCCAGGTGTCATGACACCAAAATAAGAAATCCCCAAGGATTTTAATCCCTAATAATGTGGTATATGATTTTATAAACCAAGAGACAATCCAAATGATGTGGATAAGAAGTAAATCTGATTATCTCGTAGTGAATGTGGAGTTAAAACAACTAATGGTAATTAATAATCAGTATACCATCAATATAATAAAAAATTAATATTATCATTCATTGTAATAGAATATAAATACCATGAATCAGTTTCTCAAAATTATGGAAATCGAACGATTGTTTAAAAAATTATTTTTCCAACCAAGTAGTATATTTTAGATTACATTATGTGGATTCATGAAAAGGATTTATTTTATAAAATGAGGATAATAATGTGAAATAGGCTTCTATTAATTCATGGAATATTAGTAAAGAGTCTATCCCCATCCTCATTTTTCATTAGATATTAATTTTAAATGTTTTAGAAATAAAAAATCAATATATTATTTTACATTCCATAATATATTTTAATAGTTATATTGTAGAGGGGTTTAAATTGAAGGGAATAAAATTTTGATAGAGCAAACTAATATTTTATTGAACCTAATATGGAAGTGATTTATAATATAAAAGAATATAATATTTATAAGGATTTTTTAATGTAATAATTTATGAATCCAAAAAGTTAATTATTACATTTTAATGATATTGTAATTGTTATATTGATAATTAATTCGTCAAATATTTGTTTGACACATGATTAACTTGTTTTTATGAGTGGCTAAACTCAATGAATCTCTTAAAAAATGGATTATTTATTGTTATTAAACATTATTCTTTAGAAAACATTATACAAATATGTTCTCTTTTAATGATAGAATTATAATCCATTTCCATGTTGAACACGTTTTTTAAGGCCAAGGGTGGATTAAAACATGTTTAGATTTAATAGTTGAAGATTTTTTATGGGATGATGAATGAGAATGATAATATGGAGGAGATTTTAGAGTAAAAAAGTTCTTTAGACAATTAATGAACTCATAGAAGTATCGTGTTTCAATGTGAGTGTTTTATGAAGTGAAGGTTCAATTAGAGTGGATATATGTTAATAAAATTGGTGTCGAGATTTATGATCAATTCATTGATAATTATAATGATCATATACAATAAAAACTAATTCTTAGTGATTAATTTGAAGACAAGATCCTATAGAATATATGAGTATCATTAAATGAGTATGGAAATTAGAAGGTATTATTTTGAAGGATACTTGATGTCACCAAAAAAATCCTCCAACTACAGAAGGTATCACAGAATAATTCACATTATAGAAGATGATATTTTGTTGGGATCATTTGATTTTATAAACAGTGGTTATAACAAGACCATTACTATAGTTTTAATCTAGTTCTGTTTAGCTAGTATTTCGTATAAAAAATATCACTCCATGATGTTATTGTATGATTTTTAATTCATTCAATATTTTTTTGGTGAACATGATTTCATTGTAGTTGTGTCTTATATAGAGGGACGACTCGTTACACACCCCAATGTGAGGTTTATATTTCAAAAGTCACCTGTTTGAGGAAATAATTTATGACATTTATGTAAAACATTTATCATTAATGTTTTTTTCAACATGATGTATGTGATCATTTTACAATGTTTCATCATTTGGAAATAGATTATTATTAAAATTACTGGTGTTTAATTGTAAATACTACTATATAAATGGTATTTTAAATAATTATATGAACACATGAATAAAATTGGGTGTAAATATATTATTTGACAAAAGTATATCATTATTGTTCTATGTGTAAAATAATAAAACTATAATATATAGTGTCACACCGTGATGAATTAAAAATAATTTTTTTAATATTTTTCTAATATATATGATTCTTTGATTTAGTGGACTACTCCTTCTACGTTCATCAAATCCAAATGGTAGATATATTGTGATGAAAAGATCTAGTTTTATCGTCTTTCATGATGTTAAGGTGGTGATTTTTAATGGGAAATTATCAATTATAATTTGAATATAAATTTAAAATTTCACTACATAATGAATATGGTGACTAATTTGTGAATATAAACTGATTTTATTGTGAATAATATATATAATAGAAAATAGATAGTGTAATTATGGGAAGAAGAAAAATTTGATTGGATAAATATGGTGAAAATCATTATCTATGGTGATGAATATTTCATACAAGCCTGGGATGTGGCAGGGAATACATATAATCATAACTGGAATAATGTACACATTATTTCAAAGACTAACTTGTGGATTATATTTAATAATATCATATATTTTCTGCATGTGTGAAGATTCAAAAATTTCGAAAGAAAATATGTTTATCTTGAGTTTAACGACAAACTTTTAGCATTGTATCCATCATGAAAAAAATAACTCATCATTTTATTGTGGGGTTTTCTTAATCATTATAATATTGTATGTATTAATTTTTGAGCGGAGATAAATATAATATTTCATTTTCTTATTAATTATACGTGTTATCATAACTGATGATCATGTTAATAATATTACTATCCAGTTTACAATATTTTGTTGGTTGTTTTTATGTAAAAAATAAATGTTACTGAACACAATGATTAACTCCACCCATCCAATTTATTTATCTCTGTTCATAAGGGTCCCTTCTCAAAGAACATTAAAACAAGGAAGAATCATTACAAATGAAACTTAATAATATAATATTCATTGAAAATAAAACATAAATCAATAAATAAAATAAAATAAAATAAGTCATAAGAATGAAATTATTGTGACATATATAATTTCCCTTGATTAAATTGATAATATAACATCAATGTAGCATATGTTTTGACAAAAAATTATTTCAATCAAATCTATATATGTAACACCTTCGTAGAGTAATGAATATGTTGTCCCAAATGTTTTTTACACAAAATAATATAAAAATATACTTTTTAGGTATTATTATTTTTTCTCTATGATATAAAAATGTTTTAGTTTATATTAATCATATGTATATATATGCTGAAGTGTAACATTTTTTTTGGAATATTAGTTTACATGAAATTTTTTGGTACTGATTTATAATATTTCCCAATAAATTTTTTAATTAGGATCAGTTATACACATATCATAGAAAAAACATTTTGACATGGTAGGATTATAATTTCATTCTATATTGTGATCAATAATATATATATCCTATATGAATCCATATAAATTATGGACTTTAAAAATTAAAAAAACGATGTTAAAAGTATTGTTCCATAGGTATAAGTTTTTCAAGCTTTATGGGAAATCATGAATGTGGGCCATATGGGGATGTTTTGTAAACCACTTAAAAATATCACATATTCGTAGTATGTGTGTTAGTTCACACCGAAAAAAGTGTATAAATGATATGTAATAATGGATGTATTTTATCATTCATCCTCATTATTTAAAAAATTAATATTATAGAATGAGTTCATAATATTTATTCTTATTTCAATCAACCCAAAAAAAAAATTAATTTAATCATTAAAATAAATAATTTTAGTTATAATAATATATATATGTTTCTCTCTCACTACAATTATATAAACCCAAACGTGTCAGTGTTTTTTAATATTCGTATCTATTTATATTTTTCTGTACGTATGTATCAAATTTATAAATTAATATATGATAATTACTTTATTAAAAATAAATGTCTTTATTTGAAATTATAATCAATTATAATCATTCTCTTGTATTCTGTATGAAACACATACAAAAACATTATTGTTGATTATAATTAAAATATCATTGTTTTTATTTCTTTTTACAATCATGTATATTTATATAGTTATATATTTATATTTAAAAAATAATTTTGTTATATGTTTTTATATAATAATATAGTGATATTATTTTTTTTCCATATATCCCATATATATACATTTTATAAAAAAATTAATGTAATTTCCTTTATCGAAAAAAAAAATTGGATTTTATTCAATAATTATTTAATTGACATAAAATTTTTAATTATATATATTATCATCATATGTTAATATTATTTTATTATTTTTATAAAACTTTTTTTATATGAATATATAGTACATTTATAAATATATAATGATGATGGTTGTAATGAAATTCATCTAATATATTTATAAACATTAACTCACACATATATAAGGAATGTATATATATATATATATGGTCAATATTGAAAATTGAATTGTATATTTTTTTTAAATTAAGGAATAATTTTATAATATAATGATATATTATTTTCTTTATTATTATATGTTAATATATGACATTTTATTTATCGATGATCCTGAAATGTGTTCCCTTGTAAAAAATGTTACTCTAACAAAAACTAATTTATTTTAATAAATGAATATATGAAATAAAAAAATTAACAACATTAATATATGATTATTTACTTTAAAAAATGTTTTTTGGACCATATGATAACTTTTAAACACATCATAAAAATATATAAATTTTTTATAGAATAATTAAAAATGATTGGAAACATTTTCAAATATAATAGAATCCCATTAATAGAGTTGGGTTGGTCGCATGACAGGATAAAATTACCAATATAAATCACTTTATTTCATTCAAATATCAAAATATATATTTTGTTCAATTCATTCGATCACATGGGTGATGATAACGAAGAGAGATGACCATATATATATGTCAAACATTATAATCCAACAATATTTTGGACATCAAATCATCCACCTCTAGATGGCATATTCTATCCCTATCCCATTTACCTTAGATATCGGTCGTAATTAATTTTTTCACTACTAAATCATTGATGATGGTCTTTATGTATCCATACAGCGGTTTAACTATAATAGAATATTGGTTTAACGTTGTCAGGGAATTGATGTTCATCAAAATACCTGGAAATAGTTAGGTCCCATAATAGAATCATGTGATCTTGATCCACAACATTGGGCTATAATTTTTGGGTATGTGTGATACAAGATATATAGTGACTGTTTGCGCTGCGAGGGGAGGTCATTGGTTCCCATGTCTGATTAAAGGCAGTCGGTGCTTTTTATCAATTTCCACCGGGTTCCCTATCTTCGTGGATTTTCCTGGTTTCTCACGACTTTATTCGCGGAACTAGAAACGCCCAATGGTTCTTGTATCCAATGATACATGGACCTGCTTTCCAAATCAAGGCGCTACTTCGGTTATATGGACCACGACACTTAAGAACTCACCTTTGTCGAGATGATGGTATGTCAGGCTCATCGAACCCTTTTGGGTGGAATTAATTCCTATTCCGAGACTCTCTTATAAATTTAAGATGTGTTCATATGTTAGTGAATCATTGCTTTATCACCAAGAATAGTATCCACAAATTATACCTAGTTTTCAAGTCACAGGTATACAATGGTATTCAGAACCATCAACAACCGATGTTTACCATCCATCATTGGATTAGCGATTCTGAGGAAGCTTTAGTTTGTTCAGAAAACAATGATCTGAAGCCTTATAATTGGGATCTATGGAGATTATGGTCATCCAGGGTGATATAGAGTGACTTTAATATCTGAATCAAACCTGTAATATAGGATTACTACATATCCTTGGGAGATGAATCAGAATCCACATAGTTCATTTCCATATAATGGGACACATCACCTTTTATTATCGTGTGATAAGGACCCAACCATACAGTTTAATGTCATGTGGCAAGGAAATTTTGGTGATAGGTGCCTAGTCATGGATAGTATAGGACTTATGTGTAAGAATCCTAGAGGACCCAATGAAAATGATTTACTGGGCCCAAGTATGGTCCTCCCAGGGGAATGAGTACACAGTCTGATGAGGATAGATGGATATCTGACTTGGAGGATGCGATTTGACCTTAGGTAGGTTTCCTACAAATACCAGTTGGTTAGGAATCAATGTGGTTTTAGTTCTAGAATGTCAGGGCTTACATGTGATAGTTTCCTATCCAGGGTGTGAGTGAATCCCTTATTGGGGTATGGTTGGGGCTTATATGTGGTTGGTGGCCCGAGATTGGATTGAACCACAGGGAGATGTCATGTGTACCCTAATTATGAGATTTATGATAAAAAACCACGTAGTTTTCTCTACTGTCATTGTTTTAAAGATATCATGACCATCAAAAATCTCTACTTCCACATGAGTCAGGCTTGGTGTGAGAAATAACATAATTTGAAATATTTTGCAAGTCACACAAAATTTCTTCACTAAGGGGAGATGAGTAAGACAACATAAAATGGAGAGGACTAAGACCGAGAGACATTCATTCCCCTAGTGTCGATGATGGAATGAAGGTAGAAGTCGCGTTTCCAGATCCCATGGTACGGCAGTGGAGGGAATAGAGTAATGAACCTTCTCAGATGGAAGTTGAAAGGTACTTGTCATCCATCGATTATGGTGTGGGGCTTACTCTATGAGGGATTCTCTTTTACTCTCTTCAATGGAGGGGAGAAGTGATCACCATTAGTGCTTATTTAATGGAGAAGAAATTGGGATCCTCTATCCCGAAGGTTCGAGATTCAAAAATGGGATCTTAGGCCCGGACTCTAGACTACTAGAGGAATGTGAACCAAGGAATTCTCTGGATATCCGTTCAAGGGATAGGGTAACCCATTCGTCTCCTCCTTCCGTGGGTTTATGATCTTGGGAGGTTGCACTGATACGCATGAAGGTCTAAGTATTTCATTCTAGGAGCTTTGGGAGAAGCCATGGATTGATATCGATGGATAGGCTACTGAAATAATTATGAAGGATTGGACTGAATTGGAAGGGCCTTTTCTGACTCAGGGACTGGAAACACTGATGGCCTTGGTGGACCAAAAAACCAAATGATGAGTGGTGCCCTTCATGTAGGTAAGTGCTACATGGACTGAGGGTAATCCCACATACTAGGGTGGTATGCGGATTTGTGATTGGTCATCGTACCAAATTCATACTTGGAAATGGAGTTCACTCGAGTGGTGGTGGTCGGGGGCAACACCTGTAAGTTCTTCACCCACATAAGGGGTGCTATGTAGTGCGCTAGATCGATGAAGGGTCATAGGATCCCAGGTTCACAAGGAGTGCATCCATGTTTGTTCTATGGTTCATGATTTACCAATTTTTAGGTTCGTGGTTTACCAATTTACTTATATGTTGTTTAGTTATTAAAAATTCATCCTCAATTTACACATGTTACTAGTTTGTGAATCAAAACACGATGGTACGTGAAATCCAAAGATCATGAAAGAATATTACTTCTTCAAAAGATGAATTCCATCCCTCAAAAAGGCGATCACTAAGAATCTGATCTTCAAAAATCCCATATCGTTTTCTCCCCCTTGACTCCCATTTATAGAGGGGTAATGGGATGTATCTATGGTCATGCAGAATCTTTTGCGGAGATCCATGAATGAAAACCCAGACTACAGATGACATAGTCAACCCGAGGAGTGTGGGGTATATTGAATGCACCTCTCCCATGAACCAACTTGTTCATGGGGTGCTTCACGGTCATGTAGGGCTCTGTCTCAGTTTCACGAATGATGTGGTGCACGGTGGGGGGACGGTATTCCTGGATCGCGGATGGTTCCATTCTCATATGGGGACCGGTCCGGCCTCACTCGGTGGCCGTTTGGTTCAGTCCCGCATAGGATCTCTGCCTTTGTTTCACGAACGAAAGTGTTCTCTCGAGGTCAGATCGTCGAACTAGTCGTGTACCATTGATGATTCACCGATAAGCCAACTGGTTATGTTCATTACCATTTATTATGAACATTATTTATTATTTTCCCAAATTATTGTTGAAAATTGGTTAGATTATTACACTTATTTAAAGGGAGTATTTTCTTTCCCTTCTGAGGATTTTTCAGGACACTACAAATACTCCCCATTGGAATGGGTTCCGATCAGAAAGAAGAGGAGGCTATTCTGATGTAGAGTGATCATGAAACTCGAGTTGTTTGTGGTAGAGAGGTGGACTTGGTAGGGGAACACACCTATATAAATGGTTCCATGAGAAATTTCTTTTATCGGATCCTTCAGAGAAAAGCTCTCTCGTTCATTGCTTCTTCACACCGCCTCCATGTATGGATTTTTTTGTGAACCGCTTCATCCACGAACCGACATTGTCTTCTGAAAACTGATCCTCTTATGTGCTCTCCCTAATCCATGAACTAATTTCCCATCCGTGAACTATACACTAACAAATTGAAGGAGTATGTCCTGGAGGGATGTAAGGAAAATTCTACATGGTTCGGTTGTCCGCGGACTAGAATTATCCTTAAAATATTTAAATTTTCATTTCAAACATCACTAAACTCTTGAATTATGTGAAACTATGTATAGGCTTGGTACATGTACTATTGGCTATTGCTCCACGGGCCAGGATGTTGTGGGCCACTTCTGCGTATCGCTGGTTCATGGAATATGGGCATTGTGATCCAACTACGCGGTCAGTACGCAGGGTGTAATATCCAGACCCTTTGTGGAGACTTTTCCAAATATTTGGTCTTTGCCTGAATATTATCCTTTGGACTAAACCTTGGTATCATTTCCTGATGCAGGATGAAAAATTGGTTCCTCCAAAATCTGATTTCGTACCTGCCGACACTCCCCTTTCAATTTTCAATTAACGACAAAAAGATATGGCCATCTCTACTAAGGAAAAACATCACGTCACCCCATTGCATCAATCCTTATTCAATAGTCTTACAGATAATCTTCGAGAATACCCATTTTCCAACAACCTTCCTACTTATGGGTTCGACCTATTATCCGATACATCGATTACCTTCTCGTCAAAACCACTCAATGTCCTATATAATATCTAGTACCATCCCTGGAGCTCTGATCTTGGATAGGGGATGACTTATTAAAAACGACATGGATTTTTGGTCCATTCTAAATCACAATCATGTGTCCTCTAAGGGAGATAAACATAAACAAGATAGAGTAATTAAGTTTCATAAGAGCATTTTGCATAATTCCATGGTCAATGAACAACATTTCTGGTCAACGGATCGATATCTTCAAGCCAGAGGTTTGGTTAAGTGGGATTGAGGGTGGCCCTTCTGGATTCTCTAGAGATTCGAGGAGTTCCAAGAAGAACTGCATACCGTGGGGTTTTATGGAGCTATCTGGGGGGTATTCCAGATTTACACTCATACGACTAATGCACTTTCCAAATATATCCTTCTTCGATGTATCCTCGATACTAATATGTTCCAATTAGTCCATGGGGATGTTGGATTCATCCTTTGGGATATCTCAATGATTTAATAAGTCCCCATCGTCAGAGCTTTTTATGATGAATTCATGCTTCCCACTTCTACCTGGGATAATGAGGAGAGGACTCCTCCATTGGTGAAGTAGCTCATTCATCAAGACCAGAAGTTCTCCAAATACATTTCTCTAAAAAATATCATTCCACATACCACGTGGATGGATTCCTTTACCACATATACTGAATCTGAGATACATGCACATAAACCAACATCCATTTCCTCAGTGGAACCGTAGAGGCAGAGGGCGCCTACTGGTCAATTATAAAAGAGGTCCAATTCAATAGTTGGGGATGGGAGATCATTATAAACATTGATTAGCTTCTTCGACTAGAGGCCCTCCGGGCTAAGTTCCTGAGTGGATGGTTGTTGCCTATTCATGATTTTGGTGGCATACGAGTTTCCACCTTTTCATGGTGGTGTAGATGGACACTGGAATATGCATCAACCTAGAAATTCCATTATTGGGCATGATTTTCCGATTACTCAGCCACATTACTGAAAGGAAGTGTCCAAATTGGGTGGTTGGCCCCTTCCAATTCCTCTAGGGTTGGATAGGGGTGCATGTGAAGAACAAATAGACTTTCATCAACCCCTTATAGATTCTGGGTTCCACACTCTGGACATATATGTAGTTGACCAGTAGGGTTATGGACAAGGTATGGGCTACAGAATATAAGTTAGAACATCAAACAGTCTAAAATAAGAACCATCTATCAAGTCAAATCACTTTCTACGACAAACAGAAAATTTCATCCCTACCCCTCCTCGACTAGTGTGATTATGAATGTCGGATCGATAGACTTTACGAAGATGGGATACCTCTTTTACCTGATACAGGGGATATTAGTGTATTTCATAGGTGGGTAACATAGCTGGGAAGGGTACGCACCCTGCATTTTCGGTCATCAGTTAAGTTGTGGTCAAATACAATGTTCCCCTTCCCTCATCGTTGTTCGCGAGAATCGACATCTGATGATAGCCAGGAAGTTGTGGCAGTTGTTCACTTGAGAGGCCGCCAGTTGCGGGGTCAACATTCCCTAGTTTCCAGACCCTATGAATTTCTTTTCCAAAAACTACGCCAACTACTAGGTGCAGTCATACCCATAATGCCAGTTGGGAATACTGGTGACCACTATTTAGAGCTCCAAAATGTCGAAGGTTAAGGGAAAGCGGAAGGAGGTTGATGCACCAACTCAAAAATGAAGTGTTATTTGGAATCTTGTTGTCCCTTCTCTCCTAGGGAATGTTTTTACACAATGGGGTGTCTCTTTTCATGCTATAGAAGCTGCTGTGAGGGGTCATCTAGTCATACCCACTGATGATGCCTTCTCGAGCATTTGGAGGGACTGTGATGAGATAAAAAATTAGCCATCCTTCTGTAGTCAATACCCCCATGATATATAGAAGTAACTCTAGGGTCGAGAAGTGTTTTTCTGTGGGATAGGAAATGTATTTGTGCCTACACATTTCTTTTACGGCGATGACCCAAAGTGGGTATCAGTATCTTAAAGAACTTAAGGTGTACATTCATGCTTGTTAGGGTTACTCTGTGTCATCCCACCAGGTCCGAGTCATGTTACATTCGATAACAAATGAGGAGGAGGATTGAAGCGATGGTTATTCAAGGGTGATGATCCTACCACTCATCTTACTATGAATGAGGCAAGGGAATTCCATTCCTTCACATAGAGTACCGAAAATGGCATGTTCCTAAGAGTTACAGGGTGGTGGTGGAACCTAGGAAGCAGCCACGACTAACTGAACCCTCACCATCTTTTGTTTCTTCTCCACCCCCTCAGGTCGATCCACCCATGATATCCATTCCTGTTAGAGATTCATTCCGAGAAGCATGGAGGGTTTGTGATGACCTGGGGGCTAGCGGCTCTGATGAAGAAGTATGGAAGCTGCTTTAAGAGGTGCCCTTAAAGTTTCCAGGCCTTGGAGAATTCTTTTATCCTTCTTATGTTTTTGTTGAATAATATCTTGGTGAGATAATTACATGGTTAAAATACATGGATAAAGATATGCACTCACCAATGAACCGACATTATGGGTCTAATCGAGTGTCTCCAATTATGATACACTAAGAGCCATCCAAAAATGAGGAAGAGGTCATATTATTTATGTATACCCCACCCTTTTACATCTTCATTGTGAGGATTATAACATCTTCTTGGTTGTCTCAGGATGCTGAGGAGTATATAGAAGTGATAAATTCCCTAGAGTACACCCCTAGGGTACTGATATAGGTGAACATGCCCCTTAGGCTATGGGGGTTGTTGGAGAAGGATCTTCTGGTGCGGCCAAGAATATAGAAGTTACCTTTGCAGACCTGAATAGGTTATTACCTCCTCCATATCTGCCTACTGTCTCGGGCGAGGACCCTTCTTCCCTCAAAATAAAAAAAATGTTAGCAGGAATCCTGACTATCGAAACCTATTAGACATGGAATCACGGGTAATCATTATTCTTGCTTCTCTGAATATCAAACCAGATGCCTTGACTAAGCCAGTTACTGACAGTTTGTGTACTTCGTTTCAGATCCGATTAGTAATCAGGCTTCAACTGTCAAATTGGTTGTGGCTCCCACCCCATTAATAAATGTGGAATTACCTATGACCATGTTTATACATGGTGAGTGGGAGGGGCCTATTTAGGAAGTAGGTGATATCAATGTCCCTAACCGGACACTAACAACCGATAATTTGATGAAGGAGGGGAAACTGGGTGTTGAGACTTCTGATGATTACATGGTATCCACATCTGCTGGGGAAGATGAACCACCATTGTTGATGATAGCCAAAGTGAGTGAAATGCATTCATCACCTCAAGACACTGAAAAAGAATCTGATCCAATGGGACCGGATAACCCGAATTCTATATATCATGCCCTAATGAGGGAAGATCTCACTAGAGTGGCTACTACCCTGGATCTAGAAAACAGATGCAGGCAATTTTCTTGTTTACTAGAGGAACAATTCCCATGAGATTAATTTCTATAAGAGATCATTTCGGGACCACATTGGAAGATACTAGTCTACAGCATGGCATCAGGTTTCGAGCACATTCAGGGGTCCTGGTGGCTCATTTACTGGTTGAGGACACAACATCATCTTCCTCAAGTGGTAGTGGTGGTGCAGATATTAAGGATACCATCACCTTAATGATTGGGGGTAAACTTCACAATCTTGTTACCACTAACATCCTTTTCGTCCCTTATCTAATTAGGGGTACTTATCTGCTTCATTTTGTTTCTGGGATCCATGGCCAAAACCGAAGGCATTGGTGATCATACCAATAACCCCAATCCCATTCATGAACTTAGCTAGTAATGAGGTTGTTGAGGCATCTGAACGTACAATCAAGAATGGATCATGTCCCTCTCTGGGGATATTGATAACTGAATATATTTCATCGTTTGGGATTGATTCTGTGCCTTATCAAGGAGACTCTTCCACCGTTTGACATCCTTGTCAAAGGGAATTGACAAAGACAGGGAAGTTGATTTCTCAAATTCCCCTTTATGATATTCCATCCACATTAGCGAGACTGCGCAGCCAGTTCATATCGTTGGGATTCAATGGCTTCGACTATCATGGCATCTATGACATAATTTAATAGGTGGTCATTGTCCGAGAGAAAGCCATCAAACATGAGTATTTCCCCTATGAAATCGAAGCTGAATCCTATCTCGAGGTGATGGATCTTGAACTGGAGCAGGTGGGTTGAAAGATGGAACAACTAACACAAGAGTAAGAGTGATTGAGGTGAGAGAGAGATTCTTTTGTATCAAAAATTGATGAGGTGTAGAAGATGCTGTAGGAGGATATGAGGGAAAGCTCCAAGGTGGTACATGAGGTCAAAGCATTGCGAGAAGGTTCAAAGGACAAGACTTCCACCTTGAAGAGTCTCTGTCGAGCTATCGTGGATTCTCACCAATTCTTGACACAATTTTTTGATTTTGCCAAAAGCATATTGTATTAGTCATGCCCTACCATAAGAGGCTATAGGTTGTGGAATACCTCCATACCATTTTTTTAATTGAACAAAATATTCTTCTCCTAAATAATTTTATGATATATTAAATTTTGATATGAATTAATTGAAGTAGTCATTGTATGAACAAAAAATCACAGATCTATAATTAATCGTAGTTTGGGAAAATAATATTGAAAATAAAATCACCAGCAATAATTTTTTCTTAGATTTAGGAATCTAGAAAGAATATTTTTATTGTTTTTAGGGTTTTATAGGAAAACCCTACAAATATCTCGCCTTTTCTATTGATACTCTAATTTTTCCTAGGCCCATTTACTATGGACCTATTGGGTATAACTCGTCTTTTTCTAGGGCCACACATTGGACCTAAGGGGATTTTTACCTCTTTAGTTTTTATTGTTCAATATTTTTAATGAGGCTGTAAGAGGTGAAGGCCTGATGATTAGATACTCGTATTTTTCCCAAGATTCTCTTTGGTGGTTTTCAACTTGGTGAGTTTCATACCAGTTTCTATGAGTGGTTAAAAGTCCTGCAAACATGAAAATTAGTACTGATGTTTTGGTAGAACAAATTGGACCAAATGTGGTGGGGTGGGGGCCTCGATGAGGTTTTTACTGATTGTGGATTCCTTAAAACCTTTCATACATATGTGGGAGAATTTTTTTCTCTCAAATTTGATGATCATTCATGGAATTCCCTAGGGCATAGTAGCCATATGGGCATAAATAGGTAGGAAAAGCATTACCTAAGGATGACTTTCCTTTGGTAGACAGGACATGGTCCTCATTATGTAGATCCATTGAGGGTATGGTATGCATAGTCTTACAATGGTGTCCTTAATTCAATGACTGTCTGTTTCTGATGGTCGGGTAACTTCATGGAATTTCGGATTATGAAGTCCACCAAGGTGGCTCAAAAAAGGTTATCGAATCCACCAGGGGTGTCTTAAAATGGACACGTTTTCAGAAAGAATTGGGGACGTCCGTATCAATCATGTATATAGATAGGAGTCCACTATTTCATATACATGGTTTTCGTGAAGGTGGGTTGGAGCTTGAAGTAGTTTACTGTCATGCAAATTGGGAAATTCGTTCCAAATGTAATGGATATCACTATTTCTCAGTTATTTAACCAGAAACGTCCCACCATACATAGTCATGATTTTGAAAAGTTATGTAAATTGTAGCTCAATGATTTTACAAATCCCATTATGAAGATGAGGGCTCAGAGGCCAGGATGCATATAGAAAGATGCATTGCCTAGGGAAGACACTCCATTAGAAGATGGGACATGGGAAACAATATGCTGAGTCGTTGGGAGAATGGTATGAATATTCGTGAAATGGTGTCCATTGGTAAATGGTTGCATTCTCTCGAGAGTCAGGTAACTCTAGGGAAGATGGGATTCAAGACCACTAGGGGTAGTTTATGGGAGTTTAGTTATTTAGGGTAATCGATTATGATTCATGAAGAGGGGGTTTCTGGACACGAGAGAGGAGTTTTAGGTTTAGATATCCAGGGAATGTGTGATATCATCCCTCTCACACAGTTGTGAGAAGATGATGTGTGTAGGTCTGACTCGTACACTAAGGAGGAGAGGGATGCCACATTTCCTGGCTGAACCCGTGAAGAGTTCTTTCAATACAATGTAGTTTAACATCATGCAACAAGGACAAAGGCAATTTTTTTCATTTTATTCTTTTTATGATATTTTTTAGTTTAATGTACTACAGTAAGGATGGTCTCTGTGTAATTTAATTTCATACGGTAATGATAAGGGGAATTATTTATATAAAATATTGTAACTGGGAAAATTTATGAATGTCGCGGTACTTGGACTTTGTTGTTCATTGTTGTGTGATGAGGATGCACTCTGTGCTATTTATCCTCATGTGGTAAGGATGGTACTATAATGGTTACTCTTGATTATAATTTAACTAGGTCTGAATGCCCTTATATGTCCAAGACATGGAAAGTATAAAAAATAGTTTAAAATTTAATTCTGGCGCCTCTTGGATTAGGAGATGTGGTGTAGGGGACCTGAGGATGGTAACTTTAAGGGGATAGGAAGAGTTTCGCTTGAGGAAGGTTTTCCTTTGGTATAAAAGACAGGGTGGATCAATATGATGTGTCGTTGAGGGTATGGTATGAATATCCATAAAAAGTGTCTACAGTTCGATGAATTTCCATGTCTGATGGCCTTGGAGGTTTATGAGGATCCATGATTATCTAGGACACATAGTTAGATGTACAGAAATTGTATGTCTCATCTTGTTGGATATGTTAGGTGATAGTTGTCTTTGAAGTTCAGGAAGTTCCCTAAGATGATTTACCCTGCACGTGGGGTACACATTTATTCTGTGCAGTTTAAAGTAATGCAGAAAGGACTCTCTACTCATATTTTAATGGTCCTAGATTTTGGACTAATGTTGGATGATGCTACCGTTAATGGTGGTATAATCAAATTATGATGCTCTGCCATGCTCTGATTTGAAAGAGGGATGATGGTGTAAACTGTAATCATGAGGTCTATAAAATTAGGATATGTGGTGTGGCGGATATGATTCCAGTATGAATATGGAGATAGGAAGAGTGTCTCCTAAGGAATATTTTCCTTTGGTAGAAGGGCCAGAGGCGATCAATATGCAGAGCCGCTGTGGGCATGGTATGCATAGTCATGAAAAGGTGTCTGCAGGTCTTTTCCCTTCCGATTCCTATGTCGGTGAATTATTATGAAGAACCGATATCTATCATGACATAGAGTCTGGTAGATGGGTAGTGATGTGTCCTAGAATACTAGAAACATCTATATTGAAATTTTCCATTGGTTTAATGGAGCATAGCTCTAACGTTATGTTGTGGATTCAGACCATAATTGGAACCACGTGTGGATCAGTAAGCTAAATATGTAGGGAAACCATGGAAACACATGAACGTGATGATGGAAAAAAGGTAAACGATTTCTATGGAGATTTTCATATCAGTAGATGTGATATGGGGACTTTATGGTTGGTTAGCGTATAGATCTATGAAGAGTGTCTCTTGGGGAACACATTACATTGGTAGATGGGCCAAGGGCGATCAATATCCACAGCCTCTAAGGGAATGGTATACATAATCATGCAAAGGTTTATGAATATCGAGGAAATTCTACTTTTGATGTCCATGAATGATTATGAAGATTGGAGATCATCCAGGTCAAGGAGTATGATTAATGGGAATGATGTATCCAAACATGAAAGGATTGTTCAAGCCAATGTTTACTGTGTATCTTGGTTAGATTATGACTTGTTCCATGCATTTTACTATCATGCTATAAAGACGGTCGTCGTGCAGTTTATCATCATTCACTAAGAATGGGGAAATTTTTTAAATCCATGCATTTTAATGTCATGCAGTAAGGATGGTGTCGAACTGACATGAAAAAGGATTCCATGCGGTTTAATGTTATGCATTAAAGACGAGCTCCGTGCAGTTTAGGGTCATGCGGCATGGATGAGTTTCCTACAGTTTAGAGCCATGTGGTAAAGATGAGTGGCATTTTTTCAGGGGTGTTTGGGAAAATATACATAAATTCTAGCACTGCTACTTATCCTGAAAGTTCATTAATCAATCCTCACGTAGTTCTCTATGAATCACTCATCCTTTGTTCATGCAAGGGATCCTTTCCATAATTCTTAATACCATGTGAGTAATACTCATTGGGAGAAACAAGGAATTATGGGGGTTCCTGCCACTTGGCGTGAACAATAGTGTTACAAAGCGATTGTTTTAAAGGATGGTGGCTGGACTAGGATATGGGATCAATGTGTCACTATGTATCTTTCGAGAGAAAGAATCCAGACACACGTAGTTCTCAATGCCCTTGTAATTAGAAGGGGCCTTCGGCATATATCTGACTCATACGTAAGAGGGGGTAATTGTTTTCATGGTGGCTAGGCTAGGATACAGAAATCATAGCGTCACTACGTATCATGCGATAGCAGGAATCAAGTCATGGGTAGTTCATTGAAAACACTCTGTGCTGGTCTATCCCATACATAGAAGAAAAGGTACATTTATTTTGTTTGATGTGGATAGAAAAAGATGATGAACCATTTTGTCTCTACGTATCCTGTGAGGTAGGAATCAAGCCGTATGTAGTTCTTTTAATGTGGCACAAGATATGAAATATTCTGGGACATCATTGTTTTCTCAGGTGAAGACGTTTTATCTTTATATATATTAAAGTCATACGACTAGGGAATCTTCCTCTTAGTTTAGGGTCATAGAATTTAGACCATTACGACATAATATATTGTCATGTTGCTGGGACGAATTATCGTTCAATATTAACATGTTACGGTAAGGAAGATGAGTATTTTTTATTTAACATCCCACAGCTTTGACAATTTACTATATAGTTTACTATGAAGCATTATGGACATATTTCTTTTAGTTTGGGGTCATAGAGCTGGGACTTGTAGTAATTTCATCCAAAAAGTGGTGTATGCTATGATTTTATAGTATAACCGACATGAATGAGAATGGGAGCCTCTGGTACGCACCTCAAGGGGGAAAATCCTGGACAATTTGAGGTCACAATACCATGATTATTGGATCTTAGTTTAGGGTCATAGATTTTGGACGAACACATTATATTTTATTTTCATGTCACATGGAGGAATTACATTGCATTTTAACATTGTGCGGTATGGACTCTCTACTATGCAGTTTATTGTCATGCATTAAGGACATCCAGGTTTCGGAAGTGTAACATCCTGCAGCTTAGAAGATAACTGATCATATGGTGACACAAATATCTCTTCATAAATATCGTGTTTGTAGGAGCGGTGGTGAGATGCCCATCTATGGAGATCAGGGAATATTATCCATTGGAGTAGACCTTGTGTATGAATTATGGTCCCTCCCACTTTGGTTCCAACTTTAGTTGCTACTTTCCAGGTATTATTAGGGTCCGGAGGACCAATATCAATTCTTCTTTGAGGAATGACTAAAGTAAAACATTTTTATTGAAGGTTCATGCCATAAGATTCAAATATACTTCCAGGTGGTGCAATGTGTGAATTCGCTTCTCATCCAGTTTCTTTGATTCATCAATTCACTATTATGCTTGCTCATAGTCAGACAGTTGATAACAAATGGAAATGCATAGTGATGAAAATTGGTGTTTCATAGGAATAACTGCTTTCATTCCATATATTAATGAGTAAGGAGTAACCTAGGTAGCGATGTGAGTTGTGGTTGGATAATCCCACATGGAATAGAAGAGTTTTTCTGTCCATGAATTCTTGTCTCTGTCCACTATTTTCTGTAGTATGTTAGATAGCTTCTTGTTGAACGTCTATATCTTTCATTTGGACACTTCATGGTAGTAGGATGAATGGTTGGTCTTGATACCATATTCCTAGTATAGTTTCTCCAATTCAGAAGACCACATGCTGGTACAATTTTCTGTCGGTATTTTATGATGGACAAAACATCTGGTAATGATATTTTATTTCAATAAATTGAAAATAATTCATGACCCTATATCCTTAAGGGGTACATCTTCTGCCGATTTTGAAGAAAATTCGGTCGTTGTGATAATATATTTGAATTGTTTGTCCATGGTGGGTGGATATGGTCCCATGATGTCCATTCCCAAGATGGCGAATGGCCAGGAGTAGTTATCTTGTTGAAGTAGCTCTGAGGGCTGAAGAATGAAGTTGACATGAATATGGAAGGAGTGAAATTTTGTTGTAATGTTCAGGCATTCCCATGATAGGTCATGGAAACATTATCCAAGCCTTCAATTTTTATGAGAAAGTATGGATCCTGATTGATGTGCTTCACACACTCTAGCACACACTTCATTAATGACGACAACGGTCTTTTCTCCATCTATTCACCTGAGAATGAATTCGTTAAGGCCTCAGTTATAGAGGACCATATGCTACTTTTACCACCATATAGGACAAAATTTACTACACATCTTCATATATTCTCTCTTTTTATCCATGTCTGATGGATGTTTTCCCCTCGGAAGGTAGTTTGTAAAGTGGGGTCATCCGACCAGTAGTAGGATCATATGGCTCTGGGACAAGGATGTCTTCATCGATTTTTTGTGTGTTATTTTGACCAAACGACAATACCATTCAATGGTGAGTAATGTTTATAACTATTTCATCCTAGTCTGGGTCACCTATGGATGTGTCTTCATTGGCTAATGCATCAGCCTGGGCATTCTGAGACCGAGGAACATAAGTCAATGTCTGTTCTATGAGGAACTCTGCCATTAACCCTCATATATGGTCAAATAGGAGGATCAACTCATCCTTCATAATAGAATAGTCACCATTGACTTTCTTGATGACCAGTTCTGAGCCACCTTTCACATTAAGGGGCTGCACATTCTCATGGAGTAGAAGCTCTAGATTGACAATGATGGCCTGGTATTCAACCTCATTGTTTGTGCATACTTCTAACTAGAGAAAGGAATATGGAAAAAATAACTAATCTTGGGATATGAGTTTGATTCCCAGGCCCCACCTTATTTAACATTTCGTATTCCATTTTATTACCTGTTGGGCTTCAGGTTGCACTGTCAATGTACATTTCCCACATTTGTGAATCCTTTTTTCCTAGAGAAGACATCTTCATCAGGGAGTTCGACGTCTAATGAGGCTGTCTCTATCAAGGGATGGTTTTTTAGAAAATCTACCAATGGTTGGAACTTTCTAATATTATGAGTCCCAAACCTGATGTCAAACTGTTTTAGGACGACTTCCAAAATGGATAGGCGTCCGGTCAGCATTGGATGGATGAGGATTTACTTCAACTAATTACTATGCGAGATCATATGTTCTTCATGATGCAGAAGATATTGGCGAAACTTCTGGAACACGAAGACCAGAGATAAAAAACTCTTCTAAGTATTTTAATACTTGTTCTCAACATCAATCAGGGTTCAACTGAGATAATAAATGTTGTTTTCATTTCTATCGTCATTCTTCTGCACGAGGAAGGCACCTAGTGACATCTCTAATGCTGTCACATACAAGAAAAGTTTTCATCTTTCATCTGGCGGCATGAGAACCAGTGGACTCAAGAGTAACTTCTTGAGGCTTTCTAATGCCTCTTGGAAATCATGTTTCCATTAGTATGTGTCTCCATTCTTCAACAACCTGGAAAATTGAAGACATTTGTTTGTGAGGATGGCTATAAAACACCTAATATATGCCAATTTTCCTTGGATTCCACTCTGATTAGTGAGGTTTCGGGATGGTGGAAACCAAATTATTGCCTATATCTTCTCAGATTTAACTTTGATGCCTCTATTGGGTACGGGAAAATGATAAATTTCGCTAAGGAAACCCCAAAAGAGCATTTCAGGGGGTTCATCTTCAGGCTGTGTTACAGAAGTTTTCTAAATATTGTTTTAATGTCTGATAGGTTATCTAAGAAATGCCATGATTTTTCCACCATGTCATCATCAAAACATTCGATGAAATTCCCCAGTAATGGTTTGAAAATTAGATGCATCGCATGTTGAAATGTGGCACTAGTGTTTTTTAGACCAAAGGACATGATCTTGTAGAAAAATACACCCTAGGGGGCCTGAAGGCAGTGGATTCTTCATCTTCTTAGGACACTATGTTTGATTATATCTATAATAAATATCCATGAAGGAGGGAGATTTATATCCAACAATCACATCGATTAATAGTTCGGTGATCGGGACCGCAAAATCATCTTACATACAATGTTGATTGAGATCTCTAAAATCGATGCAGACATGGATCTGTCTATTCTTCTATTTGATGGGAACTATGATGCCCATATAGATGGGATATTGGACCTCCTGAATAATGTCTTATTTTATGTGCTTGTAGACTTCAGCCTCTATCATATCCACATGTGTGGGTGCATCCTTCTGTCTGCTAGCCTATAGCCTCGAGGATCTTCTGGAAGGCATGGGTGGCGCGTATCTAGCTCAGGATCGATTCTTGATATTTCTGTGTAATTCCATGTGAAAATATCTTGATACTGCCTCATGAATGAGGTATATACCTCTCGTTCCTCATAATACATGTCTTCACTAATGAGAGTGAGTCTCGGGTTTTCTTCGGTACCCAATTTTAAATCCCTGAGTTCATCAATGGTGGTAGAGATACACTCATAGAATGATGGAGGGGAATCTATAAGGTCATCTTCTTCTTCTTCCCCAAAATCATATTCCTCTTCCAATTCTAATGGGGAGATACCTCTTGATGCAGTCCCTCTAGATCTTTGAGGCAAGATGTCACATGTGAACTCTGTGGAGGAAGCCACTTCCTCTAACTCAATTGGTTGGGATGAAACCTCTTGAGAGGGAGAAGCATGGTGGTGACAAGAATCTTGTCCATATCCCACATCAAAGAGTGTGGAATGTATATCTTGAGATTCCAAGGATGGGGTGTGAGCACCCTTCATGAAGAATTCTTCCTCAGATTGAGGGTCAGTAGTTGCTTCTGTGTTTTCAGACTCAGCTTTCATGAATGAGATCATCAGAACATCTGAATATGTGTCTGGACTTCGATCTCACATCTAAACATGGTTGATGGGTAGCATGTATTCTTCATCGTGTTTCTTGAGGGGGTCATCAGGAAAAATTTCCAGACCATTTGGGCTGGGGACTCAATCAATACCATCAATTGTATATGTCTTCCCCTTTTCATGTAAAATCTTCCACCAACGTAATGAGACTCTGAGAGCTCAAAATCATACTTATCAAGGTTCAATGACCCACCTTGTCCATTGACGCAATATTTGATACAAAGGTGGTAACAAGAATTAATGTCCACATGTTGATTCATCCATGACCTTCCAAATAAGATGTTGATTTTTGTGTTTCGCTGAACCACCCGAAACTCTGAATGGGCCACAAGATCACCATAATGGGTTCTAGGATTGATTTGTCGCACTGTCTTCAGTTATATCTTGTGGTAACCCAAGATAGTTTTAGTTGAGGGTGTCAGATTTTCATCATTATAGACAAACCTATGAACTGGTCGTCATGGGAGACGTTTGACTCAAGATCCATTGTCGATGAATAATTTATAGACTTCAACATCATTTATAATTCTAGAGACCTATAGAGTTTTTGCATGTCCTTGAATGGTGGCACAATTATCCTGATCTGTGAATGAAATTTGTACATTACATTCAGCAGTTCTTGTCTCTGTTTGATAAATCTCACCTGTAGAAACATTGGCTCGAAATTCTTGAGGGCTGAGTCAGGCTTCTATGGGTGCATCCCTAAGGTATGATGACAAACCCATGGAACCTTGTATTGATAGCTTGGCTGAAAAATGGCCATGTGTTTTAGGATATCATACTTATTCTCTAGAGGCCGAAACCTCTCAATTCATAGGATATATTTAACAAGGGCTTTAAGAGATGGAGTATTCAAAGAAGAGATATCGGTCGCAGGGGCAGGAGTTGGTGGTGGTCCCGTGTTCTGGGGACTTGACCTGGTTGGTTTACTTGTGGGTACTAGTTGGTTAGACACTTGTCACTATTCTGATGGGTGCTATAGAATAATGGGGCCTGAGTGGATACTAGTGGAGAAAAGGGAATATTATCGATCATGTTGGTTTCGTTGAAGGGATCTCTTACAAGTTTCCACAATATTTACGGTTTGAGCCATGGTATAACTATAGGGTTGGTTTCGGCCATGGCTATGTCTACCCCGATATCCCCTGCTTCTTTGATTCCTCCTTTCGGTCCCCTGATCGGGTATCGACAACTCAGTTTCATAACCATACTCATCGTCATAGAAAAGTTACATTAAGTGGACAATGTTGATGGAACCGAAGATTAGTTCCTCGTTTGATGATAGATTAGCCTGGTTGGCTACCTCTGATATTATTGTTTGGTGGGTTAGTTCTTGATGTGTCAAGTTTGAACACATGAAATATGAAAGTTACAAGGATATCTTTTACCCTGTCATGGACTTCTCCTCATGTACAAGTTACTTCCCTCTCTAATTATGCCTGGATGACCATCTTTTAGAGGGTTGTGAGATCGAGGAAGAAGGCTATGTTGCATTGGGAGTAGTTGGAGGCATAACTCGTTGACACAATTGAGCATAGAGTATTGTACGGGTTTGGTTGACCGTCTTCCGAGTTATCCAACCATAAAATTTATTATCCCCTTTAATAACAACTCTATTCCCCTCCTCCCCCTCATATTGGTTGATGGTAGAATTTCATTCTACGTGTGCTGGGTGCAGTCCTATCTTGACCTGCCATGAGTTGACCATCCTTTTTTGGGGGGTCATTAAAGAGGAAGCATTCCTAAATATTGTGTCCCTACATCTGATTGTAGTTAAAATATTCTGATGAGTTTTCGAGACCCACATTTCATGATTTCTTTTCTATTGTATGTGGAGAAAGATTCAATTCCTAGTGGCTATGAAATAACCGCGGACATGGTCCTATCAGAATAAGTTTACTCTATTCCTTTGTTCCTCAAATTGGGTTTTCCAAGGTCCTCTTTGATCATCAAGCTGGGGAAGAGGTGATCGTTGATATGCAAGAGGTACATGGTGATTTTACGGAGGCCTAGGTAGTGGATTAGGTGTGGGGGATTGATTTATAATGATGGAGGATGCTTCCTCTCTAACTTATATCTTTGCAGGAGCCTATGAGGTTATTCAGGACTTGAGGATAGTCCGCTGCAAGGAGTCTTCGATTCTATGGGAAATAGTAGAGAAATAGCGAAATCTGGTGGTGCATTTCACTGGTATGAGTGGTGTTCGCAACTCATCTATAAGGTTTTCAGTGCATATAGCAAGCATCTCTTCCTGGGGTAGTGGCCTATTTCAAGAGTATGTTAGACACTTCCATCTAGTGATGAAGTCTGAGACCCTATCTTTCTCCATCAGTTTGCAATTCATGAGGTTTCTAACCATTGTATTATGTAATGTTAAGAAGAAGTGGAATATAATTTCAAATTATTATCCTTATATCCTTTTATTAACTGAGAAAGACAAATTCTATACCAGTTGAAGGCCGGACCTTCTATGGTTCACACGAAGAAGTTTATTTTCACTACTTCTTAATGTTCCATAGATCGCATCATAGGGTCTCAATAAGATGTGTATTGCATTAAATTTTGTTCTATGTCACTTGATCCATTGAATATAGGGAATATTTCTCTCCCAAAATTCAGTGGAGGTGGCGGGTTGCTCCCCCAGTATGGGTAAGGCTTTTTTATCTGGCTGTATCGAAGCTTTCATGTCTTCCTTTGGTTATAATCGAGCTGTCAGTGCTTCGATGGTGTTAAAGAGACCCTATTTTACATTATTTTGTACATGATCCTATATCGTTATATCCTAGGGTATTTCTTGAGGTTCTGGATCAGCTGGTATATACGGCGCAGAAGCCATCATGGATACCTTCAGATAATTTACATGTACTCCCTCTGGTTGCTTCCTTAGTGGAGGGAATTATTAGTATTCTTCTGAATCCAAGTTTATTTAGTTGGATGTGCCAGGTGCCACACTAGGCGGGGACCCTGTCCTCATTTCATTTGATGGGGAAAACCATTTTTTTAGGTTCAATTGACGGATGTGTATACTGTTACTCATCTGGGGGAACGTATTTGACATGGCAGTTCATCTGGTGTAGCTCGGAGTTAATTCTCCTTTATTCTTAATTTCCACCTCCTGTAGAGAAAACCTCTCATAGAGCGTGATAGGCTCATCTATATTGGGAAAATGAGTTGGGATGAGGAAATATTTTCCTTTTTTATCATCTCTATGAGAGACTTGCGGGGGAAGTGGAGAAGGATTTTCTAGAGCAGCCAAGTTTAGTGTGGCACTTTGGTTCGGGGTGTGCAAGCCTACTGGATTATTGTGAATCATAACCTAGATAGAAATATATTCTCCCGATCCCTTTATATTTGCATAGTCATCAGTGTCATATGTGGGATAACATCCACGATGACTACAGATGAGTAATATGAGGTAGAGGAGGTTCCATCTTCCACGTAAGAAGATGCCCTTCTGTGGCTAATACTGGTTTTCCCCCTTTTTTCCCAGGATTATCTTCAGGATGCTTGACTAAGGGTAACATGGAATGATCCTTAGGTAGACCTCATGGAACACCTCCCTCTAGAAGGGGAAGATGTTTCAATGTATGTGATAGGATATGAAACTCATATTCTGACTATCCTCCCCAAATGAGAGAATATTGATTCTCATAGGAGATGTTATTATTGAGGTAAAAATTCCCCCAACCCTGGTGATTGGTGTTGTCTTTGCACCTTGGGCATTGCACCTCTTCCCATTTTTTGGACTTTTAGAGGATTTTTTAACAGAATGCACCCAACCCTATATGATGGGGTTGGTCCCGTATTACGGGAGTAGCACCCACTATCACTTCCTGCCTAATCCTGTGTGCTCTTATTTGAGGGTGAGCCAGACATGGTCTCAATTTCACCTGTTAATTACTTAATTTTGTTAAGGAATGCAATGATCATTGAATGTCTTTTCCTAGGGAATAAGCCTACCGAATATTTTCTATAGCCTGATATAGGAGTTCGTGAAAGGATTTCATTCTTTGTTCTTAATGCTTTTGAGAATTACTCAAAGCATGATTATGTCTGGTGTGTTGCCTCTCTTAAATAAGGAATTCATTTGATTGTTGTCTTGAAGTGATGGAATTGGAATACCTAACGACGAAAGAGATCTAATGGATTGATGTGGAGTGAAATGCAGAGATCCATGTTATCTCCAACCTCAGATATGAACTCCCATCAGAGCATCATCAATAAGGTGATGTAATTTGTATGGTGCACAGAGGAAGTTTAACTCAGGGTCTCTTTTGTGCCTCTCTGATCATTGTCTTCATGCCAAAAGAAGGGATTCCAGTTCATTGTGATGTAGGAGCTCTCCAATTGTCATGACATGATCTAGATACCAATCATATGATAGGATGATTAATTTCAACTAGTGGAGTGTTGTCCAGATATTCGAGCATATTTAATGTATGCTTTCTTCAGACAACATTCTATGTATGTCAAATAGAGAGGTGGTCTTGGGACAAAACATTACTGTTTTATCATCCCGGGATAATCGTTTCCTTAGGCGCAACATATCATCATTTCCCATTTTGAGTGATTCCTATACTTTATTTGCCGAGCTAAGATGCTCTTTGATAGTATGATCGGAGGTAGCATGGCTGTGAGGGATATAATCATTATGTGGCTGGCTCTGGGGTGGCTCAGAGGATGAACATGGTCACAGAACGTCTCCTAATTGAAGAAGGTTTTCATTGATAATAGAATGGTAATCAGACATGATTGATTCACTCCTTCTGAAGGCCTTATCGTATGAGGGATTTTCTGTACTTGATTCCACAGGGTAGGACCTTCCAGTCGATCTGATATTTCACTACAGGGTGGAATTCCATAGTTGGTGCTGTAGTGTCTAGGACTACCATCACAACTTCAAGTATAACTACTAAAAATAATTCCATAGTGCATACCCTGGGGAGGACCTTCAGAGTGGACTACAGCTAGAGGAGGACCTTCATGCTGTTCAAGGCTATTGAGGGGAGGGCCTTCACAATGGCTGTCAGGGTGGAGAGGACCACCACCATTGATGTTATTGGTGGAAAACATGTGGGGTACCCCCTGGGGAGGGCCATTAGACTATACGACAATTAGGAAAGATCCTCCTCGTTTCTTGACTTCATTGAGGGGTGGACCTCCATTATCCATTCTATAATGGCGAGGACTACCATTACTACTCAAAACCTAACTTCATAGAGGTGTTTTGCATTGAATACCCTAGAGAGGACCTTCAGGGTGAATTTCAGCAAGGGTAGGACCTTCTAGATACACAATGTCGTTACACGGGGGGGGGGGGGGGGGTCCGTCGCAACAACTGCCATCTTGGTGAGGATGAACATCAGGGTTTTACATTCAATGTGCACCTTGGGGAGGAGCTTCGGGATACACTACTATAAAGGGGAGTACAATATTGTTTCCATTGGCCATTGCGTGGAGGACCTTCACAATGACAACCATGATGGAGAGGAATACCATCAAAGCTACAGTGATTACGAGGACTACCATCACAGCTGTCGTGATGGCTAGTACAACCATCATTGTTTTCTCAGGGAGAATATCTGTAGGGCATTTCTTGTGGAGGGCCTTAAGAATGTACCAGAAAGAGGGGAGGACCATCTTATTGTTTGACGTCTCTGGAAGGAGGACCTCCGGTATTACAGTGTAGAGTACTACCACCATAATATGATGCATGGATGTGTGAAATATCATTGCAACATAACCTTTGTGGAGGATCATCAGGGTAGTCCACATCAAGGATATGACCTTCTTGTTTTGATGAGACGTCACTACAGGGAATACATCCTAGTTTTGACTATGCTGGAATAGACTACCATAATAATTTGTGGCAGCATTGAGAAACCCAAAATCTAGCATAGCATAGCCATGGAGCCACTCATTATTTTCTGGCTGCCTTCGTCTCATTCGGGGATCTCTCTTGCATGCAGCGGGGACCGTCTGCTGTTGATAATTTCCTTCACCTTTGGGTACCTTTCTAATTGGGTATTGTGATGCTTCAGATATCTACGGATGAACATCATGAGTTCAGTTGGGGTATATGACTGCCCGGGAGCATCGACCATGATGGATGGGTGTCCCCTAGTTGGAATGAGATAGTGTGCTTGATCCGGTTTCCCTTGTATTACGGGATATAGCCGCAAACCCTCCTGGGAGGAATTAGGGATGCAGAGGTACTCCATGGTGGTTATCTTGTCTCATAGAAGAGTCACCTAAATTCAGGAGATGGGGACATGGGCCCGATTCCTTATTGTTGTTTCCAATGCAATTAAATTCTGTAATGATTTGAAGATATGATCTTTGATCGATACCAACTCATCTATCATTTCTAGGATATGCAGAGAGAAATCCTTGGTTGGAATGGGTATGAAGGCCCATTCCTCTATTGGAGTAGGAATGTTCTGCTCGAGTCCTCCAGTAGTCAGTGGATACTGATGATTCTCTTATGTTGGGGTTGGTGAACGAGTCTGCCCCTGTACTGGGATATGTCAAATTACTTATCTATTTCCTACCACATCGGGATGAAAGACTTTACTACCATACATAGGGAGTCATCCCTTCATATTTTGGTGTCCCACAATATCGAGTTGGTGTCCACTGTTGGCAGGGATACTTTCCCGCCTTTTCATCGCTACCATATCAGGATGGCGGGCATCATGAGAATTTGCAAGGAGCTAGTCATGCAGGCGCTAGATTTCTACCTTGTCAGGATAGTAAGCTTCATGATCCTGTGTAGGGAGAGGTTCCTTCCAGGTAGGTGACATCGTGTATAGGCGACAAGCCTGACGAAGCTCAGTGGGAATGTGATCCTACATGTATGTTCCTTTCATGTATGGATGGAGGGCCATGGAAGATTAGACTGGTGTATGGTCATGCCTGTGATATTTTTCAATTTCTAGGTAGCAGAGTTCTTCCTCAGGAGAGAGCGTGATGACTTTTTCCTGGTTGTATGTTCACCACCCTAGGCAGGTAGTTTGAGGGGTTAGAGCTCAGGGAGCGTGGGTGTGGATCCTTAGGGTTGTATCATCTTCAGGGTTCGGATATGAGGTTGCGGCATAGTTGTGGAGATGTATTCTCGCTGGGGACTTGGAGTGGAACTCCCTTCCCGTGGGGATAAAGTCATCAGTATCGACCTCATCCACCTCCCTATGATATGGGAGGTATAAATTGTATCGTTCTGGGGAAAGGCTCCAAAAATGTTTCACGATGCCTATGAGGGCTGCCTGGATCTTATACCTCCATTGCTGTAGGGTAGGAAAAGTATGGGAATTAGTCAACTGCAGGGTGTACATAACCTCCTCCATTGTTAGGAGAGTACCATTAAATTTGTACTCTCAGATCAGTTCATTCGAGACTGAGCATTGAAAATGCTGGGTGCCAGAAACTGTCCTCTACTGATCGAGAGGCCTAGTCTTCTTGTGGATTATCATGTGTGTCGGTGAATACTTTGGCTGAATCACTATATTGAAGGAATTTCTACTGCGTACCTATAAAACATTTGGTAAATACCATCTGCAAAACCCTGAAATGGAGCATCTCAAAATCCCATGCGCAATTAATGACCATGCATGTCCCTCATTTTTAGCATGATAGGGGGCGTGAATTGGGCCTTTTTCCCCACCTCTATTTAAGGATCAAGATAGGGTCCATTTTTTATGTTAAGAATGAAAAAATGACATGTCAGATATTAATCATCAACTTGTTGTTATAGAGAGTTTCATATTAGGGTAAATCCATCATATTGGTTAATGATTCCTGTCAGGTTCCCCATTTTTCATTCATTATGTGGGGACGTAATCAGTTCATATGTTTGATTAAAGTGATTCAGTTTTGTTTAATCATTTCCATCGGGTTCCTTATCTTTGTGGATTCTCCTGGTCTCCAATGGGGTTTTTGTGGAGCAAGAAATACCCAACAGTTCTTGTATCTGATTATCCATGGACTTGATTTCCAAAGGTAGGTACTCCTTGGGTGATATGGCCAACGACACTTAAGAACTCATATTGGTTGAGAGGATGGGAATTCGGGCTCATCACACCCTTTTGGGGGGAATTATTACATATTACGGGACTCCATTGTAGATTTAAAGTGTTCTCATATTTTTATGAATCTTTTGATTATCCCTTGAGAATGGTATCCACAGATTACTCATGGGTTGAAAGTCATTGGTATATGTAAGGATTTATAACCCTCTACATCCGAGGTTTACCATACCTTTTTGTATTAGAGATTCTGGGGAAGTTTGTGTTTGTTCAGATAGCACTGATCTCAAGCCTTATAATTGGGCACTCTGGAGTTTATTGTCATCTGGGGGGATAGATAGTGACTTTAGTGTCTGGATTGAACCTGTAATATGGGTTTCCTCTATATCCTTGTTAGATTAATCAAAATCCACGTATTTGAGTTCCACTTAATGGGGCACATCACCTTTTAAGGTAGTGTGAAAAGGACCCAATAGTATAGTTTAACTTCATATGGAAAGGGCGTTTAGGAGACATGTTCTTAGTCAAGGTTGGTATGGGACTTTTTCCGAAGAGGCCTGGAGGACCCGAGGGGAATGATTTCATGGGACCTGGTATGGTCCTTCTACGAGAATGAGGACACGACCTGATTTTTATAGATGAGTATGAGAATTGGATGTTGGGATTTCACATCAGGGAGGTTTCCAATGTTTCATTGTTTGTTGGGAATCAACTTTTATATAGTTCTGGAAGGTCATGTCTTTCGCCTGATAGTTTACTGTCAAGGGCATTATTGGCATCCCATGTTGGGGTATGGTTGGCCTTACATGTGGATGGTGGATTTTTTTGGGATTGAACCTCAGGGAGGTGTCCTACATACCCTTCTTAGGAGAGTGGGATCAAAACCCACATATTTATTTCTTCCAATGTTGTTGTGTAGATGTCATGACCATCACAAATCTCCAAGACTACTTGAGTCATGGTCGTTGTGAGAAACAATATAATGTGAATGATTTCCCAAGAAACCCACTTTTCTTAACTAAGGGGAGAAGAGGAAGATGATGGTGGAGGTAGAGGACTGAGACCACGATACATTCATCCACCTAGTGTCGAGGGTGGAATGAATGTAGAAGTTACGTCTGCAGAGGTCATGGTACGACGACGGAGGGCACAAAGCAATGAACCTTCCCAGATGGAAGGGGAAAGGCTATTGTCATCTGGAGAGGATGGTGTGTGGCTTACTCTAGGAGGTAATCCCTATTAATCTCTTAAAATGACTAGATAAGTGCTCCCCGCTGGCTATCATTGAATAAAAAAGTGAGTGGGATCCCTCAATCCCAATGAGTGGAGAGACATAACTGGGATCTCGGGCTCGGACTGTTGACTACTATGGGAATGTGAACCAAGGAATGATCTGGATTTCCGTTCTAGGTATGTGTTAACCCCTATGTATCTGCCTACTGTGGTTATATGAATTCAAGAGATAACACTAATGGGAATGAAGTTTTCATCATTCCGTTCTTGTAGCTCTAGGAGAGGCCTTGTCTTGATAACGATGGATATGCTACTGATGTAATTCTATAGGATTCGACGGAATTGGAAGGGAATTATCTGACTTTGGGAATGGAAACCTTGAAGGCCTTGGAGGACCACAAATCCATCTGATAAGTGGAGTCCTTTGAAAAGGTAATTACTACATGGATGTAGAGGTTGTTCACGTACAAATGTGGTACATGGACAAAGGGGATTCCCGTGTTCTAGAGTGGTACGCAACTTCAGGATTGGTCTTCATACCAAATTGGTACGCGTCACTGGAGACCGCTCGAGCAGCGACGTCCGAGGGCGGCTCCAGTCCGAGCTTCGCCCCTGTAGGGGGGTCCTACGTGGTCTACTGGATCGAAGAATATGCATAGGATTCCTGGTTTGAGGGGAGTGCATCTGTGTAGGGGCCATGGTTCGCGGTTCACCAATTTTTAGGTTCTCAGTTTACAAATTAATTTATGTCTTCTTAATTACTTTACAATTTATCCCTATTTTATACAAGTTACTGGTTCGCGAATCGGAACTTCATGGAACACAAAATCATAAGCCCCTGAAAGCCTCTTCCTTCTCAAAAAGTCGGATGCCTTCCCTCAAAAAGCTGATCGCCAAGAATCTTCTCCTAAAATTCCCATCCCTTTTTCACCCCCTTGACGTTATTTTATAGAGGGAGGGGGGAAAGGATGTATCTTTGGTCATACAGTAGATTTTGAGGAGGCTCATGTCAGAAAAAATTGCCTACAGATGACATATTCAACCCGAGGTTAGCAGGGTATATTGAATACACCTCACCTGCGAACGAACATGGTCACGAGGATGTTTTGTGGTTTGGAAGGGCCCCGCCTCCATTTTGTAAACAATGAAGTGTGCAACAGGGGGGTCCGCCTTCCTCGCAGTTGATGTGGTTCATAGCTATGGTATAAGGCCCCAACCTTAAACCTTACTTAATTTTGAGTTATTACAAGATTACACATTGAGGATCTTTTCAGGTTTAGAGTTTTAGAGAATTAGATCATAAAACTTGCATTACATTCCAAATTTAAACAAAGTGGTTACATAAAAGATAGTATTCATTTTTCCCATCAACGGAAACATATTTAAAATAAAACATGTTTTCTTTCTTGACACTTCCTTGACACTATCATCATATCATGTACCATTCCATTGACCTGTTTAAAACATTTCAAAAACTTGGGTTGAGCAAAAAAAGCTCAGTAAGGGTTATAAAAAGTATGGAAAGGAAACATGAGTACATATATACATAAGAATGAAATCATACTTTACCCAAAAAACATAAACACTTTAACATACCTCATAAAATCATGAATAAATCATAGAAATCATAAGACATAAAGGTAACTTGAGGCATTCATAACATTCTTACGTAGGGAGTAACCGTCTTGGTTAGGTTTGGAATACCCATCACAGTATATTCCCGAAATCTCTTCAGAGAAACCTTAACGTTTACCTCCTTCACGTTACCCAATGCATTGGAGAGCTATATCGGGCTCACCCACCCTTAGATTATCACGAAACCACCCATCTTCATAATAATCCCCATGAACCATAACATAATCGTATCACATAAAACATGCATAAAGGAAACATAACAGTTCCACTTTTCAATCACAAGATATCAATACAAAATATTGATATAAAAAAATTATGAAAACCATTTTCAATACCAAAATAAATGAAAAGTAAAACATGGTATTTATTTTTCATTTAAAAAATATATGTCTTGTAGAGGAAGCCGAAACTCAAATAATTGTCACGGCGGCGGAGAAGTCGTTGTTGCCGCATACGTAAGACAAATAAAAACATTCCCTCTTGTTGTTTAGTAAAAAATTCGTATAAAAAAGATTCCTTTTGAATAAATGTAAAAGTCAAAGTGGTTTATACATCTTATAAAAGAATGTCGTGTATAAAACAAAATATGCCTCAATGAATGGAGATTGAGACGAAGTCCCTTACCACTTTGAAGCTTTTAATGGAATGACATTTAATAAAAACTTTATAATATCATGAGAATAAATGAATTCATGATATAATATTCCAAAGGATAGTATATACAGCATATCAAAGTGAATTGGTGCATAACAACAATGAAGTCTCAATGGAAATGTAAATTGAGATGAAATCCATTATAAAGATGGTATTCTTAAATTAAGGATAAATCAATCTCATAATTATTTGTGACAAATATAAATACACCCAATATAAGTGGATATTAAGTGTAAAATAATAAAATGTAATTCACACATATTCAAAGGATGACATATTCAATAACTACATGTTGAACCCAAAGAAATCGAAATTGGGTTAAGAAGTTCCCTTGACAGCCTAACGACGTCACATCAAATTTTAGAAAAAGAGTTGATGAGATAGATAAAGGGTATCTCATCACATGGACATAAAATTTACTTCAATAAGGATATATAAGAACATATCACCACATAATAAGATGAAATTAAAAGACATGACAAAATAAGTATTTTAAAAAGAGGAGGGTGAAAGGTTCCCTTACCGATTTGGGTAACTTTCAAAACGTACACCCCATGAAAGAAAGACTATACAACATTGATGTAAATACTCATAAACGAAAGAATGTTTCACAAAGAGTAGAATAATGGACAGTACATACACCACTCAAAAGGAAATTTTGGAAAATGTTGCATGAATCTCACGAAAATACAATGTGGGATAAAAAGCACCTTACGAAATTTCAACAGCCCAACGACGCCAATTAAAACTTCTAAAATGGATTGATGAGAGAAAATAGGGTCTCTCATCATATGAACATAAAAACTATAGTAAGAGTAATATTAAAGAACATCCCAATCATATGAAATATGAGCTTAAAAGGAATGACATAAAAGAGTGTACTTAAAAAGAAAGAGAGAGGTAGGATCTCTTACAAAAATTCAACAGCCTAACGGCGTCACTTAAAAATTCTAAAAATGAATTGATGAGAGTAAGAGGGGGTATCTCATCATTTGGAAATACTAATTATAGTATGGTTGATATAAAATAACATCCTCCAACATAATAACATGGAGAATAAATGAAATGACATAAAAGAGGGTACTTGAAAAGAAAGAGAGAGGTAGGATCCCTTACCTCAAGTCCGACTTGTCTTGTTCGTTTCATTATATTCCTGAATAATAAACTTTGGTCAATTTATAATTTCTTAAGGAACTCCTTTAAATATTATTATTCAGTTCATATCACATATTATAATGTTATAATAAATGTTTAATAATGCTAGTTCATATCAGATGTTTTTGCCGATGTTTGGTACATGAGTAAAACAAATGAACTTGTTTGAAAATGATTTCCCATGTAGTTATAAGTAAATCATTTACAGAATAGTATTAATGATTAAAATATCATATATATCCTGTAAATATTCATTTTATAGTATTCCATAACATTTGGAGATAAAAAATGAAAAACACCGTTCCTGGAGACGGTAAGCCGTACGTACGCATGAACGCCACTTTCATTTTTTTGTCATATTAATGGAATTAAAAATAAATGAGATATATATATATATATATTATAATTCAATTATAATATATATGTTATATAAGTCACATATGTTCATTAATTTAATTCTTTATACATTCTATGTATTGCATTAACGAGTCACATCACTTGAGTGGGCGGTAGTCCACACTTCCTCATATGAAATTATCGCATTTTCACAACACGAAAAGAATAATGGTATGTTTTAAATATAAAATACCTAATCATTGAGTAAACATAAATACCATATACATCATATATAAAATATAGTGACATCATAATGGCCACCTTTAAAGGTGTTAAAAGAATATTGAACAATCATCATTTCGTGAAGCAGAAAATCCCCAACCACAGAAATGATATGTTCTTTAACCATTAGATGAAGGTGTGTGTACGTTTAGCTCGAATAATTCATATAACAACATCCTAGTATATTGAATATACTGTTTTTTTTACAAAATAAAATAATAAAAAGAGTTTTGGGGGTTGGAGAAGCAAAATAAAACATAAGAACACAAGAGAAAACACTACCTTTAAAACGGGTAACTATCTTTGATTTAAGATCAAAGGCTTCCTTGGAAAGGATTATGCCCAAAGTGAGGCTTCAATGATGAAGAGAGGGATGTGGAGAGATGAAATGGTTAGGGGTTGGCCGAGCCAAATTCTTGAGAGGTGTGTGTATGGTGGTAGAGGTGGGGGCCTTTTATAAGAGGAGAAGAGGGGCACTCTTGGAAAGTTATAAAATATTACTTTATTATAAAATGATTTTTGGATTTTAAAGGTCCCAAAATTATTTATTTCGAGGATAAGGTGATAATAGTTCTAAATACACACATACAATAGGTTTTTGAAAATTTTAGGTCTTAGATTTTACATTATATTTTCATTTTATTTAAATCGTTCATTTATGAGGTAATCACTGCATCATCACGGTGTCATAAATAAATTAATTTATATAATGTCTAAAAATTATAAAAAACTATCATGATATAGGAAATATATTTATATTTCTAATGAATATTTATAGTCAAAACTATGACTTATATAACCCCATGTAAAAAATATTTTAGTAAAACAACACATGTTTGTGACATTTTAATTTTAACTTTAAATAAAAAGGTATTAATGTCATTTTCCAACCAAAGTGGCTCCATGGGTTCCCCAATTTGACCCATGGATTTTCATGGTCGGCCATGACACATCCAATAAGGGTAGGACATGTTTCAAGTTCATTTAATATTATTAAAATAGTATTTTTACCTTAAATTACACTAATTACCTCTAATCGCGATTAAAAACATAAAAGTTACTATTCACCAAAAAAATTATTTTAATCCCATTGAACCACATTTTACTTCCTAATGAAAATAATTTATGTCGGATTTTTGAAATTCAAAACACAGAAGTGGTAAAATTTCATTTAAACAAAAAATCAGTTTTTTAAGTACCACTTAGTGGTTTCATTATTCATCAAAAATTTATGTTTTTCAGAAAAAAACCAAATCTTCACCCTAAGATATATATGATATTCCAAATTCAAAAATGATGTATATTTTACAAAATTAAAATCATATAAGTTACATTAAATAATTTTATAATTAATTCCCGTTTTCATGACAAATAGCATGTTTTTATGAAATAATATATATCAAAAGATTGACACTAGTTTAAGTCCAATTTCAATGTGAAATTAATTCCAACGACCACTATTGGATTAAATGGTAAAAATATATTCTAATTTCAATTTAAAACCAATTAAAAAGATAATATAATCATATAAATAAATTATATTAAAAATAGGTTTTGAATTAAAATACAACATTTTTCATTATTCATTAAAAAATGAACTTTATCAGAAAAATACGAAAAATTTACACAAAGTAAATTTTGATTCCCCGATTCTAATGAAGAATTTTATTTTGTCAAATATAACACATAAAATTTTCAAAAAGTGTATTTAAAAGAGGTTCGCCATCAAAAGGAGGTTAATCGACCTTTTAAAGGATATTAGAATGTTTACGCTTAAAATTGGATTCATTCGCATTTTTAATCCTCTAACATTTATTGTAAAGAGTAAAAAAATTTGAAAAACATATATAGTCATTTTGTAGTTAGTTATGTTCATTCCTGCCATTACAACGTCTAGGCGTTAAATACCATTTAAAATAATATTATTTTATTATTAGAGTGCAACGTAAGATTTCCAAGAAACTCGATGTAGCGTATTGGGTACGCCATCGAGCATAGAATCCCTATTAAGGTAATATTAATATCTTATTCACAAATATGGAAAAATGTGAAAATGTAATATTCTTTATTTACCTGGGGTGTTACATCCTTCCTCCCTTTTTGGGAATTGCGTCCTCGCAATTTTAAAATTGGGCTTGGAAACTTCATTGAAAATCACACATCGGAACAAGAGTCCGTAAAACAATCACTTTAAAATAAAGAAAGAGAAGTACAAAGGTCACCCGAGTTAACCCATACTAGGATTCCATGTAGGAAAACATGGATATGGAGGGAAAAACAAAGGGTCATGTTCTGAGGGAGAGTGATAGAAAACATGTTTAGGAGAAATTTATCCACAAGAAAATCACATACTTTTGGTGGGTTAAACGGTATTCGATTCCCCCGTAGGAAAAGTTAATAGACAACATTTTTGTTTTATGTTACTTTTCATTGAGGAATTTATTTTTTATATTAAGGAAACATACTTACTTGTCATGTTGACTTTCAAATTTTACTAGATTTCTTACACAAACTAGTACTTTCCCAAAATGATGAGTATTTAGGAAGACTTGTTTACATTAAGAGAGCTATAATCAACTACTAGAGAATAACCTAATCCATAAAAGAGAACTATATAATTCCCATGTATTTATACCTTAACCAAAAATAAAACCTAAAAGGTCAGTATGAGATCAGATAATACCCAAAAAGGATAATCCTTTATAAAAAAAATCTATTCTTAATCTCCAAAATTTTTCAAACAATACCCAAAGTTCAACAAAGACCATTTAATAAAAACTTTGTCCATAAAATTCATCAAAGTAAACCAAACTAAGATTGAATCCCAAATATGTGAAGGATTTAATCACATAGTCTTCCAAGGTACAAATTAACACTTATCTCTAAATAATATCAGTTGCTCTTAAAGTCTCATATTGAAAAGTATTTAACCTAATCAAATATCCTCCATGATAGGTTAATAATTTCCATACATAACCCAAAATCAAATTACTCTTAAATCATAAAATCTTCTAACTAAAAAGAATAAGTCATACTAACCAGGGACTTCACATAGTCTAGTGGTAGGCGATAAATACCAGTCGCACTTTGGTTGTGGGTTTGATTCCCACAGCATTGTTTGACGCGACGGGTTGTCACACGGTCTACGTATTGTCCTTTTTATAAAACTCCAAAAATAACCCTAACATGTTTTAACCTTAATAGTTTCCTTATACCTCTCATTTTCATCCAAATTCATTACGATCTCAACATCTTAATTCTTGAAGTCTTATTTCACCACCATAAGATAAAATAAAACGATTACCAAAATGAATAACATCATACCTTGATCATGGAGTCCACTCGGTTTCATCGTCATCTTACTCACATAGGTAGAAGTCCCATGAATTAAAACAATGATTTAGAGATCCTTCAAAATCATTTGCTTCCTCCATCCAAATACACCTTTTACAACATGGGTCATATGGGTGTTCACAGAAAAACAGTTTTGGAAAATAATCATGTATGACATATAATTCCAAAACAATTGATAAAACATGATTTCTATAAAATAGTCGGACAGAATTTGAGTTGAAACTTTCTATTATTGGTCCTTTTAAAATACCATATGTATGTGCTGAGAGACTATATTTTAAAAGAAAATATAAATAGGTTGCGCAAGGGTATCCTTCCTCAGCACCATTTTTAAAATCATAATATGCTTCAAATTCTTGTTATAAGGTAAAATATTTCAAAATACCTTGATAATATTTACCTTTCATGAAAATATTAGAATATTGTGAAAATATTATTTGTCTAAATACAACCCATGATCCACAATGATAACAAGGTATAGTGGAGGTGTTTGATATCTCAAAAAACTTCTTGCAAGTGAGTTGTATGCTAGAAAAACTTCCACAATCATCCGAACATGACTTTGCAATAATTATTTCAAGCATGTCATCAGGAAGAGATAGGAATGTCATTTGAGATCCTTCTCCTTCCATTCGTAACTGACTTTACTTGCCCTGAAAAAAGTTATAAAACAAGGATTTAACTGAAATAATATATATAGGGACAAATCATGTGTCTAACAAAAACTCATAATCCCTAATGATTTATAAACCGACCTCTGATACCAACTATAAGGCCCCAGCCTTAAACCATACTTAATCTTGAGTTATTACAAGATTACACATTGAGGATCTTTTTAGGTTTAGAGATTTAGAGAATTAGATCATAAAACTTGCATTACATTCCACATTTAAACAAATTGGTTACATAAAAGATAGTATTAATTCTTCTCATCAATGAAAACATATTTAAAATAAAACATGGATTATTTCTTGACACTTCCTTGACACTATCATCATATCATGTACCATTCCGTTGACCTGTGAAAAACATTTCAAAAACATGGGATGAGTATAAAAAGCTCAGTAAGGGTTATAAAAAGTATGGAAAGGAAACATGAGTACATATATACATAAGAATGAAATCATACTTTACCCATAAAACATAATAACTTTAACATACCTCATAAAATCATGAATAAATCATAGAAATCATAAGACATAAAGGTAACTTGAGGCATTCATAACATTCTTACATAGGGAGTAACCCTCTTGGTTTCGTTTGGAATACCCATCACAGTATATTCCCTAAATCTCTTCAGAGAAACCTTAACGTTTAACTCCTTCACATTACCCAATTCATTGGAGAGCTATATCGGACTCACCCACACTTAGTTTATCATGGAACCACCTATCTTCATAATAATGCCCAAGAACCATAACATAATCGTATAACATTAAACATGCATAAAGGAAACATAACATTTCCACTTTTCAATCACAATATATCAATACAAAATATTGATATAAAAACATTATGAAAACCATTTTCAATACCAAAATAAATGAAAATTAAAACATGGTATTTATTTTTCATTTAAAAAAAGTATGGCTTGTAGAGGAATTCGAAACTAAAATAATGGTCACGGCGGCGGAGAATTCGTTGTTGCCGCATACGTATGACAAATAAAAACATTCCCTTTTGTCGTTTAGTAAATGCTTCGTATAAAAAAGATTCTTTTTGAATAAATGTAAAAGTAAAAGGGGTTTATACACCGTATAAAATAAAGTTGTGTATAAAACAAAATATGCCTCAATGAATGGAGATTGAGACGAAGTCCCTTACCACTTTGAAGCTTTTAAAGAAATGACATTTAATTAAAACTTTATAATATCATGAGAATAAATGAATTCATGATATAATATTCCAAAGGACAGTATATACACCATATCAAAGTGAATTGGTGCATAACAACAATGAAGTCTCAATAGAAATGTAAATTGAGATGAAATCCATTATAAAGATGGTATCCTTAAATTAAGGATAAATCAATCTCATAATTATGTGTGAAAAATATAAATACACCCAATATAAGTGGATATTATGTGTAAAATAATCAAAGGTCATTCACACATATTCAAATGATGACATATTCAATAACTACTTGTTGAACCCAATGAAATCAAAATTGGGTTAAGAAGTTCCCTTGACAGCCTAACGTCGTCACATCAAATTTTAGAAAAAGAGTTTATGAGAGAGATAAAGGGTATCTCATCACTCGAACATAAAATTTATGGCAATAAGGATATATAAGAACATATCCCCACATAATAATATGAAAATTAAAAGACATAACAAAAGAAGTATTTTAAAAAGTGGAGGGTGAAAGGTTTCCTTATCGATTTGGGTAACTTTCGAAACGTACACCCCATGAAAGAAGGACTATAAAAAATTGATGTAAATACTCACGAAAGAAATTATGTTTCACAAAGATTAGAATAATGGACATTACATACACCACTCAAAAGGAAATATTGGCAAATGTAGCATGAATCTCACAAAAACACAAAGTGAGATAAAAAGCCCCTTACGAAATTTCGGCAGCCCAATGACGCCAATTAAAACTTCCAAAATGGATTGATGAGAGAAAATAGGGTCTCTCATCATATGAACATAAAAAGTAAAGTATGAGTAATATAAAAGAACATACCAATCATAATAAATATTAACTTTAAAGGAATGACACAAAAGAGTGTACTTAAAAAGAAAGAGAGAGGTAGGATCTCTTACGAAAATTCAGCAGCCTAACGACGCCACTTAAAAATTCTAAAAATGAATTGATGAAAGTAAGAGGGGGTACCTCATAATTTGAAAATAAAAATTTCAGTATGGTTAATATAAAATAAAATCCTACAACATAAGAACATGGAGCATAAATGAAATGACATAAAAGAGGGTACTTGAAAAGAAAGAGAGAGGTAGGATCCCTTACCTCAAGTCTGACTTGTCTTGTTCGTTTATTTATATTCCTGAATAATAAACTTTGTTCAATTTATAATTGCATAAGGAACTCCTTTAAATATTATTATTCAGTTCATATCACATATTATAATGTTATAATAATTGTTTAATAATGTTAGTTCATATCAGATGTTTTTGCCGATGTTTGGTACATGAGAAAAAAAATGAACTTGTTTGAAAATGATTTCCCTTGTAGTTATAAGTAAATAATTTACAGAATATTATTAATGATTAAAATATTATATATATCCAGTACATATTCATTTTATACTATTCCATAAAATTTGAAGGTTAAAAATGAAAAGCACCGTTTATGGAGACGGTAGGCCGTACGTACGCACGAACGCCACTTTCATTTTTTTTCTTCATATTAATGGAATTAAAAATAAATGAGATATATATATATTATAATTACATTATAATATATATGTTATAGAGGTCACATATGTTCATTAATTTAATTCTTTATACATTCCATGTATTGCATTAACGAGTCACATCACTTGAGGGGGCGGTAGTCCACACTTCCTAATATGAAATTATCGCATTTGCACAACATGAAAAGAATAATGGTATGTTTTAAAAATAAAATACCAAAGAATATAGTACACATAAATACCATATATATCATATATAAAATACAGTGACATCATAATGGCCACCTTTAAAGGTGTTAAAAGAATATTGAACAATCATCGTTTCGTGAGGTAGAAAATCGCCAACCACAGAAACGGTATGTTCTTTAACCATTAGACAAAGGTGTGTGTATGTGTAGCTCGAATACTTCACATAAAAACATCCTAGTATACTGGAGATACTGGTGTTGTTACAAAAAAAAGAATAAAAATATTTAAGGGGTTGGAGAAGAAAAATAAAACATAAGAACACAAGAGAAAACACTACCTTTAAAACGGGTAACTCTCTTTGATTTAAGCTCAAAGGCTTCCTTGGAACAGATTCTGCCCAAAGTGAGGATTCAATGATTAAGAGAGGGATGTGGAGAGATGAAATGGGCCAGGGTTGTCCAAGCCAAAGGCTTGAGAGGTGTGTGTAAGGTGGTAGAGGTGGGGGCCTTTTATAAGAGGAGAAGAGGGGCACTGTTGGAAAGTTATAAAATATTACTTTATTATAAAATGAATTTCGGATTTTAAAGGTCTGAAAATTATATATTTTAAGGATAAGGTGATTATAGTTTTAAATCCACACATCAAATAGGGTTTTGACAAGTGTAGGACTTAGATTTTATATTATTTGTTCATTTTATTTAAATCGTTCATTTATGAGGTAATCACTGCACCATCACGGTGTCATAAATAAATTAATTTATATAATGTCTAAAAATTATAAAAAAGATATCATGATGTAGGAAATATTTTTAGATTTCTAATTAAAATTTATAGTAAAAAATATAACTTATATAACCCCATGTAAAAATTGTTTTAGTAAAACAACACATGTTTCTGACATTTTAATTTTAACATTAAATAAAAAGGTATTAATGTCATTTTCCAACCAAAGTGGCTCCATGGGGTCCCCAAGTTGACCCATGGATTTTAATGGTCGGCCATAACACATCCAATAAGGGTAGGACATGTGTAAAGTTTATTTCATATTATTAAAAAATTATTTTTACCTTAAATTACATTAATTACCTTTAATCGTGATTAAAAACATAAAAGTTACTATTCACCCAAAAAAAATTATTTTAATCCCATTGAACCAAATTTTACTTCCTAATGACAAAAATGTATGTCGGATTTTTGAAATTAAAAACATAGAAGTGGTAAAGTTTCATTTAAACGAAAAATCAGTTTTTTAAGTACCACTTAGTGGTTTCACTATTCATCAAAAATTGAAGTTTTTCAGAAAAATAACAAAACTTCACCCTAATCTATATTTGATATTCCGAATTCAAAAATGATTTCTATTTTACAAAATTCAAATCATATAAGTTATATTAATTAATTTAATAATTAATTCCCGCTGTCTTGAAAAATAGCGTGTTTTTATGAAACAATATATATCAAAAGATTGACACTAGTTTAAGTCCAATTTCAAAGTGAAATTAATTCCAACAACCACTATTGGATTAAATGGTAAAAATATATTCCAATTTAACTTTAAAAACAATTAAAAAGATAATCTAATCATATAAATAAATTATATTAAAAAGAGGTTTTGAATTAAAATACAACATTTTTCACTATTCATTAAAAAATGAACTTTATCGGAAACATACCAAAAATTTACACAAAGTAAATTTTGATGTCCCGATTCTATTTAAGAATTTTATTTTGTCAAATATAACACATAATATTGTCAAAAAGTGTATTTAAAAGAGGTTCTCCATCAAAAGGCGGTTAATCGACTTTTTAAAGAATATTAGAATGTTTACGCTTAAAATTGGATTCATTCGCATTTTAATCCTCTAACATTTATTGTAAAGAGTAAAAATATTTTTAAAACATATATAATCATTTTGTAGATAGTTCTATTCATTCCTTCCATTACAACGGCTTGGGGTTAACTACCATTTAAAATAATATTATTTTATTATTAGAGTGAAACATAAGATTCCTAAGAAACTCGATGTTGCGTATTGGGTACGCCATCGAGCATATCATCCCATTTAAAGTAATATTAATATCTTATTAAAAAATATGGATAAATGTGAAAATTTCATATTTTTTATTTACCTGGGGTGTTACATATGGACCGGTCCAGCCTCACTCTAAATCCATTTAATTCAAACCTGCATAGGAGCTCCGCCTCCATTTCGTGAATGACAGTGTTCATATGAGAGAGGATCACCAAACCGACCATATTACATTGATGATGAACTTATACAAGGAATGGTTAGGTCCTTTACAATTTCCTCTGATCATTCTTCATATTTTCTACAAAATATTGATAAAAATTGGGTACATTCATCCATTGATTTTATGGGAATATTTTCCTTCCCTTCTGTGGTTTTTTTGGACCCTACAGTGACCAAAATTGAAAAGAATTTCCATGATTTTATGAGTCAAAAATATATCACCACTACCATATAAAACATTATGTACACATTCTAGTCTGACACACAAGTTGTTTGATTTAATTGAAGGGGAATGAGGAGAACATATTATGAAAAATGAAGTGATGCATAATATATAATTTTTTGGATTAATCGTTTCGTATTTCTGTGGAATAATATATGTATTTTATATGATTGGGGATCTATTAAATTATTTTAATGGAATCATATATATGACATAATATTAGCACATTTAGAAATAATATTATATTACCAAATTTATAAATGATTACAAACCACTCTAAATGTGATGGGATAATCACATGTTCATTTTTCTTCGAACAAATAAATTTTAGAATTCAATAATATTATATGAATTATTAGTGTCCCTTGATTGATTAACCAAACATAATTGAGAGAGTTCCTGAGTCCATTCTGTATTATAATTTTATATAAAAGTTGTTTTCCATGCATGGAATCATTATCTCACTTAAATTTTCTAGGATGATTGTGTGGGATAACTACTAAATGAGAACCTTAATATAAATATATAACCAATTATTAAAAATATATTATATGCCATATTATATCCCCATAAACCCTATTTAATTAATTATATTCCTTTTAAACATTCATTGTCTTCACATGATAAAAGATTGAATGTAGTAAATATATATCACTTTTCAACCTTAAAAAATGATTGATCACAATATGAATATTTTAATATAATATTCCAATATAAAATTTATTATATAAAAAATGTAACAATATAACTCTTTAGATACATATTATACCTTTAAAAAATTATATTATATCACATGCATGCAAATTTTTTTATTGATTCCGAAAATATCACATTATGAAAAATCATGTTGATCAGCTACTCTAAAATGCAACTGAAGGATCCCTCACTACATTATTTAAAAAATTTACCAATAAATAATATAAAAAAAATATATTTTCAGTGAATTTTAGAATGTAATGATATATAATGTGAATATTAATTATAATGTGTCCAAAAATTACAACATAAAAATATTTATTCCAAAATATTTTTTGAGATCACTAACAGTGATAACACATTAAGGAATGCTAATAGATAAAAAATTAAATTATTGAATAAAAATAGAAATATACTGTTTGTTGGAAATGAAATGGATTAAAATATAAATACCATTAAAAATAAGAAAAAAGAATATAAATAGAATGTGATTATGAAATATTGTGATCAAATATCCTAGGTTTTAATCCTATATGAGTGGATCCATAACCATTGTGATTCTCCCAATATTTGTATATATATAAAGAAACTGTAGATATGTTATTTTAAAAAAAGATATTTTTTATTTTTTTATTGTGAATTTCATGCTTATATGGATCCTGAAATATATCATAACTAATTTATTAATGAAAAATATATATAAATTATTTTAAATATATAAATAAAAACATCCAAGTGAAAAAATCACATATCTATACTCCATGATTTGATTCATCTTATACAGATATATATTCATATTCCATGGTAAAAGATCTTATAAGTGTATTCTTATAACACTTCAATGAAATATTTCCTATATCATCTATGTAATTTATTTTATATGTGGGTATACAATTATATTGAAATTTATTCAAATCATATTCAAAATATTTATTGATCTTTCAATATTGGATCTCCTTAATCTATGTATGAAATCTTTCGATCTTAATAAGTAACATGAATCCCTATTAGATTAACTCCATGTATTGAATATTATTTAACTCATGTATCATCCCTTGATAAAAATAATGTATATTATTTGTAGATACATATATATCTTTTCACACTTAAAAAACCATTCTACCATAGTGTAATAAATCATTTTCAACCCCTTTAATAAAATTAATTAACATTTAACATATTGACACTAAAAGACTATCCATTAGAAATATGTGTATCTATTTATTTAAATTCGACCATTAAAAATATGTAAAGATTCACATTGATATATACCACTCAGATAATCCATGGATACATTGAGACATATCATGTTGTATCTTGATTCCATATACAATTGTTTCATCAACAGAAATGTACATTTAAACAATTTCATTAAATATATTATTTTTACTTGCCAAAATAATTTATAACAAGAAATAAAATATTTAATTGAGAGTTAAATTCAAAAAAACCATTAAATAATCGGCATACATATTTATTCACTAAATTAATTTCAATCTAAAATTAAATTATAATTTGATTAAACATATGATTTTATTGAAATATGATTACATGACCATATGAATTGATTAATTTAATTCATAATAATTATATTTTTATAAAGTAATATAATCTTCCTGGTTACACCATTAAATTTATGAAAAAGTTTTCCCATTAAAAAAGCAGTTATAATAACAATATGAAGTAGATCAATCATAAAATATTACACATTTTTCAAAATGATTTTGACATGATAATTTAGTAAAATCAGGGGGAATGTATATTTATAATAAATTAAATCTTGTTGAGTAATGACATAAATTATAATAAAGGTATTATAACCATCAACATATATATATGAATTTTATTGGATCATCAATATTTTATTCAAAGTAATAGGTCTCACATTTTTTATAAATTTAATTAAATCATATACAACATTGTACTTAATGAAATTGATCACATCATTAAATAAAATAATACTCTTCATTGAATTAAAATATTTCATGTCTGTATAAATTTTTATTAGATCATCTTTCATCACTCATATTTAAATCTCTTGTTCATAGAGATAACATCAATTTTCATCTAAAATTACCCTTCCCTTTTTTTTCATAGACATCCATAGTTGAATTTATTCTTATGGGTATTGATTTTTCTATTCAGAAGAAAAAGAATAATCATGGACTGGTAATTGATTAGACACATCTTTATTTTTATTATTTTAATCTTAAATAATGTCATGCATTTGAACTGGGATATTTTTAATAACATGTTTTTAAAGAGAAATAAATAATTCATCATCATTTATTATTTCTAATATCTTATACTTTATACAGATCGTCCTTATTGAACCTATCATTTTTCTTTCTCAAATTTTTTTGAGATATGGTATTCAATGATTTATAATCACATGACAATTCATGGTGTCCCAAAAAATAAAAACTAAAATTTATATAGTCCAACATATATTCATTATCCAATTTGGCCCCTCCTTAGTAATAGAATAAAAACCTATTATGTGTATAATGACAGACTTTATTCCAATATAATGTTCGTAATGGGGTTTTTATCATCCGTAGTTGGAATCATTTTAAGGATATATATTATGGACATTTTTTTGTAATCCTTATGTGATTTTGTTAAGAAATAATGAAAATCATTACACTATTCCATCTCATTAATTATTCTATAGTATTTAATTGTAACAATATTCTTGATAGGTTTTCCATGTATTGTGTATTTTGGTATAATACCATATTCCCTATGGTATTGAAAAAATAATTCTAGAGAATAGTCATGATATCTATTATATCTTCTATAATATACACCAATGTGTCCTAATTTAGTTAATTTTATTGTATTTCCATATTAATTATAAAATTTTATTTTTGAAATCAAAACAACATATAAGGATTGTGATTTTAAATTAATCTTGTGTCGGTCGTCGTATCATGATTAATAATCATTCAAATTAATAAAATATTATTATCCAAGAACTTTTATTGAGTGCATGATAATAATCATTATGTATTAGTTCTATGATGTCAGCATATCTATAGTCACCTAATTTCAATACATTTTTAGGTTTTATCTTAAATCAATTAACAAAATTTGAAATGTTTTAAAAATTATTTTGTTAAGGACATTCATCAATCATAAATGAATTCAATTATCTCTTGTATATTTTTTTTTTAATTTTTTTTTCCATAATCTTGTGGATTTATTATTTTTAATTTTAATTTTCCACAACATGAACATGCACACATATTTTAATAATATGGAGTATGAATTTTTAATTAATATATATTTTTAATCACCCATAAAAATCAATTAACAGTAAAATTTTAATTTAAAAAATTTGAAAATATTCAATTTTAAATTAATAGGAGTTGATAAAATTTTCTAATGATCATTTATACGCAAAATAAATTAAAAATGATAGTAATATAGAAGTCACTTTTAATATCAAATAAAAAAAATCTCTAACAAAAAAATAAGGTACATGTGCATTTAACAATAATTGATATAATGTTTCCCAAAAGGTGAATATTTTATCCTCACATCGAACTTATCTCATCATATAACCTATATTGAATAATTCATGTAGGTAGTGGCATGAGAATCTTCCCAATAGCTTACATTACTAATCTTCATCAAATTAGAGTTATAAAAAATCAATTTAATAAGTATAACATTCATTAAGTGAATATAGCAGTAAATGTGAAACTATATCATTAAGTATCATTCTTTATGAAAAAATTAATTGGAAAAAATAGTAATCAAATTTCATTTTCCTTTTTATCAGTGAATATATTCCACATTTTAAGTTTTTAAATTTACTAGATATTTCTATGTGAGATATTACATGTTTATTTTCATTTATTAAAATTTTCTCCTGCACATATTTTTAGAGTAAATCATAATGTGTCCACATAACCTTATGTGTATCATATCCCACCTAAATGATTTTATATATTGATGAAATATAAACAAACAAAAAATATATTATAAATAGATTTATACCCCTTACCATTACTTTATTATATTTTTATGAAATTTCCAACATATCCAATATGAACTAATATATTTTTCCTTTGGATTCATACTTGATTAAAAAAAAATTATCTACATAATTAATTTTTTGGATTATGAATTATAGAAAATAATTTATTAACCATATTTATAAATTAAAAATATTATACACATTTATGCATAGTTACAATGAGGTTTCTTTAATTTCATGTTCATTTATTATCAATAATATATTATTATAATGAGATAACTGCATTTCATCAATTTATCACTAGTGGAATATTCATATATATTTATAGTGGTTTTCCCCTTATTAAAATTATAGGATATAATTTTTATAATATCTGAGGATGTTTCATTTCTTAATATATCAAATTATATGATTAATCAATGGGTTATAATTAATATTCAATTATGTATTGGTAATATAACCTAAAAAAGAATAATTAATATATAATAAATTCAAAAAATCCATAAATATATTCATATTAAACTAATGAGTAAGAAATGGTATTCCCCAAAATATGATTCCATATTGAACAATATTATTATTTTTCATTTTAATATTAGTAAATAAAAATGGTACAATATATAAAACAATCATGTTTTTTCAATTACTTTTCTCATATAATAAAACATTAATTAGATTAAATTATTATTTATGTGGAATGTTTAATATGTCAAATATTTACCACTATGTAAAAATTTATTATTTCATAAAATATATTCCGTAATTATTTTTCCACACTATACATATAAATAATATATATAGGTTTCTAATATTTAGAATAATTTATATTACGAAAATTAGACACATTTGTTATATTTTGTTTAAAAAATTGGATTTTCATATATTATGGATTGTCATGTCTATTGAAAATAAAGAAAATTTGATCTCCACTATAGATAATAATTTTATATTATTTATATTTGAATTTATAATATCACATAAAATAGTTTTCAATACATATTAAGAAAAAATAAATATATAAATATTTATTTTCAGCCAATGTAACCATAAAACTAAATTTAAAGATAAATATTTTTATTATATATTTAAAATAATGGTATATTTATTTTTCATTTTATTACCAATTTTTTATTATATGGTGTTAGATTTTTTATTTTAACAAAGTTTGAAAACATCAAATAAATTTCAATGAAAATTATAAATATAAATAGAAACCAACTTGATTTCATAAAATTATATACAAAATGATCATAAGTATTCATTTCGTGTTAATTAATCCAATTTATAAGATATATAAAATAATTTTAACTCAAGTAAGATCAAATGATTTATACCTGTTCAAATTTTATAATACTTTTTTATCTTTTATGATATTATAAATTTATTACAAAGTATAAGAGACCCATGTAACTTAGTAGTCTTCCATAGATAGAATATATAAAATAATATGATTGTTTGACAGTAACTGAAATATCCTTACATTTTATGGTTATAGTTTTCCATTCATGGAAACATACTCCATTTGATATTTCTTCTGAATATGGGGACAAAAAACTAGTTATAATGGTCTAAATAATAAGAAGCCCCTTATATTTTATATAATATTTTTAATTATATCCCCATAAAACCTATTTAATTTTTATTTTTCTTTAATATAATATAAATAAGGATTCCACAGAATAAATTTTGATTATTTATTGGGATTAAAAATGACCTTCCAAAATATAAAATTTTAATATTTGAACCCATTACAGTAGTTATTTATATAAAAATTCAACAATATCTTGTTGCTATTATCTTTATTTATACACTTTTGATTTCATTTTGTAAAATTTATTCTAAATAAACTTTTTTATTATGTTTTCATTACATGAATGAAACCATAAAATATTTTTCCATGAAATAAAACATATGAGGAATAGTTTTTCAATTTGAGACATTAAAATTCATTTTATAATTTAACTTTACATGTGTTTGGATTTCAGTCATGAGAATACTGTTAAATTTTATGATAGTTTTCATCGAGTATAATAGGTTAAATTAATTTATGACATAAATTTATTAATAAATTAATCCTTTTGTTTCTTCAACATAGATAATTGTTTTTTCCTAATAATAAAATTGTTGTGAAAATTGATTCAAAGGATCATTATCATCTTTTTTCATATGATATTCACTACATTAAATCCAACCATCTTCTCTATGACTAATGTAGAGAACTATATTACTACAAATAGTGACTACAAAATATTGGTATCTATATAGTAAATAAATTACCCAAATCCTCCCATGGACCTAACTATTCCTTATGTGCCCCTCTATAACCCCATACTAATCGCCTATCTAGAAACCAAACTCCTAGATGAATATTACCCACCAATTAAGTCTCTCCTTCGATCAGTAACACCACTCCCAGACCTCCTAAAAATATCCTTGAGTATAAGATCCCCATCCTTTTGTATATACCCCTTCTATTTTCTAAAAACATTGGGTTTTATCACTATAGTATTTCTCCAAGGTAGTTGTGGATATTGTTTCACCCATATCAACCATGCCTCTCATTTTATTTATGGTAACATAATACTGTAAATTTCATCAATTTTCAAAAAAATCCTATTATAACCCGATTAATTGATTTGATTGCATAGACATGGAAAATTATTGTTTTACATGTTATTATTGTTCATGTAAAAATTTCACTATATACTTCTTCATTTATTATACATTCAATTTTATAGTATGTATTATTCAAATTTTAATTATTTATTTGTCAATATGAAGAGAAATATAAACCTTTGGGGGGATAATAACTTTAAACATGTTTTTTTCAACATTTTTTAAATATTTTTTTGTGTTATTATTTATATATATATAATATATAATATATATTACATAGAATTTGGGTGTAGTTAATTATTTGTATAGTTAAAATTACATCCTTCCATAAATAAATATATATTAATAATTTTGTTAAATCACCAACCAATCAATGTTTTTCATTATTTAATTTTACAGAAGTTACAGAAATTTCTATCATCTATGTCAATGTTAAATTATAATTATATATTGAAAAAATTTAGCTCATCGTATTATTTTAGATATAACTAAAAATTGAATTATAAAAATATTCATGATTTTGAATATAAAACATCTTATATACCATGAAATATTTCAATAATTAATTTCATTCTCTTAGTTAGTTGAATTATATTATATACAATCCAAATAGAATAGAATTTGTCACATTTTTCCAGCTCATAATCCTCATATTACGCTTGATAAATATTTAATTTCATATAAGTAAAAAATTACCAAAGTTTATTCCTCCAAAGGGGGCCATCCTCGCGGTTTCAAGACCAAAATCATTCTTAAAATTATACATAAAAATCATTTATTTTAATTTTGAAATGATTTGTTCGTTTTATTACTAAAATAAATTTATATAAATAAGAATATAGGACCTATATTTTTTATGAAAATATATTTATAAAAAACAGAAAATAATATATCACTTTTATATATGGGTTTTTATTAAAATATAAGACCATCATATATATAATCATTTAATTATTTGTTAAATAACAATTATAATATTTTGTTCATTTACAAAAAAATCAATATAATTACACATGATGATTCATTATGAATGTCCAAAAAATTAAATTTATAACTATTTCATATTAATAAATATTCATATATTATAAATTATTTACATTTGGTAACATTATCAAAATTATAAAATATTCAAATATAGTAATTTTATTCAAAAAAATATATATTTCTTTTACGTAATCGTATATTTTACTGTGAAAATCATCCCTAAATTATTTTCTTTCTAAAGATATATATATATATATATAGATAAGAGCTCAATTTATATACATAATATGTTTTTATTTTGAATATTTTTTTTGGAATTAAAAAATTTGTGGATTTTAAAAGTTTTGTTCGAAATGATTTTATTAGTTCTCTGTATAAAAATTATAAAACATAAACATATTTAAATGAGATAAAGTTGACGAATTCTATATCTAAATGGGTTTATGAAAAACAATAATACATGGACACATCATGGGGAAGATTCAATTACTTATAACTAATTCAAAAGTATTATAATGGATGTTAATAAGAAAAACATTAAATCTGATAAATTGAAATTATCAATTACATGATATGTTATTTTCAACGTGAAGAGTGTATCACAATGAATTATGATGCTGGGGAGTGTAATCCACACCCATATGTAAATATAAAGGAATTTAATTTTGTTACAATAAATATATTTAATGATATTCTTGTTCAACATATTTATAAAATTATAAATCAAAATTTTAATGTTCTTGTTGAACAATGAAAATTAGTAGATGTACACTTAATAGGATAGGTTGTTAATACTAAGGAAAAATGAACTCCTGGTTGGAGATAATATTTCCGAGTTGTACTAGCACTCTCAAAAGTCTACTTAGACCCATGTATAAACGGATTTAACAATTCATGTGTTATATAAGAAATATTTTTATAAAATTATATATATATATATATATAATGTTATTGATTTTTTGTTACTCACCCATTCAGGGGGAAGGACTACATGATTAATTCGGGTCTTCATATTATTCCCCTTATATTCTTCAACCCTAGAAAATATATTTCCACTATTTATATTCCTTACATCCCAATGAATCCAATTTTAAATAGATAATCCATATTTGCTAAAATTTATATACTAATTAAATATAATTAAATCATAATTTTTTTAAAAAGTTATATCACCCAAAAAAATCATTATCATTGAAGAAACTTGATTAGGTACTCTATAAATTTTCACAAGATTATCATTATAAAAAAATAGGTTATTGAGAATTTCATTTTAACCCATTATGGTCAATGGTTGGTATAACACATAATACATGGGTAATGGAATTACTTCCACAACTCCATTCCAATTATTTATGTACGATGGAAATATTATTATTATTATATACACTTATTTATGAACATAGATAACATAATTATACACAAATTATTCATATAAATATTTTTATTGAAGAGATATAAGAATTTGGGGAAGATGGTGTGATGATATTTGGTTCATCAGCTTACGATTTTTTTAAATTGTGGTACCATGTTGTGGAAAATTTACAAAGCCCAGTCGTATTCATTCTCTCTTTGTTAGTAGTAAAAAAAATAGAATTTGTTTTCAATAGTTCATGTTAAATTGTGAAATCAAATTGCTGTAATATCTATTGAAAGATGAAATACCATAGTAACATATGATATCATCCCACAGAGGAAAAGATTAAAGATGACTAGATGTAATTTTATTCTAATAGAGGGAACACCACAACACCAAGTATAATATAGATGGTTTAAATTATATTATAACTACACCAAAAACATTCTAAAAAATGCAATATTTTATATATTTATTGGATTCTTCATTTCTGACTTTTTCTTTAAAAAATATGCATCATTGACATAATTATAAGGAGAATTATATTTTCATTGAATTTCATAATTGGAAAGATAATATTATCGGGAGAATTGTATATATGTAATACACAATGAGAATCATTTGTGTGTTGATACATTATCAACCAATTTTTTAGTCAAGGTGTAATAAATGGATAATTAAAATGTGTCATTTGATGTATTAAAATTAGATTCAAAATAACATTACATTTATTTTTATAGAATTATATTATGAATAATATGTATGTATCATAGTTGATAATGTGTAAAAATGATACATATATATTTTTATATGAACTGAAAATTTTCATGGTGCCATAAAGTCTTTTATGTTATCATTCCTTAGAATAAAATATCATAATTATGACATGAAACATGATGAAAAGTCATTGTGTTATAATATAAAACATCGATATATATTCCATGTTAAAAAAATTTAGGGTCATCCTTCCCGTTCTTTTAAGACATTTATTGAATAGTAATGTTACTCCTAGAATAGATATTTATTAAATCAACTAATGATGCATTTAAAATAGTGGAAGGATATGATTATTCATACATTGTGTAACTTAAATGGAAATTTTCCAACTTTTACTATTTATTTCATAGTTTTTATTATCATACATTTACCTTGTGAAGTCAATAATGTAAGTCTAATTTAATACAGGAGGATATAACCAATAGAGGGATTGTTCAGTACATTAAATAATATTTTTGACATATTTTTTTTAAAATAATCAATTTACAAGATAGTATAATGAATGAATGAACCAATTTATATTATTTCTGTTATGATGATGTTGAAAAAATTTATATAAATCCTCTCATATTATTGGAGGTCTAATAATATATGGGAAAATATTCCATATGGAAAATAATGAGAGGGTTCAATATCATCAATAGATGATTTTCATCACTGAAATAATTATTCAATTGATATAGAACATTATTTAATTGACTTATTATGTCTTGTGTATATATATTTTATTAGTTAATTGTCATTTATCATGTTTTAATTTAGGGTGTAGAGGAAAATTTTGAAATGGGAAAGGCATCAGGAAACTCATTATATGATCAGAAAACATCATTTCAACATATTTATTTAGTGCTTCAAAACACATTTATGAATATAATATTTATTTATTATTATATAAATTTATATAAGGTAAATTTTCATAAAACATGGTCTATTAGATTATGTTCAATTTTCTTTTTCAAAATATAAATAAATTAGGTACTCATACAATGAGTAAAAAGTCAAAAAACTAAATGTTTGATGAATTATTATAGATCATTTGTATATTTATGTGGATTGTAATAGAGAATGAGATATTTTTAGTGATGTTGATGTGAATCATGTGATGGAAACACATTTATTTTTAATATATCCTTGAATTAATGTTATTAATAAAGACTATATTTTAATATTATTAATGTTATTTATAGCCATGAATTAAAATATTTATTGAGTACATGTGATTAGTTCTATACTATTCATGAAATAAAAGAGGAATAAATCATATTTATGTTTGTAAAAATTAATAATATGGATTATGATGAAACATATGTAACAAAATATCCCACTTTTTACTCAATTAATAATGAGAAGATTTACATAGTTTTAGTATATTCGTACTACAATTATGTGATGAAAATGACCAGAAAGGGGTTTTTTGGATTATATTTTTGGATTAAAATATTACTAATAATATTAAGAAATAACATTATGAAACCACTATATGTATATAGAATATGATTTCAAATTGTCCTGGTTGATATTTTATGGTGATGTGATATACTTTTTTGAGTGGGGATTCTTGGGCCTCCCTTATGAAGAAGATGTGAAATAGAAATATAGACTGTGACTCCCCAGAAGAATGACACAATGGATCACTCAAGGTCATTGAGGACCAATTAGCCTTCCTTTCCCAGTGTCCATTGAGTTAAATTCTATCCTCACCCATGTATCTGATGGTCATTAGGATCTCCTCAACCAATAAACCATAGGCTTCTCATCCTACAATTTCCAAATTCGAATGTTGTCACCACCATAATTTATCAGCCTTATCTATCTTGCCTTCATGTTATCCCCAAAAATAAACACATGTGGACACTACATTGTGGACGAATTTACAATTATTGATGATAGAAAATTAATCTCAATGTTACATCACTCATTACTCCAAAACCATTCAAATATATAGTATTACACACTATGACATAAGAATGTTAAAAACAATAATAATTGGATGTCCAAATTCATTATCTAGGTGACTAGACACCCAAAGTCCCTCACTAAGGTGACTAAATGACTGGTTTTCTTTGCATGTGTGACCAATTTTCTAGGTCTTACGAAATAAGTAATCACCTACCCAGGAATTCCCACTAATGTTACCAACTAAATATATTATCCTACATTAGTAGCCATATACCTTCGGTTTCCACTTTATCATCCATAATCCCATGTCTTCCCATAGGTGTAGAAATCCACAAAGTTAATTCCACATTAGTATAAATCAAGATAGTGTTTCCCACTATAACTATTATGTGTTGAGTCCATACCACCATAGTGACCCATCAATATTTGAAACCAACCATGTAATCTAATCATTCATGTTATCCCACCATAGATAGACATAAAACATTTTTAATTATTATAAAATAACTATAATCCATTACATATATATTGCATTTTATAAGACCTTTTTTAATTTCACTCCCATGGTAACTCGATTAATGTTATCATGATGTGGGATAAAGCATATTTTCCCTATACAGATTGTGATATACCCTTGTAATGAAAATCACCCACTTAGTCTCTCTATTTGATGGTGTAATCCAAGATGTTTTTAAAAAATGAATCAAATTTAAAATGAGGACTCCACTCCTACAATATGTTTTGAGAGACGTCCAAGATCGTGTAATGACACTCACCCAATAAATGTTACAAAAAACATAAATTGAACTAGGTAGCTAGTTTTTCATCTATTTTTTATAATGATAATTGTAGGGTATAATAAATTTTTAGAATGATAAAATACCATATATCTTTTCATCCCTCATGGATTATGTCCCATGCATTGTTTTGGTTATCCCACTATAGCCTGTCTCATTACCATCAGTGAATGAGGAGAATGTTCTTTAGGGAATCCCACTAAGTGAAATAAACATCAAGTTAATGAAAAATGTCATATTTTTATTTTATTCTACAACCCCTTCATCATGCATCATAATAAAAGGAAGTTAGTTTAGTTATGGGATTCATTTTCATGTGTATTTATAATTTGAACCCATTTATCTAATGTGATTGAAAATCTAGTGGTTCTTGTTTCTCAAATCCAATCTCCGGTTTAAACATAAAAACATCAACTCATCACCATAAAAATATGGTCCATGTTACAAATGAAAGCATGGAACCACCTATAGGGATATATTTCTCTCTAATTTTTCTAACTCTAATGGTACACTCATGCCTAATTCCCACACAATTCACTGTTGGGAATGTTTTACATTGACGACCGAATCCTCATGATGTTAAATTATATGGTGTAGTCCTTTAAATATGAACTTAAAATGTATAATGTGTCCTAGTAAAATGGAAAAACAATATACAGGTTCTGGATCCTTTCATGATCATACATAGGAAGGATTATATGGGATCCAATATCAACATCAAAAACACAATCATTTATTTGGCAGATACTTATATTGTTAGCATATAACATTGTGTTTGAAATCATAATTACTTAATATTATGCATCACAAAATCAAAAAAAACATGTCATGGGGAAAGTTTATTAATATATATGGTTCCACTTATGGATAATATTTGGGAAATCCTGTCAGATTCATTGATGGGGAACATCATATACACACATATATATATATGGTGCTATTATTAAAGAATCTATAATATTTATTGTTATTCACATTAGAAAATTTTAATGACAGATTCACAATAATTTTAAACCAATACATTCACACGATTTGGAATGAAATGATAAAAATGTACTAAATCTATACGAGAATAACTAATTATGAAATAATCAACAGTTAAAATTTACAATGAGCCTGACCACCCTACCATTAAACCAATGTGATTTCTTTTTCATCATTGGGAAATTACCCCAATGACCACATGTTGTTGGAAATAATTTACATAGTATATTAGTGATATGATATTGTTTCAGTGTTTCTAATTCCATTAATGAAACCTACAATTATTATCTTAAGTAATTTTGGTATTTCTCAATCTATAAATAACATCGTGTTCCCCTTTGGGTGAGAAAATAATAGTAATCATGATGTGATTATTTCATTTTTACAAATAACTACATCACCTTGATATTAGATCATTTTTATTATATCTTTTTATGAAATGAAAATGTTTCAAACATGTATCCTTTAAAATAAATTATTAATTCAAGAATATTTTATATAGTTATTACAATTTGAAATTTCACCTTGTTATTATTTTTCCTAAATAGCTCATCCAACCAAAAACTATTCATACCAAATGGAATTTTTCCAATCATGGAAGAATTATGCATCATGAGTTGTAAGATATAGAACCTAATTATAATAGATAAAATTATCCCTCACCTAAGAACATCAATGATAGATGTAAAATTCACTATTTTGAATGTTTCATCTATTGATACTCTCCCAAAAAAGGAGGTCTGAAACGAATCCCTCTAGGAGATAAAGTTCTATCCAACCATCCCCTCAAATTAATAGTGATGGAGAACGAGAAAATTTAAAAAATTTCCATTTCAAACAATTCTAAGAGACTATACCAAGAACACAATTGTATGTACTTCCATAAATATATGCAGGTGGATTATGAGGTTGATGGTAGCCCCAATACAACATCGGAGTCACGACAAATAGATCTTTCTAGAAATCACCAATGCTAACACTATGGGAAATCATGAACACTTCCCTTTAAGGATGATATCACATTTGTCCTAGCTCAGGTAAAAAATACACAATTTTATAGGATATCACATCATGTTTTAAAAATTATCATCAACTAGAAGAAATCCCATATTCAAATTCCCCCAATGAATACCCCAATATACTAAGATGATAGCCTATGAGTTGTCACACATTCTTGAACTCACAAAGTAAACATTCCAGTGTATTATGATTTTTCACAATTTTTTCTATTGGTATATCCACCCAATTAACAAGGAACGAAACAAATTATCCCCCCTACACAAGAATATCATTGGTAAATTTTGGCAGGAAACTAAGGACCGAAGTTATTAAAAAACACTTATCCAACAAGGGAATGCATGAAAATTTTCATTCCAAATGTTGAACCCCATTGGAACAACTTGGTATCAATATATAGAGGAATTTATGCATCCATTAAAAAATTATGATATATTTTTACATGTCAATATACTAACAATTATCATAGATAATGAACACATTCTCTCTCCCTAACAACTATGTAGATCATCGATACACTAAGAAGGATTCTCAGGAGACCAAATAAATTTATACTCATATCCAAGAGTTTTTTCATCAAACATCCATAATTAATAAAAAGGTGAATCATGATAAAATTATCCTTTAAAATATATATAATTAGAAAATTATAATAAAAACATTATGCAATACACAATTCCATCCAAGATCATGGAACAAACTTAGCATGTCATGAAAATAGCCATGAATACCCTTTTGATTCCATTATATGAAAAATAAAATATTTCAAAATGTGAATCCAACCATGAAATTTAGAACATCATGAAAAAATATCATTATGATAAATATGAAATCGATATATAGTCCCACATCCTGATCTTCGTAATGAGGTATTTCTTGATCCCCAAGAGCACATATCAATGTTATTTTGAGATCCTTATATACAATTTCACAATAATGTAAATAGGAGTTCCATTTATTAAACTTTTCCCTAAATTGTTTTATAATAAACTCTAGAGTTCCTCCATGATAATTTTCTAAGAATTCCACATTCATTTTTATAAAATAATTTATTGTGAAAACATTGATAATGATGATTATTGGGAAATCCATACGATCAATTAGATGAAAAAATGGAATGAAATTCCCCTAATTGTTATTTTAAACTCTGATGGTACTACCAATGGAATATATTATAGGACTCAACTATGTGGTTATTTCATATGGAATGATTTTATTATACCCCATGATTGTTTATTCTACAATGTTCCATCCCGTAATGATATTTCATTTGGATAATAATTTCTAACCCCTTTGGTGTCAACTATGATAATGATATCATATCTAGAGGCACATTATAATATATGGAAAACCACACATGATAATATATCATTGAAAATATATAATATTTATCATCAATAATGTATCCCATGGAAATTATCTATAATCAAAACATCCTTGGACACTTTATATTCAGCTACAGTTGATCTGATTCTTGAAAACCCATCTTTCTAGAATAATGTTTGATGGAAATGTCCACATTGGTTAATACTAAATAATTAATATCTTGGAGATTATGATGAAAACCCATTAATAACGGGAAAATACTTTTCCATTAATAATATATGAGTATTTTTTTCATTAGCACATATGGAATATGATACTCAATATATATTAATGGAAGGATGCATTCATCATATTATTCTATATCATTGGATTAATCTTCATTATTTGAAAAAGATTTTTTTAATGGTATATGAATGAACTGAATGAAATTGAATAATTTATTAGAATGATTGAATTTGAATCCATTTTAGTTTATTGAAAACAAAAATTTGGGAAAACCATGAGATTTCTCTAAGGGTATGTCTGATTGATCATTTTCATTTATGATTGTTTAAAATTGATTCCCCATTTGACATAAACATAATATGTTGGGTTAAACATTGGGATATACCTTTAGTTTAACTCTTAAAATAGAAAATCCCACCAAAAGTGACATCATGAAATACAATATGTTCAGTCAAATGCTGTAAATTGGGATATTCACACAATTGTTAGTATATTCAGTAAATATTTTCTCTGCCCAAACTTTATAATTTTAAAATGTGGGAAGTGAGACCCATCAATAAGAACCTGCATTATTCATTTGAAAATACTGAACATATTATTCATTCAAGTAAACTATATCCTCACATTGTGAGTTTGCCTATTAAGGCATGTACTTCACATATATTGAACATGTATCACCCATATCACATTCATACAATGGTCCACATTATCAAGAGGGATGTAATGATACCATTAAATATTAAAATCTATGGGTAAATTCATCACATAATACCGGAATCATTTTTACCATAGCCATCAAATTTTAGTTATTCAAATATGTCATAATATGTTGTTGAATGTTTTAGCATACATAGTGCCCAATGATTGTACAATTGTTACCACAATGTCATTCCCCTTAGAGATACATGTTTTCCTATTCATGAACATTATTGACAAAATTTTAAACGGTCTTTATTATAATTTGAATAATCTTCTTCATCAGGATAACATACAATTAGTTTTTTTATATACTCTTTCTAGATAAATATTTAGAAAATATATCATGGAGAATTATTATAAGAAAACATGAAAACAAAAAGAACATGCAATCCAAAACAACTGATCATGATGGAACCCAATCCATATGATCATGAAAAGTCACTAAATGGTTACTCCAAGGGAGAAAAATATATTTTTATTTAAAATGATTATATAAAATTTAGAATGTATTTTGTATATGTAAATGTCATCATTACTAGTCTTATATATGGTTTAGAAAATTGATAAAATTAAATTAAGAGGTGGATGCTTTTGTTTCAAAAAATATATTTATAAAACAGAATAATTCTTTCATATTATAAAAAAAAGGTAAACTAAAAACATTATTTACGCATTCAAATTTATATCTTCCTAATCATTATACATATGTTAATAATGAAAAATACAAAGGGGTATATTCCCCACAAAATTTCAGAGGATGTTGAAACGAAAATAGTTGAGGAATGATTTTCATCATATGATGTGGAAATGAATTATTTGATGAGACTCAACATTGAGTATATTGGTCGAAATATCCTTATTTGGTATATTTTTTAAATATATCCCCATAATTATATTTCCAGAGATATCTGAAAATTATATTATCTTATCATACCCAAAAAATTAGATATAGTTTTTTCAATCAATCATGTATCTAGGAATGATATTTACCTTGATCCGATAATGTAAGTATATTTTGTGTTTTCCCCATTATAAAAATTTCCATGAAAAAGAAAAAAAACTACCCTTAGACAGCCATGTCTGGTAATCTGTAGAAAAATTCAAACATGGACACCATGGCATGCTACCCTAATTAATTCCTCTATTCTAGTCCCCAGTCAACAAGTTATCACATATGATCTAAATTACACTATTGAGATGTTATAATCATTATTATTGGATATGTAGGGATATATTTCACCAGTGTACGCATAAAAATAACCTCACCCTAAATGGGTAGATGCAACTCGTACCCACTGAATTTTTCATTACCATATAATCCAAACATTAAATGACATGAGGGATCCTAAAGATAACATGACACACTGCATGACTTGAGGTTGTCCCATGAAGTGAACTATTGAGAATAAAATTTATCAAACATTGAGTCATCAAACAGACAATATAGGGGATAGATTTGTTTTCTAATATTAGTCTACTAGCCAAGTATATCATATGATGAGAATAAATAAACATGTAATTTATTTATGAATTTCTCATTATATCATGAATGAAGATAATATTCCACCAATATAACAAAAAATTATGAGAATGGTTTATCCTCAAATTTCATTTCCAAGCTGAATAGTTGTACAAACTCCCTAAACATGCATCTCCCATATGTGGAGTATTTAAGTATCTATAAAGTGAACAACTATGATGAGATGAAAACATAAATCTTTACTATCATATATAAATTTGGGTTTCATAAACAATATATCGTTACAAAAATAATGGACAACTATTTTTTAGGATGAAAAAACAAATTCTTGTCCAACACTGGTTTCCCACAAGGTAATAATAAGCTATGTTGAAATTGACATTGTCACACTCAATATATTTTCTACAATGAGACGATATTCAAATCCTAAATAATGTATCATGACACCCACAATTTAATTAAATAAAAATCAAAGGAATCATTGTATGATTTGATAATATGGGTACAAATCACTCCCATATAGGAAAAAGAATACCACATTCTATTTCTTCTATGATAAATATTTTCCTAGAAACATCATAGTATCCATGGATAATAATTTGTTGACATTTATAATGCCTCCAATGCCTGATTATATTTGTATTAATGGTCACATAAACTATTTCTCCATTCAAAAATTATTTGGGGAAACCAAATATAAATTTGTTGTTTTTAATTAAATCCTCTATAATTTAGTTGATTTTGTATACGTAAAATTCCTGAAGACAACAACATAATTGAAATGTGTTTCTAAAAAAACTCAAGTAGAATAAATAAATTTAAATTACATTAAAAATAATGGTGAATAAATGTTTAATGTATAGATGACTATAAAAATAACCATTCAAATTCTGGTTATTCTCATTGATCATCTAAATTAAACTGTTGTTCTACCAACTAATTCTTCCACAATGTGACCAAACTCATCAACATAATAGTATTCCAATTTTTTATAATCTAAAATAAGATTTTATAGGGAATATGAAGGTAAATTAAAATAATTTGATCATGCATAAATTATTTATAAGTTTTAAACCCTCTATTATTTCAATCATACAATATTTGGAGAATGGGAACCATATTACAAAATTGTACTTTAGTAACCAGCCTTCCAAGGTATATCTTATTTTGTATTTTAATTACTCTTTATATCCATAAAATACATTCTCTTAATGTGACCATTATTTCATGATTTACATTTTAATGAATTGGAGTTCCTCATACCCAATCATGGAAGTTGTGGAAATGGGAATATGGAAAGATATAGTCATGGAACCATCTAATATACCATAAATATCCTTGTATGTGCTATATATATGTTCAAAATTAGATGGAAATCAATTATTAATATAATTAGATAATGTAAATTCTCTTACATCATTATAATGTCATACCAAATAAAATTATAATGGATTTCAGATAGACAAATGATGAAACCACTAAGTATCATAGATGTGGGGGAATGTTATATAAACTCAAGCCAACAATAACATGATTTCTATTGACTTAAAGTATAGTTATTGGCATGTCTATCTCAAAAAAATAGCCACTACCAATAATTTCATGGGAATTCATTATCTATTAAATAGTAAGGGAATGCATGAGAATCAAAAATATTAATTTTTCATGCCATTATATTTTTTTCCATGTAATATTTCAATCACGAATGCAATAAATTTATCAAAATATATACTGAAATAGATTGTGTATGATATGTTAAAACCCTAATATTTTGAATATGAGTTCAAATACACTAATATATATCCTATATATATCCATTATATGATGATACATGTAGTAATTTATTTTATAGTGAATGAAAATGAAACAATTTATTAGGTACACACTTGGATGGGAAATATTTGTAGCGAACATGATACAAAGACATTTGAGGATATTTTATTAAAAATACATCATAAATTATCATCATTACAATCTAGAGGATTCACATATTGGGTTATTGAAAAAAATTGGGCCCTTATATTTTAACAATCCATGGATATGAGAATTGTGATAAGAAACCTCTCAGAAAAATCATTATAAAACATCATATTTTATTAATAAATAAATCATGCAGGGAGATGTAGGCTCACAGAGGATGATTGGTGTGAATAGAAATTACATCACTGCTAGTAAAATTATTACACTATAGGGGAATGAATAAAATTATTGAATGGCAATAATCATCTTAGTAACTAGTTCAAGTCAATAGAACAATGATAGATTTACCCTCTCTTAGTGTGTGCTTGATATTGATGCCATAATTGATAATCACCCTACAATCACTAAAATTATTCAATAATTTCTAAGTGGTTAGAATTGAGGTTTTATGGATTCCATCCAATGAAGAATAATAGTCATACTCCAAAATAATATCCATATTTAAGAGACCACGTAGAGAAATGACATATGCACGGAAATTGTTTCAGATCCCAAGGACATTCCAGAACCTAAAATCAAATATTGAAGGCAAGAAGCACAAAAACTCTAGAATAATTTACCAATCCTATTCCTAGAATGATTCCATGTTCACATGAACCATCCAAATTTTATCTAAATGCTTCATTTTGAAGAATCCATTTTACCCAATGACCCTTACCTATATTCTAGCTACCCCCAGGGTGTGAGATAACAAACGGTAGATGGCCTATGAATGAACCAAATTTTCCCTGACACCCAATAAAATTCCAATATTGGTTACAAAGTATTTTATGAAAAAAATTATTCTGAGAAGCGATGACCTAGAGAAATTTCATAAATCATTCATGGAATCCAATGTAACTAAACACACCGCCACTATCAATGTCAAGTGACTATTCATGTCATCACCTGTCAAGTTGTCATCCCAAAACTAGGATATAATGGAATATTCCTTGGACACCCCATCCCTAATAAATATAATGATTTTCTGGATGAAACTCCATAGGCATACATCCCTTTTCATTCCTAATGAAATGGATCCAGATTATCTACCCTCTCTAAGAGGTGTACCACTAGTAGCGTGAGAAAATCTGGATACTCATTATTTGGATATTTTCATTTATTGAAACAACCTGATTTCTCAATCACAAAAGAAATGAGTTATGAATCTCAAAAAACTATTTACACCAAATCAAGGATGAAGAACATCATAGATGTCATTCCCCTAAAACCCTTCATGAAATTAATTTATAGATATGTGAAAAATATTCTAGTCCATAAAAATTCAAATATTAGGTTCAATCCACAAACAGATGCTTGTCTAAAGAATTGTATGGTCTACATATAACATTGATTCAATGAAAAAACGAAATATACTCACATCCATTAAATAGATATCTAATATGGGAATGATATGGGGGAGGTTGGGGTCCACTCTATCCTATTTATCCTTCTAATAAAGTATATCCCTAGTAATAACCAACTACCTCACCTTCTCCCAAAAAATATCTATTTGTTCACATCAACATGAAATAGTTCTATTATCATATAATCTATGAATTAAATTCAATGTTAGTGGTCCAATTTGGCCATTCCATAGTGAAATCCCTCTATTTATATCATTTTTGTCTCAATTATAGAATGAAGGGTTTCATTTGACATAATTAATGAATTTTTTTTATATTTCTAATAATTCCACTAAAAATGGTATGGAAGTAACCTATGATATCCAATTTAATGTTCATATTGATGAATACCCCCCCCTCATTCTAATCAATGAATTGAGTTTTTATTTGGATCTATATTCATCATATATCTTGAAATCAATCATGTAAGATGAACCTAATAACACATGATAAGTGACTCATAACATTAATTGGGGTAGCACCCACTTTTAAAAAAAATTCTATTTTCCCTAGATTTTAAAAATAGTTCTACATTGATTTATTAGAAAATTCCAACTTTTCTCCAATAGGGAGTGAGAACTCCCCTACACTATCTTCAAAATATGACTGTATTGATGACTATTTTAGAACACAATATTCAACATAATAAGTAATTTCCCATGTGATTGTCATAGAGGGGTGATTTGTAGGTTATTAGGGTTCCTACTCTATCATTTTAGGATGGTTTATCTACAACAATTATAGAGCTTCTCCAAATAAATATAGGAATATTGAATTATTTACTATTCATATTGGTATATACATCCATGAAATCTATTGAATAAGAGGTGTATACATATTTTATAAAATTCAAACAAGACATATTCAGTAATAATTACATTGAGATGATGTCACTCACTCTCAATAAAGATACCCACTACTCTCTCTTCTTGATGGATCAATGTTTTTACTAGATGGTGTCCAAAATAATACATAAAACTCATAATTATATGTTTGAATTCGATATTGATAAATCCTTAATGAAAAAAAAAACAATTGGGAGGTCCAATACCTAAAATATATAAGAAATTGTTTCATATCCAAAAATAATAATATATATTTTTTTTATTTTTATTGAATGTAGATTTATTAACAATAATTATAAAATATATTATTTCCCAATTATAATTATTATTCATCTGATAAATAAAACAATTTGATGCCTGACATTTTTCATATTAGATGGTCATTAAGGATACAAAAAATTATAATCACCATGCTGATGAATATTTCACATCATTTAGAGAACCAAAATTAATATAAAACATTTATTTGATGTATTTTGATACAATAATGATTTTTTTTCACATATTAATGTGATATAAACTATATATTGAAGCCTGCCATAGGAAATATTTATTAATGGAATGTCATAGATCTGGTGTGAAATTGGTAGAAATTATATAACCATTATGATGATCTAGATGTTTTTTTGACAAGCTATAATAACATAAAATTATGATAAACACGTTCAAATTATCTTTAGTATACAACTATTAAATATTCCTCATATTTATATAATTCTACCTTGGAATTTATGTAAATCCAATAAAATCAAATGTTATCTATGAAATGTAAACTCTTTGAAAAAACATTGATCCGATGGGGATTTTGGGTTACCTCAATTTCATCTGATTATTAGTAGTAAATCATTCATGAATATGATTATCCTTTACCATAATTATGAATAAAGAAGATAAATATTAACGAAATTTTTTATGTATGGAATCTTTTGATAGTATTGAGAAATGCCTTTGGGGTCCACCAGTACAAATGCCTCATGTTTAAGGAAGTAAAAATCATTATATATATGAATTTATTATAGTTATCACATAGATTAATTTATCAATAAAATAAATATACATGAAATGATAATTGTGTTAATTATATTAGAATAAATATAAATAGTACATTGGATAAATATTCGAATATCAGAAAATAACTCTCATTAATATTTTATTTTAAATTAATGCAATACCTAAAAAAATGTGAGTTCAACCTAGTATTTGATTATTAATTTCTCAAATATATACTCTATCATCCTGTACTAAGTATATGTATTCATAGTGGGTGGTTAATTAGATATAGTTTAATATTAATTTTGTACGGAATGTAGAAATAAATTGATATGGATTAAAATCAATTCTTATATTGAATATATTTGTAGAAAACATGCCACTAAACTAGGATTTCCTCAAATAAGTAACCAAATGTGTCCAGTATTTTCCCCAGACATGTAATATTAACATGGATGGTGATTACAAAATCTAATGAAGTAAAGTAATTGAACACCCAAATCATATCAAAGTAAATTTAGGTGTAATAAATTTCTCACTCTCCAATTATGTTCTATGTAATTTCTTCATTTTTTGTAATGTATCATGAACAATGATGATGAATAACATGACCAAATTTTAGGAATCAAATTGTAATTTCATATAACTGTACCATTATTAATGGAAAAAGGAATTCTTAGTCAGTGAAACAGTGGATTAATGGTATGTATGACATCTAAAGAAATATATGTTTTGACCAAATTACTATATAAAATTTGATGAATGAAACACCCTGAAAACATACTGATCAGAGTATTATTCATATAGAATCTCTAGGAATAAGCATTAAATAATTTTTTGATGGCCTTGGAGGATCTATACTAGATTGAAATATGAATTTAAATCATGAATAATAGAATAAAATCAACATTCATTACTATGAGTATGGAAGATAACTTATGGAATCACATTCCACTACTATTTTGAGGCATGTGGAATGATATATTTTTTATATAATAATCAATAAAATATACTTTATAAGATAGTGGATAATAATTTTTATTCTTTTCCTCAAAAAATATTCATGATATTTTGGCATGTTGTTCCCACACCCATATGGCTAAATAATAACCCCTATAATACCTTATATATGGGAAATAATATTTTAATCTATCAAGGGACAACAACATTAAGAGTGAATGTCCATTAATATATATTTTTCCACATATGAGAAATCTTGTAAGATATTCTACTAGTAGGAATGGTTTTATGATATTTATATTATACCCAGAACATGTTATATAATGAAAAATTGAGTCATGTGATCTTTTAACATTAAATTCATCTCTTTTTAATATAGTAATGGATATTAGTATTGGTTCTCAAGACCCGAATGATACAAAGGATGAATTAAAAAAATTGGTAGAAAATTTTTTGGGGCCTTTTATCATTCATAATGATTACTCTAATGGTTCATATTCATTAATCACCACCAATGGGTGAGATTAACACCTCCAAAAAATTATATTTCCCTCAAGAAATACTTATTCAAATCTACAATTTTCCCTATAGTATGTGGTTAATCAATTAGGCCAATATTCTGGTTAGATAACAATAAATGGTATGAAACTTTTGCATGGGAATCGTGGAATTAATCTTCCTAGAACATTCCCTAGTGATAAGAAATAAATCAAAAACAATAATCATATATAAATGATGTAATACTATCTAAAAACGACTTCATCCAAATATAAAAAATTAATTTGATTTTTTAGGAATCAATACTTGATTGAAATCTTAAAATAGTCATGGTATTATTCAACTTCAATATTTTAAATCACACTAAGAATAAATCATGTGATCATAGTTTATTAATAATTTAATTACACTTTTCAAGTTATGCTGTAGTGGGGAACATTTTTTCCATCTTGTGTGATGTTAAAAAACCTAGAGATTCCACCCGTATATGACCTTCCCTATTCATCAATATGTCCCATATATATACAAGGAACCGTCAAAGAAATAATTATATATTGATTCTTATTTTGGAGATATATGTAGATAAATTGGAATCCCCAATCATAGTACTAGATATGGATTAAAATATTATAACATCATCCTTACATATGAGGCTGATCATTGTGGGGATTTATTTATAAATATTTATTTATGGATTTATTCACTTTACAGATAGATACGTAGTGAATCCTTGATCCTCTATCCTAAGAAAATACAAAATATATAATTAAAAATTCCCTCTTATTATGTTATATGTTATTTTATTTCATTCATTCCTGTAATAGAAAGACCTTTCTATGTATTTCATGTGGATCAGATTTATATGTACAAAGCACCTTCTTTTCACCTTCATAACAACCAATTTCTAGGTGGAAGTCAATATTGATTTATTATAAACCTATTAGGGTGGAATTTCCCCTTTATGTCTCTATCTATCTATTTAATATTAATATATATCACGTATTCTATTGGGAATGTTCGGTTTGTGTCTTATAACAACAATGAACAATATTCCATACATATGAGCAAGATCAACACTGAAAAAATATTATGAACTAAATATGTCTTTATTATTGTAATTGTGAGATACATAGTGATTCCTAGATAACTTATTTTAGGTCCAACCACAGTTATAAAAGTATTCCACTCCTTTGTCAAATCATGATTCTCTGAGGTGATTCCGAAACGAGTTGAATTGTCTATAGAAATTTTATTAATTCAAAATTTACCATTCCTTGAATACTATTCAGATCTATAGTGGGGAACATATTACCTTTAATATACTTGGAGAATTATCATTATTCTGACTATATACAAGGTTTTTTCCTTGTTACCATATTTTGGAGGTCTTGTGCTCTAAAAAAATATTCCACCCAGTCTGCATGATCCAAAAGTATGAATGATACTTATTCTTATTTATTATTGGTTCTATTATTATTATTACTCCAATATGCATAATGATGTTTTGATCACATATCCAAGGACCGTCAAAATGTAATAAAAAAATTCGCCTATATATTTCATATGAAACAAATATATACAAGGGAGCACATTTGATAGTAACATATAGTTTAGTATGCACATATTGATAATATCAAAATCAACCAATCATGGAATTATTAGTTTTAAATGGACATATAGTTGGTTTTGGAACTCTTAATTTCATAAACCACAATGGGCATCATGAGAATCTAATATCAACAAAAACATTCCATAGTAACCACTAACATGATCAACAACCAATGAAGGACACATTTTCTTTACAATTCACACTACACAGAGAGAATAAGACTATATATGGACCCCGTTTTATCTTATATTACCGAAGAATATTCAACATGAAAATAAAATATTCTTTTCATCATGCATCTGAATAAAAATTGTAATCGAGTTCTTCAATGTAATATCATAAATAGATATTCCTTACGTACTTTTACCATACCAAATGTTTGTATCTATGAGATTGATTCTATGATTTAGTGTTCATTTACTTTTTTTTAAATGATGGTGTTCGATAAATCAAAAAAGTATATCATTATTTCTATTTCTATTCAAATCCCATTTTCCATGAAAGGTGAACATAAATTTGGGGCACACAATTGTGAGACTGGTTCTATACAACATCATCCCAACATGAATATATGTTCCATAAAAAAATATGTGGTTACTAATGTTTTTAAATTGTATATTAAATATTAATGATCACCATGAGAACACATCATATCTTTAAATTCTATTTTTACCCCAAATATTGAGTTGATAAGTCCCCTTGGATTTCTCAATCAATGATATTTGTTTTAAACAAGGATGGAATGACTGTAGTAAAAACCAATGTACACCTGTAAGTCTATTTAATTATTGTATTATTTGTTTTAAAAAATTAAAAATGGTGGTTTTACACCCTTCATTGTATACCTAAAACCCATATGGTATGCATGTGCCAAGTATGATAACGAAAAATTTAATACCAAGTGACACTATTGGATGATAATAACATTAGTTTTCTACCATTAAAAATGATTATTATAATCTAAAATGTATCAATTTACAATCAATTATTTAATTCATGGATTATGAATTACTTATCCTATTGTCAAAATATTAAAATATATTCAACATAATTGATATTACACAATTGTTTTATCATACTAGTTTTTTGGATATGATATATCATAAAAATCTATTTTACATTAAACTGTAAAAACTATTCTTCAAAAAAATATGACATTAAAAAAACAATACAACTCTTAAATAAAAGAAATCAAATTTCCTGAGGTAATTACAAAGAATATCACATGAATGAATACTTGAAAAATGTGTACAAGGAAAAAATGTTCTCTTATCATTAGATATATAATTCGATTGGTAAAAAAAATAAAGGGCAAAAAATTGAAAATAAGAACTTTTTATATTTAAAAATCATTCATGGATGGTGTGGAACAATTATAGGTTATTATAAATAATTCCTAATGATATCATAATTTACAAAAACATAGAGAAATAATTTTCAACATAAAAAAGGAGAAATATTTTTTCCCCTAGTATATGACCCCATCAACACCCATGTTATGCCTAATAGGCCTTGTGTATATGGAAATTATTTAGATTATTTAATTTAATGTTATATTTGTATTTATATAACTATAAAATATTTCTAATGTGTTATATGATATTATACATACAATTCACCAACACTGCTATTATGGTGACATTAGATTATATACACACCCACACATGAGCCACACCCATGGGAGGTTCTTTTTTACTCAACCAATATGAATTATATTGGATTATGTTATTAATATTTCCATAATAAATGGATTCATGATGTGTTTTTATTTATTTTTAGGTAATTTTATGTTTTGATAAGAGATATAAAAACAATAGTAAGTTAAATTTTAAATCTTATCATTCAAATTAGAATAACAAGATATCACATAGATTTGAGCCTCAATTGATTAGATGAACCATATTATAATATATTCAATAATTTGGTTTGATGATCACTAATGTAATTTTTATCCTTTCATATTAATGATTAAAATTCATCACACCATGTACTATTATCTTCTTTGACAAGGTAAAGACTCTACACTGTAGAAATTAATTCTTTCCTCTCTCTATGTGCGTATTCTCTATGTATATGATCCCCTTATATAATTTACATAATATTTAGAATATTATTTTAAAATTATACTAATTAGTAAGCTTCTCATTTAGTGGTAAAATGATAACCTTTTTAAATGGATTCATAATGGAATGGTTTTATAACTTTCATAGGATAAGGAATAATTGATTGGTATTATAGTTCATAAAAGTAAAAAGCAATACCAATCCACTCCTCATAATCCAAATAAAAAAATAACAACACTTAAAATGAAATATATGCTCTCAAATTAAAACTCCCCAATTCTGTGGATATTGAAATTTAATATGAGATAATTAATACAATTTTCAACACATCCTTGACAGTAGTGAAAACAATCTTCCATATTATATTATTAGAACTATGGTGACTGGTTTGGTTATAATAAATGGAATCGCTTTATATATCAGAGTCAATACCATAGATAATAGTATAATCTTTAATGATGTAACTCAAAAATTCCCAAGTTCATTCCTCTAAGTACATGGTTGAAGAAATAATGTCTTCGGCATTTGTGACATCGGATGGTGGTCATAATTCTATAAGAAAAATAAAAAAAATAAATGTCATATATGTGGTTATGAATAAAGGTAAATGTTTATACACTCACTCTTTATTGTTTAGAAATATCCTTTTTCGGTGTGTTTCACCTAGATAACAAAAATTACAACACATATCCAGTAATAGGAATACACGTTTCAATGATGATAGAGGAATAAATCATTGATGAAACCCTTTTTTCAATGACCACATGTTTGAATTCATCATAGTTCATATTTAGATCACTCATTATTCGAAGGGTTGAATTTAGGGTAGACTCGTCATAGATATGTTTAATGGAAAACACCAATAATGATGTGAAATTCGGAAGATATATTGGTTCATCCACTAGCCACTCCAATATTATGTTAGAATATTTGGGTTTAATTGATTAGAATAGGGAATCAATGGATTCCAATAGATAATACAAGTAAAGTTAATAAATATATAACAAAAATGTAATAGTTGACACTAATCAATTGAAGTCATCATATTTAATAAATCTATTCCCTTCAATAATGGTTGGTGTCCCACAATAGGTTTCTCATCCAATATAGGAAGGTCAATTCAAAAAGTAGAAATAGAATCATCACCTAGAATAAATATAAGACTAATTTCAGCAATTTCCTAGGACTTATCTAAATAATGAGATCATTTAGTTAATAAAACATGATGTTATTCATCTAAAATGTATCAATTTCTACATTCATAATTAATAGAGATAGACTGTAATCCCACTAATATATTCATGAAAAATAAATTTGGGATGTTCCATGGAAATTTAATGTATCCTAATATGAGGTTATCAGTGGTTATTTCAAAAGACCAGTTGATACATAATCGACATTTTGAAAACAGTGTAAATACCACAACATTATAATTTATTCATAAGCACTTGTATATCAGAAATTTATCCATCCCTGATTTTATCTTCATTGTAATTAGTAGGGGAGAACCTATGAACAAACTAATTCGAGCTAATCAGAGTTTTTGGTCCCCCCATTTTAAATTCATCACTTTTTTAATTTAAATATAGTTACGTGTTATAATAGAAATTAATTTAAAACTATATAAAACCCAAATATATGAACATATATCCTTATGAGTAGTGAGTGGTTCCCACTCCTTATCAAAATATTTGGTTGTTTGCTCATTCTGGAATCACTTGATCCATTATGCATTTTAATCGATAAGTGATGGGAACCCTTGGATCACTGGCATGAATCATAATTTCCTACTCTTGAATATCCATCCATGTGTATTTGTAACATCCGAGATTTTATGAGAAATATTTTGTTTTTATGATATATACATCAGAAAAGGAATATATCACTACACACAACACTGTCTTGTCTTGTGTTACACGCAAGAGCAACCTTCCTCGATAGATTGCATTGTACGCAATATTGAGTTTCTCTAAATAATGATATGTTATTAAAATATTACATAAACTAGCCGTTATGAATAGTAATAACAACTTTTTGAAATTTTATAAATTTTATCTTTCAAAATAGTCTTCATTTTTTGATTCGGAATAATGAAATTATCCTAGGGTGAATTTTTTGTATTTTTCTGAAAAATTTCAATTTTTGATGAATAGTGAAAACACTGTATTACTTTTTAAAAACCGACTTTTTATTTAAATAATTATTTATTTTATATAAATTTTATTTAGGTCAAAATTGATACATAATACCTATATAATTTCAATGTAATTCATTGGAGTAATTTTATGATAATTTTAGATATATGTGAAAATTTTATTTAACTTTTCACCGTCTTTAACCACCTCATAGGATAATTTGAAAATTTTCACAAAACATAATTTTACTGCTTCTCTGAGTGAAATTTTGAAAATATGAGAGACACGGTTAATATCAAGGAGTAAAATGTGGTTCAATAAGATAAATATAATTTTTGGTGAATAGTAACTTTTTACATTATTTTACCACAGTTAAAAGTAAATAGGGTAATTATGGGTAAAAATGATATTATTATTAACCTAAAACATGTCCTAATTCGATTGGATAGGTTTAATTCGACAAAAAACAACCTTATGAATAAAATATTACCCTTTAGGTCCACATGGATTAGATTACGAAACCTATTTTTTTTAAAGAATAGTTAAAAGAGTTAAAATCAAAGTGTAATAACTAAAACATTTTTAATATAGGGTTATGCATTAGCTAAATTCATCTATAAATATTCATTAGAAATCGAAAGAAAATTTATACATAATGGTATTTTATTTATAATTTTTATACATTAAATAATTTAATTTATTTATGACACAATGATGATGTAGTAATTACCTTATTAATGAAATATTAACATAATTGATTTTATAAACACCCAAATAGATGTAATTTTAGACTTTTTATAAATTCAAATAAATTTCTAGGTTAATATTACATGTAAGTATGGAGTTAATAAACTTTTTTCAAACTAATTAATCTGTTATGATTTTCACTAAAATCATTTACCAAATAGTGTCATAATTGTCATAAAATAGTTTTTATAACAAATATTATATTTTTAATTGTTATTTTATTCCTAAAAATCTAAGGATCGGCCAAATGACATAGATAAGGTTATATATATTAATAAAGATCCACTTTTGGTTAGTTTGGCTTGTTATGGTATGTTTATTAACCACATAGTGTAGGAAAACAAGAAGACACGGTAAAAGTTAAATTATTTAACTTAGAGTTAAATCTAAGTGATAAGGTTAAAATAGTAACCTAAACTTGACTAAAACTTATTGGTTGAGAGAATTTCGACCCATCCCCACCTTATCTTATAAATAAATCAATTTGGATCTATTAAAAAACAAATATGAATTTATTATAAAATAATAGTTTAAGTTTTTCGAAAGGTGACCCTCTCCTCCCTTATAAAAGGGAACCTCCTCCCTCTCCTCCTCACACAATTTTTAGCCATAAATCTCTGCCAAACCTTGCCTATTTATCTTCTCAACTTCCCTAGAAACATACTAGAGGTCCTGGTCTTCTTCAAAGTCCAATTTTAATGCCCTAAGAGGAGGGTTCAAAGAGGTGTGTCAAAGAAGAGGTAATATCCATTACGGATTCGTTCAAATTTATTTCTTCGTCTACTTCCTATCCTTTAGTTGTTTTATTATGAAGTAATAAATCATTATCACTCAAATACTTATATGTTATCATAAATTAGAAACATCCCTATTTCTCCTTCTATCCATCCTACGGAAAACAAAATCACCGCGCGTGCATACGTACGGAATACTATCTCCACGCTGGGACGTAATCTGTTCTCCACCACCACCTTACTTGGATGGGTATAATGGTGCAATGAATAAATATTTATGATTATTTTAATTTGATATTGATTCTGTAATAATATACATACACTTGAATACAATTCCATGATCATAGGAATGATATCATCGCTCATGCGTAGGTACGACCTACCGTCTCCACGATGAAATGCGACTCATTCCACATGATCTTAATTAAATAATGAATATATAAATGAATTGAAGGAATAAATATGATATATATTAAACTAATATTATTCTTTAAATGTGGTATCTATAACCTAAAAATAAGAATAAGAATTTATTCGACAAAACATGCATAAGAACATAAAGCAATGAACACCCGAATAACAAGAAGAAATGAAATATTACTAATAAAAAGATAATAATATGACCATATATGATATCATAACAATGAATATGGTTCTTTAATATGTCAATATCATTATTTAAATCATTATACAGGAGTTTCAGATACGTACAAATCAAATCAGACCTATGGTAAGGGAAAATATCGCAATCTCATTTTTTCCGATATTGTTTATACTTCAGAATTTACTGGGGAATATTTATCATCCACATCCATGTTTTCTCAATATTTAATATTATTTCAATACTCGTACAATTTTTTAAATCCAATTTTACCCATTGGTGAGTTTTTAGTAAAATATATGAGATGAATATATTTTCATTTTTAGTACGAGGTACTTTTTGGATTTTTTGGCCAATGTACGAGAAGAATATTTTTTTAACTTATACGGTATGAATGGATTTTTATGATTTCATAGAACATTATTTACAATAAGCTTCCTTTACAAATTTTCAAGTTTATTTTTAATTAAATTCTTTTATTTAAAAATGTTAGGACATGTTAAGAAAGGAAAAATGATTTTGAAGTAGAAATGATATTTTCCTCAAGAATGGAGTTCAAGTGTTTTATCAAAATTATTTTCAAAATAAGATAATATAGAGTTCTTTTTATATCCATATTTTACATTGATTTGATTATTTTGGGATGGAATTATTTTTATGAAGTCCTTTATCTTATATGAATTGTTTAATGATGTCATGATGTTTAACAATCCCATTTTTATTACATGGTTTATGCTATGATGTATAATTTATGATTTTGTGGCACACATAAGATAGGTTTCATTATGAGACGGGTGGGACCTATATCTCCCTCCAAATCATTGGGTAATTATTTATATCTCATGAGATAGACATGGCTGGAACAACATGTTAATCCGGTTCAGTGACACATGACTAGAATGAGGATTGAAATCGGTTCAATAATAGACTTTGTATGCTATGATAGTCATGGAAATGAGTCTTGACTAATATGAAATGATTTTCTATGATTATGTGTTTATTCCACAAAGTTTCATGTTTTAAGTTATGAATATTGGGATTACATTTCACTACTATGATTTATCCCATGTTATGATATTATGATCCCTTTTGTAGATTAATATTTTAAAAATGTTATGTTCTTATGAATATAATATGATTGATATTTCTTTTGTTTACCCTTACTGAGCATTTGAGATCGCCCTTTTTTATGTTTTCTTTTCCCCAAGTCACGAAGAAGGGTATTAAGTAGGATATGCCAATAGGGACTCTAAAAATTATTAAATAAGTGGGAGACAATGTAGATGATTTATAAACCAGTTATTTATGTTTCCCAGTTTCTAAAGACACAATACCTATACAGTACTACCATGGTTTTTTATATGTTGTAATAAGTATGCTTCTATTCTAATGCAATAACAATGTATGTAAAGTATGGGTCATTATAGTTGGTATCAGAGGAAAGGTATAGTAAACCTTTGGAAACTAGGATGTGAAAGCCTTAGTAAGAACCCTAAGGATGTGTCTAATCATAGAACATAATCTTAGTATTTTAGAAATGGCTATGAACAACCTATGACAAGACCTAATGTGTGAAATTTTATTCTTGATTATGTGGTTTTCCTGTTATGATTAGTGTTTATCACACTATGCTTCTTGGTTTTAGTCAATGGATGGAACACGAAGGAACTGTGTTAATGCTGAATGTGACGGGAAATGCAATGATTGTTCCCCTGAGCAAACCAATGTTATGGGAGCTTGAATGAAAAATCGTGTATCCATGATCACACAACTTTCTCAAGATATGAATCATGGAAGACTTCCAAACAAGCAAAGGAAGGAGAAAAATCCTATTGAATCCTTCATGTGACAGTGTCCACCTTCATTCAGCGGGTCTTCTGATCCCATAGTGGCTGAAAAATGGATCAGTACCACTGAAAATATATTTTCAGTTCTACAATGTTCTGAAAATGACAAAGTCGTATTATAAGTGTATCATTTGGTAGGTAATGTTGATCAATGGTGGAATCTTATCAAGAATTCAAGGAAAATAATCAAAATTGAGTCCATGGAATGAAACAAGTCCAATAACTTATTTTTCAATAAGTACTTCCCTTGTATTCTTCTAACAAAGAAGGAGAAGGAGTTTCTTGAACTGACGCAAAAGGATGATGAATCAGTTGGTACCTACGAAGAAAATTTTACAAGAGTTGCAAGGTATGCTTTCAGAATTATTATCCAACCTGAGAGTAAGATCGATTGATTATTTAGTGGCATAAAACCATGTCTTCAAATGGCGTTAGCCATAAGGGACTTCAATAGCTACGAGGAAATTTTTCGAAGTGCTCTCAAGGTTGAGACAGAGATTGGAGAAACCCATCAATCTTATGTGTTTGATAAGAAGTGTAAAATAGGATTCAAAGGAAAATCTAAAGACCACAATGAATAGAAGATGCGTTTTCCTTTATGCTCAAATTGTTGAAAGAAACATGGAGGGAATTTTCTTAAAGGGGCAAATAAATGTTTTAAGAGTGGAAAAGAAGGTCATCAGGCAGTTGAATGTCAAAATAATGGGAAGAAGAAGTCTAATTATGCGAACAAAGAAAGGGATACACAGAATTCACCTCCTACACTTCAATGTTTCAAGTGTAATGAAATTGGGCATTATTCCAATCAATGCCCTAATACAAAGGATGTTGATGATGATCGATGTCAACAAACTATTAAGGCCAATGAAATTGGAAAGTCACAAGCAATTTCTATTAGTGATGTGGAGTGTGATAATGAAGTTTTTCGAGGTACACATACCATCCACTCTAAAATAGAAAATGTTTTATTTGATTCTGGATCCACCGAATTTTTTATTTCTAAAGAATTTTCTAATGGTATCACCATATTACCTCAACAATTAGATGTTGAGATAGTTGTGACAACCCCTAATGGCACAACAGTCGCATCAAAATATTACAATTATTCTTCGATTGAAGATTGTGGGAATGTGCTTCATACAAATCATGTGATCCTTTCTATACTAGAATTTGATGTGATTCTTGGCATGGATTGGATTTCTTTATATGGAGCTCATATCAATTTCAAAATAAGGGATGTCACATTTCATATTCCAGATCAATCTATGACCGTCTATCGATGCAAGGATGAACATAACCTTCCAGTGGAGATTTCTTCCATCATGTGAGTCTTGATTCCACTAAATGAAGGTTATTTATCTGAAATGGTTTGAGAGAAACTCATGATTAGCAATATTCCCATTGTACGGCTGTTTTATGATGTCTTTCCGGAGGAATTTCCCAGACATCCAGCAAATCGTGAATTTGAGTTTTCAATAGAACATGTACCAGGTGCTTTACCTATTTCAAAGACGCATTATAGAATATCCCCAATTGAGTTACAAGAATTTAAGAAGCAACTCCAAGAGAATCTTGATAAGGGATTCATACACCCTAGTTCATCACCTTGGAGAGAACATGTTCTCTTTGTTAAGAAGAAAGATGGATCAATGCGACTTTGCATTGATTATCGAGAAATTAACAAGATCAATATCAAGAAAAAATATCATTTCCCACGCATTGATGACTTATTTGACCAACTACATGGAGATCAGTACTTTTCCAAGATTGATCTTCATTCAGGGTATCATCAATTAAGGGACAAAAAGGAAGATATACCAAAGATGGATTTCCGTACAAGGTATGGACACTATGAATTTATATTGATGCCATTTGGTCTTACTAATGCCCTGACTATCTTCATGGATCTAATGAATAGAGTCTTTAGAGACTATCTTGATCAGTTTTTGGTAGTCTTTATAGACGATATTCTTGTCTATTCAAAGAGGAAGGAAGAACATGAAGATCACATGATAATTGTATTAAAGGCCCTAAGAAAGGAGAAGCTTTATTCCCAATATTCCAATTGTGAATTTTGGATTCAAAAAGTTTCATTTTTTGGGTCACATAATCTAAAAAAGGGGATATTTGTGGATCCGGAAAAAATAGAGGTTATTGAAAGATGGTCGAGACCAACAAAAATAACTGAGATCCGATGTTTTCATGGTTTGGATGGATATTATCAACATTTTGTGAATGATTTTTCATGGTTATCTAATCCACTCACCAGGTTGACTCAAAAAGGAGTTAAGTTAATTTGGACAAAGTAAAGTGACGAGAATTTCAAAGAGTTAAAATGAAGGTTATCCCGTGCACCTGTGCTCACACTTCCTTGTAGTGGAGAAAGGTTTTTGATCTACAGTAATGCATCCAAGAAGGTACTAGGGTGTGTTCTCATGAAAAATGATATGGTGATAGCTTATGCCCCACGACAGTTTAAAATCCATGAGAAAAATTACCCAACTCATGATTTGGAGTTAGCTGTGGTAATCATTGCATTGAAGATTTGGAGGCATTACCTTTATGGTGAAAGGTGTGATATTTATACCGATCATAAAAGTGTAAAGTATATTTTCAAACAAAAGGAGGTGAATATGTGCCAAAGAAGATGGTGGGAGTTGATTAAGGACTACGACTGCTCAATTCATTATCACCCTGGGCAAGCAAACAAGGTTGCAGATGCACTACGTCAACAAGACCATGCTAGCTTATCCATGATGAGGATAAAAAAATATCCAATATTTATAGATTTACAAAGGATGGATCTTGGAATTATAATGCAAGGGGAAAAATATTATCTTTCTCAAGTGAATGTTCAACCATATATACATATAATGATTAAATATGCACAGAAAGAAGATGTAGTGTTACGAAAGAATATGAGAAATGTTTAGGAATTCAACCTTGATTGTGATGGGATAATAAGTTTCAGGAATCGGGTTTGTGTTTCTCCCATCCCAGAATTAAAAAAGGATCTACTGAATGAGGCTCATAGTTCTTCATTATCTATTAATCATGGAAGCACAAAGATGTATAGGGACCTGAAAGAGTACATATGGTGGGATGGCATGGAAAGAGATATTGCATAATATGTCTTTAAATGATTGATTTGTCAGCAAGTTAATGTTGGGAGACAGAAGACTAAGGGGATGTTACAACCATTACCCGTACCATAATGGAATTGGGAAAACATCACTATGGACTTTGTCACTGGACTTCCTAAAACATCCAAAGGAAATAATTCTATCTGGGTTATAGTTTATCGTCTTACGAAGTCAGAATAATTCACTGATATTAGAGAATATTTTTCTCTTGATCAGCATGCCAGGATAGATGTAAAAAAAGTGGTACGATTGCATGGAGTACCACATTCCATTATATCTGATTGGGATCTGAGGTTTACCTCGATGTTTTGGTGACGTCTTCAGCATACTCTGGATACAGAGTTGAGTTTTAGCACTGCTTATCATCCTTAGACAGACAGTCAGTCTGAGAGGACAATTTAAACTCAAGAATACATGTTGAGAGCTTGATATATGGATTTAAAAGTTGGTTGGGATAAACCCCTACCTTTGGTGGAATTTTCTTATAAAAATAGGTTTCACTCCAGTATTCAGATAGCTCCTTATGAAGCTCCCTATGGAATGAAATGCATAAATCCAACTTGTTGGGATGAAGTTGGGGAAAGAAACCTATTATGACCTGATCTTGTTGATGAGATGGTAGAAAAGGTCCGATCTATTCAACAACACATAAGAGCATCTCAGAGTTGATAAAAAAGTTATACTGACAACTGAAGAAAAGACCTAGAGTTTGAAGTAGGTGATAAAGTGTTCTTATGAATATCTCCTTGGAAGAGAGTAATGATATTTGGAAAGTAGGGAAAGTTGATCCCTATGTATATCGGTCCTTTTGAAATAGTGGATTGTGTTGGGAAGGTAGATTAACGATTGGTGCATCCACCGAATATCTCTCAATTTCATGATGTGTTCCATGTATCTCTCCCGAGAAAGTTCATACCTGATCCATCACATGTACTAAGCTTAGAAGTTGTACCGATGGAGAAATATCTTTCTAATGAAGAACAACCGATAGAGATTTTGGATCGTAGCGAAAAAGTTCTACGGAATAGGACCACTCTCTTGGTGAAGGTTTTATGGAGGAACCATCAATTTGAAAAAGCTACATAGGATCATGAGGATATGATGAGGGAGAGGTATCCTCATCTGTTTGTTACTAAGTGACGAATTTATAGGGCGAAATTCATTTTAAAGGGGGTAGAATGTAACATCCATGATTTTATGAGAAATGTTTTGTATTTATTTTTTATACATCACCAAAGTAATCTTTCACTACACACAACAGTGTCTTGGATTCCGTTACACGCAAGAGAAACCTTCCTCGATAGCTTGCATTGTACGCAATACCGAGTTTCGCTAAGCAATGATATATTGTTAAAATATTATATAAACTAGCCATTGTGAATAGTAATACCCACATTTTGAAATTTTATAAATTTTATCTTTTAAAATGGACTTCATTTTTAGATTAGGAGTATCAAAATTAGCCAAGGGTGAATTTTTGGTATTTTTCAAAAAACATTCAATTTTTGATGAATAGTGAAAACACTGGGTTATAATTTAAAAACCGAATTTTTATTTATATAATAATAATTATTATTTAAATTTATTTTAGGTCAAAATTTATACATAATACCTATATATGTTCAATGTAATTCATTGGAGTCATTTTATAATAATTTTAGATATATAAAAATTTTATTGAACATTTCACCTTCTTTTACCCACCTCCTAGGAGAATTTGAAAATTTTCCTAAAACTTAATTTTACCTCTTCTGTAAGTGGTATTTCAAAATTCTGAGAGACACTTTTTATATCAAGGAGTAAAATGTGGTTCAATAAGATTAAAATTATTTTTGATGAATAGTAACTTTTTACTTTTTTTTACCACAGTTAAAAGTAAATAGGGTAATTAAGGGTGAAAATGATATTATTATTACACTAACACATGTCCTAATTCTATTGGATAAGTGTAATTAGACCAAAAACGACCTTAGGAATAATATATTACCCTTTTGGTCCACTTGGATTAGATTAGGACAATTATTATTATTTTATTTAAAGAAGAGTTAAAAGAGTTAAAATCAATGTTTAATAACTAAAACATTTATAATATTGGATTTTACATTACCTAAATTCATCTATAAATATTTATTGAAAATATAAAACCATTTCCTACATAATGGTATTTTATTTAAAAAATTTATAAATTAAATAATTTTATTTATTTATGACACAATGATGATTCAGTAATTACCTTATTAATGAAATATTAACATAATATATGTTATAAATAATAAAATATATATAATTTAAGACTTTTTATAAATTCCACTAATTTTTTAGGTCACTATGACATTTAAGTATTGATTTAATTAACATTTTTTGAACTAATTATACTATTATAATTTTCACAGAAACCAATAACCAAATAGTGTCATAATTGATATAAAATTGTTTTAAAAAAAAATAGTATATTATTAATTGTTATTTTATTCCTAAAAATCTATGGTTCTTCCAAATGACTTAGATATGTTTATATATATTAATAATGAACCACTTCGGGTTCGTTTTTCTTGTATAGTATATTTATTAACCATACAGTGTAAGAAAATAAGAAGACACAGTAAAAGTTAAATTATTTAACTTAGAGTTAAATCTAAGTGATAAGGTTAAAACAGTAACCTAAACTTGTCAAAAACCTATTGGATGAGATGATTTCGACCGATCCCCACCTTAGCTTCGAAATAAATCAATTTGTATCTATTAAAAACCGAATATGACTTTATTATAAAATAATATTTTAATATTTTTCAAAGGTGCCCCTCTCCTCCAATATAAAAGGGCACATCCTCCCTCTCCTACTCACATAATTTTGAGCCATAAATCTTGGAAAAACCCTACCAATTTTCCTTCTCAACTTCCCTAGAAACATACTAGAGGTCCTGATCTTCATCAAAGTCCAATTTTAGTGGCCTAAGAGTAGGTTTCAAAGAGTCGTGTCGAAGAAGAGGTAATATCTGTTACTGATTCTTTCAAATTTATTTATTCTTCTACCTCCTATTAATTATTTGTTTAATTATTAAGTAATAACATCAGTATCACTAAAATACTTATATATTATTATAAATATTAAACAACCCTATTTCACCATCTATCCATCCTACGGAAAATGAAATCACCGCACATGCGTACGTACGGAATACCGTCTCCACGCCGTGGTGTAATCTGTTTTCCACCACAACCTTACTTGGATGGGTATAATGGTGTAAATAATAACTATTAATTATTATTTTAAAGTAATATTTATTCTTAAATAATATACATACACTTCAATACAATTCCATGATCATGGGAACGATATCATCGCTCGTGCGTATGTACGGCCTGTCGTCTCCACGATGTGATGTGACTCATTCTACATGATCTTAATTGAATAATGATTATATAAATGAATTTAATGAATAAATATGATATTTATTACACTAATACCATTCTGTAAATGAGGTATCTATAACCTAAAAAGAAGAATAATAATTTATTCGACAAATCATGCATAAGAACATAAAGCAATGATCACCCGAATAACAAGTAGCAATGAAATATTACTAATAAGAAGATAAGAATATGACCATATATGATTTCATTACAATGAATATGGTTCTTTAAAAAGTCAATTAAATTATTTAAATCATTATACAGGAGGTTCGGATACATACAAATCAAATCAAACCTAAGGTAAGGGAAAATCTCACAATCTCATTTTTATCCGAGATTGTTTATAATTCAGAATTTACTGGGGAACATTTATCATCGACATCCATGTTTTCTCAATATTTAACATTATTTCTATCCTCGTACAGTTGTTCAATTCCAATTTTACCCAATGGTGAGTTTTTAGTAAAATATATTAAAGGAATCTTTTGTCGTTTTTAGTAAGAGGTACTTTTTGACTTTTTTGGCCAAAGTATGAGAAGAATGTTTTTTAACTTATATGACATGAATGGATTTTTATTATTCCATAGAAAATTATTTACATTAAGCTTCCTTTAAAAAATTTCATGTTAATTTTTAGTTAACTTCTTTTAGTTTAAAATTTTAGGACATGCTAAGAAAGGAAAAAATGATTTTGATGTAGAAAGGAAATTTTCCTCAAGAGTGGAGTTCAAGTGTTTTATCAAAATTATTTTCCATCTATGATAATATGTTGTTCTGTTTCTATCCCTATTATTACATTGATTTGATAATGTTGTGATGGAATTATTTTTATGAAGTCCTTTATCTTATATAAATTTTTTATGATGTCACGATGTTTAAGAATCCCATTTTTATTACATGGGATGTGCTATGATGTATAATTTATGATTTTGTGGCACACATAAAAATGGTTTCATTATGAGATGGGTGGGACCAATATCTCCCTCCAATAAATTGGGTAAATATTTATATCTCATGAGATAGACATGACTGGAATGAAAAGTTAATCTGGTTCAGTGACACAGGACTGGAACGAGGAGTGAACTCGGTTCAGTAATGGACTTTGTCCACTATGATATTCTTGGAAATGAGCCTTGACTAATATGAAATGATTTTCTATGATTATGTGTGCATGCCACAAAGTTTCATGTTTTATTTTATGATTATTGGGATTACATTTAACTACTATGATTTATCCCATGTTATGATATTATGATCTCTTTTGCACGTTAATATTTTCAAAATTATATGTTCTTATGAATATTATATGATTGATATTTTTTTTACCCTTAATGAGAATTTGTGCTCACCCTTTTGTATGTTTTCTTTTCCCCAGGTAAGGAAGAAGGGTATTAAGTAGGATATTCCAAAAGGGACTCTAAATATGAGGAAATAAACGGGAGAAAATGCAGATGATTTATGAACCAGTTGTTTATGTTTCCCAATTTCTAAAGATACTATACCTATATGGACCAACCATGGTTTTGTTATATGTTTTAATAAGTATGATTCAATTCTGAAGTAATAACAATGTATGTAATGTATGGGACGTTATAGTATTGGATGGTGGATTCTTAATAGTTGTTTGAGGAACCAATATTTTATCAATTTAATGAATATGAACTCAACATTACACAAACACAAATAAATTAAACATAGTGGCTATGGATGTGCCTATATTCTAGAATTTTAGGGGATTTTGATATGTGTCTTATAAATATATTTTTATATCTCCATGAAGTAGAGAAAAATATTCACATCTCTTTCTATTTAAAATTATTCTTGTATATTTCGGCCATAGGCATGGATTCCTTCTGACAATTTTGGCTAGACCATCTTGGACTAATTCCTTGATGAATGGGATCACCCCATGAAGAAAATGTTTCATAGTGGCCTAGATTCATTGATTACTAAAGAACTACTTCCAATGAATTCCCCATAAGGGATTTCATTGTAAATTGTTTTCTTATAAATAATGTATATATAATAGTATCTTAATAATTTGTTTTTGATAAATATCCCACATTTGTGTGCTAAAATCAATGTATAGGAAAAATAAGTGAAATAACTATAGAGTGGGTCATTATGAGGATGTTTGGTAATGAAACATGTCCTCTCTTGGGCCATAATTACCTAGAGCTGTCAGGATACCACATATTATTCCCCTTGAAAAATGATTTCTAGTGGTGATACCATTCTATAACGGTGTTATCGAAACTAGAATACATAGTGATTATGTATATAATCATTAAACACTATGACACATATTACTCGCATAATTATTAAAAAAAATTATTTGATGTATTTTAATTGGAATGAATGAATTAATTTTTTTCCTACTACTAAAATTTACCTTTCATAATTTTTCACTATAATGACCAGAATTTTTATATTCTATTAAAAAATATAATCTTCATAACCCATCACACCATAATAAAAAGCATATCCCTATGAAACATTCATTTGTATGAATTATGTTTCTGTATAGAGTTATTTATATACTATTATTTATGAATGAATTATGTTATATTTTAAAAATATTCTTATATACAATATTTCTAGATACATGAGAATGATATAGATATTTTATTAAATTTTTCTTTTTTCCAATTTTGGGTAAATTTTTAATTTTTATCTTCATTTCTAATTGGATCCTATTACTTCTTATCAATGGAATATTTAATGAACATTACCACTTTATAATATGGTCTTAATTAGATTTTATTCATTATATTATCACCATCATAATCAGAATAAATATTCTATTTCTGTAGATTAATATGTTTTACTATTTTCTCAACATGATTATTGTATTCACTATTATCATTATCATTGAACTCTTCCAACTCAATAATTATTTTTCTCCAATATCACAACCTTTTTATACCCAATTATAACAATAGTGGTCCAGTAGTAATCAATTTTAGTATTTTCACTGTAATATAAATTTTTTAAAAATTATTTAACAATATTTTATTTATCATTATCGTCTTTTTTGTTATCATCAATGATTTTCTTAATATGTTAATTATCAATTATAATCCTTCTAATATTAGTTTGACATATATTTATTTCCACACACAATGTATATTCATTAGTTTAGAAATTTTAATTGATATAATATTCATTATTAACTTATATATTATCATTTGAATCAATTTTTACACATCATAATCCATTAGAAATATTTTATATGTTTCCTAGTAGTTCACTGTAGAATCAATTTTTTATGAACGATAACAATACATTTTGACAATATATAACATTTTTAATATAAAATAATCAATTTTGATTATATTTTTTAATATCAATAGATACTGAACATTCTACTATGAACAACCATTATAAAATGTTACTGTAATTGATTCAATATCTTCCACATAATTTTTTATTTTCAATGGAAAATTTGTAGTTAAATACCAACATCACAAAATTGCACTAATTTAAACGGAGGAATCCCTATATTTATATATTAAATATTATTTTTTAATTTTCATAAAATAATATATTGATTCACAACATAATATTCCATAATATATTATTTATGTTAATATATTTTTTAAAATGAAATTTCATTTCCTTGAAAGAATTTAAGGAAATTTACAATTCTATTTTCTCTTTGAATGTTATAATCTCCCCACTTCCCATTTCATATATAAAGAGGGTTCAATTAATTTCCCAAATATTAAAATCATCGTGATCAATATCTTCAAAATATGTGATCATGAAATCAAATGTATCTTAAAGTACTCTCAAGAGATTCTTAACCAAATGGAATAATAAAAAATCAATTCATAAATTTAGCATGAATATAATATTATATTTAATATTTAAAATAACTCATTATCATATTCATATCCCAATATTAATTTATATTCAATCACATTTCTCCTATTTTTCAGTATTACATCTTTCACATTTTAATAAACATTATATATTTTATGTTTTTTTCCCAAAATGTCATTACAATTTGGTATCCCATAACCATACTTATTTCATTCCTATATAATTATGATAGAAATATATTCCATATTTATTCATCAATTTAAAAAAAAATTATATTATTAACAGTCCATAAAAATTTTATTTAAATATATAAATCTTTGAGGAGAATCATTACGATCATACCACCCGAGTGATTATATATAAGATATCATTCTCTTCTTTTTAAATGAAAACAATTTACAATAATTGGTAGAAGGGAACTAAAAAATAAAAATTATATATGATGTACCATTATAAACCGAAAATTCAAAATGAAGGATGATATATTCCATGATACCAATTGAAAATTAACAAACTTGTAACAAAAAACACTAAGTGGGGGAGTGGGTGAATCTATTTTTATATTCATTTTAAAATAAATAAATGATCATATTATTAATCATTATCAATAAAATTATATTCTAATGTTATGAATAAAATATGGATTACATCATGTTTTTTGACTAGTTTATCCTACATAAGGTTGATTTCGTATCAGATGTATGGTTTTTATCATCACATTCATAATAAAATACTCTTTTTTTGATCCTTATACAAATAAGGTAATAGATATGGGGGAAACATAATAGATGAATATTGATAATACTTATATTGTATATATTCATTCATATATAATAAAAAGATCATAAATCAATAAATTATATATCGATAATTAAAAGAATGAGCTTCTTTCGGGCCTTTTTGGTCTAGATTATCATCTTCTTCTTATCAATAAATCAATTCAATAAATTTCAGTATGTAAATTAAAAATTTAATAATAATGTTGAATCAACTATAAAACAAACTCCTACATTATTTAAAATATCTAAAATATTCACTAATATATAAAAATTTATCTTCAAAATTTATTGATATTTAACATATATTTATTTATTCATCTTATAATATCCATTCAAAATATTATATATCATGGTCATTATTTATCTATAATATTAATTGTAAAAAAATATGGAATTAGATTATATCAGCATCATAAGAATGTACAATAAATATATATATTTTTTGATGTGACAAGTTTTTATCTAAATCTATTAAAAAAACCTCTCATTATATTTAAAAAATATGAGGGGTCGCATTAAAAATTCATTAATACTACCTCAAAAAACACTTCTAAGTTATTATTAACATTATATTATATTTTGATATCCTCATGAAAAAATATTATTCTTATCCACTTTTATCCAAATCATCCTTCATTTCATATTAAAGTATATTAAATAATATTAATAGATATAATTATCATGTTTATATAATTCATTAATAGCACATCATTCCATGAATTTTACACCATTAATAGAATATATTTTATCAAAGGAAAAATTATTGCATATAAAATTATCATAAATAAAACAATTATGACCCATATTAATTTATAATCTACTCATTTGAAGTCTATTTCTACTCACACATTTCCTAGGTATAACTCATCTGATGATTGAGTCTCCATATACAAAATCTTCAATGATAGATCAAATGTTTCACATTACATATCCAAACCCTATATTGGGTCATTCAATGTTTGGAATGACTCATTGGGATTCATATTCACCCATCTGAATTCATTCCAATTTGATATAGTCTCTAACTCAATTGGATCACTAATACTAATTTATTGAATGAATCACATGTTTGTTCATTTCTTGAATAATGACTTCTATAGTTATACAAGAATTCAGATGCATAGTAGTTCCATTGTCTATACATCATCAAATTATATATCCATCACAAATTTTTTAATATTCTCCATTCCACACATAGCATAATTAATATATTTTTATCTATAAGATTTACACATCGTTCACTATCTATTTTCTAGTCTAAACTATTCTAAATAGTTCATATTCCCCAAAACGTTGTTTACAGAATTTATATCATCATATAAATCATCAAACATGAAATAGTATTGATGATTAATATATAATTATACAATAACTATTTAAAATTAATAATAGAGTTATTGAATGTATAATATATGATGTTTTATAATATAAAATTTCTACATTATTATTATTTTAAATATTACACATATGTTACATGTAGTTAAATGATAATGACCATATTAATGTGTGATTCGGAGTCAACAATAACTGATGCTAATCATGGAGTATTATAGGTTTTGATATAAAGTTTATGTTATCATGTAAATGATTTTATAGAGGGGTATATAATATTATTATGAAGCATAGATATAATATTGTGTTTTGGATGAAAAGATAATTATACCACAGGGAGTGTTGTATACCAGGACATTGGTATAACATGGGTTCATGATTTACATTTATTAATCATACATTATGTTTGAATTAAACCTAAATTGATAACATTTATATTTTGATACATTTCATACTCAGGTATTATGGCATATATAATTTTAGGTTGGATTGGAATTTTCCTTATGTTGTCAACAGTTGATGCATGTGAAAAATTGAATTTTTCCTATCATTCCATAAGTATGTGAACTAATTCCTAATTATAGAATTATTATTTATGTTTATATCCATATGTATACATTGTGAATGCGATGTGAGTGTATATCATGAAAAGGGGCATATAATAGGATAATCATTGTAATGTACTAGTTTGTGATGTATTTGAGGACATGGAAATTACAGGTTCAAAGAATCGATAACATATGTATGGATATATGGTAATGAGGTAATTTTTCCCATGGTATATTGGGGTCCTGGGAATGTGGATTATATGATTATATATAATTTTACAAGATATAACTTGTGATATATATTTTCGTTTTGATTATAAATAATAATTTTCCCATGGATTATCATTTCATTCAATTATGAATTCATGAATTCAAAATTTTTTCACAATGATATAATGATGTGTGGGTTAAAAAAATCTCCAAATGAGTAGGGAATATTTTTAACAAAATATCATTGTGTATCTCTAATAATTATTTAATATTTTATCTAAATAGCTTTTTGGATGTTTGTTGACATTCAATTTCATTTTATGTAGTATATTGAATATATTATGAAAGATTTCAAAAAGACTTTTATATTATATACAAATGGATTTTGTTGATATGATATCATATGTTATTTTATATAATATGTAATAATGTAGGGTAACACAATTTTGATGAGGGTTTAGTCCATATAGGGGGTTACTAGAGATATTAACTACAATTATAAACTTATCTACTATATTATATATATATATATATATCATATAATAAAATATTGTTCAATTATAATGAATGTTATATTATCTAAACAAGTAATATAATTATGATACTATTACTAAAAATTTTATAACTCCCTATAATCATGATTCGATAATTGAAAATCAATCAATGTTGGATCTTGGGAACCAAATTATAAAAAATTTACACTTTATATAGAGATAACATTCTAACCATCATGTTTTTACCACTCAAATGAAAACATCATTATTTTTATTCAGTTATTCACATAGTCAGTGTGTAATTCATATTATATATATGGATACTATTTTGTATTTTACCTCACCTATTGGATTAAAAACAACATCACGAGTTGGAAACCCATAGAAATCCCAATTATTTATATTTTATAACCTTATAATCTTTTATATTAACCTTGTACAAAAAAATATTTATATTTTAGATGGGTTCTTATGTTTTATTGTTTGATATGACTTACTAAATATTTTTATATATGGTTACCACTTTCATTTATATGATACCAATTATTTTTTACCTCGGAAATCTGGAATATATGATTAATTGGACCATAGGAATTCCAATTTTTATCACTTTGAAACTAGAATTATTTTATCACTATGTGAAACGAACATATCCCTCACACATTATCATGTAAAATTCAATAATTTTGACTACTGGATATGTATATCTAATAGATATATTCAAAATAATTCATAAAATAATTTATATGTTAGTAACATTTTATTCATTTCATTTCATGGAACATATGATAGTTCCATCAATTAATCATATGGATTTTTACAGACCATTTTAATCATAATGTAATCCTTATTGATGTACTCATCAATATATTTATACCCTCTGATATTGGAAGAAATTATCTCCTGAATAATTTCAAATTGTGTTATTTCCTCACATTGTTAGTATATGTATGTTTAATTTATCAAAGAAACCAACTGATATATCATAGTATATAATGATCCCTAGATTATGTGGAAGTTATTTATGTCTACATTTTGAGAGTTTCCATAAATATTGTTTTATTTTACTTTATTACTAACAAAACTTTTCGATATAATCTCAATATATTTTCCTAGAAAACCATGGAACTCATACTAACCACTTATAGATGTTTGGAAAAAATATATTCCAGGATTACATGACATCCTTGATCCATAAATGAATAATTTATATACTAATACGATAATTTTGTTACCTAAAGATAGAATTAAAACTCAAATGGATTATTATACACTATTGAGGAATTTTTTTAATGAATGCAACACATTGTATAATCAGAAACCATAAACTACCAATATTTCCATAAATATAAATATTTTTCTGTCCATATTAAAATATCATAATTATTATAATGAACCATTCTTGGTATACATATACATTACATTTTTTTGGAATACATAATACATTACATTTATAGAATCCCAAAGACTATATTATTTTAGTGTCTTTGGAATCTTAGAACACATTATTTTATTTTGTTTAAAGATCTTCCACATCTCCCATAAATATCTACACCATTACATTTCCTACCTAAAACCATTCTTTAAATACTGGGTAAAAGATAACATAAAAGGTTTAAGCATAAATTCTATGTAAGGGTAAAAATGGAGAACATAAAAAAACCTAGAAAAATATAAAAAACATGAACATGTATTTTTAATATCAAAATCCCGAGTCAAAAAATTAAATGTGGTTATATTCAAGGAATAAATAAAAAAATAACATTAACCATTCCAACATCGATTTGGCATAAAATATGAAATTTTGGAAAAAAATAGGCAAAGATACTAATTTCCATATTATCCAAGGCACATAGGAAAGATCATCATAGCTGTGAAAATCCATTATTGAATTGAGTTCACTCCTCATTCCAGCCTAGCATTACTGAACCAGATTTACTTGCCATTTGGGGACTATATTACTGAACTAGATTTACATTCTGTTTTATCCATGTCAGTATCATGAGATAATAATAATTTGAAATTCATTAGAGGTAGATATAGTTCCTACCCATCTCATAATGAAATCATTTTTAAGTGTGCCATAAAAAAATAATTCATTAATGCATAACCCATTCAATAAATTGGGGTTCTTAAAAATAATTCGTCCATAAAATTATCCATCAATAACAAATGGATTTATTAAATATCACTAAATCATTAACATAGTAAACCATAATAATAATAATGATAGAGTACTTGAAACATATCCTAAATCAAATATGGAATATAATTTTGATAAAACACATTATATTAATTCATGTGGAAAATATCCTTTCTTCTTTAAAAAAAATATTTTCTCCAAATGCCACAAAATTTTAAAGAAAATAATTTATTTCAAAATAATCTAGAAATTTGTTTTCAGGATGCATCATGGAAATAAGGATTAATTCTAATTTATAAAATATGTTCATGATTTATATTTTAAAAAACATTCTCCTGATATTTTTGATGAAAAAGTCAACAAGTACCTCATATCGAATAAAAACAAAATATTTCAATCACTACATATAATAAAAATTCACTAAAGCTTAAAAATAACTTTAATAAATTTCAGAATAATATAAATAATATTACATACTTAGGAAACATGGATTTTTTTTATAAATACACCTTAATAATACTTGCATTATAAAAATCTCGGTTAATAATGAGATTGTGAAATTATCCCTTACCTTTGGACCTCAATCCGTTGTATATATCGAAACCTCATTAATAATGATTTAAATAATTCCATTGACTTATTAAATAATAATAGCCATTTTTATGATATCATATATGATCATATTATTATGCATTCTGTAATAATATTTTATTGTTACTTGTTATTCAGATATTAACTGCTTTATGATCTTAAGCTTTTTTTTTTCTGAAAATTTCATGTTCCGCTTCATATATTGTAGTAATATTATTTGAAAAATTATATTATTATGAAATATATCATATTTAATCATTTAATTTATTTATATAATGATGTTTTAATGAAGATTATGTAGAATGAATCACATGACATCATGGAGACGGTATGGCGTACGTACACACGAATGATGATATAATTACCTTTATTATGAAATGGTATCAATGTGATGGAATATATATTGTTAAGAAATATATAATTTTTTTTAATAATCATATTATGTTATTATATCAATAATTATACCCATCCATGTCCAGTGGTGGTGAAAAACATATTACTCCACATTGTGGAGACAGTAAGATGAACGTACTCACACATTGTCATTTCAATTTTTTTGTAGGATGAATATAAGGTGGAATATGGTTATTTCATAATTATAATAACATAAAAGTATATAATTGATACTGGAGTAATTAATTTATAAGGAAATAACTCATGATGTTTAAATATAATAAGAAATAAGTTTGAATTAATTATTAGAGAAGATTACATCTTCTTCAACGTGCTTTCTCTAAATCTCCTCATAGAGCAATAGAGTTAGACATTAATGAAGACCAGAACACTTGGAATGTGACTAGTGGACATGATATGGGAAAATTTTAGGATATGGATTAGATTAATGTCTCAAATTGATGTGAATAACTGAGGGAGGACGTTCACTTTAATAATTGAGGTGTGGGGCACTTTTGGAAACCTCAAAAATTGACATTTATAATAAAATAAAACCCCATTAAAAATAATCTAAATTAACCTAATTTAAATTTTTTTATTATATATTTTTGTTATAACGTCAACCAAAAAATTTATACATTTTTTTTGGTAAATACTAAAATTATCATTTTAATTAACAGTTATTTATTTTGTTTAATTTTAATTAAGATTAAAATTTTTTCAATAAAAATAGGGTTAAATATTTATTTATTTAAAGTTAATTTTTCAATATATAATTACATTGTATAACTTTATTATATATAATAATTATTAAATATTTTTAAAAAATATTTTATGATTTTTAAATAATTTAACAAAACATTATTTTGAAAAAGCTACAATAGTTTTAATTTTAAACAAATTCATTTCATAGATTTTGTGAAATATAATGTTAAGATTTTATCATAGAAAAAATATTTTATTATATCCTTTTTGGGTTTATTTAATTTATAAAAATGATTGACATATTAATTATATGGAATTAAATATATTTTAATATTTTTATTCACATTAATTTTATATTTCTATTCATAAAATAATAACAACATTAGATTTGTGTAATTGATTAATATATGTATTTTTTTTAAAAAAATTAAAAATAAATTTTTATGATAAATTTAAATATACTATATTTCAGATGAATAGTTTCAGTGAAATTTATATTCTCAAAAATCCAATATTAAAAATGATATACTTATTAAATTATAATGGTGAAAACATAAACATAAATTTAAATAAAATAATATAAGTGTCACAATATCATCCATATAGATCCATATGGTCAATAATTAGACCCTTGGATTATTAGGGTAGATATATACTCATATATGATGAATTGATATCGTTTTTTAGTATTATTAAGGTTATTAACATTCTAACCATAATTGTTTTTTGATTTCTCATCAATTAATTAATTTTTACACTATAAAAGTATAAGTCCATAATGTAATTATATATTTTATATAGATAAAATATAAATTAACATGACATAGGAAAACATTTTATCATTAAATGGATTATTTATAATATAATTTATCTTATGCATAACATTATATAAAAAATGGTTTAGTTTTCAAAATTTGTGTGACTAATATTTAACTTATAATTGAATAAAATAAATTAAATGTCCCAATCTCAACCTAGTGGATTTTAATGGACACCATTTCTACCAAAGGACAAATTAGTTGTAAAAAAATCATCTAATAATATTAAGACACTTTTAGGGCAATTTTATAACAGTATTCTTATCCTTAATTACCCATGTACGTCGTTTACCATATTAATAAGTATTAAAAAAGGAAATATTCATAATAATAATAAAAAATAGATCTATTTAAATAATTTGGGTAGTGATTAAAAAATATGGACCACATTTTTCAAAATTCTAAACCGAGAAATTACAACAATTAATTTAAAACTATACCCGTTTTTTAAAATAGAGAATGTTTTTTTTTAAAAATTAAGACTTTTTAAAATATTGAAATGCTTTTTTATGAGAATTCAATGTAAAATTAATTTTATTTACTTACATTATATTTAAGGGTATAAATTCATCATATTTATACATTAAAACCATTCAATAATATATTTTAATTGTAATAATTATTTCGATAGAAAATTTTGTATTAAATTAAAATTTAGTATCATTTTTCTATGCATCATTATTTAAAACATATCAGAAAAATATAAAAAACCATCCAAAGAAAATTTTTATTTACTAATTCCAAAGAAGGTGAATTTTTTGTAAACCAGAAAACATAAAAGTGATAAACCCATATTTAAAATGGATACGCCATCAGAAGGTGGCAAAAACTGCATTTTTTTTAAAAAACTCAATTATCCGAAAAATATAATTTGTTCTTTTTCATGTCTAAAAAAGATATAATATGGATCTTAGTTATTGCATTGAATCCATAAACAACGATTTTATTATTTTATAGACTCAATTATTTTCTTTTAAATTATTTTTTTAGAAGAAAGAAAACTGTATTCATACCCCAACATATACTTTCTAGATTATAATATTTAGTTGTTTACTTGTACATAGTGTATCATGAAATCAATACTATCAAAAGAACTTGAAATATTTTATAAAATTTACAATCATAGTTTTTTTTATACCACAGGAAAATATAGTGTTTCTTATAGAACAAGATGATCATGATGTATCATACAATATAAGACATAAATGAAATTAAAAAGAATCAATAACATATAATATCAAGGTGTTACATTCTACACCCCTTAAAAAGAATTTCTCACTCGAAATTTTTCTGGGTTATAAATTTTTAACAACATGAATGTTTCGTTCATATAAACTAAAATCCTAAAACAGAATACTAAATGATAAATTTAAAAATGAATGATAGAGACATAAGGGAAACTCAATGTAACTCATCACTGGGTTTCCACAAATGAGAACATTGGTGGGATGTGAAAACCAGGATATGGAAGAAAAAACATACCATCAAATTATAATGGGAAGTGATAGAGAACAAGGATTGGAGATGTTTAACAACCAGAAAGACATAAATCTGTGATGATTTAATGTACAATATGATTCATCAAATAATAAGGTGATGGGATAACATTTTTGGTTTCAAGATCATTTTCATAAAGTTGATTTTTTTTTCATGAGAATAAATACATACTTGATTTCAGTATAATATCACTGTTGATCGTTCCTTGAACAATTTCCTCCTCCTCTATTATTCAAAGAAATAATGTTGAATTTTTCATTCTTGATGGGTTAGTAGATCATGGGATCCATAAATAGAATGATATGTCATTCCATATATCTCAAAAAAAGTGTTAGAACATGTTATCAAATATTTATAAGTCTACCTATTGTTAGATATTTTATTAATCTAAGAAACATCAACCTGAGTATAACTCATACAATCCATAAATAGATAACATAAAAATCCTTCCAAAAAATGAAAATATAAAACATTATAAAGAGGTGAACTAAATCAGCTTATCATTTATTTACCATATCTCATAGGGAATTTCAATATTTTCACATTCCCAACCTATTAATACAGTAATCATGTTTTCTCTTCAAAAATAATAATAAATTGAATTACCATATAAACATAGTGAAAATATTCATGCTATCAAAAAATAACTCTTAACAAAAATCCCTAATATTTTACATACTCAAACCATGATATCACATTGTCCTTATATCAGTCATGAGGTCATTAATACTACCAAAAATATCATTATCTCCTTAAATCATATTTATGAACATATATTTTGTTTTAAAAAAATATCTGAATAAATTTTAATGGTTACTTGTACCATTCAACATATACATTAGAATACTTAAGGGAAAAACAATATTCTAACAATACATAGATGAATATTTATTCAATATTACAAAAAAATTACTTATACAAAGTTATTAATGATAACAATGAAATCATTACACTATATTCATAAAACATTTACTGAGATTCATAATTTTATTCATTAACAATTATTTTATCTCATATTTCATTTACAGTCTCTTCATAGTCTGCAACATAAATACTACCCATACTACAATAATAATTCTGTTCATGATATTTTCCCTTATGGAATCAATTTTCATAATGTATATACATTCCTCATTTAAAAAATATAATCGTCATTAATTTCTTAGAACTACCATTATCTTTATCCATTTTGTTAACTGAGATTTTTTTTTATTACAAGATTTGTTTCCTTATTTTCCTCACATAATGAATCTTATACTTCCGTTGAAACATTCACCTTGATTATTATTCCTAGATTATTTAGATGAGTAATATTGAACTTTATTTCCTCTATGATGACCATGAAACTCTATCTTTATCTTATAATGTGGGTCAAGATACTCCACAAAATTGTTATTATTGCTCATATTATAGACTACTGATTCGTAATAATAACGATATTTTTTCATTAAACTCTAATTTCATTTAATTTCTCATTATGAGAATCATTCCATTTTTTGTCATTTTATCCATTAACATGAATCCTCCCATTTCAATCCATTACCTAAAACCCAAAAAAATTAGTGTGAGAGGAAAAATCATAATAGGAAAACAACATAATCGTGGAGGAGTATATTAAATATCATAGGATTATTCTTAGGGTATTCATGATAGTTACCAGAATTATCAAATAGTAACCTATAGTTAGACTTATGCTTATAGACATCCTAGATGTACCTTAGAAATATCTCTATGTATCTCAATAAATTCCGGCATCAAAGTTTACAAAGTTTAAAAAAACCTTCACCATGATACCAACACTAATGACCTAAGATTAAAGTACAAGGACATTACATTTCATTTGAGTAATTACTAATACAATATATAAATATAATCCTAAAGACATAATTAGTTTAGTGTCTTTGGAAACTCGGAACACATTCTTCTATCTTGGTGAATGATCTTTAACAGCTCCTGTAATGATCTTCCCCATTAATTTTCCTACTAAAAATATTTCATTATATTTGAGGTTACAAACAAAAACATGGTGAGATAAAATGATGATTAAGGATAATCATGGATAACATAAAACAAAACATATAAATTATAATGTAAAACCATAAACATATATTTTGATTATCAATATATTGAGTAATAAAATGAAACATGGCAGTACATATGACATAACTCATAAACGAACATTAACCACGAAAACATAGAATTGGCATAAAACACGAACTTGTGGAAAACACATAATTATAGAAAATAATTTCTCTATTATTCCAGGCTTATAACCCAGATGATCATAACAGAAAAATTCATTTACTAAATCGAGTTAACTCCCCATTAAAACCCTGTATTACTGAACCATATTTACTTTTCGTTTCATCCCTGTATTATATAAATGGATTTACTTTCTGTATCATCCATGAATATCTCATGATATATTAACTAGTACCTAATGAATTTAAGGGAGATATAGGTCCCACCAGACACATAATCAAATCAGTCTTACATGTTCTATAAAATTGAAATCATTCATTAAAGAATAACTGAATGAATAAAATTTGATTCTAAAACATAATTCTATTAAAAACATAATCCATGTAAAAAATTATATTATAAATATCATACATTAAGAACATAATAAAAAATAATAATAATAGGGATATTATACTTGAATCATATTCTTAATCATAGATGAAAATAATTTTGATAAAACACTTGAAAATAATTATTCAGGAAACTATCCTTTTTCATCAAATTCATTTTTCATTCAAAAATACATCAAAATTTAATAAAAATGAATTTATTTGAAAATATACTTGAAATTTAAGGATTATTCATTGAAATAAAGTGTTCTAATAATGTAAAAATATTTTCACACTTTATAGGAAAAAAATAATTATTCTTGTACTTTTGCCAAAAAGTCAAAAAGTACCTCTTATAAAATAACGACAAAAGATTAATTTTATACCATATAAAAAATCCTCAATGGGTAAAATTACCATTAATAAATTTAAATGAAGGGAAATAATATTTCATATATTTGAAACATGTAAGTGGTTGATAAAATTTCCCTAGTAAATAATTATGTAATAACAATCTCAAATGATAATGAGATTGAAAAATTATCTTTATCATAAGTATGATATTCATTTCATGTATCTGAAACTCATGTATACTGATTTAAATGATGACATTGACTTATTACAGAATCATATTCATTTTTATGATATCATATATGATCATATAATCAGATGTTTTCTAATAATATTTCAAAATTACTCGTTATTCAGGTATTAACTACATTATATACTTATGAATGTTTTGTCGAAGAATTTCATGTTCAACATCATAGATATTTTTTTATTATATAAAGAATGATATAATTTTATCATATTTGATATTTACTCATTCTATTATTTTATATAATAATAATTTTATGAAGATCATGTTGAATGAATCACGTCACATCGTGGAGACAGTTAGTCATACGTATGTTGGATGATGATATCATTCCTTCAATTATGAAAAGGAATCAATGTGAATGGTATATATATTTTTCTATAATACTTTCCTTGTTAATAAAATAATATTTAGTTATTATTTTCATCATTATAACAATCCATTTCAAGTGGTGGTTAAAATCAAATTACACCACTGTGTGGAGACGACAAGCCTTTCGTACGAACGCATTGTGATTAAATATTTTCATATGATGTAATTAATATGGAATATGGTTGATTCATAATAATAAAAACATCTCATTATATAAGTGATATTGTTTTTATTAATTTATAATAACCCCTGAACATTAGTATAATAAGAAAGGGGTTTGAATGAATCGATAGAGGAGATTACCTCTTCTTCGACATGATTTATCTAAATCTATTTTTAGAGAACTACAGTTTGTTTTTGAAGAATAAAAAAACCAATATAATGTTTCAAGGGATGTTTATAAGGTAAAATATCACGTTTTGGATGAGCATGAAGGCTCAATTCGATGTGAATTAGTGAGTTAGGTGGTTCTCTTTTAATATGTAGGTGAAGGGTACTTTTGTAAACATAAAAAATATCATATTACAATAAATTAAAACCCCATTAAAAAACCAACAAAATGTCTAAATATCTAGGTAATGTTATATATAGTTTTAATGTCATCAACTAATAATTTTTAGGCAACTGATTATGTCAATTTGAACATTATCATTTTAATTAACACATAGTTGTTCTATTTAATATTAATTAAATTAACAAATATTTCAATATTAAATGGATGAATAATTTATTTATATGATTTCAATTAGATATTAAATATGTACCATATCTAATTTGAGACTATATCATAATTATTTGTTATTTCTAAAGAATGGTTCATTATTTTTGAATAATTTAATAATCTTGGTTTTGACAAAAAACAATAGAGTTAATTTTGAATCTATTCAATTTATAGATTTTTCAAAATATCTAGTTAAGAAGTTACCACCAAAAAATTATTTTATGATATCTTTATGGGGACTACATAGTATAGAAAAATCATTAAACATATTTATTAGGTAAATTAAAATTATTTTAAAATATCTTATAACATTAATTTTATATTTCTATTAATAAAATAACTACTAAATCAGTTTTGTGTAATTATTTAATATATTTATTTTTTATTAAAATAAAAAAAAACACTATGATGATGAAAATTCAACTAAATTATATAAAAATACTTGTAGTCGAATTTATATTTAGTAAAATCCAATATTTAAAATGTTATACTTATTAAATTATAAAGATGCCAACTTTAACTTCACATTAAAAAAAATAATATAAGTGTCCAACTATCAACCATATGTATCTAAATGGTAAATAACTTACCCATGGATGATAATGAATGAGATATAATTTACCAAAAGATTATTTATATTTTTTTCGATATTTTCATGGTTATTATAATTTTATTAATCATTGATTTATTGGTTTATCACCAATTAATTAATTTGTACACCATCAAAATATAAGTCGTTATAGTAATAATAAATTTTTGAAAAATTAATAATAAATTATCATGGTTAAGGAATACATTTTATCATTAAAATAAGAAATTATATTTGAATTTAAATTATGTACAACCATATATTAGAAAATGGTTTCATAATTAGAATTTCAGTGATACATAGTTAAATTTTCATTAAATAAAATAAATAAATGTTTTAATATCACACAATTGGCTTTGAAATGATACCATTTTAACCCAAGGATGATTTTGGTCCCAAAAAAATCTTTCAATTATATTAATATAGTTTTAAGGGTAATTTTATAAGAGTATATTTACCGTTAGTTACCTATTTTACACATTTAACGTATTAATAAAAATTACCAATGTGTTTTTTCATAATGAAAAAAATTAAAATAAATCTATTTACATAATTTGTTCTTATTGATTCTAAATATGGAATACATTTTTCAAAATTCACAAAATATATTCTTTAGTAATTAATTTAAAATCATTACCATTTTCGAAATCATAGAGTAAATTTTTTAAAAGTTTAAACATTGAAAATGATTGAAATGTCTTTACATCTGAATTCAATGTAAAATTAATGGTAATGGAATAAAATATATTGAATGATAAAAATATATTATATTTCTAAAATACAACCATTAAATAATTTAATTTTATGACATAAATTAATTTTATTAATTTTATTGTTTTCAATTAAAATTTATATAGATTTATGATTCATCAAAATTTAAAACATTTTAGAAAAATATCAACAAATCATCTAATGAAATTTTTTTATCTTTATTCCAAGGAATACGTTTTTTTGTTAACTATAACACATTAAAGTGTCATCAGGTTAATTTAAAATGTATGTGCAATCAAAAGGATACAATTCTATATTTATTTAATATTACTTCATTTATCAGAAAAAATTAATTTGTTCTTAAATCATGCCTAGAAAACATATAAGATGATTCCTAAACATTATATTGAATCCATAAATATTGATATTATTATTATATAGAATATAATAAATTTATTATATTTTTTAATAGTAGTAAATACTATTAATAACTGTCATTATAAAGATGAGGTTATTATATTTTGTTATTCCCGGATACTCAGTCTTGCATGAAATGAATTCTATAAAAAGAATAAGACATTTTATGTAACACAATCCAAGTGTAGTGTTTCATATATCTAAAGTGTAATGACCAAAACATTTATTAATAAAAATTCCTCTTGAATAATTAATTGTATTATTATGTAAAATACATATATAAAACATATGCATTTCTTGGGTTTTATGTTTATTATATTTAAAAATATTTTTAATAATTGTTATAGATTATAATATTACCATTAAACAGTGATAACATGATTATAATTAATATAGGGCTGTTAAAAGTCCAATTTAGTTATACAAAGGAATCGATAGCCCCATCTAATAGAATTTCTCTATACGAAGCCCATTATTTTGGAGCTCCGAAACAAGGTAGAGTCACTGGGCTTCACTATTGACCAAGCCCAATCTGATCTTCAACATGTTAAGCTTGAATAGAACCAACTATGGGAGAATTTAAAGTTAATAAGTATTACCACCCAAGTTTTTTTATCCAAACAACCCAAAGAGTATATCACAATCTCACACCTTACCTTTAGATCTTATGTGGGTGTTAGAAGGGGTTATGTAACAAGACCCTATTTTTATTATTATGTGCATTATTTTTGTATATAATAAATAATATACATTATTTTAATTATTTTTAGTCTATAAATGTGTTTAAAGAACAGTTCTTAATTTTAGTTAATATTTAAATTCAATTAAGAAATCTAGTTTTATAAATTAATCGACATTTTAATTAAATATTATTTTAATAAAATATTTTTACTAAATTAATATTAATTAAATATAAATGATATTATAATTTTTTTGAATACAATTGAAATTTTTATTAAGGATTGAAAACTATTTTTTTCAAAACACAAGAATTTTCATTAAATGGTTGTTTTTTAAAAGTAAAAATTTCAAATATTTATAAAATTATTTGGATAAAATTAATATTATTTATGGATTCATGATTTCAAAATTATATAAGTGTTAATTTTGCAAAAGTTTCTGAGACAATGTATTTTTTGGGTAAAAACTATATACCGTTTAAATATATAATGTGTTTTATGACGTCATAATGACCCAATAGTTATGTAGTAAAATAATATAAAATCTATATTTGGACAATATATGTTTCACATTAAAAATAATGGGAGTTTAGATTTATTTTATTTAATTTATGATGCTTTAGTGGACCATCCAACACATATAAAATATTTTATCTTTTTAAAATGATGTCCATTAGAGTGTGACTCATCTCCACATAGAAAATCCAAATACAATAATAACATCTTCCATTGTGCATAAAACATAATTTCTTTCTCTCCACTTTGGAAAAAAAACATGAAAATAACCATGGGATGGTTTTTGGTTTTTGATTATTTTAGTGTGTGGTGTACAAAACCAAAATAATAAAAAATTCCTTATCCTCTCCTATATAAACCCTTTTAGTCTCCCATTCTTCTTCACTCAACCCAATAACAGCTTGAAAAACCTCTTCCCTCCTATATCTTTAATCTTCCCATGGAACCATAAGCCACCATTATCCCTCTCTTAAACCACTCCCAAGCCTTTGGGATCACACTTCCTAGTATGGGATCCTCACTTTCCTTCCTTATTTATGTCCATGTTTCCTTATAATTTTATGCCCATTTATTTTCAATTAAAACATTTGGGGTATGATTTCACCCCTTAAATATAGTTCCATCCATATGTTTGAATGATTAGATTCCCCTTTATCTCTCATTAATTCATCCTATGTAATCCTGTTACCATGAAGAAATTACATAAGGGATTTCTCTCTCCAAATTTACATTCAAGAAATTATTTTATATTATGCATCTAAATTCAATAAAATATGTTGGGATATTATGTTCCATGACCCCCTTACTGTACATTTCATGTATAACTGATGAGAGAACTCTTTCTATCTCATCAACCCATTTTATGATTTCTATTTGACGTGGTTATGCTGTCGAAGTTACAGAAAAAATTTCCATGCCAAAATCATCATGTAAGTGAACACCATATCCATTTATCTATTAATGATATTCACCTTGATGAATATGTACATTATTATTGAGGAATTTCATTTTTTATTCGACATCCTTTATTCTTGTAATTAATTATTATTTTTACTAAATCCATTTTGTATGATCTATGTCGCACACTTATGCATGAAATGAAATGACTAAGAAGGGTGTTCCCTGATAGCGCTCTAATGCACCGGGTAAAAAATAGTATCATGATATGCCATGTTAAATATGTGTTTAATCATGATAATTCATTTTAAATTAGTATTTAATGATGCTAATTCATGTACAATGAGGGTTTACTAGTTCTTCATGTGCAATAAGCCTTGGCTCATTCTAATATCATGTTAAATGTTGTTTCCACATTTCCATATTATTATAATCATTCTATATCATACAATTATGTTCATGCTTCTATTATTTTCCATTGATATTCATGTTTCATAAAATTCATTGTATTCTTCAAATTATTCCTTTTTTACTACGTTACTAGTCTTTATAGCTCACCCTTTTCATAGGTTACTCCTCATGTTGTACAATGAAATCCCATGTATAAAGGAATGTTATTGTTAGGTAAAATATGTTTTCAATAAAGATGTTGTATTTTTATGTATTAATATGTCATGTAATGTTCTTAATCCCCAAATATACCAGACCTATCAATCCTAAGAGTTTTCATAATTGAATGTTTATATAATAAATCATGTTAAAGTGTGTAATAGAGAAAAGTGTTGTTATAGTTGGTATCAGTGTATTGGTTTATTTATTTTTGGGATTGATATTAGAAAACCATATTGAATTACATATTGATAAGACTATGTAAAATAAAAAACCCAAAATTTTGGTTATTATAGATTAAGTAGATTATTAAGAAAATACATCCATGTTTGGATAGGATCAAGTAGAGATGGCTTTGGCCTATATTCATCTAGGGGTATAACCCAAAAAAAACGCATTAAGATAGACTAGAATGGGAAATGGTGCAAAAAAATCATCTTTGATTCAATCTTGGTTATGACACTCCTGGGATATATCTTTGGTAAATTCATGATCTTAGTATGAACCGTTATTAATGGAATAAAAAAATTCCCATAATAGTATATGTTGGGAAGATGATCATTTATAACATAGATTGAAGCCTGTAAAATCATACGTTAAAGAAATAAATATAACATATATGTTATATCTTCTTGATTTGGATCTTCTTTATTTGATTCACCTTAATTTCCTTTTATTCCATCCAATGACTGGTAATAGGAGGACATGGGCTAACAACTGTTGAGAAGATTGATGTGATGACTGCTATAATGAGATGTCCAATCTAATGGGATGGGAAATCACAAATATTTTCATGATAATATCTCTGTTAAATTATGTATTGAATGAAAACATGGTTCCAGAGGAACGTTCAAACCCCCCCCCCCTTAAAAAACAATCTGAAATTGATATCTTCATGAGAACAAGGGATCCTACTTTTATGGAATCATCTGATCCCTCAATCTCCGAAAAATGGATCATCTCTATTGATATGATGTTATTCATCCATCAATGTTCTAAACAAGTGAATGTTCCTCATGTTGTATATCATTTGAAGGGTTATTCTGATCAATGGTTGACATTGATAAAAAATAATAATTCTAAGGAAGATATTGAGGAATTAGAATGGAATGATTTCCTCATAATTTATTTTGAGAAATATTTTCCTCATACCCTCCAACATAAGATGGAAAGTACTTCCTTTCCGCCAATAAAAATATATGAAAAATCCATTAGAGTTTACCCGGAAAACATCTCAAGTCTTGAACAATATTCCTTTAGCTTTAATGTTACCACCAAATGAAAGAATGACCACATCTTTCATGGGATAAAACCTTGTCTTTAGAATTCCATGGCGATCTATGGCTTCGATATCTATGAGAAAACTATTTGATGTGAACTCAAAGTCGAATTCGAGATCGAAGAAACTTAGGGGTATCATGGGGATAATAATCTAAATGTGGACATTAACTCTGGTGGTCTGATGGATAAATTCAATGGTGATAAAAATTTATACCTCCCAACATTCTAATAGAGTGGAAAGAAGCACCTTGGAAATTTCCTGATGGGGACAAGTAAATTCTATAGAAGTGGAAGATAAAGGAACTTGGAAATTAAATGCATAATATAAAAACCAGATGTTGTGATAGAGGAGAGTAACACTCTATTTTAACCTCAAGGATTGTTCATTATTTCAGCTGCAAATAACCAATGATCTTTTCAAACCAATGTCATAATCCAAGGGTTTTAGGAGGTAACCAATGACCTAAAATGTATAAAGGGTGAGATTTCACCAAAACTACTGCCGAATAGAACCCCGAAAATGAAATGGGGACAGGTAATCTAGTTATTCATTATAGAATAGCGAACATACATTTTTATTCTAATTCTAAGCATTCTTTTATATCCTAAATTTTTAGTGGAAAAATAACAGCACCACCACAAATAAAGGAAGTAGAGATGTTGGTGAGAATGGAAAATGGGGAAATGATCGCATCCATTGAATATAAATCTTTCCCTTTTAAAATTTTTGGTTTGAACTCCCCGATGAACCTCATCATACTTCCTATGGTGTAATTTTATGCCATAGATAGAATGTATTGGATTTCCTTATATATAGCACACATAAATTTCCGTAAGAGGGAAATCACTCTCCGTATGGTGAATCGACCATTGATTCTGTAAATGTTCATGGAGGAGGATGAATCTTATTTAACACCATCATCTCATGCATGGATATTACTACCATTTAAGATTGTGTATCATTCTTAGATGATTTATTCTAAATAATCAACCATCCTTGAAGACATCGCTATTGTGAGAGTATTCTCTGAAGTGTTTCTCGAGGAATTGAATATTATTCTTCCAAGAAGATATGTTTAATTCTCGATTGATCTCATACCAGGGTAACTGCCAATATCCAAGACACCATATAGAATGTATGTTGTGGTTCTTGAAGAACTAAACAAACAATATGAGAATCGGATAAAGGGTTTATATGCCCAAATGCTTCACCATGGGGTGAACCAGTCCTCTTCGTCAGGAAGAAGGATGTGTCATTGCACATTTTATTGATTATCATGATATCAAAAAATAATGATAAAGAAAATTATCCTTTACTATGAATTGATGAATTGTTCGATCAATTACGTGGATCAAAATACTTATCCTATTAGGATTTGTGGTCGGGATATTATAATGTAGGGGAGAAAAAGGAGGATATCCCCAAGACTGCTTTTCTTAGAAAATAAGTTCACTATAAATTCATAGTAATGCCTTTCAAAATAACTTATTATCCATAAATCTTCATGGAAATGATGACTAAAGTCTTTAGTGACTACCAATACAAATTCGTGGTTGTCTTTATAAAAGATATTATAGGATACTCTAAATCCAGGGAGGAGTATTAGGACAATACAAGAACTATAATAGATTCCTTATGGAAAGATAATATCTATGAAAAGTACAGGAATTATATGTTCTTATTGATGGAGGTATCATTATTGGGTCATATCATCTGAATAAATTTGTTATCTTTAGATCCCTCCAATAAAAATGCAATACAGGGATTGATGAGGCCATCATATATGACAGGTATCTGTAGCTTCTTGGGGTATCTTGATATTATTGCTAATTTGCGAGAATTTTCTCATGATTTCCAAACCCTATTACCATGAACTCAGAAGGTAGTACGGTTTTCTAGGATTGAATAATGTGAAGAGAGATTCATGTATTTGAAAAGGAGGCTTATCACTGTGCCCATTCTCACACTAAAAGTAAGTGGAGAATTTGTTTTGGTATTGATTGATGCTCAGAAAAGGGTATTGGGATGTGTGTTCATGAAAAATGGAAAATTTATTGCTAATGCTTCAAGGAAATTGAATGTTCATAAGAAAAACTGTCCAACAAATGATCTGGAGTTGGCTGTTGTAATATTCACATTGAAAATTCAGCGACATTACCTCATTGGGGAGAAGTGTGAAATATATATGGATAAAAAAAGACTCATGTAATAATTCATATATAAATATCTGAATATGTGCCAATGTAGATGGTTAGAGATGATCAAAGACAATTATTTATCAATTCACTACAATCCGGTGAATGCGAATAGGGTGGCACATGCTCTAAGATGAATAGATCCAGAAACGCTTTCACTTATGGGAATTGAAAAATATCCATTCTTCATAGATTTGATGAAGAATGGCATGAGACTAATAATGAAGGAAAAATAATTAATCCTTTGACAAATTATTTCTCAACCGTATATTTTGGAAGGGTTAAAGGATGATCAAAAGTATGGCATGGGAATTCAAAAGAATGTAGAAAATACCATTAATTGGAAATACTCTGAGATCAATGTTAATGGGGAAAGGATTGTGAGATTTTTGTCTTGAATATGTGTTTATTCAATGCTAGAGTAAAAAATAGAACTTTTGGATGATGCACATAGTTCAAATTTCTCCATTCCCCGAGGGAAAAAAAGATGTCTCAAGAACTCTGAGAGAATTTTTGATGGGATAAAATGAAGAATGAGATCTCTCAGTATACATCAATGTTATTGGTATGTCATAATGTGAATTATATGAGGAATTAGTCTATGGGGATTATGAAAACATTATCCATACCAATATGGAAACGGGGTAACCTCACCATGGACATTGTCACCAGACTTCTATGGAAATCCAAAGGAAAAAATGCTATCTAGGTTGTTGTGCATTATCTTACAAAGACTACACACATCATTTCAATTAGAGAGGATTTATCATTGAATCAACTAGAACAGATATACATCATAGAAGTTGTAATAATGCATCAAGTACCACTATAAATTGTATATGATTGAGATCCAAGATTCACCTATATGTTCTAAAAGAGTCCCCAACACACTCTAAAAAATGAGCTGATCTTCAGTATGACTTATCATCATCAAACATATGTTCCATCTGAGCGTACTATATAAACACACGAGGACATGTTGAGAGCATGATCGATGAACTTTAAAGGAAGATGTGATCTACATATAACTCTGGTTAAGTTATCTCAAAGTAATTGTTTCTAATCATGTACAAAAATGGCCCATTATGTTTCCCTTTCTAGGAAGAGGTGAATAAAAATAGCATGTTGGGATGATGTTGGGGAGAAAAAACTCCTAGGTCCAGAAATGGCTTAAGAAATGGTGGAAAATTTTATGACCATCCACCATCACATTAAATCTTCTCAAAGTCAAAAAAAAATATATGTTGATAATCATTAATGAGACCTATAGATTGATGTTAGAGACATGTTATTCCTCCACATATAACTATTGGAGAGAGTTATGCAATTTGGTAATAGGGGAAACCTTAGTCCAAGGTACATCGACCATTTTGGTATCCTTGATCGTATTGGAGAAGTGTCCTATCAACTAGTACTCCAACTAATCCTATATAAAGTACATGATGTATTCCATTTATCACACATGAATAATTACACACCTTACCCTTCACATGTACTCAATCTAGAGGTGGTACTATTTGAAAATTACCTCCCCTGTGAAGAGTATTTATATTATGATCATATATCGTATAGATCTTGTTCTTTGAAATAACACAATTCCCCACATTAATGTATTGTAGAGAAACCAGAAGAGTAAAGAATCAACATGGGAATTAGAGTAAGTGATTAAGTAGAGTTACACACATCTTTTTTAGTGTGGGAAAAGTAAATATTGAAGATGAAATTTCATGAGGGTGGAAGATTGTAACGACCCAGGCTTTTATTAATGAAAACTCCTCTTATTCAAATTAAATATCTTACTATGTAAAATAGTTTCGTAAAACAAATGAACTTCCATGAATTTTGTTTTTTTCTAATAAAATACCAATAATAATTGTTACAGTTTCTAATATATCTGTTAAACACTAGTCACGTGATTAATATAAATATAGGGGTTTATAAAATAAAATTCACTGAAGAAATGGATGTGATGGCCTGATCGAGTGGAATTTCCCCATGTGAATCCCATTTTTCAAAGTTCAGAAACGTGGTAGAGTCACTGGGCATCAAATAAGATCAAGACCATGTTAATCTTAACACGTTAAACATAAACGAAACAACCTACGGTTGAAGTGAATGTTATTTGGGATTACCACCCGAGAGATGTTATCTGAGATACCCCAAGAGTTTGTCACCATTGCACACCTTATCCATAGGTCTTATGTCGGTGTTATAAGGAGTAAAGTAATAAGACCATACCATTATGATTATGTGAGTTATTTTTATATAGAATATTGAATATATATTCATTTAATTACTGTTACTTAGTAAGTGGTTTAAATGCACAAATCATATTTTTAGTTATATTTTAAATTAAATTATAAATTTTATTTTGATGAATTAATTTAAATTGTAATGAAATAATATTTTAATAAAATATTATTTATAAATTAATTTTCATTAAATATATATAATTTTATAATTTTTATTAATACAATTGTTATTTTTATGAAGGTTTGAAAACTTTTTTTGTCAAAAACTGATGAATTTTCAATAAATGTCAGTTTTTATTTTAAAAGTAAAAATTTGAATATTTATAAAATTATTTAGATAAAATGAATATCATTTTTGGAATTAGGATGTCAAAATTATCTAACAATGAGTTTTTCATAATTTTCTGAGACAATTGATATTTTGGGTCAAAATTAAATACAGTTTAAATATATAATGTGTTTTATGACATCATAATGACCCAATAGTGATGTAATAAAAAACTATAATTGGGTTCTTTCGAAAATATATGTTTTACCTTTAATATAATGTAATTTTAGATTTTTTTATTCAATGGTTCCTTATTGGACCTTCCAAGAAATAAAATATATTATCAATTTAAAATGATTTCCTTGAGAGTGTGACTCACCTCCACATAAGAAAGCCTAATATTGTAAAATGGGTTTCCATTGGAATTAAAAAATAATTAATTCCAATCCACTTTGGATTAAACCATTAGAAAAAAACCATGGGATGGTTTGTTGTTTGATTAGTTTAATTTGTGATGTCCAAAACCTGAATAATAAATAATTTCATCTCCATTCCTATAAAATCAAACAAAATCTCCCATTCCTCTTCACTCAATCAATTTGTAGCTCAGCCAACCTATTCCCTCCTCTCTCTATAATCTTTTCAAGGTTCCCCAAGATACCAATACGCCTCTCTCAATCCTCTCCTCATCCTTTCGGATCACACGTCCGAGTAAGGGATCCTCACTTTCATTCCTTCCTTATTTATATCCATGTTTCCTTATACTGTCATTCCCTTCTATTTTATAATAAAAATTTTTGGTTATGGTTTTACACCACCCCTCTACTTACCTCCTAATGTTTTAATTAATATAAACCCCCTTATATCTAATTAATACCTCCCATGTACACATGTTACCATGCCGAGATTCTGTATGGAATTTCTCTCTCCACATTTACATTCAATATATTATTTTATATTATGAGTCTAAATTCCATTACATATGTTGGGATATTATGTTTCATGACCCCATGTGATCCATTTAATGTATTTATTATGTTATACCCCTCTCTATCTCTCTCTCATCAACTCATTTTATAATTTCTATTTGACGTCATTATACTTCCAATGTTACACCAACATTTCCATGTCAATATAATCATGTAAGTGAATACCATACACATTTCTTTATCTACAGTATTAAACATTATGCAAATTTACTTTTTAATTGAGGAATTGCATTTATTTTTTCCAACCCTTTTATTAATGGAATATATAATGATATTTATTGAATCCTGGTTGTATGATCCATGTGGCACAGTTATGCATGAAATGAAATGATTAACAATGGTGTGCCCTGGTAGCACTCCAATGCATTGGTTAAAGATTTGTATCATGATACACCATGTGCTATGAGGGTTTAATCATTATAATTCAAGTGAAATGAGTTTTTCCTCATGCTAATTGATTTGAAATGATGGTTTTCTTGTGAAAATTCAGGTGCAATTAGGGTTTACTCATTATTATTCAAGTACAATGAGGTTTTACTCATCCTCCATGTGAAATGAGCCTTGGATCATGCTAATATCAGATTAAATTTGTTTCCACATTCCATGTTACGATAATCATGATAAATCATGCATTTATGTTCCATTTTTTATTATTATCCATTTATATTACTATTTCCTAATATGTATTGTATTATTCATGTTATTCCTTGTTTACTCCTTTATTGGGATTTATAGCTCAACCTTTTATTACATAACACTTTTGGTTATCCCATTTAATGAAAAGTACAAAGGAATGTTGTAGTCATGATAAAGTTGTTCTCATTAAATATTTTATATTTTTATGTATTAATTTTCTCATGTAATGCTACTAGGACAAAAAGATCATAGACTTCTCGATCCTCATATTTTTCTTAAGTGAAATTTTATTAAATTAATCATGTTAATGAGAAGGGTTGTTATAGAAAGCTAATAAAGTGTTGTGTATAGTGAAATCTAATCTTGGTGTAGCGTACAAAAAAAGAGATCAAAAAAATAAAAAGAAACTACATCATAAAATCTCATGGTGTTATAGGGATTCCAATTATGTAATAATGATAATTCTATCAAATAGAGATATCAAAAATTTAGAAACATTATTTTAGAACCTGAAATCTATTATTGAATTAATTTCAACAACATATTTTAGATTATTTACATTTAGTATTTCATTATAAAATTATGATTCATCATTAAAAATTAGTTTATCACTATAATAAATAATTATAACATCACTAATCTAGGTTTTGATAACTCCAATTTAGTACGTGTCTCAAGAAAATTTCCTTCGCAAATCCTTGTTCGGATCATCACATATGATATGTACATGTGCATTTATTGAAATAATAATAACTAATCCTATCATTCTATGACCATATAAAATATAGATATGCATACTCTTATTAAATTAATTTATTTCTATTGAATGTGAAATTTCATTCTTCTGGATTTATGAAATAACAAATATAAAAAATGGGATAATTTATTGTGGTCTGCACATTAATTTTATTGATTCATTTTGGTTAATTTTATTATCCAAACCAAAATAATCATATAAGATACATAAATTTAAGCATACTGTATTTATTTCATATATAATTTATATGATATCATTTTTTCATTATTGTTTGTGTATGAAGAAAGGTTAATACCACTATATGAAAAACTGTTCTCATAAATATAGTTGATAAATTTTGAAAACTATAAGACTCATTAAAAACCATCAATTTAATATTATAATGCCTTTAATATGTATATATAAATGTATTTTTATTAATTACTACAAAATAATGAATGAATTATTAAAACATTTATTCCTTGTAATAAATAATTCCACATGCCTATGTAAATTAGATGAAAATGAGTCTAAACACCCATCATGGTATATCCATTTATTTTTCATCCATATTTATATCACCATGAATTATCTTATCACAACATGAATATATACGAGGCTTATATTTTATAGTCATCCATAATTTAAAAAATTGTACATTTTTAATCATTTATAATAAAATATTTAATAATGTAATATATACCAAAAGACAGTAATTCAATAAATGAAATAGAATCCCATTATGAATAAAATTAAAACTATTATAATTTTTTTGGAATGAAAAATGTAAAATAGATGTTCATTTAATACTATATAATAATCAGTAGGAATAAATTGATGTGATATTCTATAGTCTTCATGAGAGTCAAGGACTATCCCTAATTTTATGTTCCACTTCAATATTTTAATCATATTAAACATAATAGATTAATGTTTTTTAAACCAATATACATGTCACATATTTTATCTGCTTTTTATGAATTATAATATAAATATAACATTATACGATGAATATAATTAATGTTAAATAAATTTTGAAATTATACTTTAATTCTATATAATTTCCTTTCCATGGAGGTTTTTTCCAATTGAACACAAAATAGACTCCATGAAAATTCTATCTAGCATTATCTTTGGATTCATAGAATCCTTTGTAAATTAAATGTTTACATTACACAATACACAAATAATTTCAATTTTTGGGATCATGTTCACCATAATTTGGAAAAAACATTATTTGCTTATCATCCTGGAAAACTGATCCCAAATGATTTTTAAATATATTCTCTATAGTTTTCATTTTATTAGTCTCAAAAAAATTTTATTTTAATAAGTGTAAATTGTGGTAGAATATGAATCAAAAAATAAAATTATTTAACTGGAACACAATTTTTATTAATAAAATAATATAATCTATCATCATTAATATATGATGATTATCCTACATTACATATTTCAATTTATTCATATTTAATGTAATGATAATCTAATCATTACGTATTTCAATTTCTCCTTTCATAATTCTGGGAATAGTGAAAACATGTTCTATCCATATTTATCCTAATTTCCCACTCACAAATCATTAAAAATTGATTATAACATTAAGACTTTATCCTCAAAAATATTACAAATGAGCCACTTAAAATATTCATCTTCACCCACACATGATTATTATAGCTAATCATTACGTATCGGGGAAACCAGTATATAAAAATTACTTAAATATTATAGTTCTACATACAATATACTATACCTATCTAACCAAATAGAGTTTTTTAGGATGTAAACATTATATAATATTGATCACACTATTTTTTGGGCATTGAAATATATTTTTCCACCAGAAGAATCATTAATTGTTATTACATATATCTTAATTACTGTTACATTTATATTACACACATATTATTCATAAATATCTCTTTATATATATTTCAAATCCTAGTATACCTCAATTACTGAATTTATAATACCTATATTTAGGATAATTATATTGTAAAAGTGTCCTTAAACATATCATCATATCCCAAACAATGGTATCATGATTACCATGAGAGCCTACGGTAGGATCTAGCTAGCCTAACTTATTTTATCAACACACCATTATCATTTGAGTTGATTTTTTTTCTATGAAATAATAAAATGGATTATATCAATACAAGCCTCTATGATTGAAATAGTTAATATATGGACACATCACTGATTCGAATTTTAGTTATTTTAACCCAACCCACTTCCTAGAACTCACTAATAAAATGAGACATTGTAATAAATGGATGACAAGTAACCCAAAATATTGTTTCATTATAAGTGGATGATGGTTTCTATGACAAAATAAGTTCATTATGGGATTTAGTGTTCATAGTTTTTAATTTATTATAGAAATTTTTATGTATTTATTATTCCTATTAAAATGAGATCATAATCCAAAAACATTAATAAATATAATACATTGATTACATATTTATCCATGCTTATCATTAAATGGTTGATAAGTATCCTATTGGATAATATAATATCCAAAAATTCACATATTTACATAATTAATCATTCATGAAAAAACTAAATTTATAAAAAATTATTAGATCATAAGTTTTTATCTATTGGTTGATCCATTAATAAGATTATGGATCAACAAATCCCTTATATATATCATTGATTAATATACTAAATCTAATTATAGAACCCATATAACTCTCATAACATTTCTTATTTCCTTAATTTCTAGTTTAAATACCAAACCATGTCGTCACAGAATCCTTAGTTCATTAAAATATATACTCACTCACTACTTCCAGGAACACAGTATATAGGTAGTAAATTTTGTAGCTAAAAAATTTATATGTAAAAAAAATATAATATTGATCAATGATTCAATAATAATCTTATTATACATAATAGAAATAAAATTATAAAAAATCATGGTTAAAATAACATAAAATTATGAAAACTAAATTGAACATTCTAGTGTCTAGTCTTAGATCATGATTGAAAAATATGTATTGTAAATATAAAATAAAAATAAATACAAAAAATTGTACCTCGATAACATTTTTATAAATAAAAATATGTAAAATTAATTTTCAATAATATCCACTTTCTCTTTAACATAAAAAATATTTTACTTCAATTAATGAAGAGTTTTACCTATTAAAACTTATTTATATATATTCTTAATATATTGAAATTAAATTGGACCCATAATGGTTTATATGGTTCTTGGTTTATTAAAAATGGTCATACAGATAAGGATGGTCAATGTCAGGTGACTTGACTATTTGTAGATTCATGGAACCCAATATGGCCTGGTATAGGACAACATCATCTACTACAAAAAAATAAGATAAATTTATTTTATTATTTTTCAACCAATATGATTCCTCCTCACCACATGTAAGGTATTTATAACTGGAACAAGCCCAGTTATCTTTGGTGGTTTTTTTTCCATTAGCATATAGTAAGAAACGTCCTTGATAATATCCTGAGTTAATAAGTTATCATTATATTTTTCATGTGGTGTGATAGATTCCCTATCCCCGCCAGGAATTCACCTTATACCACGATTTAACATCAATTTTACATTCCATAACCAATATATGTATATATATCATTAATAGTTTATCCTAAAATTAATTAATCAATATTAAATGGAAGTTTTACATAGAATAATCCACCATTGATGAATATATGAATGACTAAAATCGAATTTCTTTACATATAATACAATTAGACAACATAAAAAATCATTAAATACTGATTAATGTAATTAATGAAAAAACTGATTTTTATGAAAATGGAAATAAATAAAACAGTGAAATCATGTTTCACGAACTCAACTAATTCACAAGACTGAATGAAGTGTAAATATATGAATTAGTTTATAATAAAAATAGTATGTTTTGGACAAATAAATGAATGAAATAATGAGAGATAATGATTAAAAGAATACAATTTCTGCATTTAAGAACAAGATATAAAAATATTTCGAATTAATATAACTTAAATTGAAATCAAGACAGTTCTCAGATGAAATGGTGTTGAAAAACATATTTTCTCTTCATGACAAGTAATTACTGAGAAATATCATAGGAAATAATTTTCAAATCAAGTATTGAGGAATGACTTGTTCATTTATGTGGAATTTGATCATTGAAATTGTTACATTTATATTAAATTTGTTCATGCGTAAATATTATTCTTCCACTTTAATCACCATGCCACCCTCTAGGAAATAGGTTTGATTTATTTTGGGTTCATTTTATTTCACTTTTGAAATTAAAGTCTTTTCATATATGGGGGTGATATTTTTAAATATTGGGAGAAACATCCCACACACACATTTTTGAATTATAATTTTTATCCATAGAAAGACCATGAGATATTGATTTGTTATCTATAGTGCTGTTTTTTATTTTTAATCATTATTACTCTAACTATACGAAATTTATAGGTAAACATAATAGAACGATTAGTTTGGGACATGTGGTGGTTGTATATATTTTAAATTATTTTAATAACCATATGTCTATTAATAGTAAACCATTCAAAATGGATTTATTGAGAAATTACTAACTGAGCAGTTAAAATATGATTTTATTACTATGTGACTTAACAATGAGTCCTATATATATTACCTAAAATTGGTTAATTACCTATATTTCATTACACTTTTTGGACCCAAATATCACTATAGTCCATCATTAGAATTACCTATCCCATTCTTCATCTTGTAAGATGTTCAACAATTGGTTCAATTGATATTATTATTCAAACTTCATGGATATTTTGGAGGTATTTTCATTACATCCATTAATTTACTCATTATATTTCATGATTTATTGCGACCTCACTGCTCTATAAATGGTTTAAAATAATATGTTACATGATTGCACATTTAGTTTTTTATGGAGAATATACGATGATTCAAAATATTAATGATTAACTGAGTGATCTGTAACAACCCGAGATTTTATAAGATCTATTTGTTTTAATTTCCTTCATATCTTCTGTTGTAGGCTACACCAAGATTATCTTGCGCTATACGCAACACCGTATTAGCTTGCAGTATACACAACACTATTCTTGGATCGTGTTACACACAATTTTGATAATAGTTATTGTATGCAAGATTGAGTATATATATATATATATTCAATGTATAAATTAAATATGGTTGGATTCTGTTATACTAAACAACAAAGGATTCTTGCACAACACACACCCTTGACTTGGCTTGCATTAGACGCAATCACGACCTTCCTCGATAGCGTGTGTTGTACGCAATACCGTGTTTTACTAAACAACAATATATTATTATAATATAATTATGAACTAGCCTTTATGAATAGTATTAACTAAATTTTGAATTATATAACATTATTATTCATCTTACACATTTTCTAGAACATGGTATAAGAACAAAATAAATTTTTCGGGTAAAATAAGTATTTTTCAAAAAATGCAGTTTTGCCGCCTTTTGATGGCGCACCCACTTTAAATATAGTTTTTGAAATGTTTATAAGTTCAATTTGACAAAATAAAATTCTTCTTTGGAATAATGAAATAAAAATTTATGTTGGATAAACTTTTCATATTATTCTGGTAACTTTCATACTTTGATGAATAGTAAAAACACACTATATTTTAATTAAAAACAACTTTTTTCATCATAATAATTTATATGGTTAAATTTTAATATTTAATGGTTTTAAAGTATAAATATAATATATTTTTACCATTTAATATTATTTATGTCATTAGCATTAATTTTACATTGAATTTGTAGGCTAAATCAATTCAATCTTTTGCAATGTTTTTAACAAAAACCCATTTTCATTCGACAACGAGATTAATTTTAATTTAATTTCTGAAACTTATTTGTATTGAATTTGAAAAAAATAGATTCCATATTTTGAATCAATGGGTCCAAATTATGTTAATAGGCAACTTTTTATTTTTGGGAATTAAGAATAGTAACTACGGTAAATTGTATTTACCCTAGTTAAAGGTAAATCGAGTAATTAAGGGTAAATATAATATTATAAAATTACCCTAACACATGCCAAAATTCTATTGGATGGATAAAAGTAGACCCTTATCACCTAAGGGTCGGATTAGATTCATTTTATGGACTTTTGACCATGAAAATATTTTAATTATTATTAAAACCAAAGAAAGTGACAACATGTCACTCCCTTAAATCTTATAAGTATAATAATTTTAATTTAGTGATAAACATCATACAACTTTGAAAATTAATAGTCTATATAAATATAATAAAATTATCTAAATCATGAGAATTTATTTAGAATTTTTTGGGATTAAATAATTGTCATTAATGGTGATACATTAATGATGCAGAAATTATTTATTAAGTGAAAAATCAGTAATATAATTTTTATTGAAATAATAATACCTATTAAAAAGCCTTCAGACCTGAAGAAAACTTATTTTTAGTGTATATATATACCATAATCATCCAATTACCTAATATATAACCGTTTGGAGTCTTATAAAAGTGATTATGACACTTATATTATTTTATTTTAAATGATGCCAAAGTTGTCACCTACATAATTTAATAAATATAATAATTTAAATATTGTTATTTTAAGATGATAAATTCTAGTAAAAGTAATATTGTGAAAGTTAATATATTTATATTTATCATAGGATTTTATTTTTATTGTTTATGCAACAAATAAGTATATTAAATAATTATACAAAAATGATGTAGTAATTATTTTATTAAGAGATAAACCAAATAAATGGTATTAAAAATAATAAAATAAATATAATATAAACTATTTAATGTTCTCCACTAATTTTATAGATACATATGAACTTTTATGAATCTAATAAATCTTTTAGTTCGAACATATCTTCTGTATATATTTTATTTAAATTCAAATAAATGAATAGTGTCAAAATTGACACTATTGTTATTTTAAAAATAACATATTATAAAATTGTTTAAAAATCACAAAAATATATAAATATTATAAATTTAAATTTATATGGTCTAAAATGTTATAAATTATCCAATTATGGACAATTCACAACAAATAAGTAATTATTTTTTATAATTTAAAATTTAGAATGTTATTACCACAAGTAAAATTAAATTGATTAAGTAAGGATAAATCAAGTTGATAATGTTTAAAATAATTTTCTAACATGTCTAAATTTTATCGTTTGACGCGATTACAACCCTATATCATCTAATATTCGAATATGAGTCATTTTTGGAGGTTTTTAAGTAGGGTTAGATTTATTATAAATTAATATTTTTATGATTTCCAAAGGTTCCCTTCTCCTCCCTTATAATAGGGCACCTCCACCCTCTCTTCCTCACACCACTTTGAGCATTCAATCTCGGCCAAACCCTACCAAATTATTTTTTACACTTCCATAGAAACATCCTAGAGGTTCTGGTCTTCTTCAAAGAGAAATTTTAGTGCCCTAAGAGGAGGTCTCAAAGAGGCGCTTCAAAGAAGAGGTAATGTCCGTTACCGATTCATTCAACTCTATTTCTTCTTCCACTTCTTCTTCTTTAGTTGTTTAATTTTGAAGTAATAAAATCAGTATAACTCATATACGGATATGTTATTATAAGTATGAATCAACCCTATTTCACCATCTATCCATCCTACGGAAAATGAAGTCACCACGTGTGCGTACGTACGGAATACCGCCTCCACGCCGTGGTGTAATCTGTTTTTTTCCACCAACACCTTACATGGATGGGTATAATGGTGTAAAGAATAAATATATATGTTTATTATAACATCATACTGATTCTGATATATTATACAATCCAATCCAATTCTATTTAATAATTATGGGAACGATATCATCGCTCGTGCGTACGTACGGACTACCGTCTCCACGACGCGATGAGATTCATTCTCCATGTTAACCATACATGAATGATCATAAAGTTTATTTAATGAATAATAACTAAATATATGAAATAATAATGCTATTTTACTTATGTATATATATATTTATATATGTATTTCATCTATTTAGTTTCATTCAATTCAATAAGGAAACAAAAACAACGTTCATGCATACGTACGGCCTACCGTCTCCATGAACGGTGTATTTCATTACTTTTATCGATCGATAATATATATATGTATATGATGAATATATATTATATATAAATCATGTTTTACATTATGGAATTATGTAAATCAAGATATAATTAATAATATCAAGAACGACAATTCGAAACACATACGATAAATGAAATGATTTTACCCAAAACGCTGCTTTAACATGGAATTTACAAAAGAATGGGTAATATAAAGTCATAAGTGAAACATACATGATATCATAACAATGAATATGATTCTGTAATAAGTCAATGTCATTATTAAAATCATTATACAGGAGTTTCGGATACGATCGAATCATATCAGACCTAAGGTAAGGGATAATTGTGCAAATCTCATTTTTATCCGAGATTGCTTATTCGTAACTATTTACTAGGGTTATTGCTATCATCCATGTCCATGTTTTATAAAAGTGTATTCATGTATGTTTAATGTCCTTTTTACCCATTTTTACTTTTACCTCATGGTATGGAAGGAATCTTTCTTTTATTTACCCTACGAGGTACTTTTTGACTTTTCTGACAAAGGTACGAGAAGAATTTTTTTTAACTTATACGGAATGAAATGATTTTTACGGTTTTATAAAGCCTTATTTTCATGAATCTTCATCCAAAATATTTCATTACTATTTTCAACAAAATCCATTTTTTTTTCAAATTAAACGGCATTTTGTGAAAAGAAAATGATTTTCAAGATGAAAGGATATTTTCCTCAAGAATTCATTTCAAGTGCTTTATCAAAACCATTTTCCATCTAAGATGACATTATTTCACATGTGTATGTTTCAAGTATCACGTTTCTATGATTTACATGGTTTCACTTTTCTTATAATGAAATGATATCCATTTCTTTTATATGTATTATGTGATGATGAGATGATGTTTATGAAACCCATTTTATTTATTGGGTTATTATGAATGATGCATGTTTATTTTGTGGCACAAGTAAGAATTATTTCATTATGACATGGGTGAGACCTATATCTCCCTCCGATTAATTGGGTAATGATTTATATCTCATGAGATAGACATGGTCAGAATGACAAGTTAAACCGGTTCAGTAATACAGGACTGGAACGAGGAGTGAACTCGATTCAGAAAGGGACTTTGTCCACTAAGATGGTCTTGGAAGCAATGCCTTGGATAATATGGAAATAATATCATGTGATTAATGGTTGCCACAATTATATGTTTTATTCCCATTCTATTTTATCATTCTTAATGTTTCTTTATGATCTATGACTTACGTACTTCCATGTTTTATGTCATTGCTAAAGCTTTTGATGTTTAAACATTATGTTCATGTTTTTAAGTTCAAATGTATATGGTATGTTTTATTTTATCCATGATTACCCTTACTGAGCATTTGAGCTCATCCTTTTTATGTTTTTTTTCCCCAGGATATAAATAAAGGTTTTAGGTAAGAAAAAAAGGGGAAGATCTTTATGGGAGATGTTGAAGATCTTTCACCACGATTAGAGGATTACGTTCCATGTTTTCAAAGACACTAATCAATTATGATCCTTGTGTGTCTGTTTTTGTTATGTATTAAGTATTCCACTAATGTAATGTAATGTCCATGTATGTCAAGCTCCGGGTCTCTACAGTTGGTATCAGAGAAAAGGTTTAGTCAACCTTTGGAAACTAGGATGCCAAAATGTTAGTGAGATCCCTAGAGATATTTCTATGGTATGTCTAGGGATGTCCCTAAGGATAAGTATACGTTTAGGATATAGTCCTAGAACTATGGTAACGATATTATAATTTATCCTAAGATGTTTGATATTGAGGGTTCTCTCCCTTTACTATGTTGTTTTCCCTAGAATTATTTTTCCCTCTCACATTATTCTTTTTGGGTTTTAGAAAATGGATGGAAACAAGAAGATTCATGATAATGGAGGATATGACAGACAAGGGAATGATATTATTCATGAGAAACCAAATGAAATGGGATTTGGAAGTCCAAAAATCATTATTATGCCTAATAATCAATCTCATAATATGATCAATAATCTCAACTTTGGTAAGTTTCCCCACTCAGATAATAATAAAAAGATGGAGTTTCATGATGATCATAGAGGAAAGAAAGTTCAATTTCCCTCATGTAAATCATGTGGGAAGAGGCATCAGTGAGATTGTTTCAAAGGAACTGGAAGATGCTTTGGGTGTGGAAAAGAAGGACACAAATCCAGTAAGTGAAAAGGAAAAGGTTTAGTTAACACCATGGACAAGGATAATGGTATTGCTATGACATCAATGATGATTAGATGTTTTAAATGTGGAATGTATGGGCATTATGAAAACCAATTCCCTAAGGGAAAATCTCATGAAGAGAATCAACATGGTCATATAGGTAGTATTTATGTGGATGATGATGAAGAGACTATAAATGAAATATGAGATAAAATAAATGATGAAGCTCAGCTAGTGGTTTAAGAAGTTAGTGGATTGATTGTATGTTTATAACGAATAATGTATTGTACAATGGAATAAAAAATCATCTAAGGATTGTTACACTATTGTTTTTCCTAAAGTATATGAAAGTATATGATAAATGGTACCAGTAACCATGGAAGGTTATTCAGATATCTTTGGAAAGTAGATGATATGTGCATAATGAAGGGATACGAAGATAATGAGATGTTTGATTGTATTCATGAGCTAATGACTGATATAAGGACTAAGTGATATTATGGTTTGATTATATAGATTTTTTGGGATTTTGGTATGTGGAAAGAGTTACCATTTGACAGTATTCATGTTTTCACTAAGGTTCTATGATAATTTATGTTTCAAGAGAATATATGACTAAGGTATTCATGTGTTTGGAATTAAACCAACAAGATATATCATATGATATATGTGGGATAAATGCTTGTATTCACATTCTTGGTAGATAGCCTTTCTAGTAATTGTTTTCTTTATACTATGAGCTTGGACCAAAGTATTTTAGATAAGCCTAAAGATTGGAATGGATTATGCTAGACATAAGTTAGTATTGTTTAAGGATAGACCTTTTTTTTGATATTATTGATGGGATGTTATAGTAATAGAAAAAGGACAACCTGCAGGACGAGCGACCACCCATCGCGTCGGACAAGGCTGTGGGAATCGAACCCACAACCAAAGTGTGACTGGCCATTATCGCCTACCACTAGCCTATAGGAAGTCCCTGGTTAGTATAAACTATTTTTATTTTATTAAGTGGTATTATAGATGAAGTATAAGTCCATTTTTGTAACAATATACAATAGATGGACTTATGTATATAACTATTGCTATCCTTTTGATTAAGACAGATGGAATGACCCATCACTCTATCACATGATCTGCTAACACTTTACGAATGACAAATTCAACTTCATTTCTTTAAGAGATGAAGTGGAAATTTTTCAAGGCATGAACAATGGTGAGATTATATCGAAATAAAGTATTTATTCTAATTAATCTTCTTCAAATTTAGAGAAATAATCTTGAAAACCAAAAATGTTGTTCTAGTGCCCTTATATCTGATGAATCATGCTACCTTAGATCATCACAAATTTATGGATTTGTGATTGTTGGTGTTTTCATAGCCATGTTCTCTAACACTCTCCTTCAGAACTTGATGGTTAGATTTCTCTTCCATATCCAGTTTTTCACCTATGTTCTCCTATGTGGAAACCCAGTGATGAGTTAATTTGGGTAACTGTTATGTTTCATACTTTAGTTTTTAAATTTATGTTTTGTTATTTCATTTTACGATGTGGGTTTCAATTAAAGAAACATTCATGTAGAAAACCATGTATAACCCCGATGAATTTCGAGGGAGAAATTAATTTTAAGGGGGGTAGAATGTAACAACCTGGGATTTTATAAGATATATTCGTTTTAATTTCTTTCATATAGTCTGTTGTATGCTACACCAATATTATCTTACGCTATATGCAACACTGTATTAGCTTTCAGTATACGCAACACTATTCATGGATTGTGTTACACACAATTTTGGTAATAGTTATTCTACGCAACATTGAGTATATATATATATATATTCAATGTATAAATGAAATATGGTTTAATTATTTTATACGAAACAACGAATGATTTTTTCACAACACGCAACCCTGACTTGGCTTGCATTACACGCAATCGCGACCTTTCTCGACAACGTGTGTTGTACGCAATACCGTGTTTTACTAAACAACGATATATTATTATAATATTATTATAAACTAGCAGTTATGAATAGTGTTAACTAAAATTTTAATTTTATAACATTATTATTCATCTTACACATTTTCTAGAACATGGTATAAGAACAAAATAAAATTTTCTTGTAAAATAAGTATTTTTCAAAAAAATGCAGTTTTGCCGCCTTTTGATGGCGCACCCACTTTAAATATAGTTTTTGACATGTTTATAAGGTCAATTTGACATAAAAAAATTCTTGTTTGGAATAAATAAATAAAAATTTACTTTGGATAAATTTTTCATATTATTCTGGTAACTTTCATATTTTGATGAATAGTAAAAACACGCTATATTTTAATTAAAAACAACTTTTTTCATCGCAATAATTTATATGGTTAAATTATAATATTTAATGGTTTTAATATGTAAATATAATATATTTTTAAAATTTAATATAATTTATGTCATTAGCATTGATTTTACATTGAATTCGTAGGTTAAATCAATTCAATCTTTTGCAATGTTTTAAACAAAAACCCGTTTTCATTTGACAACGGGATTAATTTTAATTTAATTCTGCAACTTATTTGTATAGAATTTGAAAAAAATTGAATCCATATTTGGAATTAGTTGGTCCAAATTATGTTGATAGGCTACTTTTTATTTTTGGGAATTATGAATAGTAACTACGATAAATTTTATTTAGCATAGTTAAAGGTAAATCTGGTAATAAAGGGTAAATATAATATTATAAAATTACCCTAACACATGCCAAAATTATATTGTATGGCTAAAAGTAGACTCATATCACCTAAGGGTCGAATTAGATTCATTTTATGGACTTTTGACCATGAAAATAATTTAATTATTATTAAAACTAATGAAAGTGACAACATGTCACTCTCTTAAATCTTATAAGTATAATAATTTTAATTTAGTGATAAACATCATAAAATGTCAAAAATGAATAGTATCCAGAAATATAATAAAATTATCTACATCATGATAATTTATTTAGGAATTTTAGGGATTAAATAATAGTCATTAATGGTGATACATTAATGATGCAGAAATTATTTATTAAGTGAAAAATCAGTAATATAGTTTTTATTTAAATAATAATACCTATTAAAAAGCCCACAAACCTGACCAAAACTTTTTGTTAGTGTATATATATACCATAATCATCAAATGACCTAATATATAACCGTTTGGAGTCTTATAAATGTGATTATGGCACTTATATTATTTTATTTTAAATGATGCCAAAGTTGTCACCTTCATAATTTAATAAATATAACAATTTAAATATTGTGATTTTAAGATTATAAATTCTAGTAAAATTACTATTGTGAAATTTAATAGATTTATCTTTATCATAGGATTTTATTTTTAATTTTTATACAACAAATAAGTATATTAAATAACTATACAAAAATGATGTAGTAATTATTTTATTAAGATATAAACAAAATAAATGGTTTCAAAAATAATAAAATAAATATTATATGAACTATTTAATGTGCTACACTAATTTTATAGATACATATGACTTTTTATGAATCTATTAAAGATTTTAGTTAGAACATATCTTCTGTATATATTTTATTTAAATTCAAATAAATGAATAGTGTCAAAATTGACAGTATTGTTATATTAAAAATAACATATTATAATTTTTTTTAAAAATCACAAAAATATATAAATATTATAAATTTAAATCTATATGGTCTAAAATATTATAAATTATCCAATTATGGACAATTAACAGCTAATAAGTAATTATTTGTTATAATTTAAAATTTAGAATGTTATTACCACAAACAAAATTAAATTGATTAAGTAAGGATAAATCAAGTTGATAATGTTTAAAATAATTTTCTAACATGTCTAAATTTTATTGGATGATGATATTACAACCCTATACCATCTAATATTCTAATATGATTAATTTTTTGAGGTTTTTATGTAGGTTTAGATTTATGATAAATTAATATTTTTAAGATTTCCAAAGGTGCCCCTCTCCTCCCTTATAAAAGGGTACCTCCTCCCTCTCTTCCTCACACCACTATGAGCCTTCAATCTCGGCCAACCCCTGAAAAATTCTCTTCTCAACTTCCATAGAAACATCCTAGGGGTTCTTTTCTTCTTCAAAGACAAATTTTAGTGCCCTAAGAGGAGGTCTCAAAGAGGCGCTTCGAAGAAGAGGTAATGTCCGTTACCGATTCTTTCAACTCTATTTCTTCTTCCACTTCTTCTTCTTTAGTTGTTTCATTTTGAAGTAATAAAATCAGTATAACTAATATACTTATATGTTATTATAAGTATTAAACAAAACTATTTCACCATCTATCCATCCTACGGAAAATGAAATCACCACGCGTGCGTACGTACGGAATACCGTCTCCACGTCGTGGTGTAATCTGTTTTTCCACCAACACCTTATATGGATGGGTATAATTGTGTAAATAATAACTATATATGGTTATTATAAAATAATAATGATTCTGATATATTATACCATCCACTCAAATTCTATTCAATAATTATGGGAACGATATCATCGCTCATGCGTACGTACGGACTACCATCTCCACGATGCGATGAGATTCATTCTCCATGTTAACCATACATGAATGATCATAAAGTTTATTTAATGAATAATAATGAAATATATGAAATAATAATGATACTGGATTTATGTATATATATATATATATGTATGTCATCTATTTAGTTTCATTCAATTCAATAAGGAAATGAAAATAGCATTCATGCGTACGTAAGGCCTACCGTCTCCATGAACGGTGTATTTCATTCCTTTTATCGATCTATAATATATATATGTATATGATGAATATATATTATATATAAATCATGTTTTACATTCTGGAATTATATAAATCAGGATATAAGTAATAATATCAAGAACGAAAAGTCGAAACACATACGATAAATGAAATGATTTTACCCAGAATGCTGCTTTAACATGGAATTTACAAAAGAACGGGTAATATAATGTCATAAGTGAAACATATATGATATCATAACAATGAATATGATAATGTAATAAGTCAATGACATTATTTAAATCATTATACAGTAGGTTCGGATACGTACAAAGCATATCGGACCTAAGGTAAGGGATAATTGTGAAAATCTCATTTTTATCCGAGATTGCTTATTCGTAAGTATTTACTGGGGTTATTGCTATCATCCATGTCCATGTTTTATAAAAGTGTATTCATGTATGTTTAATGTCCTTTTTATCCATTTTGACTTTTAACCGACGGTATGGAAGGAATCTTTCTTTTATTTACCCTACGAGGTACTTTTTGACTTTTCCGAAAAAGGTACGAGAAGAATGTTCAAATGTATATGGTATGTTTTATTTTATCCATGCTTACCCTTTCCGAAAAAGGTACGAGAAGAATGTTTTTTGAGCTCACCCTTTTACTGGGGTTATTGCTATCATCCATGTTCATGTTTTAAAGTTCAAATGTATATGGTATGTTTTAATAAATCATGGGAAAGATTTATATAAATGTATTTAGAAAATAACAAACATTGGGAACCTTTGGGGAAATAGGTTATGTACATATTCAAATCATTCTGAGTGTAGAACCACTAAGGATTGAAAACCCATTAGATTGTGAAGGCTAATGTTTAAGCATGATACTTATAAGCAATGGAATGATATGATTAAATTATAATCCACATTATAATAATCTAGTGTTCCTTTTGTGTACTCAATATGTATTCACATAGTTTAGATCAAATTTATGATTTATCTTATTCATAATTGTAAAATTTCATTCATTGAATTATCAAATTTTATAATTGGAGTTATCATAGATTGTTAAGATTATATACCTCTAAATACTTACACGGTTTATTTATATTCATTTTTATAATATAATATTTTTAAAATGGAAACCTAAATTTATTTAGCAATAAATAATTTCAAATGAAATTGATTTTTAGAAATTTTTTTTTATAACTATAAAAAATAGTTTTATGGTGAAAGAAACCATATAGATTCATTGTGGTATCTTAATAAATAATTTCCGCATTCCATGAAAATTTCATTGGAAATATAATTTTTTATAATGGCGTAGTTATATGGATTGGTGTGATATTGCATAACAACATCCCTATGATTGTGTTTCTTCATGGTGTTTTGTGATTATATTGTTGTTTGTTCACATGGAGCCTTGGTTATTGTCCCAGAAAAGTTTGGAATCTATAATTAGTCTCATGGATTGTTTTTCTATGTATCAATGTTGTGTACATATTCTTCTATGATTTAATGTGATTTTTATCTATATCTAGTAATACATGAGTCAAGTTGTATTGTGATGTTGTGATTAAATTGTTCCCATTGTGATTTTTATTGATACACAAGTACTTGTTTCCATCTCTTGGTGACTAGGTGTATGACTAAACACACATGAGAAACTATCATGGGCTTTGTTTCAATTCAAACTACGTTTTTTTATTAAAAAATTGTTTCATAGTAAAAAAGGTTTTTCCATGGGTTGTATGTAGACTACCATTTAAATCATTAGGGCTCTAATGGAATGTGTATAATAATTAAATGAAAACTCATATTCATATCATAAATTTTTCTTCCATATTTGATTTGGTATTAATTCCCCATGAATTTCATAATTATTTTAGATTTATTTTTATGAAACTTGTTATTTTTTTCAGTTGGATTATACTGTTGTCTTAAATTAGTATCTTTAAGGTCACATGAATATTTCATATAATAAAAGTTTTCATTCAATGATGTCATTCTATAACAATAATTTTTTATCTATTATGATCATTATAAAATGATTCCCATAAGGATCTATTCAAACTATATCTAATATATATCACCCCTATATTTTGTGAAATTCGTTTTTCTAATTAATTTAATATTTTTGATATTTTAAATTTCACACAACACTGAAAAAATAATTTTCTAATTGGCTGAACTTTTTTTTGAATGAAATACATGAAAAACCATTTTAATCATTCGATAAAAAACTACACATAGATTAAATTTTTGGACACAAAATAATATGTTTGCCTTCTGTTACACATAATTCCAATTTCACATGATAACATTTGATACATGAAATGCCTATTTTTACCGAATAATTTTATACTATTAATATTATTATTAAAATATTGTTATAGTTTCTACTTATCTGTTGGAGTAATAGTTATGAATAAGATTAAAAATACTTTTAAATAATATGTAAACATGTATTAAAAATGAATTTTCTTGTTATCAATTAGTAAGAAATGAATATAATTAATATTTCATAATAAATAAATTCATTTTCTTTGAAAACCACTTCTCTGTGAACAAACAAAATTTTTTCTTAATAAATTAAAAAAACCACCATTAATGAATGTTTTTAATTATATTTAAATATTTCAAATTTAATATAATTCCTTGACACACTACCAGTATATTTGATATGATTAAAATAAGAGTAATTCAAATATTATGAAAAAAATATATTTAGAAAAAATGCAATTTTAAATCCTTTTAATAGAGAACCCATTATAAATATAATTCCATCAAATTTTATTATTTTTACTAAAAATAATAAAAATAAATTTGAAGGTGGAATATTGGAATTTAATTTTTATAAATCTTTGTTATTGTTTAAACAGGGTTCAATATTTTTTATGAAAACTAAATAAGAATATATTTTATTTCAAATTTTATTTTTCATCTAATTTATTATATATTTAAATTTTGTATTAATTTGATATCAATGTTTAATTAGATCTCTTTTACAAGTATTTATCCATATTTATGTAATGGAATGAAATTTTACATTGAAATTTTAAAAAACATTTCAAAAATTTGTACATTTATGCCTAAAAAACTGGCAGTCATTATATGTCTATATGATTCATTTTTAATTAATATCTTCCAAATCAATGATTTTAATTACCCAGAATATGTTACATATTTATAATTACAGTAAACTAAATGTTTTGATTATTGTCTCTAAATACAAGTAATCTCGGTTAATTATTATAGAAAGAAGATTCGATGGCCTAACCCAGTAGTCTTGGACCGATCGAAGCCCATCTAACAGAACTTGGGAAGGAGGTAGCACCACTACGCTTTGCTCTGGACCAAACCCAAGCCGAACTTCATCGTGTGAAGCTAGAACGAAATCACCTTTGCGAGAAGTTCAAACTAATAGAAATTACAACTCGTGCAATGTTGTCCGAGCCTCCCTCAGATTCTCTCACCTTAGCACACCTTACACTTAGGTCCTATGCTGGTGTGATAAGGGGCTATGTAAGGAGACCGTAACTGCCTTCTGTAATCCTTTGTTTTAAATAAAAATTGGGATTTCTTTTTATGAAGTTTATGAATTTTCAAATGTCTGGATAAATATAGTATTCATATTTTTGGTGAATTTTAGAGAAAGGATATTTTAAAAAAATGTTTATGTAAACCCTGAATAATTAAAAATTTGTAATGATTTTCAAAAAATGGTCTTCTACAATTATGTTCAGTATGAAATTTAGAGTCTAAAAAGATCAACTTTATGTTTGATGAATAGTAAATTATGAATAGTGATTTTATGATTAGGATTAGTAATGTGTCCAAATGGATTAGTAATTTCACTCAAAGAAAGTTTTAATATAATTTAGATACCTAGATTAAGTAATGAGATTCAATAAAATGGGTAAATAACAGTTTCATAAATTATTATTCAAGTATTAGTTTTTTCGGGTGAATAGTGTTTTTTAATTAAAAATTAAATTAAAAATATTTAGAAAATTATTTTTATAAAATGGATTTCATTTTTGAACTCAGAGTATCGATATTATGTTAAGGTAAATTTTGGGGATTTTTCTGGAAAAAATGTATTTTCGGTGAATAGTGTATTTATTTAAAAAAATGAATTAATAATATTTAGAAAATTATTTTTATAAAATGGAGTTCATTTTTGAAATCAGAGCATTGATATTTGGTTAATGTGAAATTTTGGGATTTTTCTGAGAAAGTTGAATTTTCAGTGAATAGTAAAAATACAGTTTTAGGGTTTCGGTATGTTTAATGACATCATAACTGTGTCATGATGATTTCATGAGATATTTTAAGGGTTGGTCGACCTAAGGCGATGGATATTCGTATTGGGGGCCCCATTTGGCCAAACTTAATGGGAAATATCATGGGAGAGCACATGGTTTTGAGAAAAGAACATGTGAGGTGTCCCTTGGCCATTAATTCCTTGTCCCCTCACTTTCCCTATAAATACCAAGCCCTCCTCTCATCATTTCGACTCCAAAACCATCCTCAATGAAGTTCTGGTCTCCTTACCTACCAAGGAGTCCTCCCAAGGTGCCCCCAAGCCCTCAAGGTCCAAACCTTTGAGTTTTAAGAGTTACGTTTTAAGGTAAGGGATCTGACCTCTCTCTTTCTTTTCAAGTACCCTCTTTTATGTCATTTCATTTATGATCCATGTTCTTATGTTGGAGGATGTTATTTAATATTCACCATACTGAAATTTTTATTTTCATATGATGAGTTACCCCCTCTTACTATCATCAATTCATTTTAAGAATTTTTATGTGGCGCCGTTAGGATACTGAATTTTCGTAAGGTATCTGATCTCTCTCTTTCTTTTCAAGAAATCTCTTTTATGCTCCATGTTCTTATGTTAAAGGGGTTCTTTCACCCTTCTCATTTTCAAGATCTATTTTCTTGTCAAGTCTTTCAAGTTCCTTTTTATTATGTTGGGGTATGATCTCTAAATTTATCATACTGATCTTTTATGATCATATAATGAGAGACCCCATTTGATCTCTTCAATTCAGTATTTTTATGTTTTAAGTGGTGCCGTTAGGCTGCATAATTTTTAAGTGGTTCTTCACCCATCTCGTTTTGAAGTTCTACTTTCATGTAAATTCTTTAAAGTTCCTTTTTTTATGTTGGGGTATGATCTCTATATCTATCATACTGATCTTTTATGACCATATGATGAGAGACCCCATTCGATCTATTCAATTCAGTATTTTGAAGTTTAAGTGGCGCCGTTAGGCTGCCGAATTTTTAAGTGGTTCTTCACCCTTCTCGTTTTGAAGTTCTACATTCATGTCAATTATTTCAAGTTCCTTTTTCTTATGTTGGGTTATGATCTCTAAATTTATCATACTGATATTTTATGATCATATGATGAGAGACCCCATTTTATCTCTTCATTTCAGTATTTTGAAGTTTTAAGTGGCGCCGTTAGGCTGCCGAATTTTTAAGGGATTCTTTCACCCTTATCATTTTCAAGTTCTATTTTCTTGTCAAGTCTTTCATGTTACATTATATTGGGGTATGATCTCTATATCTATCATACGGATGTTGTATGTTCATATGATGAGAGACCCTATTTGATCTCGTCAATTCTTTTTTTTGAAGTTTAAGTGACGCCGTTAGGCTGTCGAATTTCTAAGGGGTTCTTTCACCCTTCACATTTTCAAGATCTATTTTCATGTCAAGTCTTTCAAGTTCCTGTTTATTATGTTGGGGTATGATATCTATATCTATTATACTGATCATTTATGTTCATATGATGAGAGACCCTATTTGATCTCATCAATCCATTTTTGGAAGTTTTAAGTGACGCCATTAGGCTGCCGAATTCTCATAAGAGAAATCTTAATTTTGTCTTCCTTTCATGTTCTTCGTTTAAAATGGTATATCATTCAAATTTCAATAACATGTTCTTAAATACTTTATATTTTGTTCCCCTACTATTTTATGTATGATTTTTGAGTGGGTGACCCATGTCCCATCTCTTTCCAACTTTTTCTAAAACCATGTATCATAGATGTTATGCTGCATAGTTTTCGTCTCAAAATGCCTCCATCTTCATCTCAAAATTATTTTATGTTATTAAGTGAATACTCAAAGCTCTTATTTCTATAGGGGTATTCACATATATATCAAAATGTTCTGTTTTAAATTCTGGGATTTACATACATGAAACCCACTTTCCCTTTTTTGTGGGTTTAAAGTGACATAAAGATCATGTCTTTAAAGCAGTTTTTAAAAAGTTATGATTATGAAATGAAACCCATTTATTTTATGCTATATGGGTTGTTTATGAAATGATTGATTATGATATGTGTGGATCACATGATAATAAAGACATGTCAAGGGTGCGCCCAGATAGCGCTCCAATGCATTGGGTAAAGACTTAATCTCTAGAGATGACTTTTTAGACTGATACCTTGGTGAATAACCTTGGTAATTTTTAATGACACCTTGGGGATGGACCTTGGTGAAATGAAATGATTGTCAATATTAAATGTTGCAGCCACGTCTTCAAGTTATGAAAAATGTTATTTTTATTATGATATGCCACATGATTTCTTTCCCATTCCTTAAAGTTCTTTTCATGACATTGTTGATGTATCTCAAGTTCACATGTTAAATGTTTCCCCTTGTTTCCCTAACTGAGCCTTCTGCTCACCCTTTCTTTTGATGTATGTCCCCAGGTTATGAGATGCAGTAATGAAACTAGGATGAACATAAGGAGAAGCCTTTCAAGTGTTTAAGAAGAATGTTTTTTTGTTTCATTTATTATATTCCTGGTTTCCAAGACACTAAACCTTAAAGATCCTCAGTTTTGTAAAATGTAATGAAAGTTTATGTGATAAAAAGACGGGATGCTATAGTTGGTATCAAAGTATGGTTTAGTTATTTGTGGAAATTAGGATATGAAAACTTTAGGAAGAATCCTATAGAAAAGTTTATATATAGGATATCTTCCTGGTACTTTGGTGAGTATTGAGTAATGGGTTTCCAAACAAATACATCCCTGTTCAGATATGAGCAGGTGGAGGTGGCTCTGGCACAGATGTACATAGGGGTAAAACCTGAAAAAACCGCTTTGAGCTAGACTCGAATGGGAACTGGTACGCGACAACGGGCCTTTCCGCACTCTTGGTTACGACACTCCTGGGGGATATGCTTTGGTAAATTCATAAGCTTAGTATGAAGCATTATTAAAGGAACAAAGATAAAATAAAATAAAGATTCACATAAGAATATATGATCATGGATAACCTAGTTTGAAACCTAGGGGATCACAAGTTAGGGTATAATTTTCTTCTACAAGTTATCCTTATATGCTTTAAGTTCCTTTTCATGAATATTGGATATGTATTTAAGCCCCTAATTATACTTTCTCTTCTTAGTTAATGGTGAGAAATGGAAGAACATGTCCCAACAACCAATGTGATAGGAAATGCGATGATTGTCGTATTAATATGACAGAGATGATTAGGGTATTAAAAGATGATTATTATTTTGGAATATGTTCACTATTTTTGGGACCCTATATGATCGAGGTAAATAGATTACTACGGTATTTTCATTGAGGAGTAAGGTTGACTTATATTGTGAAGAATCAATGAATTTAAGGTGGACTTATAGTAATTTAGGTTACTTATGGGAATGATTAACCTATCTTGGGTAAAATATGTTTAGGTTAGCTACTTTTGTTATAAGATGTTAGGAGTGGTTGATGTTGTTTGGAGATGAACAATGAAGTTTATTTTGGAAGATTATGTTATCAAATCCTTCTTGTATTTGGGTTTCAATATTAGTTTGGTTCATTTTAAGGAATTTTAAGGACCATTATTTATGGAATGGTCTATGATGAACTTTGTGTAGTACCATGGAACTTTGAAGATTTAAAAGTAGTATCTATTCCTATGGGATTATTTCTTTTTGAAGAGTTGTTTTATCTTACCCTTTATGTTTTTGGGACAATGTTTAAAGATAGAAGAAATAGATAGTTAATCTTTTTTGGAATATGTGATTCTCTAGAAGATGATTCTTGTGTTTTGATGAGACCAAGTAGTTTTGAATCCTCATCATTTGGAGAAAATATTAGTTTTGGTAGAAACTTATTAAAGGATGAAACTATACATGAAGGTAGGTATATTTCCTTATATTTTTGTTCTATGTAGTAAATGAATTACTCAAAATTATGAAAAGAAATGTAAAACAAAAATGTTGTTGGTTTACGTTTCCTACTAGGTAATCAAAGACCGTTTACACACATCATAAGTTTGGGATTTTCTTATGGTTAACTTTCTCCTAATAATATTCTCTATCACTCTACCCAAGAACTTGACCCTTTGTTTTTCTTCCATATCCATGTTTTCCTCCATGGAATCCTAATATGGGTTAACTCGGGTGACCTTTGTACTTCCTTTTCTTTCTTTTAAAGTAATAGTGTTACTGACTCTTTTTCCGGTGTGGGACTTTCAAGGAAATTTCAAAACCCAATTTTAAAAATTGCGAGGACGCAATTTATTAAGGGGGGAAGATTGTAATGACCCGAAATTTTGAATAAATATTGTTTCATAATTTTGTGTGTTAATCTATTTTTTTTATATACTCAACAAAAATGTTTCATTTGATAACATGAGTATAATTAAAATGAGACCATTGGGTTTTGACTGTTATATGACCATTGGTCAATATGACCACTGTAAACTAAACGTTTTGATTATTGTCTCTAAATAAAATTAATCTTGGTTAATTATTATAGAAAGAAGATTCGATGGCCTCACCCAGTAGTCTTGGACCGATCGAAGCCCATCTAACAGAACTTGGGAAGGAGGTAGCACCACTGGGCTTTGCTCTAGACCAAACACAAGCCGAACTTCATCGTGTGAAGCTAGAACGGAATCGCCTTTGCGAGAAGTTCAAACTAATAGAAATTACTACTCGTGCGATGTTGGCCGAGCATCCCTCAGATTCTCTCACCTTAGCACACCTTACACTTAAGACCTATGCTAGTGTGATAAGGGTCTATGTAAGGAGACCGTAACTTCCTTGTGTAATCCTTTGTTTTAAATAAAAATTGTGATTTCTTCTTATGAAGTTTATGAATTTTCAAATGTCTGGATAAATATAGTATGCATATTTTTGGTGAATTTTAGAGAAAGGATATTTTAAAAAAAAGTTTATGTAAACCTTAAATAATTAAAAATGTGTAATGATTTTCATAAAATGGTCTTCTACAATTATGTTCCGTACGAAATTTAGAGTCTAATAAGATCAACTTGATTTTTGATGAATAGTAAATTATGAATAGTGATTTTATGATTAGGATTAGTAATTTGTCCAAATGGATTAGTAATTTCACTCAAACAAAGTTTTAATATAATTTAAACACCTAGATTAAGTAATGAGATTCAATAAAATGGGTAAATAACAGTTTCATAAATTATTATTCAAGTATTAGTTTTTTTGGGTGAATAGTTTTTTTTAATTAAAAACTAAATTAAAAATATTTAGAAAATTATTTTTATAAAATGGATTTCATTTTTGAACTCAGAGCATCGATATTATGTTAAGGTAATTTTTTGGGATTATTCTGAAAAAAATGAATTTTCGGTGAATAGTGTATTTATTTAAAAAAATGAATTAATAATATTTAGAAAATTATTTTTATAAAATTGAGTTCATTTTTGAAATCATAGCATTGATATTTGGTTAATGTGAAATTTTGGGATTTTTCTGAGAAAGTTGAATTTTCAGTGAATAGTAAAAATACAGTTTTAGGGTTTCAGTATGTTTAATGACATCATAACTGTGTCATGATGATGTCATGAGGTATTTTAAGGGTTGGCTGACCTAAGGTGATAGATATTTGTATTGGGGGCCCCATTTGGCCAAACATAATGGGAAATATCATGGGAGAGCACATGGTTTTTAGAAAAGCACATGTGATGTGTCCCTTGGCCATTAATGCCTTGTCCCCTCACTTTCCCTATAAATACCAAGCCCTACTATCATCCTTTCGACTCCAAAACCATACTCAACGAAGTTATAGTCTCCTCACCTCCCAAGGAGTCCTCCCAAGGTGCCCCCAATCCCTCAAGGTCCAAACCTTTGAGTTTTAAGAGTTATGTTTGAAGGTAAGGGATCTGACCTCTCTCTTTCTTTTCAAGTACCCTCTTTTATGTCATTTCATTTATGCTCCATGTTCTTATGTTAGAGTATGTTCTTTAATATTCACCATACTGAAATTTTTATTTTCATAAGATGAGTTACCCCCTCTTACTATCATCAATTCATTTTAAGAATTTTTATGTGGTGCCGTTAGGCTGCCGAATTTTCGTAAGGGATCCGATCTCTCTCTTTATTTTCAAGAAATATATTTTATTTAATTTATTTTATGCTCCATGTTCTTATGTTAAAGGGGTTCTTTCACCCTTCTCATTTTCAAGATCTATTTTCTTGTCAAGTCTTTCAAGTTCCTTTTTATTATGTTGGGGTATGATCTCTAAATTTATCATACTGATCTTTTATGATCATATGATGAGAGACCCCATTTGATCTCTTCAATTCAGTATTTTGATGTTTTAAGTGGCACCGTTAGGCTGCCGAATTTTTATGTGGTTCTTCACCCTTCTCATTTTGAAGTTCTACTTTCATGTCAATTATTTCAAGTTACTTTTTGTTATGTTGGGGTATGATCTCTATAACTATCATACTGATCTTTTATGACCATATGATGAGAGACCCCATTTGATCTCTTCAATTCAGTATTTTGAAGTTTAAGTGGTGCTGTTAGGCTGCCGAATTTTTAAGTGGTTCTTCACCCTTCTCATTTTGAAGTTCAACTTTCATGACAATTATTTCAAGTTACTTTTTGTTATGTTGGGGGTATGATATCTAAATTTATCATACTGATCTTTTATGATCATATGATGAGATACCCCATTTGATCTCTTCAATTCAGTATTTTGATGTTTTAAGTGGCGCCGTTAGGCTGCCGAATTTTTAAGGGATTCTTCCACCCTTATCATTTTGAAGTTCTATTTTCTTGTCAAGTCTTTCAAGTTACATTATATTGGGGTATGATCTCTATATCTATCATACTGATCTGGTATGTTCATATGATGAGAGACCCTATTTGATCTCGTCAATTCTTTTTTTTTGATGTTTAAGTGATGCCGTTAGGCTGTCGAATTTCTAAGGGGTTATTTCACCCTTCTCATTTTCAAGATCTATTTTCATGTCAAGTCTTTCAAGTTCCTGTTTATTATGTTGGGGTATGATCTCTATATCTATCATACTGATCATTTATGTTCATATGATGAGAGACCCTATTTGATCTCATCAATCCATTTTTGGAAGTTTTAAGTGACACCATTAGGCTGCCGAATTCTCACAGTAGAAATCTTATTTTTGTCTTCCTTTCATGTTATTCGTTTCAAATGGTATATCATTAAAATTTCATTACCATGTTCTTAAATAATTTATATTTTGTTACCCTACTGTTTTATGTATCATTTTTGAGTGGGTGACCCATGTCCCCTCTCTTTCCAACTTTTTCTAAAACCATGTATCATAGACGTTATGCTGCATATTTTTCGTCTCAAAATACCTCCCTCTTTATCTCAAAATTATTTTATGTTATTAAGTGAATACTCAAAGATATTATTTATATAGGGGTATTCACATATATATCAAAATGTTCTATTTTAAATTCTGGGATTTACATACATGAAACCCGCTTTCCCTTTTCTGTGGGTTTAAAGTGACATAAAGATCATGTCTTTAAAGCAGTTTTTAAAACGTTATGATTATGAAATGAAACCCATTTATTTTATGCTATATGGGTTGTTTATGAAATGATTGATGATGATATGTGTGGCTCACATGATAATAAAGACATGTCAAGGGTGCGCCCAGATAGCACTCCAATGCATTGGGTAAAGACTTAATCTCTAGAGATGACTTTTTAGACTGATACCTTGGTGAATAACCTTGGTAATTTTTAATGACACCTTGGGGATGAACCTTGGTGAAAAGAAATGATTTTCAATATTAAATGTTACAGCCACATCTTTAATTTATGAAAAATGTTATTTTTATTATGATATGCCACATGATTTCTTTCTCATGCCTTAAAGTTCTTTTCATGACAGTGTTGATGTATCTCAAGTTCACATGTTAAATGCTTCCCCTTGTTTCCCTTACTGGGCCTTATGCTCACCCTTTCTTTTGATGTATGTCCCCAGGTTATGAGATACAGTAATGAACCTAGGATGAACATAAGGAGAAGCCTTTCAAGTGTTTAAGAAGAATGTTTTTTTTGTTTCATGTATTAAGTTCCTGGTTTCCAAGACACTAAACCTTAAAGATCCTCGGTTTTGTAAAATGTAATGAAAGTTTATGTGATAAAAAGGCGGGATGCTATATTTATGTTCCTTATGATTTAATTATTATTTTTTATTTTTATATAATACATACCTTTACTATTTTTATTTAGTTTAAATACGATAACATCATTTATGCATGTGGGGGCTACCACCTCTTCAAGGCTTTGTGATTTGTCCACACTTTACATGGAATATATTAATGATGTATTTAGTTAAATTGAATGATATATATGAAATAATAATTTAAATTTAATTATTATATATATATATATATTTAATTTACATTATTTTTTCCCAATGAAAATTAAACAAATATAGCATTCATGCATACGTACGACCTTCCGTCTCCATGAACATAAAATCACATTTCATATTTATAACATTTATATATTAATATATATATATATATATAACATATTATAGAAATATCACGTTTAAAATTACATAATCATGTAATTAATTTAATATGTAAGAGGAGAAATAATAACATGTCATAACATATATGAAAAGCAATGTGGATATTACGCAAAATGTGACATTAACATGGAATTTATAATAAAAATAATAATATAAGGAAATCAATAAAGAGAATATTTTATCATTCTGTTTTAATAGATTTATAATAAAACTATATTAATTACACATGTTGTTTGAATGAGTACGAATAGTGAAGACAAAAGGTAAGGGTTTCTTATTCTAGGTTTTTTCACCGTGAGACTTGTACATTATTCACAAATAATTTGTTTCATGTTTTGTATATATTTTAAATGAATGTATTTTATAATGATTACAAATAAATATATTTTTATTTAAATTTAAATTTTATTATCATTGTAATTTGTGGGTAGACAATTCAAAAGATACCAATTAATTTATGTAGTTTTGTCTCAACATACCTTTTTGAGACACGTGTTTTTTATACACCAATATTCTTTTATGATGGGTATATACTGAATTTTAATTTTATAACATGAATCTCATGTTAAAGAAAATTTATGATTAATGCATGGTATTTTTATTAAATGGGATGTATGCTTCAGAGTTACGAAGAGTTACAATTTTATTGTTACAATATCATCATTTAACAAGATTATTTATGATTATGATTCCATTGATAAAATAATATGATCCATATATCATGAAATATCATGAATTTTATTGTCATTATTTATTCAGGATATCATTTAATTGTATTTTTTGGAAATATTGGGTGCAAATTATTATTAATAAAATATTTAAGAAAATTTGATTTATTTCTCTTTTCAATTAAAAATCATTATTCTTCCATAACCATTTTTTTGAAAATATTATTTCAAAAGATTTATAATGTTATCATGCATTATTTATTATAAATTTCTAGACTGGTCTTAACTATTTCTTGAAATTATTTTTTATGAAATCATCATGTCATTTTCAGATCGACTCACATTTGAGAACAATTTTTATTACAAAAATGATTTTGGAAATGTAAAAATTTCCCCGCTATCAGGACTATCGTTCTTTTGAATATTCTTTTTGATGTCCTCAAAATATATTTTTAAAAATTATATATTTCATTGTAGAAATTGATATCATTTAAAAAAATTCCAATGAAAATGGTTTTCAAAAATATTTTATATTTCTAAATTATATTAAAATTTTCAATTATTCATATATAAGTTTTGATGAAAATTGTTTTTATAAATATATACAACAATAATATATAATTATTAAAATCTATTTTTGGGAAAAAGGTTTACAAAAATATATAAATATTTAATTATGTATTAAAATCTATTTTCAAGGAAATTTTTATTAAAAAAGTCAATGTTTATTTACTTTTTTTCAAACATATTTTCTAGCATGTTGTTTTTAAAATTAATATCATATTTATTTATATTTTTTAAATACTCTTTTAAAGTAATAGGTTATAATTGGTTTTCCAATACAAATTTTTATGATTTCAAAGTGTTTCTAATGAAAAAAAATTAGAAACTCTATTCAATCTACATTTATATGTTTTTAATATATTTTAAAAGAAAATGATTTTTATTATTCATTTTTTCTTTAAAATTGGAAAATATATTTTCCTCGAAGAAGTTAATTAAATAAAATTCAAATTATTTATTTATATGAAACAAATTTTTTAAATTTTTCTATGAATGAGATTTTCAATGAATGTATATTTTAATAATGTAATTTTCCATGTAATCTTTCAAAACCCTTCTCCATATAAGATGACATACATCGTTATATTTTATGATTTAATTGGGTTATTATCCACGTATAACATTCATATTATTTCTTTAATGGTTTAATATTCCAGGTCATGATATTTGTGACACTTGTTTCACATTCACGGGTTGTATTATTTTAAAGTACTTTTCATTTCTCAGTTTTTTTATTATGGAATTATAAATATACCTCTAACATTTCAACATGTTATGATACAATTTCATGATTATGAATCTCATTTCATTTCATTTACAATGATAAAATAATTATTAATCAATCCTCTTTTATGTGACATGATATGATTTTTGTTTTATTATCTTCTGGCACATGTATTTATGATTTTATTATGTGGCTGTTAGGACCTAAATCTCACATTAATTCAATGGGTGAATATGAATATTTCATTAGGGAATAACTTGAATCATGTTAAATGGATTGATCAACAATGAAATATGGGGGAACCCGTTCAAAAATTGGAAAATGTGGAATCTAAATCCTCTATGGGAATATGCGAAAACACAATCCCCTATAAGAAGATGGGAAAACAAGATAAATTTTAAGGAAAGGACAATTATAGGGGATCGTGGTGTGTCCCTCTTAGTAGGTATACACCACATGAAGTTCCCTGATAATATTTCTGAATAAAATTGAAATATATGTAATTTTTTATATCCTTATGTTAATACCACAAGGGATTATATTTTTTAAATTTTTTCCTCTCATGAATCATTTATGGGATTGAATCCACATGGGCTGACCCTTTGAGTTTTTTCAAAGACCGATGTTCTTTTAAATGGCTTGGAGGAAGCCTAGAGGATTTCGGTCAAGAGAAGCTACAATCTGGTGGTACATAATGTGACCAAGGGGTACACAATGTGTACCATTCGTTTTTCCAAAAAATAAAACAATTCCCAGAGACGACCTGTTTTTCAGTGTATGTCACCTCTAGGAGGTACACATTTTTACTAAGAGGTACAAGTCATATATTTCCCCACTGCTAGGTGTTTTAAAGGCACCCATCCACTTAGGGTTTTCAAACCCTATAGCTTGATTGTGCCCCCTCTCGACCCCATATAACTTGGACACCTACCTATTAAATGGTTGGGGATTTCGTCATCATGGAATATTTCCCCGCTACATTCTTACACCAATCTTCAATCCATGGTAAAATCTACCTCCATTTTTTGGATTTCTTTAAACTTTTTTCTCTTTTTATTTTATCCATGCTATGGTTTTTGGTATCTATTGTTATAAGAGAGTTTATTTTTGTATTTTTGATGTGGTTCTGCCAAAACATCCTCAGGTGTACGTAGTTTTTGTGGGGAAGGGAATCATGATTCATTACTCTGATCCATTCTCAAGTGAAGAAATTTAGGCACCTTTAGAGTAATGTAATTCATGGATTCTTGAATTATATATGTGAAATCGTAAAGTTTTCATGATTTATCCCTTTTTATCATAATATAATTGAACTAATTAAATACATGATTGGTATTAAATGAATTTTTTTGACCGCATGTTGTTTCTTTGAACCATGATAATGGTTTTTCTTCTTGATTTTATAGATATTTTGATATCTATTCCAATCATGTTATCATGTTTTTCTTGATGAAATTGGTAAGGAATGTAAATAAGTAATTAATTTATAATTAATTAGATAATGATAAATAGGCATGTAAATGAATCTAAGTGTGGTTTTTGTAATTTGATATTATTCAAATTGATTCTAATGTGCCTAATTATTTCAGTGTATTTTCATATGTAAATAATCTTATTGCTTCTTGTTTGAAAGCACGTCAAATTAATGGTTTAATTAATTTGTAGTAGCTATGATAGCTTGTTTTTTAGGGTTCCCATAGTTAAAACTTAATAATAATGAATATGATAATTAAATATTTATTAATGATCCAGTTTATTGATAAATGTTATTGCCTTAGGTGGTTCGGATTTACCCTCATTCTTGTAAAGGCCAAAGAGACTTATGCTTGTAGAAATGATATATCATTGCATACGATGGAAGAATTCATTACTTAAGTCAAAGATCCCATTTTCCTAGTTGTTTCCTACTTCTTGTAATGTGATGTGATCCTGGATAGCTATTGTGATATGTGAGGCAGGGAGGCCCAATGGTTGTGTTGGTAGAAGTTGGATCCTAGATTGGAGAGATGCATCAGTTTATGCATGTGGGTGATGGGGAGGAAAAAGGGTATGATTGAATAGGTAGAAGCTAGGCTTACCTATTTAAGTGGACGTGGTTTCTTGTTGAATCTCTTGTTTGTTTATTGGATTTAACTTCCCCAATACTTAAGGCATCTGGTCTTTCTCACCCTCCTTCGAAAATAAGTGAAAATGCATGGGGTTTTCCAAGTTATTTCCATGTTTGGATTCTTGAGGATAGATGGGTCTATGATCCTTTTATATGTGGAAAATACTTTATGAGTAGTTCTTATACTCAATGTGTTGATCCCCTTGTGTTTGATAACATTGTTTTGGTTTTTCATGAATTTATGGATTTATGGGAAGTAATATTATAGTTAATAAATTATTGAATAAATGTTATTTATCCCATGGGGTCATAGATTACTGGGTTGAAATGATGAGTTTATGTTTCTAAGGAACCATGTACTTGGTTTTTTTATGCTGGTAGGGCAAGGAAAATTCGTGTGATGCTAATGTTATATAATGTGGAGATGTTGATGGATAATTAATCGTAAATAAATAAATTAACATAATGTTAAATTGTAAAAATGGGAATGATGTAATGTATAAATTTCATAAAATGGTTGGGTACTTATAGGATATATAGTCTTAATAGTGGCAGCTGAGAATCAGAGAGATGTTATATGTAGTTGTGTCTAACACTAGGTTTTTACTGTAGTTTGGATTTGACCCATACTCTATCGTGTACTTTTTCTGTTTCTATATGATACCCCACCCTTTCAGTTTCAGGAAACTTATACCCCGTGGATTCTTAGCCATGTGGGGTGATTTCCCCAATATTCTGGTGGGATAATGGATGGTTTACTACCCCTATTGTCCCCACTTTCATATCTTGGAAAATACTTGTGATCATAGGGACATCGGTTATTTTTCAACACATATACTTTTAGATGGATGTAATGGGTTGTGGTTATTCATACACATATCTTCTGGATATATTTTCATAACAAATATATATATATAACGAGTATAGGTTGTGATGGCTTGAGGATACTGACACAGCATATAAGCTGTAATGGATTATGGCATAATAAATGATGTAAGATACACATTTTATGGAATGTGGTGTCTCCTGAAAACTACATGGTTTCATCTGGTTTTGTGGATGGTGTGGTTCTTTGATCATGTGTCTATGGTAAAGTTTTGTGTTGCGCAATGTGCATGTGGTAGTGTTCTCCTTGGTATCTTTGGGCCAGCCATTTCTTAGAGATATTCCATAGGATGTGTAACATTGTGGAAAAGAGTAAAACCAGTGGGGATGTGGTATAGGGGTACCATTTTTATTCTTTATTATATTATATAATTTTGTATTCAATACTTTCTTATAATCAGAATGGTGATGCTAGTAACATTGTATACATGTTTAGGTAACGAGTAAGTTTCACTTGTAGTTCCCTATGATTTAGCATGCATTCATTTCTTTTTAATGAGAGGCTCCAGGTAGAATCCTACTTAGATAACTATTATAATCACCCTATGTATATATAAACTATTTTTAAGGTCACTTGTAGTTGTTTGTAGATCAGGCCGGTTACTACTAGCTTGGGGTTATAGGAGCAGCTCAGGAATCATAGTTTTTGTCATTTTTACATTGTTTTGGTAGTTTATATTTTAACTTGTATATGTTACAGTGTTTCATGAATTTATATATGTGTAATTGGGATTTCTTTTTTTGTGCAGTATGTGTTGGAGCTAATTGGTGTCAATCTTATCTATGCCTTCTTCATGTGTTCTCTTATAGGGTAATTCCCCCATTTGTGTGTCTAATATACCTTCTATTTTAGTCACCATACTAAGGCCTATTGGAGGTGGAACTCTTGGGGTCACTATCTCCCTTGTTACATTGCTCACCCCGGAGGGGTACACCTTATGGAGAGGGTGTCATGAAAAAAGTGGTATCCGAGGGAAGGTATAGGGATAAAATGGAGTTTGGTGTTAGGAACATGTGAGATTTCATGTGTTGGTAGGGTAACGATGTCAGATAAATCTTGAAACTTACTTAAACAATGGAGACCAGTTATGATAGAGGCAGTTAGCGCCCCATGTGATCGGATACATGGATCATTATGTTTACAGTGGAAACAAAATGTGGTGATACTAGTTTTAGGGTAGAGACCATGGAATGGATCAAGCATCATTTGTCTTTGTGAATATATTTGAATGGTTAGACCATAGGATAGGTTAACCTAAAATGAACAAAAGGAAACAATTATTTAATTAATTTTGTGTCTTCCTAATCACAGGTTTAGAATCTCTAATTGTTCTTTATTTTTTATGTATTCCTCCAGGTCGATCTCCTTATTGTGTTTGCATATAAGATGTCTTGTCGTCAGCACCAGCAGATAACCGTGGGGTATTGGATTACCAAGATGACACATGGAGGAGGAAACTCCTAGGGTCTCAATGCCAGAGTCTACATAAGTATAAGGGGACAATTTTAGATGTAGTCATGAATGACTAGTTGGATGAGGTTGAGATAGCCATTAGTTCAATGCTTGCTCATAAGGATCATTTGGGGTCATTGGTTATGAAGATGATGTGTGGGTCAGTGAGGCAGTGGTGGTTCTTGTACGTTGGGGATCGCGAGAAGTTGGTGCTCTTATGGGGGTGATCCAAGGAAATATCATAGGAAATTTTATTTCTTTGACCACAATGGAATCAAGTATCCATGAGCTACGTACCCTTCAATTGGGAAGCTCCAGGGTGAAGGAGTTCAGAATCCACTTCAAGAACATATTATGATATGATTTGGACCAATTTCCAGATGAGGAGGCTATGGGGCGGCATTTTTATGAGAATTTGTATCCATAGATCTAGCACCATGTCACCATGTTTAATCAAAAGACATATATTTAAGTGCAGGTGAGGGAGGAGGTATAAGAGAATATATTATACATTATAATATCATCATGAGAGGGGATTCATCAGGATTTCTCTTGAAGTAGATATGTGGTACGAGGTTTCTGGTTTTAAATGCATAAGTGTTTCCATTTCTTTAGGGTAGGACCCAGCTGTAAGAATTTTGGTTTTTTCTAGGTTTGGTGGCTCTTAGTCCTATTTCATGGGATCATGAGATTGTATTTCTGGTGGAGAGTATGTTCATAAATAGTGATAGTTCTTGAACCTTTAGAGCAATCATCATGCACTATGTGTTCCACTTCAAGTTCCTTCATTGAGGCAGTTCCATCTGCGCAAACAAGAGTAGGTTGAACAAGCATTGGACAAGTAGAGAGAATATAAGGAAGGTAGAGTAAAACCATGTGATGATCCCCGTCCTCAGAAAGAATATAGCGACAAGGGAGATGGTCTTCATCAGGGCATTATAGGTTATGGTATGCTTCATGCTTTAGCATTGCCAGTGCCAGGTGAGCCAAATGGAATTCAAGGTACCATTTTATTATTGTCATCATGGGTGTATGAAATGTTTGATTCAGGAGATTTTCACCCCTTAATATCAGCATCCATTTCCATTCGTTGGGACTTGAGGTGGAGAGGCTTCCAGTTTCATTTGTTTTGACTATTCCAATTAATGGTTGAGCTGACCTGTTTGAAGTATGTTGAGACTATGATCTAGTGTTTGGGAAGAACCTCTCTTGGGGAGGTTTCCTATGTTTTAAATATAACCACATGATGTTATCCTCATCATGGGATGCTTGTATTAGGTGCAAGATACTATTGATTATTTCAGGAGGTAGGTGATGTTATTTGATTTGAATGGGGAACTAGCAGTGTTTTTTCACGAGAATGTCTCCAAAATGGGATAGGGGAGTGTTCCATTATTTCCATCCTTGATGTTTGATTCAATGATATATTCTTCAAAGGTTCAACAGTTGGAATTTCCCAGGGTTGTATAAGTGTACCGTAATTTATTTTATGAAGAAGTTGTAGCATTACCCCCTCGAAGAGAGATCATGCTTGGGATCAAGATACATACAGGAGCGTCTCCAATCTCTATGTATCTGTATAATATGACCCCTTATGTGTTACATGAGCTTCTTTTATAGCCCTATAATATGTTAGTGTGGGTTTCTTGGATATATGTGTCCCCATGGGGTGCACCATTTTTGTTTTTGGAGAAGGCTGATTGCAGTTTGTGGTGGTGTATCTTATATCATCACATAAAAAAGTAATAATGAGAAATATCTATCCTCTTCCAATTATTGATTATTTATTCAATCAAATGATGGGTGAATGTTATTTCATGATGATCAATTAGCAGTCATGGTATCATCAGATGCTTGTGAATGAAAAATATATTCTGAAGAATTTATTTTGTTGTTATCATGGGCATAAAGAGTTCGATGTAATGCTGTTTGGGGGGAAGAATAGTCCATTTGTGTTCATGAGAATGATGAACTCTTTGTTCCATAAGTTCCTAGATTGGTTTTTGGTGGTTTTCATCGACGAAAGACTTGTATACTCCGCGACTATAGAGGAGAATTAAGAGCATCTGAATACCTTTTTGGAGTTCTTCGTCAACAATAACTATTTGGGAAGACGTCGAATTGTGATCTTCAGTCTCGAGAAGTTTTTTTCATGGGAAATGTGATGTTACAACATGTATTAGCTATGGATCTATCAATGATAGAAGTGGTTGTGTCTTGGGAAGCCTCCATGATAGTGGTGGAAGTGTAAATCTTCCTTGGTCTCGTAGGATATTACAGAAGGATCCTAGCTTATTTCTCTCAAGTTATTACTCCTCTAACAGCATTGACCATGAAGGATTCGGTGTTTATTTAGACTAATCAATGTCTTTTAGATTTAGAGTATCTAATGGATAATTCATTTAGTTCTCTTCTTCATTGTCGGCCGGTATAGGGAGTTCAATTTGAGGTTTTCTGTAAAGCTTCATGTATGGGGTTAGGCTGTGTTGTAATGATGTAAAGATTAGTGGTTTCTTATGGGTCTTCGAAATTGCATCCCCTTGAACATAACTATGAAACCACTGATATTTAATTGGATAGTGGTGTGTGGTTTTCAGCAATCATAATAGCATGAGATATGTTTTCTCCAAGTGGGACTAGAATATAAAACCACATCGGTGTATGGAATTCTTCAAGGAATATGAATTTGAAATCTCATATACAGCTAGAAAAACAAAATGTAGTTGATGTGCTGATCCGGAATTCATTTAGTGATGTAGTGTATGAATATGGTTATTCATGGAGAGTGATGGAAGAAAATTCAACATTACATCTCGATATGGGAGGTGTTAGAAAAAAAGGTAGTATTTTTCATATGACAGTGTAGTTTTCCCTGGTTTAGCAGTTGGAAGAGACTCATTTGGGGGATCTAGAGGTTGAGTTTTAGAGACAAAAAGTTTTTTTGTCATGGATCCTGATGGTTGGTGTGAGGATGAACAATATCATGTTTTGTATTGGGGAAGGTATATCATTCAAATTATGATGCGTGATAAAATTATCGTAAGGTTATGCAGTTCACCATTAACAGTGAATCCTAGCATTAAAAAAGACATACCGAGACTTGAGGAGCCAGTTTTGGTGTCTTGGGTTGAGGAGTGCAGTTGCAGAGTTTGTGTCTCGATGTTTTGTCTGCCATATGTTGAAGGCTGAGCACCGTGTCCCCAGGGGTTTTCTCTAGCTAATTGTTATTCCTCAGTTGAAGTGGGAGGTCATCTAGATGGACATTATTAAATGTTTACCTCGAGATCATAGAGTCAATGATGATATATGATTGGTAGGGTATTTTTGGAAAAAATAATCCCACTTCATATAAATCTTGGAATTGAACATAGTTATTGTTTTATCAATGTCGTATCTAGAGGAGGTTGTGAGACTCCCCAGACTCCCAAGGACAATCATTTCTAATAAAGATACTCATTTTACCTCTTCTGTGTGGAGATGTATGCAACATGATTTTGGTACATTTCTATGCCTTAGAACATATTTTCATCCATAGACAGATCGTCAGATAGAGATGACAATCCAGACTCATGAAGGAATGTTGTGCTCTTTTGTTCAGGATTTTTGAAATTCATGGATGAGGAACTTTCCCTTGGTCGATTTCTCTTACAATAATAGATTTCACTCAACCATTGGTATTGTTCCATTTAAAGCCTTGTATGGATTACCTTTTTGTTCTCCATTAAGTTATACTGTGGTTGGAGAGTTAACAATTCTAGGACCAGATCTAGTGCATAATATGACAGAGATGGTTCATGCAATTCGTGAGAGGATGAAGGCAGCATAGGATTATCATAAGTCATATTCCAATCAAAGGAGGAGTCCTTTAGAGTTTTATTTTGGGGATCACGTGTTTCTAGATGTGACTCCTTGTCGTGGGAAGTGAAGTATTGGTCGTGGGAGCAATCTTTCTCCCCAGTTTTTTGGGCCATTCATGTTCTTGGATCGTGTTGTAGTCGTGGTATATCGGGTAGCACTCCCCCCACAGATGATTAGTATACATGTTATTTTTCACGTATCACAACTCTGTCATTATTTTCAAGATGACTCTTAAACTATATATTAGGGCGATATCGATGTTGATGATGATGTGACCTATGAGGAGCAGCCTATAAAGATCCAGTACCATAAAGAGATGGTTTTTATAGGCATTATATCCCTTTGGATATTATATTGTGTTGATATTTTGGTGTGTAGGAGAGTATATGGGAACATGAGTCACCAAAACGTTATTAGTACCCCGATTTGTCATATTTATTTCTCTCTCCTTATAATGATTTTTTTGGTTTTTGACATTTTCTGTCTATGAGATGAATTTCTATTGTTTGTTTTTGTGGATTTCCATCTTTGAGAGTTATCTCCCCTGGGAGAGAGTTTTGTATATAGTTGTTGTTTTCACGAGGTGTCATGTTGGTCATTTGATTTGGTTGAGATCTTATGGTGGGGAAAGACTTGAGAGGTATCTCACGGGGTTGTTGTTCATATAATCTCGTCTCTGATTCATCTCTTGGTTGGTTTTGGATTCATGAGGCTGAAAATATTTTTATAGGTATCTAATGTAATGGCACATATCTGTGTGGGTCGATCTGTAGCATGTTTTTGAAGAATATGGTGCTAGGATAATTCTCTGAGGGAGTATGGAAGAGTTCATTCTTGATAAGCTAGAATCTGCGGGTACACAATGTGACCAAGCAGTACACATCATGTAATGTTCATGTTCCAAAAAAATAATGCAATATGCTGATGGGACATGTTTTTCAGTGTAAGATTCCTCAAGGTGGTACACAACGTGACTAAGAGGTATGTGTTTCATATTGCTTGCCTCTAAGTGTTATAAAGACACCCATTCACTCCGTTTATTCAAACCATACGGCTTGAGTGCACCCACTATCAACCCCATATGACATTGTTACCTCCCTCTTCAATTTCTGTGGATTCTTTTGTCCTAGATCAATTCCCCACTTCCATCTTATATCCATCATTAATTCGATGTAAGAACTCCCTCAGATCATTAGATTTCATCTGTACATTTTCTTTCATTCTTCTTTTCCATGCTATAGAGTTTGATATCCATGGTTCTAAGGGAATTTATTGTGGTTGTTATTAATGCGGTTGTTTCGTGACAACATTAGGTGGATGCATTTTTTGTGGGGATGATGATCGTGATCTATTTCTTTGATCCATTCTATATTGATGATCTTCAGAATCCATTCAAGGTATGGGATTCATTACTTCTCGATTTATTTATGTTCAATCATAGAGTTAGCATGATTATTCCCATTGTATCACAATGTAATTGAAAAAATTAAATACCTGAAGTAGAATAAAATAATTAGAATGATCACATGTTGTTTCTCGGCATCATGACAGTGGTTTCGCACAGGATTTTCTAGATAGTGTGATATCCATGCTTTTACTATTATCATGTATTTATTGAATAAATTGATAAAGAACATAATGAAAGAATTAAATGATAATTATTTGGATAAATAAAAAGAGTCATGTAAATGAATGTATATGTTTTTGTTGTAATTTGATGTTAATAAAATTGATGCTGATGTGTATAATTAATTCATTTGGTTGTTAAATCTGATGCATGTTGGTGCTTGTTGTTTGAAGGCATGTAAAATTAATTGTTTAAATAATTATTGGTAGCTATAATATCTTTTTTATTAGGTTTACCATAGTTATAACATATTAATAATGTATCCACCAATTTAATATGGATTAAAAATCTAATTTATTGATAAAATTTAATGTCTTATGGGGTTATGAGTTACCCTATTTTATTTAAATGCCTAACAGCCTAATGCTGGGAGCTAAGAGAGCTCATGTAATGTTATGGAATAGTGCCTTAGATAGGGCCGGGTTCCTAGTAGACTTGTTCTTTCATACTACTTGTGATGTGATGTTAGCATGGAAGGTTGTTGTGAGACGTGGGGAAGGGAGGCCCAGTGCATGTGGTGGCAGAAATTGTTGCATATATTGGCCAGATGATTTTGTTTATGCATGTGGGTTTCAGGGAGGACATCAAGGATGATGGAATAGGCTGATGTTGGGCTTACCCATTAATGTGGAAGTGGTTTCTTTTTGAATATCTTATTTTCTTATCTTTATTACATTCCCCACTCCATTAGGAATCCATTCATTATTACCCTTCTTCCAAAATATGAGAAGATGCATGAGGTATTCCATTTTTAATTCATTTTTAGAGTCTCGGGGATGGATGGGTCAATGCACATTCTATTAGTGGCAATGACTTGATGTATATATCATCTACTCATTGTGTTTATCCACTTCTGTTTTGTATCATTTTATTGGTTTTTCTATAATAGAATGAATTTTGGGAAGTAATAATAGTGTTAATAAATGATTAAATAAATGATGTTGAACCCACAGGGTTTGTTCTTGTTGGGATTCAATATTAATTTTATGTTTCTAAGGAACCGGGGTCTTTATTCAGTTATTCTTAGAGGGTAAATAACATTGATGTAAAGATAACGAAATATAATGTGGAATTGATAGTGTTTAGTTAATGTTTAGACAATTATTTAATGTAAAGTAAAACTAAAAAATGGAATGAAGTAATGTTATAATTATCATAAAATGGTTGTGTTATAATAGGATATCCAGTCTTAATAGTGGAAGAAGTGGGTCCAAGAGATGTTAGCTGAAATTGTGTCAAATATACGGTTTTACCATTGTTTGGTTGTGAGAAATCTTATACCATGTACATTATTTGTTTGTTTATGCTAACCCACCATTTCAGTTATAGAAACTGACACCTTGGGGATTTTGATCCATGGGGGTGGTGTTTTCCCCAACATTCTGGTGGGGGGATTGTTGGATGACTACCCCCTTTGGCCCATCTCTCTTCTTTGGGAAGATACTTGTTCTGGTAGGCACACCGATTAGTCATACCCATATATGTGTTTAGAGGGTATTAATGGTTTTAGTTATTCACACACATATATTCTTTGATTATTATTGATATAGTTTCTAGTTGGTATGTTTTCCATTGCACGAAGCGCATGAGATAGTGCTCGCAGAGGTGTCTTTGAGCTGACCTCTTTAGATAGATATGTCTTAGGACATGAATGTTGGGGAAAAGAAGAAAAGTAGTGGGTAAGTGGTATCTTGTAACCCTTGATATTTCGTAATATATTATATACTATTGTATGTGATGCTTGGTTAGATAGCCATGGTGTGGATGTGAACTTAGTATACCTATTTAAGTGAAGAGTTAACTTGTTGTTCGCTGTTCTTTATAATACATTCACAACTTTTGCATGAGATGCTATGGGGAGGATCCTACCAAGTATACTGTTATACTCACACTATTTATATATAAAATATTTTCAGTTCACATAGATTAGTTTAGAGATCATGATGGTTACGAATAGATTGGGGTTACCAGAGGTGTTCGGTATTCATGTTTGTTGTCATTTTTTCCTTTGGTTTTGTACGTGTTGTTTTCCCATCTAGTTGTATTATTTTTGCGTGACATTATACATGTGAACTTGGGATTTCTTTTTTTAATTCATTTTGAGTTGATGTTGATTGGTTTTTTTCTTATCTCTCTCTTCTTAATTAATTCTCTAAGATGGAAATGCATTCCATTTGTGTGTTTACTATACCCTCGATGCTAGTCGCCAAACTGGGGCCTACTGGAGGCGGGACATGGGGGTCACTATATCCCTTCTCAAATTTCTGGCATAGGAGGGGTACAACTTGTGGGGAGGGGGTCATGAAAAATTATGTTATTTGATTCCCTTATGAATCATATACTATTTTCTTCTAGTATTTCTTCCATCAATCAAGTATACAATCTTTGATTTCAAGTATATTAATTTATAATGTTATTATCATGTTATCATAATTTTATGTTAATTATTATTCTTACAATTGGATCTAGAGAGGTGTCTTCTCAGAGTATTTGAGAGATGATTTTTTATGGCTGAAGATGCCCCTCACGTGACATACTCAACGTTTCTTCTTCCATGACGTTCAGGTTTTGGCAACATCACTAGTGTGTTCCGATTTATTTTGGTTTTTCCCCTAGTCATCTATGAAAGATTGGTGTTTCTTCTACTATGTTTGATCTTCTTGATGTTTCTTCAGTGATTAACCCCTTTCTGTGTTTTTGGAGTGGTTTTTGGAAATGTTTGGTATTGATGGTCGATGGTCTTGGGTTGAGCATTCTCATGTGCTGAGCTCGTTCTGTACATTGGATGTTTTGGGGGTTCAATGACTGACCGTATCTGGCATTCTGGTGTGGCATTTGGACAACGTGGAAGATGGATTATGTTATATTGGTATGGTGTTTGACGGTGGTATGTTCTCTGGCGATGAGTGTAGTGACTGCGACGATGGTGTTGACAGGATGGTATGACAACGGATTAACGTCTGGCAGTGATGGAGACGACATGATGATACCTACCGTGTTGTGATAATGACCGAGCTAGTGAGTTTACTGACGGTGTGTGGTTTACAGGATTTGGTTCATGCGGTGGTGCCTTTAGCTTTTGGAATTTTGAATTCGGACCTGGATTTTTAATTTCTGGTATTGTATGGTGTAACGCGGTTCCCCCTTTTCCATGTGGGTTTTATGAAAATAACAAAAAATTGATTTGGCAGTATTATTCTTACATATATCCCATGTTTAAACTTATAGAGGATCTGATCTCAATATTTTATAGGTTCTCCTTCCCCTTGTTATAAAGAATTTTATTGTTTATGACCAGTCTATTAAGAATTATAGTCATCAATAACCTAATGGTAGGTAATGTAGCTCACTTAGGATTCATTTTTTACATTTACATGTTTCTAATGTAACCTATCTAATATGGTAATTGGGTTTCATTTTTTGTAATGTGAAATTTATTTTGATAAAATGATGTCATGTTGATATAGGTTAAGCATAGGGATAGTATAGTTTTTTTTCGAGTTAGGTTTTGTCATTAATTGGAAACTAGTATGAGAAAACAATAGTGAGATCCATATGGAATTTTCAATTTATATTCCTAGAGGTGTCACTAAGAATAATCATATGGTGTCATAGATTAATTTTTTTCATAATTTAAATACCCAATGTGAGGATTATAATGATGATGTCATTTTCCTCTTTCATAAATGTTGGCCACACTATAGATTATGATATTAGTCATTTGAGTGAACCGTAATGAATGGGGTTAATAGTTAATCGAATGGAACATTTGGCGACCTTGAATACTAAAATTGGATAAAGACTATATATAAACATATTATGATTTTGAGGAATCTTTTGTTGAGATATATAATTGTCAATGTTAACTTTGGAGATATTCCTAACAAATAGAATATTAGGATGATGTAAAATTTTAAATTTTCACATTATAAGGTGAATAGATTAAAGAAGATTCATCTTCCTACATGTCATGAAGAAGTGATTAAGAACAATGAGGAATACCTGAAATGGAGGAGAAGAAGTTATCTTTTATAGAAAAATGGTCACAGATTAAGGAATTATCATGGAGGTCAATTACTTTAATGTAGATAACACATGAATTACCCAACTCAATGCTCTGACGTAAGAATTTACATCAATTAGAAAGAAGGAAATATTCAATTTCAATAATTGTATAAGAATTAATAAATTATAATTGTTTTTTGATTAAATAATATTCAAATATATAATAAATTTTGATGTTTTTTCTTATATCTATTAAGTAAAAATAATATATTGGATGATTAAAATGGAATATAAATTTTATTTAATGTCATGATTACATTCTTACAAAGGGAATATAGTTATTAATGTGTTATAATTTATGATAAAATTATTTTTTGAAAAAGATATGTATGATATGAATAATCAAATTTAATGGCACCAATTACATTATAACTCATAACGGATTTGTCAATACTTTATTTATTTTCATGGATGGTGTTTCTTGAATTTCTAGATTTATGGAATATATACAATAAACATTTCAAAAAGGAAATATTCATGCTTTCAATAAGTATTTTGTGCAATTTATTTTATTATAATGTTTTAAATGAAAACGTGATGACGTTATTTATGGGTTTTGAATGTGATAACAAAGAGCTACTATATTCTAAATGTTGAATCAATATTAAGATGAATTTAAATATTCAATAATTCTTTATAAAATTTTAAAATTCAATCTTATGGAAGGGTTATATTGTTTACCAGTGATTTAATGGTTTATGTTAATATTTGGATAATGTTTTTGAGATTAAATTATTATATAAACATAATTTGAATTTTTCATAATGGATAACTTTTGAAAAAAGTTTGTTTTAAGATATATGGAAGGACCTGTCTTTTTTTTATAGATCTCACAAACTGGTAATTCATTTGGAATGAAAATTTCACCTATATTTATGGGAATAAGAGATGAAGTTGATGTTTATCAATGAAAAAAATGTTTATGAATTCTCTAAAAGAACATTAGTTGAGATTTTTATAAATATTCTTTAAAATTCAAAAAATGGTCTTAAAATAAATTTTATCACGTTACCAAAAAATATGACTATTTTAATGACATTATTTAAGACACTTTTAATTATGGTTTATTGATAAATAATTATCTACTCTCCATGTTCTCTATCACTCTCCAAAAAAACATGATATTTGAATTTCCCTTCCATTTTTGTATTTTTACTTCTGACTTCTGTTCTCCTATGTGGGAACCAAGTTATGAGTAATATTTTATTTCCATTATTCTTTTAATTGCAATTTTAAACTATTTTTTTAGTATTAATTTTTAAGATATTGGTTTATTTGAAATCAAAATTAATGTATTTAACCTTTTATAAACCGATAAAAATTTGATTTAGAAATTAATTTAATGGGGGGGGTTAACATAACACTCTTGGATTTTTTGAAATATTTTTTGAAATTAAATATATATTTTTGATATTTTTTCTTTCACACAAAACTGAATATAATTTTTTTATATGAATGATATATATTTTTACTGCATTATACACAACCCAATGTTAATATTTAATTACCTATAAGAAATATATTATCATTTTTTACATGCAAAACTTTGTTTTGATTTTGTTATCAGAATACCGAGATCCCACATAAAAATATGTTGCATACAAGGGTGAGTTTTAATGAACTATAATATAATACTAATATTTTCTTAAAATATTATTTTAGTTACCACCTAGTTGTTGGAATTGATGTTATGAATAACATTAAATAATTTGTAACAAAATTATACAAACATGTATAAAAATTGAGATTTATGGATTTCAATTTTATAGAAATTTTTGTATGAAATATTTGAAAATAATGAAATTCCATTCCTAGGAAAATTATTTCTCTATATATAAACAACTATATATATAATTAAATAAAACAATATAATTTTATTTGTTTTTTATAATAAAAATTCATTATTTTATATTTACCAAAAAAAATTCCATCAACCTATAGACATTATATATATAAGATATGAATAAATCAAATTTCATGAATGAAATTATTTATTTTTAAAAAAAGTAATTTTACTACCCTTTAATTGAAAACCCATTTAAAATCTAAATTTTAAACATTTTATAATTTCAAATTTTAAAAAGAAAAATAAATTTTTGAAAGTGTAATATCAAAATTTACATTGGTGGAGTTTTTTTTGTTTTTTCTGAGAAGATTCATTTTTTTAATAGTAAGGAACACTATTTATTCATTCAAAAATGAATTTTCATCTAATATATTTATTTAGTGACGTTATATTTTAATTTTTTATGTTTTATTTGGTGTGTTTTATATAAATTAATCCATTTTATATAATTAGAACAAATTTCTTAAAAAAATTTTTAATAATCAAATTTCAAACATTTAAAAATTATAGTTAAAAAACACTATGTCACTACACGTGTTCTGGATTAATTTTAAATTAATATCTTACACTTATGTTTTTTCAATATGTAAAAATGGATTAAATATTTAAAATAATAATAATATATAATGTATAATTTGGCCAAAATATTTTTTGATCAAAAATAATTGTGTTTGTATTTAACAATAATAATAGTGATTAAGGTAAAATAATCATCATTATTGACTAACCATAGAACATTGGGTGTAAAAAAACCCTAAAATTTTCAAAAAAGAATTGAATATAAAAGTTTCTTAATTTTTACATCTATGTTTCTATAGTTATCCTTTTCTTTCCCATGGGGACATGTTAAATGTGGGGAGCACTCTAGTCTTTTCATGATTACCCAATGTGTCAATTTCAACTCTTATAAAAGGCCTCATCACCTCCCCCAAATTTAATCCTACAAATTACTATTGGATTTTAAAATACTAGAAAAATATTTTTTAATCATACCTTAACTCATCCTAGATTCCTAACATTGGGAAGAAATCATAAAATCGAAACCCTTTGGTGAAAACCTAAAAAGAGTTTCCTGAAGAAGTTGTAACATCCTTCCATAAGAACTATAGATTTATTTTCAATCTCTACACCGTAAAAATATTATTATTCCATGTTAATATTAAATAATGGTATCCTAAATATATTGATATATTGTTATTTTATGTTTTTACCTACACATAAACAATCTTCCACCAAATTGATTATGAACTTATCAGTCATGTGTTTGGAGGACAACTGGCTCATGAAATGTTGTGGTTCCTTATCTTCATTTAACACATATCTTGGTGTGAAATGATGACATAAAATATATTTAAAAAAATATTATATATTTATTATGTATATAATCTTTTTTAATTATTATATAACATATATCCTCATGCATTCTATCTTCTTTATATAAGATAACTTAATTTTTTGATGTGTGGATTATCGACTCCCCAAACTGAATTGATTCATTCACACATTATGTGGAATTTATTATGGATGGGTTGAGAAAAAATTCATGATATACATGAAATAATAATTAAATTGGATTTATTATATATTTACTTATTTATATAAATATAAATATTTTATTTTCTTCCATTTAAACGGATAATTAATAGGAAACATCATTCATGTGGACGTACGACCAGATGTCTCAATGAAAGGTGTATTCCATCTCATAGTTATATCATTTAAAATTATTATAAATAATTAGATTTTGAATATATATGATAATTATGTCTTTTTTACTCATTCATTATATAATTAAATAATGATCTATGAAACAATATATGGAATAAAAATTCAAAAAATTAATTAAAAAGATATTATAGACAATGTAATATTAACATGGAATTATTTATAAATAGATTATATAAGGACATAATTAAATTATATAGTGTATGATGTAACTAAATATGGAGTTTTAATACATTAACAATAAAATTATATTTATAATAAAATTATATTTCTTATAAAAGATGATTGATTGAGTATGAGGATATTTGTTATATAAGGTAATTGTTGTCTCATCTCACTTTAATTTCTATAACACTAACTTCTTATTAAAAAATCAATTATTTTGTGTCTTGTTGATCTTTACCATGAATGTATTATATAATTCATATATATAAATTTACTTGTGGGTTTAAATATCTCTTTTATTATCTATATTTGAAGAAATTGAATAGATTAAATGTTATTAAATTAGTTGGATAGTTTTTTCTCAATTTTTCTTATTATTAAATATTTTTTGTAAAAAACCTATAATATTTTAATATATTTGTATATTTCCATTTCATAGATACTTCATGAATATCGTTTTTTCCTGATTTTTAATCTTCATTCAATTTATTTTTCATTTTTGGGGAATGTGATTCAAAGTTACAAAGTTGATATAGATTATTAATCTAATCTCATCATTAATAAATATTATTTAGGATAATGATCTCATTGATTAAATATTATTATTCATAGCCTTATAAGACTCATTAATTTACATTTACTCTTGTTATTCATGACATCTATATGTAATGGCCCCATTTTTCAACACATTGGATAGTTATTATAAATAATGAAATGTTTTTAAAAAAATATCATTATTTTACTTTTCAGAGGGAAAAAAGTTCTCGTTGAAAACCCTATTTTCATAACAAAATATAAGGAATTATAAAATTACATTATTTAAATAAAAAATTATTTATACCCATTTTTTGATTTTTTAATAGAATGTTTTAAGAGATCATCCAATAATTTTCCAATCATTTCATTATTTCTAAATTTTATAATGAAAAAGAAATTTTCAACAAGTATGAATTATATTCCATCAAGATTATTATTCTTTTAGAGATTACAAATTAATTTTACAAGATATAAATTTTTTAAAAAATAGTTCATAACAATCAAGATATATATTTTTTGTGTTTATTAAAAATCAATTTTTAATAAAATATTTTTTGTTTAAATAGGGTTTTATATGTATTTAAGAGTCTTCCATATGTTTTCAAGAAAATGGTTATAAAAAATATTATCAATATTTCATTGTAATTTTTAAAATATATTTTAAATTTTAAATTTTAATTTTTTTTAATTTCATTATAGGTTTTAAAATATATTTTCAATGAAATGGTTTTTAAAATGTTTTTAAGCATTATTTATATAGTTTCCAAGATACATTAAAGGAAAATGATTTAAAAAAAATTCAAAAATGTTTTTAAATTTTTTTTCAAGATTTAATTATATGTTCTAAATAATTTTTTAATTTCAAATGTTTTAGAAATTATTTTAAGACTTATTTTTATGTTATCTAGGTATTTTTAATGTTTTTTAAAACAAATCTATCGTCATTTAAATTTTATCAAATATATTTTAAAAGAAAAAGTATTTCAAAATCCAAAAGTTTTTTTAATGAAGAAGTTTTTTTTCCTCAAAAAAAATTTATAATGAAATTTTAAATCATTCGTTATAGAAATAGGGTTTTGAAATGGTTTTGTGGATGTTATTTTTAAATAATTCATTATCTCCATAATAAATGTTCAATATGAAATATAAAAAATTTCTCCATCTAAGATGACTTAATTTTTTATCTCTTATGACTTACTGGGGATATGATTCAAAAATAACATTCATATTCTTTCGTAATTGGATAAGTTTTTGAATGAATGATGTTTATAACACCCTTTTCAATTCCATGAGTTATATGATATTGATACCTATTTCTTTTTATCGATTAGGAATTGATGATATTATTATGATACCCATATATTTTTTACAGGTTATAATATGATGACATGTTTATGATACACAATTAAACTCCTAGTTTATGATATAATGTTTCTGAAACATTTCTCACCTTAATAGTCATGAAATGATGAATGTTTTATTATCTTTTGGAACATATTTGTATGTATATATTATGTTATTGGTGGAACCTATATCTCCCTCTGCATAAATAGTTACTAATTTATGTATGAAAATTTAATATTAGGAATAATGTCAAAATAATTTATCCACTATTGAATATGCGGAATCTCTATCTACAATGTGATGATGGGGAAACCCAGTCAACTTTGGAAAAATTGGGAAACCCAACCCTCTATAAGAAGAAAGGAAAAATTATCTATTGTGTGATGATGGGGAAAATCCATCCTTTATAAAGAGAGGATGGTGACTACGGATGGTGGTTTTCCCACCCATAGGTGTAGTCCCCATGGAGTTCTATGATATATTTTGGAAATGAGGCTTGATTGTTTTGGAATTTTTTATATTCTTATGTTAATTCCTCAAGCCTACATCTTGATCCAATTTAATTCTCCCATGAATCAAGATCATTGATTCCATTATGATTCAAGTCCAATAAGCTACAAATAATTTTTACATTAACCATCCATATAATCTTTGACATGCATTATATGATATTTTAATTCACTTTTCATGTTATCATACCCTTATGTTCATGATTTTTGTTATAGATCCCCATTATTTACCATAAATATGTATATTATCTCACCATAGTTTATTATTACCTTTCATATGTTTGAATATATATGTTATATATGACATGTATAATAAGGGTTATATTGACGAATAATCTAGCGGTAGGTAATGTAGATCCCTTTTGTAAAAGTAATTCTGTTTTCTTATTTTAAATGGCACTAAACTAATATAGTCATTAGCAGTCTATTTTTTAATTTATTAACTATTACAAAAAAAAAATGAAATTTTTATGCATGTTATTTCATATTTAAATACATAATAACCCCTGAGGTATATTCCAAATTAAAATCCCATGTAAATTATGTATTATTTGTAAAAGTTTCCATAACTACTAAATACATAGGTCAAGTGATTGATAAAATTGGGAAGGGATTGTGGAACATGATTTAGATTTTTCGAAACAAAATCCACTAATAAACAATGATGTTAATTGTACCCATGAACTAAAGGAATAAATTAATTTAATAGTGAGGGTATTAAGATTTTTCTACACTCTACTGGACTCTATAGACTTGCTTTCCACATAAATTAATGATGGACCACTATATAAATGATGGGATTATATTTATCAAGATTCATTACATGAGGACTAAACATAGGATATATTTATGATGGATTTCAGGAAGAAATGTTATACTAAAATGATATATTTTTAGATGGATCATGTGTTTTTAACATTGATCAATGTGACTATTTGAGTATGGATCATAACAATAAATTTGTTGAGATATATCACTAAACTCTAGAACATGTCACTAATGATTACAGTAGGGCTAGGTAGTTTGAGATGGGTAAGATTCGTATGATTTAATCTATAGTAATTTCTATGTTCCTTCTAAACATTAAAGAGGCAGTTGATAATGATTTTTTGGTAGAGGAACACTTATCTAAGAATACTGGTCATATTTTTCCTTCTTTTATAGTTTGGTTTAGAAATTATTCCTCATTTATCTAGAAAAATAATCATTGAACGGGTGATCATTTTACATTTGGATCAGTTATAGGATTTTCTTCTAAATAACAGTAGTTTGTTTTCTTCCACTATGGATGAAATGGTCTTACTATAATTTATTGTATGGTATCACATAAAATATACCCTTTTATGAAAATTATAATCAAATTATTTTTTCTTGGAAAAAATATTCCTTATAAGTAGAGTTAGATCCATCCTTATTAAAAGTTTATATGCTTGGATATGTTTGATAAATATGGTGGGTCTTATTCCAATTAAAGGATTTATAGTGAGATACTGATGAATTTGTACATAGGGGATGAGGCTAGAAAACTGTATTCGATAATGTATTGATGAGAAGAATAAAATGTGGGCCCAGGTAATATTATAGGAATTATGGTTACATCATCATCTATAGTATTACAAAATATTTGATACTGGTGGATCTCATTTTTTATATCTTCTAAATTTAAATTATCTATTCAGATTACTGTAAATAGTTATATATATTATGATGGAGCAATCATTTCATTGGGGATATAGTAAAGTGATGGTTTTAAAAATATCTAAGGGTCGGGTAATTATCACCAAATGCTACATAATGTGGGATTTCTTTTTATGTGATATTTATATTGTTGAACTCCTCATTGTAATAAATTTCAGGGTGCATTTTTACACCTAGATTAATTGTTTTCATGGTTATGTATATTTTTTAACTTTCAATGGGGATACCCCCATCTTTTATGGTGAATGAGATCATTGATACCAGATATTTGTTCATATTATTCATGAGGATAGAATGATATCATGAAACATTTTATTGATGTTTTTTTGACACTATCAAATGGTGTTTATGATAAAAATATCTTGTATTTTTTTAAGGGATCCTTGAGGTTTTTCATTATTTTTTTGAAACCTTTTTATAGTGGGTCAATATTACTATAAAATTTCATTTATTGATGAGACTTGTATATTTTTTATGTTACCAATATAATCGAATATGATTAAATATGTAAATATATTTTTGAAGATTATGAGGATAAATGATTTTTTTGACTATGATTGTCATCTTGGGCATCACTGATTTTCATTTTAAGGAAGAAAAATTAAATCCCCCAGCTTTTGAGAATAATAATTTTTAATCAGGTAACATTTAGATCAAGTATTTTTTATAATTATTTATGATATATTAAATCAACTAATAATATCCCAATTTTTTTAATATATTTATTACTATTAAATCTACAATAATAAAGGGGTCTGGTTAAAGGATATTACTCGGACAAATTGTAATTCATGAATGAAATATACGATATTGGTGTTTTAATTTTTATCCATAATAAAATTACTTTAATATTTAATATTTAAATGAATCATATAATTAATTTCATATGAGACCCCTTCTTGTTTGTTTCCAAGGATATTATATTTGTGATCAATAATAAATTGTAGGAACTCAATTATAATCATTATAATGTCCTCATAATACTGAAAGAAACCTAATTGTAAGGAATGACTTATAAAAAAATAATTTTGATTATTGAATTGTTATTTCTGAAAAACAATAAATATGATATTGGTGTCCCAAAGGATCAAAAAAAAATATCAGTGGTTATTTAATTGGGGAAACCTAAGAATGTAGTTCACATTCAAATATATGTGGGTTCAAATAGATAATTGATATTATTTTTTATGAATTTGTGTTTTTGTTCTTCTCCTATAAAATAGTTATCCCATAAGTTTTTACTTTTTTAATCGAATAATAAGTATGAAAAATTAATTTATTAGATAAAGAAGGGTTTTGACACCATATTTTGTCCTAAAAATTTCGAAATTTAGGATTATGTTATGATATCTATTATGATTCATCATGTATGAGATTAAGAAGTGTGTTGAAGTAGAGGAATCTTGTTGTGTGGCTATAGATCTTAACAATTAATCCCTTAGGAGAAGAATAATAGTATCCATGAGCATGAGATTTCTATAATTATGAATGAACTCAAGAAATTACCCCCAAATATATTCATATTGAGGTTTCATTTACATTATGCTCATATGGCACATATGTATATTTTTACAAAGAGGGGTCCAAATATATATTTTATGAATTTTTTTGAGTATCATAAGATAATTTATTTTGATATTTCATACACACAAGGAAATGTTAATTTAGTCACCAATGTAACAATAAGGCATTTACCAACTCATTCCTTGAAGGAATCAGTTGGATAACGTTAATTGATGACTCGATTTTCAATTATGTTCATAGATATTGAAGAAATTGATGGGAAATGTTCATAGATATCTTGAATAAAAAATATTTATTTTACAATTGGTTTAATATTATATGAGAAATAGACAATGATTTCATGTATTATATTCTATTATGTTATGGTTGATCCCTTGCTGACTAGTTTTGGTATCCAAATGGTGTCTTTCATGTAAAAGGTGGAATTTTTATTATGATATATCTATGGAAAAAGATTATGTAAATTGGATATTTTTATCATTTGTCCATAGTCCATTGGATGGCTAATATGTATCATAATTTGAGTTCCCAATATGGGTTTCAAAATATGTAGAATTGGATTGAAGACATGTAATCCAATACCTCCCCTACCAGAAGATTTATCCAGTACACCGGAGACTTATTAGTGGGTTACATGCATTACCTATTATATCAATGAAGTGGGAAGATATATACAACGAATTTTTGTCTTTTTAATCAAATAATTATAGAAGGTAAAATGACATATTTTTATCTTATATCAACTCATGTAGTTGGCTCACTAATATCATATTAATAAGATTATGATGTTGGGAGGGATTGGGATACAATAAAATGGTGTGATCATTAATCTCTATGGGGAACCTTATATTATTTCTTCTTAAATAGTTCCATGATCTAGATACAACATTTTAAATTTATACAATAGGAAATGGTACCAAATTGAATTTAACCATATCGTATCACACATAGAATAATTAGCATGTTGAGTAATCCATTAATTCTCAGAAGGATTTTCTTCTAGTATGAATTTCATGATTTTTGTGGTTCTTAGTAAATTTATTTATTGTTTATAGAGCTAATAGATGAAAGTAGTTATTTTGATTGGATTAAAAAACCATGTTATGATTTTTTGTTGTGGAGACCATGTTGATCTTCAATATATTGGGTAGAGTTGGGAGAGTGTTATATGTTTTGACCAAGTCATGTCCATGAGGTGAATGAAAAGGGAAAATGATATAAAAGACATTATTTATAGGTTTTTTTCACCAAAAGTGCTACTTTGAACATCATTGTATCATGTTGTATGCTTTGGTATGTGATTTTGTTTTCCTCAATGATTAACCTTATTTTGTACATCATTATTTTGGTATATTGGGTTCACATGAATCATAGTTTACTAACCCTTGTGATATCCGACAACATATTTTAGTAGTGTACTACTAGATTTATATACTATAACTCTTCAAATTGATTAATGACATGTTCCATGGATCCCAAATACGGAGGTATCAACCAATGAACTATAACGGGATTGATTATGATAATGTTGATATTAAGACTGACATAACTATGGTTGAGAAAATTGTTCATATTATTGATCTTCAGAGATATGGGTTTAATTATAAATTTATTCCATTGGAATTAATTAAATGGTTTGTAAAAAAATATATCTATATGACATTATTTCATGATGTTATGATTGTGTACCTGTTTCTTTATCCCATATAGAGTCCAAAAACATGACTATGTTCTGGGTAATGTAATTATCAATGTGGTGAGAATTATGACAACATCCATTTATCACCTATATTTTATTATTAGTTTATTTTATAAATATTATATTTCAAAATTATTTCATGAGTTGTGGTAGAGATTATTAAATTTTGAGATTAACAGGCTAGGTATATGTTCTGTTCATATTTATTAGTTACCATGTCATTATCTTGATATATGGATCTTTATAATCTAGTGTCATGTAACATAGTTCAACATTGTTAGTCTAAATATAATATATTATAAGGAGAAAAGTAAGTGATTTTAGTTTGGGGACCAAATGGGGTTTAATGGATTACACATGGCTTGTCAAACCATTGTTTCATTCAATTGTAGTCATACACATTTATTTTAAATAGATAGTAGTATCTTAATTTTATAATGATGGTTTTCCGAACTGTGCGACTAAACTATTCCACAAAAATTAAGGTCATAATTTAGGAAAATGAGCACCATATAATTTCAAAAAAAAAATACTATATCTAATTAAAACTATCATAATCTCAACCCCACCCTTCGCAATCATTCTAGGAGGTTCACCCTCAAGTTATTTTGTGATTCCACATTAGTTGTAATGGATCTCTTCATGAAAAGATATTATATACTCTTGTTTTTACCATCAATTTTAAGATATATAATATTTCTATATTCAATATAAAGGCATGAAGCATATAAATCTAGTGATAGATGTATATATAACTTTATATATATATAATTTATTATATAATCATGAATCATGAATTGACATAACACGCTCTCTTTATTTCAAATCAACTTTTTCAAAAGTTACTATGTTTCCTCCTTTGTACTGGAGGATATATTGATTAAATAGTTATTTATCATGTAAAACATTGATTTTATTGTGTTTTACATTTTTTTGACTTATGAAAATGTAAAATTTATATTTATGAGTGATTTTGTATGTAAATTTATCATTGATGGTACATAAAATGGTATTATAGTTTTTTTATAAAATACTTGTATGCAAATATTGTGTTTCATGAAAAGCAATGAAGATGTATTTTCTGTGAAAAATGGATTTTCAGCATGTAATTGGTAATAAATCACTTATAGAGATATTTTATTTAATTTTTTTAATTCATTATTTAATTGTATTTATAAACTATAGAAATTTGGGATCATTGGGTGTGTTTGGTTTTGGATGTATGAAAACCTTAGTGACCATGGAATAACTAAATATTATTCACTCATAGTTTATAGTAGCTAATGAGAAACCCCACTATAGAAATATTTTATAAGGAATGGGTATTGTTAGTTCCGACATTATAACTAGAAAATATTACATACATGGCCTAGTTATGTATTCCCTTAGTCAATATTTCATTTTGGATTTATTTTGTTCATGATGGTGACATTTCATGCTTTTATATCTCAAAAGTTTATGTTCAAATTTTCAATGTATGGGTTTTATTATTTCCCTATATAATCATACATTTATTATATCATATTCTAGGACTATTTGAATATGAAATTTTAAAATGGGAACAAAATAATATTCTATGATAAAAATTTCCAATGAAATTGATTTCTAAAAATTATATCTTTTGTGCAAGAATATATAGTTTCTTAGTGATACACATAATGAAAATTGATAGGGGTATCCCTGTTTTATGTTTTTTCACACAATTCATATTTCATTGGGAATACAAATAATTTGTTTGGATGGATACATGTAATGGGAAGGGTGTCTTGTATCATGATGTCTTATATTTGTTTTTTTCATCATATTGGTTTATAAAGGAGGTGATGAATGGTTAAAAATGGGAATAGTTATTTTCATATTTATCATCTGATATTATCCTTAAATCATATTTTTATGTATCACGATTATTTACCTTTCTACATGGTGTTCTATGATTGTTTATATATCTCTATGTACATGAGAAATGTTCAATTGTGATTTTAGTTTACAATAATTTTATTGGACATATTTTTTGACACCTAGGTTATTTTTAATATCCCATGGAAATTAGGATTCTTCATCCATTATTATGATGAGATATCTTAGGTGACATGTAAGGATGACCTATATTGTTTCATTATAGAAACGTTTCAATACATTGTGTATTGTAAAAAAATATCCTAAAAAATGAGAATGAGAACATTGAAGGGATGTCTACATGGAAGAAAACAGTGAAATCAATAGCAGAAAACATGGTATAATTCAATTCTAAATGGATAATACTACATGTATAATAGACCAAATTATGAGTTTTTTGTTCATAGAAGTTTGTAAATGGTTTTGGTTTAAATTTTATTCTTCAAAATCCAACTATCTTAATGATATATTGAAATAAAATTTGTTGAATGGAATATATTATGATATAGATAAACTAATGTTAAGGAAGCGTGTGTATTCATACATGAATAATATGAAATATTTGATCCCAATGTATAAAAATATTAAGATCCGAATTTTGTGTTCTACTAAGAAAAAAATAGAATCTTATTCTTGATTTCATATCTGTTCTATAATATATTTGTATTTCACCATCATGGTATGTCATTAATGTTCACTTATTGAATAAATAGTGTATTGTATCTAAATTATGATGTTTCTAATTTGGGAGTTCGTATGAATATTATTGATGATTTGGTTTTATATAATTATAATTATTGATTATTTATATATTGGATGATCATGGAGATCATAAATATATATAAAGAAAAAATCTATTTTATTTGTAGTTATTTTTTATATAATATTATAGATATAATATACAAATCCTATATCAAGTTATTATTCTTCTCTGTTCATGAATTTAATGTCATAAATTGTTAATAAATAGATAATAAAAATATGGATTAATGATAATTATTTCATCTATCATTATATATGATACATTCAATCCATAGAATAATAAAGACATATATATGTTTAAAAACTGATACCTTCCCCAAAATAGTGAATATATGAGTAGAAGAGGTAGTGACCAATTGTAATTAGTGTACTATCCAAAAACCTATAACCATCGTGAAAGGATATAGTCGATGAGATGAAGAGGTAGAGAAACATTGTGAGGATTTACAATTATATGAATCTTATGTTAGCACAAAGATTTATTTATTGTGGATTTGGGTACAACAATACTACACCGATTCATTTCCTTTGGTGACTAGCATTAAATAAGCACAATGTAAAATTATCTTGGTCCTTTCATCATCATTTACTCATATTAGTTTTTATGTTTGAGAAAGAAATAAAAAGGTGATTTGGGTTCCTTCCCATAATCCAAAAAATATGATGATAAAAAATAAAGGGATAGAAATGTTACCCTACATGTACCCTAATTAACACACTCCACCCCCCTCTAGGGGTGTTACATGTTCATTCATTACGTATTAGAGCCTAATCATTCTGGTATAGATTAAAAAATATATATGAGGGTTGTGAAGTCTATTGAAGAAATTAAATCAATTATAAATGATCTATTATACGGTAAGAATATTTTGTTCAAACTATATGAAATAGTTTTATCATATTAGGAAGTTCATGTTGGAATACATGTTTATAATTTAAATTATTTTAATATGATTATATGAGTTTTTTTGTGAATACAATAAGTGGAAACTGGATATTGATAAAATTTTTATGGAAGGAGTAATAAATTCTCCCTATTCATATTTTTTACTGAATATATCACCCTACAGGACATAAATGGAAACATAGATAATTTTGAGAGATTTATATGATTAATAATATGAAATAGTTGGATAAAATCATATTATGTAATCCAATAAATATTGAAATTATTATGAATAAATTGTAATGGATATTATTATTTTAGAGTCTCACATGTCATAAATGAATAAATAATAAAAATAATAAGGCAGAGTAGAAATTGAATATTCCAATAGAAGTGACTAATGTAAAATCAATTTAAATATTTGACTCTAATTATATATGTTGTGTTTATTGAAAATATGAAAATTCTTGTTGTAAATTATCTGAATAAATGGGTTATGGTGATAAACAATGTAGACAACATCAAGTGGTAACTCATTAATTTGATTGTATCCAAAATGAATGAACAACAATACATGATTTGAGACATACAATTCTTAATGGTTGATGATTATATGCATTTTTCTGATTTATTAGATTTAGAGGAGTTCAATGGATAATTTATATTAATAGTTATGGAAATAATGTATTTAATTACAATGATAAATAAAAATGTAAAAGAAAAATATATATATGTGTATAAAATGATTATTATATGGATTTAAAAATGAAAAACTCATGTCTCTGGAAGATAAAATATCCCTGATTTGAGAAAAATATAAACAATATGTCAAGATTTATCATTATGAAGTGGCTTCTATGATTGAAAATTATGATTCAATAATGAAGTTGACGAATTTGATGATTTATAATCTTGATAAAAACATTCTTGTTTTGATGAAAATGGAATTATTAAAATACATTTTTATAGAACATTCCTCTAGTAAATTGGTAAACTCCAATTAGAAATTTGTAGAGATCATGGTGATGGATATCTCCTTTGAAAATAAAAAAAATTCTCAAATAAATTATTGAAGAAGTATTACTATTACGGTATTTCAGGACACATATCTTATTTGTGTAAGGATAAATCAAAGATTTATAATCAGAGGAATCCTAATGTTATATCAAAAAATGAAATTAATTTCATTTAGTACAAATATTTAATTCCCATTTGATATGTTTATTGTAACCATGGGAATATAGAAACACATTGAAAAAATAATGGAAATGAAGATGACATGAACATATATCCCACTCAATATACAAGAAGGAATCATGAATTGCAGAAAGATAAATCTATTTTATTAAAAACAAAATATTTTAAGGAAATGTGTTATGTTGAAGTGTAATGAAATAGAATATTCCACTTGTATAATTAATAGAATGTTCATTTTAACATTAATCGTATTGAAATAATAAGGTGACAATGAGAAGACAAAAAAATTATTATTACATCATAATATATTATCAATGTAGTTACAATAGTGATATAATAAGGTATTGTAATATGTGAAAAGAGATTAAAGAAAAAAGAAGTAATTTTTTGAATGATTTGTACAAATGAATAAAGTCAATTTTTTAAGAATAGTAATAATAGATATGACAAAAATAATTTTAATAATAATGAATATTGATGATGTGTTTAACATCCCACTTCCCCAAACCACTGATTAGTTCCCAGCCTGGTGGAATGAAGGAATACCTTAGTTGTGGCTACCCTTATGACTGATGTTATCAAATAATAGTGTGGGTCTAATGAGATATGATTATGATAATAGACACATATATTATTATAATGATTATGGTATATAATTTCAATTTGATACATTCAAAAATATCAAAAAAATTTAAGAAAAATACAGTAATAAAAGTGTTGATAACAATAGAAATATAACATTATATACATGGTGGGTTGTATACTACATTCCATGTAGACATACAAAATAAAACATATATAATATACCCAAAATTAATAAATTTAAAAACAATAAAAACATTGAAAATATCATGATTTATATTCTGATATTATCACCCTTACTCCATCATAAAAATGAAAATAATTCAATTCATATTCCCTTTGCTAAGTAATATACCAAAATAAATAAATAGTTATATCAACTTTGGTGTCCATGTTCCATAGTCTCCCAAACTGTATGTGCATGAAAATAATCAGTCCACAAACAATGGTGTCCTAAACAATTAATATTATTATATAATTATATGAATATGTTCTATGATAAACCATTTAGTTATTTCATTATTATAAATAATATAGTAATTGTACCTCAAAGACCAAGGTTCTCAGTGACCCCAGAGGTTATTTCTTATCACTAATGATCCTTATGTATGTGACATTGACCAACCATACATGATTTATCTAATGTCAGAGTGTCTCATAGAATGTTTATGGATTATTCTAACCATTACATCATAATCCACACAAACAGTGACATCTACATTTTTATCGCTAAACTACCAAATGAAATTTTCATTATTATCATTTACATCCCATATCAAATTTTTCATTATTTTTATAGACCTCACTTACATAATAATTAATATATTTAATCTAGGAAGTCACCCATCTAGTTGTTTTATATATTGTCCTAGACCTCCAATATTTTATATTTCTAAATTATCATGGACCCCCTTATGAGTTCTTTTTTATAAGGTACCATTAACAACCTTCCATAACTATAGTGTTGTCCACATGTCTTATATCAAGCATGAATTCATTAAAAATAGGAAGATAATAATTAACCATAAAAATAGCTATAAATATTGTATAGAATAAAAAACTAGCAAGAGACTGTAAAAAATTGAAGGATATATGAACGATAGTACAGTGGAGTTGTAGTCAGTCCACAATATCACCTTCTGTGAAGGCTGAAGTGAAATCTCATAACATTTAAAGGATATTTATCATTTTGAATATGTAGTTATAAAAATTATTTCATCACATTTCATGTTCATATATCTTTCCATTAAACAACTATGGGATTGTGGGGGGTTTCCTAGGTTAATTTTATAAGAAAACCTATTCATAAAATATCTCAAAGGTCACTAGATATCATCATCCCTCCCACCAACAAGATGGTGTGTCTAGAAATGTCATAGGGCTCCTGGAAAATCCATTGATAAGCCAATGATACCATTCTACCTAGATTGTGTCACTATAGTTTTCATCTTGGATGTAAGATCTCCCCTCAAACCCTCTGAAACTACCTTGAAGGTCCATATAGTATATTATGAGTATAAAATATAATATTTTTGATAACAAATTTCTAATTAATTTTGTTTTCAATAAAAATTATTACAAAAAACTACTGATTGTATCAAAATTAAAAATTTAACAAATTTCTTAAACTCTCATGAACAGTAGATCAGAAGACCTCCTCATATTATAAGGGCCCATACTGAGGTCATGTAATTGAGAAAACTGTGCTCCCACAATGAATCCACTATAAATGTAAAATAAGCATATCTAATGGTGTATTCTCTTAATAATTTTGAAAAAATAGTTTCCCACCATGGAAACATCATACCATATAGAAATATTTCCAACTATAGATTGTGTAATGTATTCCAAATATCGTCTAAATATGTTAGGAGATCATTGTCTTGTGATTCATCTCCCCAACCACTATGTTTAGTGATCCCATAACACCTAATAACCACTTCATTATTGATAACCTCAGTCTTTCATATGTATAAAATACAATCAATCAAAAAATTATACTTTATTCGAAAAACCACAAAAAATGGTGTTCATGAATTATTTGACCAATATTTATTCACACCATTTTATTCAATGGCACTAGTCTACAATATCATACTCCCACCTAGTTGTCTCATCAATACACATAGTCTGATTCATGATTACCTTTATAACCTATGTTATTAAATTTCATAATTTATCCAAAATGTATTCACACTTTATTTAAGCATAAAAAAAATACCTTTACCGATATGTTTACTAATGATCACTCTTGGTAATATATCTATACCTTATGCCTACATACAATAGTCAAAAATAATATGACCACACAAAATCCACTAAAAATACTCAACACTAGGAACATATTATTTTTTGCTTTATTTTTCCCACTTCTACATCAATTTTCTATAACGATGAGATTTCTAATTAATAAAACCAAATCAGGGTAGGGTCATGATAACTCCTATCAATTTTTTTATTAAAGAATAAATAATTTTTTCATCACATGGACTATTTCTTAATATTGGTTATCTAGATTATGGACTCCTTAATAATTAACAATAATATAGATCCTTCTAATGATTCATCAGTATGGATATATTTTTAGCCTCAATCCTCAATAACATAATTTTAATAATATCTGATCATGATAACATTAAATAACATTATTTCCTCACAATTTGTAGGAATTAGGATTCCAAATATAATAATATGTTTTACTATAAAAATATTCTCTATAGTTATAACTCATGTTCCTTGACAATCCTCATCAATATTAAAATCTCATTCCTATCCCACTTCAAGACTTACTTATACCGTATATAAACTAAATTCACTTCTTCTTCCACCTCTCTAGAGATAAGGCATAGTCTTTCTTCCAAATTTATAAGCTCATTGGTCATTATCAATAAAATTTTATTACCCATCTCTAATATGTGATTACCATCACCACATCACTAAGTCATATTTAACCCCATTGTATATTAATCATCATATATAATGTCCTTGTATCATGTACAATTCATGTCTTGATGTATAACATCCCATAAAACCAATATATAGTCCTCCCATGGAGCTAATCTTGCTTCATCCATCATATTTAAATATGGTAATTGTCCACATCCTCTTCCCAATCATGAAAAATAAATATCTTACATATGACCATAAATTCAAATCATGTCAACAAATGATCCCATAAGAAACCAATAACCTCAATTTATTTTGTTTTCTTGATCTGAGGAGACATCGACTCCACAAGTTCACATTTCACACAATTATCATGACCCCACAAAAGGATTTATGTAAAATAACAAACTTGATCTCCCCACGTTGGAGACTTATTAAAACATTAAATAGATATTCATCACATTCCATGTAGAGTATGACATAAAATACCAAAGATCGAGATTAACATTGTAGGGTCAATAACATGTTTTATAAAACCCCCCAACATTGTATGATATACAATACCCACTCATTACAATGAAATACAATAATAGAATAATTTCACCATTCGCAACAAACATAAGTTGATTGGGATGATAAAACAGAAAAAAATATACTTAAATCATATTTCCAATATTATTCACCGTATGATTTGATCCTCTTCAAATAGAAACTATCCACCAATGTTGCTCATACATATTATTCCATCCGGCCATGCTCATAACTAGTCAAATTATCTATCTAAATCATCCCAGTCAGGTTAGGAACAAATAATATAACATTATACCTCTAAGAATTATTGAAAAACCAACATTAAATACCCACATGCTACCAAATTTATATCTAACTATCTATGATCACTATTCAATAGGTTTAGTAATCCATTTTTCATTATGTTAAATTACAAAACACAAACCATAACATAGAAATAAATCATATACATCCATAATTAATGAGGAAACTACATTCTTTTTTTATGTATTCTCTTACACCACCCATGCACAATAATCATAATAGTCCATCACGAGTAATTTTTTCTATTTGGTATTGAAAATCATCAGAACCTTCATTAAATTTCAATAGGAAAAAAATTCAATATATAGATACATATCTTTCCGAACTAATATCTTGATACATAATTCATCTTCATGTGGTTACTTACAAACTAACACACCCTTTATTATATGACTCAATAGTCTAGAAGAACATCAATCCTATATCATATTCACATGTGTCATTAATCAACCGACAAGGGTTATAGTCAACCATATAATCTCTCAACATGTGGTTTTTATAGGAATAAAATACCCACTCATTGTGTTATAATAAATCATTGATTATTAATATAACCCCATCTATCAAAACATGGGACCAAGAAACTTATAATAAAAACAAAAACCATAAAGAATTTCCCTATTAACATTTTAAATTATATTTTATTTCATCATGACAGCTTATGGGAGGAGATAATCTTTTTGTACTATACCATTTCCCACTTATCATATCAAATGATCTCATAAACATGAGTTTTATAGTGACCCTCTATAGACTATACATAGGGACTATTCTATGTGATCCTAGATCTCTTGTCATATAATAATACGATTCATAATACTCCACTTTTAATTTTTCGTTAATCAGTATTTGTAAAAAATGATTATTAAAAAGAAACATCAATGAAAATTTAGAGGGTACGTTTTAATACATGTTTTATATGACATTTTACTTAACTAAAATCAAATAATAATGAAAAATTGACCACTTATCTTACTTTTACCCATTTTAATGGTTTGTTATATATGATACCACTATAATCATATAAAAATGCTATAAATGGATGATAATAATTTAAATAGCATACTAATAGAACAATACAGGTAAAAAATAATTGAAAATCATGAACATAACATAATAAGACTATGTACATGGAAAGATTAATTGATGTGCTACCTCTATTCATTAGGGACACATGATCACATCTAAAAACTAATAACAACATAACTATTTTTATCAATTGAGGATAACACTAATCTATAGTATATATAATATTCAAAATACCAGACCAATCCATTGGAACAATGTAATCCTCTAAATGTCAGTAGGCCATTCCTAGGTGTAAGTGTCATTATAAATTCTGAAAAAATTCTATCTCATGTACATCATACCAAATATTTAAATAAAATAAAAGGGATCTGATTAAACTTCATAACATCATACTAATCAAAGTAATTGATCAGTTACTGTATGGAATAAATACTATAATACCTTATCCACCAAACCCATTCATTATATTCTACTTATTATTAGTGCATGTATAAGGTATTATGATATTGATAATGTAAGCACATATTATAGTGAGCACATAAAAATCCAATCAGATACATCTATCTCGATTAATAAACTTGATAAATGAAATCTATGCAATTGATGACAGAAAAATTATATAAATTTTATAATAATAAGTAAACTATATTCTATAATCTAGGAATAAATAAAACATCTGTCATATATAAAAATCCAAAAAAATGAAAATAAAAAAATATATAGACTATGAAATGGCCCCATATCCTGTCTTAACCATAGATCTGAAGCTCTATCCTAGTATACATAATGATACCATAAATTGGTCATGTCTCCAAACATATACATGAAATGAAACAATGATAATATATTTCATGATGAGGTAACATAGTGGCTCAAAAAGGGTGTGAGTACAACATACTAGGCCACCACCAATAAAGTCCCTAAATATAAAATGTTTGCAATAAGTGAATGAATAAGTGACATGAAAATAAATTTAATGGTCTATAAAATTGAGATAATGTAGTTTATAAGAATAAATGTACAGGGACACTAGTGACCACAAAGGCTATTCCATATCATCATTAATCCTTATGTCTATTTCCTTCCCTAAACATACATGCTTTGACCACTGTTGATATGTTTCTCTGAATTTCAAAGGATCATGACAACCATAACATCAATAAACACCTAAGTTTCATTATGTAATGGTATTATGTACCTCATAAGTAATTTTTTGTAGTTTTCACAGACATCCCCTATGATTGATTTCCTAATCATTATAGACCACCCATGTGAGTGTTTTTCAGTTCCCAATGACCCTATATACCGATGTTATATCATTTTTCATGGACCACCCCTACTTTTGTTTTCTAAATAGATATAATATACCACCTAAAACTAACCATATAAAAATATTTTATCCCTATAAAAATAATCTATTCAGAATAATTTGAAAAAACAATGAATAAGTGAATGTCGTTAGAATTAGGTCATCATATAATGAGCTACTTATATAAATTTTCACAGTTAATAAAAAAATATAACTAAAAATAAGGTTTTCTATAATTACCTAAATCAATTAAATTTTATAGATGGATTTGAAATCGAACAATATGTTAGAGATAAATATTCAAGTGAATGAGAGTTGATAGAAATGTATTTTTGTATGATCATGAGAAAATGTTGGGACTGAATATATTGCAAACAAGGTGGTATTGGTGTTATTTTTCCCTAATTTTCTTATTCCCATGATGTTGTATTAGTCCAATATTTACATAATAATAAACATCATGATATATAGAATTTAATCAAGGAATATAGACAAGTAATATAATTTCATAACCATAAGAGATGATCATCATAATTTATTTTTAAATAATATATTTAAATAATTAATTGCATTGATTGAATAATTTATTCATTGATGGATACAACAAAAGATATACATACATTCTTCATTTCATTATAGTAATCAAAGTATATTCCATATAGCGGGGTTCCATAAATTGTTCAAAAATCATGGAATGTCAACAAAAAAATATTTGTGTTCAAGTATGAGGGGTCTTAGAACTTGTGTTGTCTTTCGTTGATCTCCATGAGAACAATTTACAAACAAACACTCCTAGATATCTTTTGAATTGAGAGTCAAAGGAGGAAGAAGATCTATCTCCATTAATTGGTGGATTCATTGATAAGTACATTGTAACACTCGGACCCCAGTTACCCAGAGTGTGTGCATTATTACATAACATTAGCATGATCATAAAAGATCAATTCTCGAAAGACTGATGAGTTTAGTATCCTTGGAAACACTAGATGCATTCATAAGTCTTACATTACATCATAAAGTGAAAAACTACAACAAAATAGTCTCCATAGTCCACACTAATATCCCCTCAGTCTATCCCTGAAGGTCAGTCCTAAAATACTTCTTCACATCCTAGAAAAATAAAACAAAGAAAGGGGTGATCTCAGATCCTCAATAAGGATAAAAATATAGCGGAAACTTTCATAAATAAGCATAAACATTTAAGGAAATGTATAAATAAAAAAATCCTTTTAAACTTGAAATTCAGCATAATATGGAAGAAATAAAATGAAATAATTCCACTTACTTATTCACATGGATATTCTACTAGTCGAATAATCCCATGCAATTTCAATAACCACTTTCATAAAGATGGAATTCCTAATGTCAGACTATCATAACCACATAGTCAAGGCCTTGGGCCAAGACTACAAATAAGATTTTGTCAAGGCCTTCTTACAAAACACTAGTTAGTCTCATAAGACCTACCGATGCATCGAGGAGCTATAGCGACCTCCACCCGTCACTTACTAATCCCAATAAATTCCTCATATGAAAAGGTTTAAACATAACATAATCATTTGTATTAAAACTAGCATATTAAATGGCTATAGTTTCTCCATAAACCATAAATGGTATAAAAATTACACATCAATAGTCAAGCATATCACAAAACCTTCAATACAATTTGGAAATTTTGTGTCATAATAAATCAACTTTAAATAAGCTTAAAATCCATCAAAGGATGTTGACGTATATGAAATCAAAACTATTTGAGAGAAATATATCTTTTTTTGAAATAATTTAGAAGTCACATAATTATAAAACAAAAATTTTACATTAAAAATATAATTATAAGCTTTTATGGGAAGCTTTGGTGATTTTATAACAGTACTAAATAGCCACACCTGCCGTATAAGTTAAAAAATACATTCTTACCATAATTTGGTCGAAAAGGTTAAAAAGGACCTTATTAGGAAAATGACGGAAAGATTAATTTATAATAATCTTATAAAAACTCAAACCAGGGTATAAATGACATTAACCCATAGTCTATAAAATAGTAAGAATGTCTTGAAATAAATTTTTAAGAAACATGGATGTGGATGATAAACACGTCTCAGTAGATAATTGCGTATAAACAACCTCGGATAATGAAGAGATTGTTAAATAAACACTTACATTGTACATTTTTTTGGTCGAGGGTAGGTTAACCTCCTATATAATGGGGAAATAATTGTTATTAAATTATAAAATAATCATATACATTAATATGATATCATATATGATCTTTTAACATTGCCTTTTTAATAATATCTTAGTATTATCTTCGTTTCAGGTGTTAGCTTACTCGTTTTCATTTATAAGTTTTGTTACATAAGTCATGTTTGTTATGGATAGGTTGTATCTTATTAATATCCTGAATAATATAAAGTCTTTAAACATTATTTTTAATAATCAAATGTGAGTTAGTCTTGAATGGATATGATGGGGAATGAATCTCATCACGTTCGTGGAGACGGTAGTCCGTACATACGTACGAGTGACAATATCATTATTTTGATATTAAAATCATTTATAATTGAATGGTAAATCATATATACCTAATAATTATAATGTTATATTTATTATATAAATAAAATACGCTTCATTATTGTACCCATCCAAATAATAATGTATTGAATAACAATTACACCACGATGTGGAGTCGGTAAGTCGTACGTACGCACGTCTGGTGACATGTCATTCAAAGGATGGATAGAATAATGAATTTGGTTGAACCATATTTATAATAAAATCACATTATATATAAGATACTGTAGTAATTATTTTAGAATGTAAATAACAAATAAAAATAAGTGGAATAAGAAAATAACTCGAACAAGGGTGGTGAAATTATTACCTCTTCTTCGGGTTCTTCCTTTTGATTTGATCAAAAGGGCTCTTTATGTTGGCTTTATGACTAATGTAAGGCCACTAATATTAATTGTGGGAAGTTGAGAGGGTATTTGGGAGGGGTTTGGCCGATCCAAAAGGTCTTGATGGTGTGATTTAGACAGAAGGGGAGTTCTATTTTATAAGAGGGAAGAGGGTAACCTTAGGAAAAACATAAAATATTATATTAGAATAAATTCATATTCGATTTATAATGTCTCAAAATTGATTTATTTAGAGGATAAGGTGGGGATGGGTCTAAATACACTCAACCAATAGTTTTTAGATAGGTTTGGGTCACTATATTAACCTTATCATTTATATTTAACCCTTAGATAAATAGTTTTACATTTACCATGTCTCTTTGTATTTTTATATCATATGGTTATAAAACATACTATATACTTCAAAGAGAACCCCTAGTGGTTCATTAATGATAAACCTATCATTATATATGACTTTTTTCTGATCCTTATATTTTTAGAAAAAGAATATTAATAAATAATATAATATTCGTTTTAAAAACTCTTTTATGTCAATTTTGACACTATTAGGAATTTGATTTTTGTGATGATCATAAATCTTGATTACTTTGATAAAAGTTAATTAAATCAATCCTAAAATTTCATATTATCTGAGAATTTTTTTTATTCATCAAAAGTCTCAAATTACATTTATTTGTGTATTTATAATATCAATTATCTTAATCTTCCATTAATACAGTAATTACTGCATCATCATTGTGTCATAAATAAATTAAATTATTTAATGTCTAAAAATTATAAATAAAATACCATTATGTAGGAAATCTTGTCATATTTATAATTAATATTTATAATCGAATTAATATTTTTTATAACCCTATATTAAAAATGTTTTAGTTATTAAACATTATTTTAACTCTTCTTTGAATTAAATAATAATAAATGTCCTAATCTAATTGAAGTGGACCTAAATGACATTATTTTATTCCTAAGGTTGTTTTTCGTCAATATACAATTCAAAAATAGAATTAGTACATGTGTTATGGTAATATTAATATCATATTTACCCTTAATTTCCCTATTTACTTTTTACCATGGTAATAAAAGTAAAAAGATACTATTCAACAAAAATTATTTTTATCTCATTAAAAAAAATTTACATAATGATATCAACCGTGTCTCTCGGAGTTTTTAAATTCCACTCATAGAAGTGGTAAAATTAAATTTTTATGAAAATTTGTAAAAGCTCCAAGGAGGTTGGAAAAAGACAGTAAAAAGTTCAATAACTTTTTTACATGTAAAATTAATATAAAATGACATCAATGAATTACATTGAACTTATATAGGTATTATGTATCTATTTTGACATAAAATAAATTTAAATAAAATAAATAATTATTTAAATAAAAAGTCAGTTTTAACCAATAACACAGTGTTTTTCACTATTCATCAAAAACTGAAAGTTTTCAGAAAAATACCAAAGATTCAACCTAAGGTAATTTTAATATTCCGAATCAAAAAATTATTTCTATTTTACCAAATTAAAAACATATAATTTGAATAAATTAGTTTAAAATTAATTCCCGTTGTCAAAACCAAAAAGCAGGTTTTTAAGAAATAATAACTATAAAAAGATTGACACTTGTTTATGTGCAATTTCAAAGAGAAATTACTCCCAATGAACAATATATAATTAAATGGTAAAAATATAATATAATTATTCTTTAAATCCACTCAAATTTATAATTTAACACTATAAATTATTTTGATTAAAAAAGTTGTTTTTAGTTAAAATTTTGTATTTTTAACTATTCAACCAAATATGAATGTTTTCAGAAAAACTTCAAAAATTAATCAAAACTAAATTTTTATTTCCTGATTCTAAAAATGATGTATATTTTGTCAAATTGAAAATATAATAATTTCAAATATTAAATTTAAGAAGGGTTCATCATTAAAAGGTGGTAAAAGATAGTTTTTTTAAAAATACTTCTTCTAACTGAAAAAAATGAATTAGTTCTAACATTATTTCTAAAAAAGTCATAATATGAATTCTAAAATTATAAGGACTATATAAAGATAAAAATTCAGTTAACACTGTTCATAACTACTTTTGATTGACTAGTTTGGTAAGTCGTGATGCGCTTGACCTCAGTGTTGCGTGTAGTGAAAGTTATTAAATTACTTTAAAAAAATAACATACTATGAAATCTTGGGGTGTTACATTCTGAACTCCTTTAATAAACTATGTCCTATAAATTTGATTTTTTTTAATTAAAATGTTGAAAAAATAAAATACCTTTTTAGGAAAAGCACAGATCGGAAATTGGGTTAATAAAATTTAGTCTTATTAAGAGGAAAAAGGGGAATGAAAAAGTCACCACCAAATTATGATCTCGATTGGGAGAAAATTGGTGAAAATTAGAGACACATAATTGGAGGAAAAACATTAATATTTATAGGTAGTGATTAAGTTCATCAATCAAAAACAATGGTAGAATTGTGGGCCTCAAACCCACTAATCTACGATGGTTTAAAATATCACCGGTTCAACAAAACATAAGGTATTTTGATAACACATTTTTAGGTTTAAGATACCTTACCTAATGTTTAAGAATTAATTTCTTGATATAATAAGAGAAAAAAATATATACTTGACAAGTATATTAATATCCTTTAACTAATGTCTACCACAAACTCATCTTTCACTCAAAATGATAATAGAACTTAATTTTTTTTTCTATTTATCCTATTCATATAGGGTTCCAAAAAAATGAATTTATAATTCATCTACCAAACGTTTTATAAAAACTACATTATTCAATCCAGGACATCATGTGGGCCAGTGGTAAGTGATAAACCCTTGTCGCCCTTTAGTTGCGGGTTCAAGTCTCGCGTCCTTTTCAGAGGCGACGGGTTGCCGCCCGAACTCTGGGTTGTCCTTTTATGGAAATCCAAAAATAATTTCAAACTAGAATTATCCAAAATACTTCTCTCCAAAGTCACAATCCAAAATTTATAACAAAGGTAAACATAATGAAGATCCTTTTTTCTATGTAATAACATTTGAACACCTTCATCATGTATTCTTTTAAAACACTGCAACATCTTGAATTACCATAAAACCTTATTGATTACATTCATGCTCCCTTATTCCGTATAGAATACTGGATATACTCCTTCTATCCAAAAATGTTGTAAACTCCAAAAATGATGGAATATACATATCATTAATCAGTTTTGAGGGAGTCAGGAATATCGTATATAATTTATTCAAATCAATCATGTATTATTCCAAAATCACTACCTCGGTATCAAAACCATATTATGGTTTATCATACTCTAAACAATATATTTTCCAAAAATTTAACCTTCTATTGAGTCACTTTTCCTGGTTCCACACAATCTCAAGTCCTTAATGAAATAGTACTAGAGTACAATCCTTATATAATCCATAATTATTATCACCAGTACATCATTGATACATCACTCAAATGAAATAATTCATTAATAAAAACATAATAACTCTAATCATTCCTCCTCATCTATTGTAGTGTGATAACTTGATTATTATCCAATTGCACCATTTGGGTCATACTCTGATGATTTGGAAATTGGTTTGCATAGTGTCCCAACTCCTTGAAGATGAAGCATTCTTCATTTGAATCCTTTTTGTTACCCTTGCAGTCACGTACTTGGAGTCCATTTTCTCCACACTTATAACAAACTCTGATTCCCTTCAGGAAAGTTCTAGGGTATTTCTTCACACAGTTATCAAATATGGGAAAAATTATTCTTTTCCCACTTCCCTTTATCTATATTTCTCTCTTCCATCCATTCCTTCTCTTACTTCCCTTCAAAGCCATAAGACATAGAAAATTCATTACTAATCTTATTAACACATGATATTATTTCTTCATATGTTGAGAACACATGGGAGACTATTTAACTTCTAAATGATGGATTAATACCATTAATGATATGATCCTTCTTACTATTTGGATTATACATATTGCTGGAGTTCACATTCCTTCTACTAGGAGCCATTTCTATACAATGGCATAAACTGGGTTAGTTTATGAATTGCAATTAATAATTCAAATCTTGTAAAATATCTATCATAAATTAAATGGTTCATGGATATAATCCATAATAATTAATATTTTTTCATGGAGGAAGTATATACTCATAAATCCTTCATAATGATTTGTATAGAAAATGAGAATTATCCTAGGAATATCACCCAGGAGTGTCATAACCAAGAGTGCAGCAAGTCCCATTGTCATGCACCAGTTCCCGTTTGAGTCTAGTTCAAAGAATTTTTTTTGGGTTTTAACCCTAGGTACATCTGTGCCAGAGTAGCCTCTACCTACTCGTATCCAGATAGGGATGTATTGCTCGGAAAACTCACAAAATATCTACAATACCAAAATTCTAGGATTTTTTTTCAATACTAATCCTCAAAGTCTATCTTAGGTCAATGTGATCTAATCAGAGTTTATTTAAAGCTATCTTCCAAGGATTTTACTAAATATTCTCTGATACCAACTGTAACACCCCGACCCCAATTAGCCAAATTCAGTGCATTATTACATAACATTGGCATGATAAAAAAATATCATGTCTCGAATGACCGATTAGTTTAGTTATTTTTGTAAACACAAGATACATTCATAAATCTTACATTACATCATACAATAAAAAACTAAAACAATATAGTCTCCATATTACACACTCATATCCCCTCAGACTATTCCTGTAGGTCAGTCATAAAATACTTCTACACATACTGGAAAAATAAAACATCGAAATGGGTGAGCTCGGATGATCAATAAGGATAACAATATAGCGGAAACATTCATATATAAGCATGAATATTTAAGGAAATGTATAAGAAAAAAAGCCTTTAAACTTGAATTTCAACATAATATAACAAAAATAAAATGAAATAGTTCCATTTTCTTATTCACATGTATATTATACTAGTCAAATAATCACATGCAATATCAATAACCACTTTCATAATGATGGAATGCATAATGCTAGACTATCATAACCACATAGTCCGGGCCTTATGCCAAGACCTCAAATAAGATTTCGTCAAGGCCTTATTCCAAGACACTAGTTTGTCTCATGAGACCTACCAATGCATTGAGGAGCTATAACGACCTCCACCTGTCACTTACTAAGCCCAATGCATTCCTCATATGAACAGGTTTAAACATAACATAAACATTCGTATTAAAACAAGCATACGAAATGTCAATACATTCTCCATAAACCATGAATGGTATAAAAATAACACATACTTATTCAAACATATCACAAAACCTTCAATACAATATGGAAGTTTTTTATTATAATATATCATCTTCAAATATGCTTAAAATCTATCAAAGGATGTTGACATAGATGAAATCCAAAATATTCGAGAGAAATATATCTTTTTTTAAAATCATTTGAATGTATAATTATTATACAAGTAAAAATTTAAATTGAAAATATTATTATAAGATTTTATGGGAAGCATCAATGATTTTATAACAGAGGTAAATAACTGCACCCGTCGTATATGTTAAAAAATACATTTTTACCTTAATTTTTTCAAAAAGGGTAAAAAACACCTTTTTTGGGAAACGACAGAAATATTCCATTATAAGCATCTTATAAAAATTCAAAAAAGGTTATAAATGACTTTAACCCATAGTCTATAAAATATTCATAATGTTTTGAAATAAATTTTTAAGAAACATGGATGTGGTTGATAAAGAGGTCCCAATAGATAATTTCGTATAAACAACCTCTGATAATGAAGAGATTGTTAAATAAACCCTTACCTTCACATTTCCTTCGTCGTGGGTAGGCTAACCTTCTATATAATGCTTAAATTAATGTTATTAAATTACACAAGAATATTATACATTAAATGATATCTTATATGATCTTTTAACATTTCATTTTTAATAATATCTTAGTATTATCGTCGTTTCAGGTGTTGGCTTACTCGTTGTCTTTTATAAGTTTTGTTACATAAGCCATTTTTGTTATGGATAGGTTGTATCTTATTGATATATAGAATAATATCAAGTCCTTTAACATTATTTTTAATCATGAAATGATAATTATTCTTGAATGGATATGATGGGGAATGAATCTCATCGCGTTCGTGGAGACGGTAGTCCGTACATACGCACGAGCGACAATATCATTATTTTGATATTAAAATATTATATAATTGGATGGTATATAATATATAAAGAATAATTATAAATTTATATTTATTATTTACATCAAATACGCTTCATTATTATATCCATCCAAATAATCATGTATTGAATAACAATTACACCACGACGTGGAGACAGTAAGTCGTGCGTACGCACGCCTAGTGACTTGTCATTCAAAGGATTGATAGAATAATGAATTTGGTTGTACCATATTTATAATAACATCATATTATATATAATATACAGGATTAATTATTTTATAATGGAAAGAACAAAGAAAAAGAAGTGGAAGAAGAAAAGAACTTGAACAATGGTGGTGAAATTATTACCTCTTCTTCGGGTTCATCCTTTTGATTTGATCAAAAAGGCTCTTTAAGATGGCTTTATGACTAAAGGAAGGCCTCTAAGATTATGTGTGGAAAGTTTAGAGGGTATCTGTGAAGGGTTTGGCCGATCCAAAAGGCTTTGAAGGTGTGAATTCGAGAGAAGGGTGAGTTCCATTTTATAAGAGGGGTGAGGGGCACCTTAGAAAAAAACATAAACTATTATTTAAGAATAAATTCATATTAGATTTATAATCGCTCAAAATTAGTTTATATCGAGGATAAGGTGGTCATGGGTAGAAATACACTCAACCAATTGGTTTTAGACAGGTTTTGGTCACTATATTAAACTTATCATTTATATTTAGCACTTTGTTTAATAGTTTGACATTTACCATGTCTCTGTATTTTTATATTATATGGTTAATAAACATTCTATATAATTCCAAGGGAACCCCAAGTGGTTAATTAATGATACAACTATCATTATATAAGTCTTTTGGTCAAACCATAGATTTTTAGGAATATAATATCAATAAATAATATAATATTTGTTTTAAAAACTCTTTTATGTCAATTTTTCAACTATTTAGAATTTGATTTTTGTGAAAATATTAAAGCATGATTACATCGAACAAAGATTTTTAAATCAATAATAAAATGCCATATTATCTTTTAAAATATGTGTAATTCATAAAAAGTGTCAGATTACATTTATTTGGGTATTCATAATATCAATTATCCTAATAATTCATTAATACGGTAATTACAGCATCATCATTGTGCCATAAATAAATTAATTTATTTAGTGTCTAAAAATTATAAATAAAATACCATTATGTATGAAATATTTCTATAATTCTAATTAATATTTATAATCAAATTTATATTATGTATAACCCTACATTAAAAATGTTTTAGTTTTTAAACATTGATTTTAACTCTTTTAACTCTTCTTTGAATTAAATAATAATAAATGTCCTAATATAATCCATGTGGACCTAAATGATAATATTTTATTCCTAAGGTTGTTTATGGTCTAGAATCACTTGTCTAAAATAATTAGGGAATGTTTTAGTGTAATTTTAATATCATTTTTACCCTTAATTACCCAATTTATTTTTAAATGTGGTAAATAAAAGTAAAATGTTACTATTCACCAAAAAATATTTTCATCTCATTGAACCACATTTTACTTACTAATATCAAATGTGTCACTATGATTTTTTAAATTTCACTCACATAAGTGGTAAAATTAAGTGTTATGAAAATTTGGAAACGCTCTTAGGAGGTGGATAAAAGGCGGTAAAAAATTCAATAAAATTCTGTACATCTAAAATTAATATAAAATGACTTCAATGAATTACGTTGAACTTATATAGGTATTATGTATCTATTTTAACCTAAAATAAATTTAAATAAATTAAATAATTATTTAAATAAAAAGTCGGTTTTTACCAATATCTCAATGGTTTCCACTATTCATCAAAAATTGAAAGTTTTCAGAAAAATACCAAAAATTATTCCTAAGATAATTTTGATATTTTGAATCCAAATATAATGTGTATTTTACAAAATTAAAAACATATAAAATGAATGAATTAATTTAATATTAATTATTGTTGTCAAAACCAAAAAGCAGGTTTTTAAGAAATAATAACTATCAAAAGATTGACCCTTGTTTATGTGTAATTTCAAAGTGAAATTACTCCCAATGAACAATATTTAATTAAATGGTAAAAATATAATCTAATTATACTTTAAAACCACTCAATTTTGTAATTTAACAATATAAATTACTTTGATTAAGAAATTTGTTTTTAGGTGAAATTTAGAATTTTTCACTATTCTCCCAAATATTAAAATTATTAGAAAAACAACAAAAATTCATCGAAACTAAATTTTTATGTCCATATTCTAAAGAAGATGGTTATTTTTTCAATTTTATTATATAAATGTTTCAAATATTGAATTTAATAAGGGTTCACCATTAAAAGGCGGTAAAAGTGCATTTTTTCAAAAATACTTCTTTTATCTGAAAACAATTAATATGTTCTTACATTATTTCTAAGAAACTCATAATATGGGTTCTAAAATTATAAGGATTATATAATGTTAAAAATTCAGTTAACACTTTTCATAACCACTTTTGGACGACTAGTTTGATATGTCATGATGCGCTTGAACTCGGCGTTGCGTGTAGTGCAAGTTATTAATTTACTTTGAACAAATAACATACTATGAAATCCTGGGTTTTTACATTAATCCCCCATTCAATAAATTGAATCCTCGCTATTTGAAATTGTTCTTCTAAAATAAAATGTTGAAAATAGAAAATATCATTGTTGGAAAACCCATATCAAAAATTGGGTTAATAAAATTTAGTCATAATAAGAGGAAAAGGGGGAATGGAAAAGTCACCACCAAATTATGATCTTTATTAGGATAAAATTGGAAAACATTAGAGACACATAACTGGAGGAAAAAAATAAATATTTATAGGGAGTTATTGAGGTCATCAATAACAAAAAGTGGTAGAATTGTGGGCCTCAAAGCCTCCAATCTACGATGGTTTAAAATATCATCGGTTCAACAAGACATAAGGTTTTAGGATAACACATTTTTAGTTTTATGAAACATTAACCAATGTTTAAGAATTAATGTCTTCATAGAATAAGAGAAGAAAAAAATATATACTTGACAAGTAGAGTTCCATCCTTTAACAAATTTCTACCGCAAAATCATCATTCATTCAAAACGATAATAGAACTTAAAAAATATTCTATTTATCCTATTCGTATAGGGTTCCAAAAAATTTTAATTTATAATTAATCTACCAAACCTTTTAAAAAAACTACATTATTCAATCCAGGACATCACGTGGGCCAGTGGTAGGTGATAAACCCTTGTCGCCCTTCAGTTGCGGGTTCAAATCTCACGGCCCTACTGAACGTGACGGGTTGTCGCCCAACCTCCGGGTTGTCCTTTTCTGGCAATCCAAAAATAATCTAAAACTAGAATTATCCAAAATACTTCTTTCCAAACTCACATTCAAAAATTTATTAGGAAGGTAAGCACAATAAAGACCATTTTTTCCACGTAATAACATGTGAAAAACTTCATCATGTATTCTTTTAAAACACTATAACATCCTAAATAACCATAAAATCTTATTGATTATATTCATACTCCCTTATTCCTTATAGAATACTGGATATACTCCTTCTATCCAAAAATGTTGTAAATATCAAAAATGATGGAATATACAAATCATTAATCAGGTTCAAGGGAGTCATGAATATCCAATATAATTTATCCAAATCAATCATGTATTATTCCAAAATCATTACCTCGGTATCAGAAACATATTATGGTTTATCTTTCTCTAAACCATATATTTTCTAAAAATTTAACCGGCTATTGAGTCACTTTTCTTGGTTCCACACAATATTAGGTCCTTAATGAAATAGTACTGCAGTACAATCCTTATATACTCTATAATTATTATAACCAGTACATCGCTGATACAACACTCAAATGACATAATTATTTAATAACAACATAAGAACTATAATCATTTCTCCTCATATGTGGTAGTATCATAACTTGAATATTATCCAATAGAATCATTTGGGGAATACTCTGATAATTTGGACATTGGTTTGTGTAGTGTCCCAACTCCTTGCAGATGAAGCATTGTAAATTTGAAACATTTTTCTTACACTTGTTGTCAAGTATTTGGTGTCCTTTTTCTCCCCACATAAAACAAACTCCCATTCCCTTAAGGCATGTTCTAGGGTGTTTCTTCCCATAGTTATCACATATAGGAAAATTCTTCTTTTCCCATATCCATTTATCCATATTTATCTCTTCTATACTTTTCTTCTCTTGCTTCTATTCAAATCCCTAGGACTCAGAAAATTATTTACTTATCTTATTAACACATGGTACTATTTATTCATATGTTGAAAATACATGGGAAAATATTTTCTTTCTAAATGTTTTCTTAGTACTGTGAAAGATATGATCCTTCTTACTCTTTGGATCATACATATTACTGGAGTTCACATTCCTTCTATAGGGTTCCATTTCTATACAATGGCATAAACTAGGTCAGTTTATGAATTGCAATGAATATTTCCAAATTTGTAAAATACCAAACATAAATTGAACAGTTTATGGATATAATCCACAATCATAATGATTTTTTCATGGAAGAAACATATACTGATAAATCCTTCATAATGATTTGAAAGGAAAATGAGAATTATCTTAAACATTTACCCCAGTAGTGTCGTAACCAAGAGTGCAGCAAGGCCTGTTATCATGCACCAGTTCCTGGTTGAGTCTAGCTCAATGCGGTGTTTTCGGGTTTTACCCCTAGGTTCATCTGTGCCAGAGACGCCTCTACCTGTTTGTATCCATACTGGGATGTATTGATCAGAAAACTAACAAAATCTCTACAATTCCAAACTAGGAAGTTCTTCTATACTAATCGTCAAAGTACATCTTAGGTCTATGTGATCTAATCAGAGTTTATCTAAATCTATATTCTGAGGTTTGTACTAACTTCTCTGATACCAACTGTAACACCCTTACCCCAGTTACCCAGAGTTGGTGCATTATTACATAACATTGGCATGATCACAAAAGATCAAGTCTCGAAAGACCGATTAGTTTAGTAGACTTGGAAACACTAGATACATTCCTAAATATTATATTACATCAAAAAAGTAAAAAACTACAACAACAAAGTCTCCATTGTCCACACTCATATCCCCTCAAACTATCCCTGCAGGTCTGTCATAAAATACTTCATCACATCCTAGAAAAATAAAACATAGAAAGGGGTGATCTCAGATGCTCACTAAGGATAACAATATATCCAAAACTTTCATAAATAATCATAAACATTTAAGGCAATTTATAACTAGAAAAACTACTTTTAAACGTGAATTTAACCATAAGATAGAAGAAATAAAATTATCTAATGCCATTTACTTATTCACATGGATATTCTACTAGCCGAAAAATCACATGCAATATCAATAACCACGTTCATAATGATGGAATGCATAATGTCGGAAAATCATAACCACATAGTCAAGCCCTTTTCCCAAGACTAAAATTAATATTTTGTCAATGAGTTGTGCCAAGACACTAGTTTTTCTAATGAGACCTACCGATGCATCGAGGAGCTATATCAGGATCCACCCGTTACATACTAAGTCCAATGCATTAATCATATGAACAGGTTTAAACATTACATAACCATTCTTATTTAAACTGGCATACAAAATGTCAATACATTCTCCATAAACCATGAATGGTACAAAAATAACACATCCATAATAAAAAATATCACAAAAAATTTAATACCATGTGGATGTTTTGTATCATAATAAATCAACTTCAAATAATCTTAAAATACATCAATGGATGTAGACATAGATGAAATCAAAACTATTTGAGAGAAATATCTCTCTTTTTGAAATCATTTAAAAGTCACATAATTATAAAAGAAAACATTTACATTGAAAATATTTTTATAATCATGTAAGGGAAGCTTCAATGATTTTATAACAACTGTAAATAGCCGCACCTGCCATATAAGTTAAAAAAGACATTCTTACCTTAATTTTGTTGAAAATGATAAAAAGGACCTTGTTTGGAAAATGACGAAATTATTCCTCTATAAACATCTTATAAAAATTCAAACAAGGGTATAAATGAATTTAAACCATTGTCTATAAAATAGAAATAATTTTTTGAAATATATTTTTATGAAACATGGATGTGGATGATAAAGAGGTCCTAGTAGATAAGTACGTATAAACAACCTCAGATAATGAAGAGATTTTAAAATAAAACCTTACCTTTTACTTTTCCTTTGTTGAGGGTAGGTTAACCTCCGATATAATGGTGTAATAATTGTTATTAAATTATAAATTATTCTTATACATTAATATGATATCATATATGATCTTTTAGCACTTCTTTGTTAATAATATCATTGTATTATTGTCGTTTAGGGTGTTAACTTACTCATTTTCTATTATATGTTTTGTTAGATAAGACATGTTTGTTATGGATAGGTTGTATATTATTCTTATGCAGAATGATATTAGGTCCTTAAACATTATTTTTAATCATCAAATGAGAATTTGTATTGAATGGAATTTATGGGGAAGGAATATCATCGCGTTCGTGGAGATGGTAGTCCGTACGTATGCATGAGCGACAATATCATTATTTTGATATTTAAATCGTATATAATTGGATGGAATATCATGTATAAATAATCCTTATAATTTTTTATTTATTATTTACATAAAATACTCATCAATATTACACCAATCCAAATAATCATGTATTGAATAACAATAAAACCACGACGTGATGACGGTAAGCCGTACGTACGCACGTATGGTTACATGTCATTAAAAGGATGGATAGAATAATGAATTTGGTTGTAACATATTTATAATAACATCACAATAAATAGAAGATACTGGAGTTATTATTTTATAATTGAAATAACAAAGAAAGAATAATTAGAAGAAGAAAAGAACTTGAAAGAGGGTGGTAAAATTATTACCTCTTCTTCGGTTTCTTCATTTTGATTTGATCAAAAGGGATCCTTAAGTTGGATTTCTGACTATTGGAAGGCATCTAGGATGAATTTAAGGAATTTGAGAGTGTATTTGGGCAGGGGTTGGCCAATCCAAAAGGATTTGAAGGTGTGAATTAGAGATAAGGGGTAATTCCCTTTTATAAGAGGGGTGAGGGGCACCTTAGAAAAAACTTAAAATATTATTTTATAATAAATTCAAATTCGGTTTATAATTTCTAAAAATTGATTTATTTCCAGGATAAGGGGGTATGGGTAAATATCCAGTCAACCAATAGGTTTTAGATAGTTTGGGTCACTATATTAACATTATCATTTATATTTAACCCTTAGTTAAATAGTTTGACATTTACCATGTATCTTTGTATTTTTATATCATATGGTTAATAAACGTACTATATACATCCAAGGTAACCCCAAGTGGTACAATACTGATACACCTACCATTTTATAATTATTTTGGCCAAACCATAGATTTTTAGGAATAGAATATCAATAAATAATATAATATTTGTTTTAAAAACCCTTTTATGTCAATTTTGACACTTTTTGGAATTCGATTTTTGTGAAACTTTTAATGCATGATTACTTAGAAAAATGTTAATTAAATCAATTATAACATGTCATATTATCCTAAAAAATTAGTTTAATTAATAAAAAGTATCAAATTACATTTATTTCGCAATTTATAATATCAATTATCTTAATATATCATTAATACGGGAATTATTTTATCATCATTGTGTCATAAATAAATGAAATTATTTAATGTATAATAATTATAAATAAAATACCATTTTGTTGGAAATATTTTTATATTTCTAATAAATATTTATAATCGAATTTATCTTTTGTATAACCCTATATTAAAAATGTTTTAGTTATTAAAAATTGATTTTAACTCTTTTAACTCTTCTTTGAATTATAAAATAATAAATTTCCTAATCTAATATCAGTGGACCTAAATGATACTATTTTAGTCCTAAAGTTGTTTCTGGTCTATATACACATTTTCAATAGAATTAGGACATGTGTTAGGGTAATATTAATATCATTTTTACCCTTAATAACCTATTTACTTTTAACCGTGGCAAATAAAAGTAAAAAGTTACTATTCACCAAAATTATTTTCATCTCATTGAATAAAATTTTACATAATAATATCAACCATGTCCCTCTAATTTTTTAAATTCCACTCACAGAATTAGTAAAATTATGTTTTATGAAAATTTGCAAAAGCTCCTAGGAGGTGGGTAAAAGACGGTAAAAAGTTCAATAAAATTTTGTATATCTAAAATTAATATAAAATGACTTCAATGAATTACATTGAACTTATATATGTATTATGTATCTCTTTTGACCTAAAATAAATTTATATAAAATAAATAATTATTTAAATAAAAATTCGGTTTTAACGAATAACTAGTATTTTTCACTATTCATAAAAAACTGTAAGTTTTCAGAAAAATACCAAAAATTCACCCTAAGATAATTTTGATATTTTGAATCAAAAAATGGTGTATATTTTACCAAATTCAAAACATAAAAGTTTCATTAATTAGTTTAAAATTAATTCCCGTTGTCAAAACAAAAAAGTGGGTGTTTAAGAAATAATAACTATCAAAAGATTGACACATTTTATGTGCAATTTCAAAGTGAAATTACTCCCAATGAACAATATTTAATTAAATTGTAAAAATATAATCTAATTATACTTTAAATAAACTAAAATGTATAATTTAACACCATAAATTATTTTGATTAAAAAAGTTGTATTTAGTTAAAATTTAGTATTTTTCACTCTTCACCCAAATATAAAAGTTATCAGAAAAACATCAAAAATTCATCGAAACTAAATTTTTATGTCCTGATTCTAAATAAGATGTTTATTTTTCCAAATTGTATACATAAAAGTTTCAAATATTGAATTTAAGAAGGTTTCACCATTAAAAGGCGGAAAATGTGCATTTTTTGAAAAATACTTCTTTTATCTGAAAAAAATGAATTAGTTATTAAATTATTTTTAAGAAATTCATAATAGGGATTCTAATATTATAAGGATTATTTAAAGTTCAAAATTCAGTTAACACTATTAATAACCGCTTTTGAACGACTAGTTTGGTAAGTCATGATGCGCTTGAACTCGGTGTTACGTGTAGTGCAAGTTATTGAATTACATTGAAAAAATAACGTACTATGAAATATTGGGGTGTTACATAAGCACTCTAGTCCATTATAGGACTCTCCAAATGTGTTGTGAACAAAAAAAATTGAATTCTCTCTATGAGAAAGTAACATAATAGCGTTTATATACTGTTTTTTTAAAACTAAATAATTTTCAATAGTGACCTATTACTTATTTAATCCTTACTGAACCAAATGTCAAATAATAATAATAATATTATTATTATTTATTGAAATAAACGTAACATGTGAATTAAATTAAATAATATTTAATCACATAATATTCAGTTTTTATTACTTATCATCAGACCATTAAACTTAGTTCACCATTCCTCTAAAGTATTTCCATATCATTTAATAATGACTATTATTTATTAAATAAAAACCACTTCATTATTCTATAATATATATATATATATATTATTTTCACTACATATAAAATATATATTTATTAAATATCCTTCTCATATAATATTATATCGAATAAATAGTGATCGTATAAATATGATCAAGAACAAAGGAATAAATATTAAACCACATTTGGGAATAATATTTTTTCAACTTGATAAATAATAAATGTAATATTATTATTTAACATATATTCAAGATACACTTAGTGTGTGTCTATCTAGGCCTATATCGGCATAGCATTATGCGAAGCATCCTAAATAGATGGTTTGCAACTAGAAACACGCCAATCCACCAATAGATAAATAATTTAATGATACCGTGAAATAATTCCTCATATAAATGCTTACTATGTAATGTAATCCATTTATCGTTATATGTCTAATAAATTAGGTCAGATGTCTATGCCATCAAAAAAAGTGATTGATGTCACAAAAATTGATTTCTTAAAAATTGATCATTCCATTGAAATGCCATGGTCTTGAATTTAATTAGATTATATCATTTCCATAAAAATGCTTGAGATATAAAATTACATTAAAAAAATAATTAATCCTTTCTATCAATATTAATTAATTAAATATTACTTGTGATGCATGTAACATATCCTACATTTCCACAAACATATGTCGGTATGGTTTTTTCAGTACATCAAAGTACACTACTCATAAGATTCATTAATAATAGTCTTAAGTTTATGTATCAATAAAAATATCCACATATGTACTATGGAATGACACATATAAATCACGATTTCTAACTAGAAGTTCTCATTATCATAATATTACACTAGATATTATCAAGGACCTACACCAAGAGAAGGTGCCTCAATGTGCTAAGAGCCTCCAAACCTGATAGACTATATCATTTTTTTCTGTTAAATGATATCAATAGACTATAGAACATATATTCATGAATAGTGTCGTAGCACTTCTAGAATTTTATCATAACGGGTAAATACTATAGCCTTTTATTAGGAGAGATACTATAAAAAATTATCACATACTTTGTCACCTACAAGAAAAGTCATGGTGTGATAATAAGTTTATTGATATTAAAATCAATGAAAATATGTTATTATAATGGAAATATAAGTTGGTTAAAAGGACCCAACTCCAATATACTCCCACATGAACTAGATCCAAATGCTAATATCCTTCAGTCCACTAGCACTCACATGATATTTATTCTTCCTCTGATATATACATTAAGTCAAGGGGTCCACCATGATCTCATTAATGGGTACTCTGCTCAATGAAACATCACCATTTAGATAAAATTAAATCAAAAGGTTATACTACTAGTTTTTTTACATTATTCATTTTTTGGTCCATGTATTTTTTGAAAGAGACAATGCTGTAGTATAAACACAATTCAATGTGATAAGATCTTTATGACTAGGTACCACATCAAGCTCTAAGAAATTATTCTGAATCAATGGTGCCTCCATAGCTGAATTTAAATAAACTATATATTTGGACTCTACTATAGTATTAGTGATAATTTTATTCTTTGAACTCATCTAGGTCATAGATTCTCTATTTAGACATAAATAATATCTTCAAAATAACTTCAGATCATTTTGGTCCATCAGAATACTAGATTCAGTATAATCTTGGATGACTAGATACTTGTTTACTCTATAAAACAATAATATATCCTCATTTCTCCCCATATTCATAAGGATATAAATAATATTAGGCCATTGTTGTTCTCCTATATGTGCATGATATCTATATACCATACTCAATTCATTTGAAACACCACATCTATAACATGACACAGAAAACAATATTTGTCCTATAACTGATGAGTTTGTCATTGCAATCATTATCTCATTCTCTGATTGAGTCTGAAGACACATTTTCTCAGAAATATATAAATCATGTGACCCTATAATTAATCCTTTCATAGATATTTCCATAAAAATTCTCCTTAATATCTGGTTAATATATTTACATGAAGTTTTTCTAAGCATCATCTTGGTTCTTTGATGAATTATTGTTATTCCTATAATGCAATCTGATTCACCAAAGCCTATCATATAAATAAATTTGAAAAAATAGTAATTAATATACCATAAGACAAGTATTTCATTTAAAATAAGTAATATGTCATCAATATATACTAATTGGATAATGACTGCATTCATATTAACCCTCTTAAAAACAAAAAACCCATATTCAACCGAAATGAAACCAAATTATTTAATAGATTCATCGATTAATTTTTTCGATGACCTAGATTCTTTATTTAATCCATAAAATGATATATTCAACATTATATTCATTCTGGAATCATCATGAATCACAAAAAAAATTATTGTTTTTTCTATAGAAATAATTATGAAGGTTTCCATTACGGAATGTTGTTTTTAAAAATATCTTCCAAATATCATATTCATGGTAAGAAATAATAGAAAGTATAATTTTGATGGATTTAAACATATCAACTAGTAAAAAGGCTTCATCATAATAAGTTTCATGACACTATTTAAATCCTTTATCCACTATCATTTCTTTGTAGGTATTTACTTTAACATCCATTTCGTGTTTCCATTTGAATTCCCATTTTCATTGAAAAATCATAACATAAACTAGATCATTTACTAGAACCCAATCATGGTTCAGATACATGTAATCAATTACATAATTCCAAGAATATTTTCATCTTTTATCTTATGAGCTATATATTATCTCATTTTATGAAATGTGTTCATCATTGCCAACCTATAATGTGAAACCATATTTAGTGATAAGAAAACAAAATATTTTTACTTATCTTGCATCTCTTCTTATCTTATGTAGTATTGTATTTTAGGAAGTACTTCTTCCATAGGGACCTATGGGACTTGTTCCTACTCTATCTGTTGTGTATTTTGAGCATCAACATCATAAAATTCAATCTTGCTCCCGCTATCATTTTGAGTATGTTCTCCCTCTAATTAAAAAATAATGGAATTATTTGTATTTATTTTGAGTGCTTTGGAAATTTATATATCTCAATTTAAGTATTTTATAATGGCTAGGTTGACTATTATTTACCATATTTACTTTTTATAATGTGAAGAAAAGGTTCCAAATTGGGGAATAATTTAATTAAATGCATATTAATCAATAATATTCATAGTACCAAATAAGGTATCATTTTTTCTAGAATCTATCTTTATAAGTCTAATAGGTCTATTTTAATATTAATTCATAATGTTAAATGATAATGTATTTTTGGTGAAATATATTTTTACTCATACAAATTAACTTGTATTAAAATAATGAATATTATTGATTAATATAAATTTAATTATGTTATTCCAAAATTGTATAATATTGTATGTTAGAACAATATTTAAAATATAAATGGTCTTTTAAAATATATTATTTATTTAAAAGATTATATAGTAGTTGAAAAATCAATATCTTTCACTATTCACATAAAAATAAACAATTTCCTCAAAATGTAATATTTTCACACTTTATAAATTTTTATATCCTAAATTTTCAAATTAATTTTAATTTTTTAATGTAAAATTTTACAAAATTATATTTAGTATATAAAATTCCAACAAAAAAAATGAAAAAAGTAATTTTATGATGAAAATTAATTTTTTATGAATAAAATGATTTCACTCTGAGATGAATAAATTTTCATATGAATTAATCAATACATCTTAATTTAGTAATACCATTACAAATTTATTTAAAAATAATTTAAATCATATTCATTCCCTCTAGTACAATGGCTATATTATAATGATCATATTTGAATAGTCTGGTGGGAAATGAAAAGTTAAAATGAAATATCACATATTCATGTTCCCAGATAAAGATAACATATTTGTATGCCTAAAATACATACATGGAAGAGAAAAATTCCATCCTAGGATTAATATAGTGATATATAATAGGGTCATTTTATATATTATGATAAGAAACCAATAAATTAGGGTGGGGTAAAAATTTCAACAACCCATTGGAAATAAATGTTAAAGGTTAATACATTTATTTTAAAATCCAATTCATAATGATGATGGATTATTTTATTATGATATTGAATATCATGAAATTTACATACTTTATTTAATACCATTTTTATGTAACTTTTTATTATTTTATTTTTTATTGATAATTTTATACATTTTCCCTTATTACATGAAATGGATTTGAAGATGATGTTTTCATGAATGAAGCACTAAAAATTACAACTAATCGTTCATAAGATACATAACTGAAATAAATGTCATTAATTACTTCTTTAAATATTTATGAATACTTCAATTTTTACAATAACAAATCAAAAAATGGTTAAATATAATACATTAATATCTAAAACCACAATGATTAGCTCTGATGTAATATTTAACAATTTCTATAAAGATATTAATATAAGACTCAACTAAAATTTGAACAAATTAAAAACCCAAAAATCAAATACATTTGATAAAATATTTCTCTACAAAAAAAATAATATATCTCATAATATCACATATAATATAGTTAAATTATTTTATCATATATTCTATATAATATGTTTTGGGAAAAATTGTACCGTAATTTTTATAAAACCAATTTAAAAACATTTATACATCCACAAGTTAACTCAATATTTATACATAAAATGAAGTAAAATCATAAAAAATATTTTTTCCATTACAATATTTATATAATTTCCCAAATAAATAGAGTGTAATTATAGTGAAATAACTATAATCACTATGTCACCAAATCAACATTCAATCCCCTGGTTTCCTATATGATAAATGATATGTTTTCAAATTATTATTATCCATAATTACTACAACAACAATTAACATATTAACCCTTTTGGTTATCAATACCATTGTACACACAATTCCATCATCCTCATTTTTGACCCTATGATACGTATTCATTTCATATAATGTGGGTAGAAAAAACTTTATATGTCAAAATAAAATCATTGTATAAATCAAAATTTTCCAAACGCAACACATTGTTACATTAGACATTTAACATGCTTCAAAAAACCCATACAAATTAAATTATTTAATTATATAATAGTACCTTTCTATATTTATAAATATGGGTCATATCTCAAATTTCCTTTAACAAATGGAAATCATATACTATTTTAATGGATGAAAATAAAATAAGTTATGAAACCTATATTTTACTCGTATCTAATTCATCTCCAACTATATAGAATCTAACATTTCTATTCCTTTATTCACATAAAATTTCCATTCCTCTCCTAGATCATCAAATCTCTACATTTTTCAATGGTTAGTTTATATTTTGGTTTCTTATTTCTCCACATTTGAAGAATGTTTTTTTCGTTTACGAAATTTTCATATGTTTACATTCATACATTATATAAATTTATGATGTTTATTCTTATTTAATTTTTGATTCTAATGATAAAAAATTTCTGAAAAATGTACAAATATTTTATTTAATATGTAAGGAAATTTAGTTGGTTTGATATTTTTAATCATGATAAGAGACAAATGATAATGTATAATCATGTGGTTTTTTCCTTACATGTCCCATTATATTTTATTTCTCATGAGCATAAATATTCCATTGTATATCACATTTGTCATTAAGATTGTTCCTCATTTTTATATCTATTGAATAAAAGAATTATGTCATTGTATGAGTGTTGTTAATGATAGTAGTAAACTACAAAAATTTTAAATTCATTTATATGATGTCTCTATCTAGACATAATATTTTCATTATTTGAAATGATATGATAAAAATAGGATACTATTTTTAATTAATTATTTATCATCTTGATGATGTTTTATAAGGATAATTTAAATAACTAATGATTATTTCCTTATCACGACCCTCTTTATTCATTATAAGGGATGGGAAAGAATGATGTCGAGGCCCTACATCCTCAAGATGAATGAGAGAAAATGACCCCCCACTCCCACCTCCTATAGGACTAGGGGTGATGACCATATCTAAGGGTAATGATATCTCACAAATGTGGGAGGAATTACCATTTTTATAGTATCCATAATCGAAAGATAATATGTATCAACCTAAAAAAACTCCCTTATAGATATATATAAATAAATAAAAACTCATCCCGCATACATGATTAAGTAAAAATTCTCAAAATTAAATAATCCTTTAACGTAAGTATAGAAATAAATATATTAATTGAACAAGAAACCAACACAATGTTCAATCTAGTACGGTATATCATGATCCATGTAATATCCCTAGAAAACTGAAAAGGGTTTTATATATGTAGGGTGAGCATACATGTATACTCATTAGGTAAACACCAAAGTCACCTTCTCACAAGTTAGATAATCTTTTTTATTCCTCTTTGAGAAAATAATAGAAATTAAAAAACCATTTAACAAGGTATAATATCCACTTGAACCACACGAAGTCACACTAACAAAATAGTGAATGTCATGTAAGGGAATTTAGTAAGAATTTAGATATTTGGGTACCCCACACCACTTCCCACTGGTTTACTGCTCATCCCTAACAATGAACATCCTTGTGATATGATGCTCTTCCACAAGCCCCACTATCACAATCCAACCACAAATACCTAAAAAAATAACCAACCACATATCACCCAAAAAATCATAGGCATAATCTTTAAGACACCATAGAAAATAAACCACCATTCGCACATCTAATACCACAAATCAGGTAACAATCCTTTACCCATTAAAGCCTTCCCAAATATTCTTAGGCAGTAAATTACAAGAATATAGATAATTTTATATTTACTAACCATTCATCTATCCTCCCAAAAAGATTTTAGGGATGAAACAACCCCCATAAAAATGTGGGTTTTCATTACATAGTTATCAGTATAGGTTGGGTGCATATAGATAACACAAGAAACTACAAGTTTATATTTGTAGGTAAAAACACTGAAACCCACCATAGATACTTATGGGATTCCAAACACACAAATAGGTCACTAAAAACCACCTTTCATGCTTCCCCTACATGCACACACCACTACGAATGATGATCACATTAATGCCACATCACGGAAATACCTAACTCGAAACATAACCCTAGCCAATTTATTTAACCAATTGTCAAGCTGCATTGCCAGAAAATTTATTTATAAATTTCCAACCCAATATAGGAAACTACCCTACACTGTTAAATTTACCAGGTGAAGAAACCATTAAAACAACTACCAGGTCAAATAAATAGAGAAACGTCCAAAAACCTTCTTCCATGTAATATCACCCAATTCATCCTCTCACAAACAAACCCATCGACCCTGCTACACAACAAAACCACTCCCAACACACCCATAAAAATGGAAAATTATCACATCCCATTACTACAGCCCTGTTTCCCATCCACTACCTAGATTAAATCCCATTTCATAACAGGTCTATCCATTCTTCAATCAATCTATCTATAAACATGGGATTCAATCACACTGCACACACCACCCCATACACACATTTTTACAACTACCAACACCAAAACCCACACAAGGAAAAAAAACCAACACAACACAACACTTATCCCCCCTATAAAACTGGGTGTATTCGGATTTGGAAAACACTGTTCTTTAAATTCCATTTTGATAAGTAAGAGTGACCACACAAGGGTTTCCATCCTAAGGAATCCGAATTTTTAACCAAGTATATGTCATTAATCTGATTGATATTGACATAAATTATTCACATGTAAACAACAATAGTTTTAATGAAACACCCATTTACGGTTGAATACCACCAACAACCATTATTTTCAGACACCACACACCCACAATAGATCACTCCATAAAAAATAAAAACAAATAAAACATATGATAAACATCATCCTCCCCATCCCCGAGAAACCAAAAACAAGTTAGTGACACTGATATATCAACTCTAATCCACTATTGTTGTGCAACTCATGTGACATAAAAACGACTGACTCACTGATACCAAAAATCACTGATGTTTTGACTCAATGATTCACTGACTCACTGACACTAACATCCTATCTCACCGAAAAAAATGCACTGAGTCACTGACACCGATTCTCTAACTCATTGACACCAACAACCCAACACAATGAAATTGATGCCCTGAATCACTGACACTGACACCCTGAATTACCATAAACGATGCCCTAACTAACCGACAACAACACCCTGATCCATCGATGAAAAAAATAGTGAAACATAGAAAAATATTGATGTGAGCCAAAATTTTCTCCCAAAACACCCCGAAACACTAGATTTTGACAATTTAATAGACCAGGGAGGGCTGGTCTATTACATAAGATTCCTCTTAATCTCTTCTCGGAATAGATAATTCAAAACCAATTCTATATGAATAATGGGTCTAGACAAAAAACCCATAAGATACCTATCATGGATGAACCATCATATGTTGTTTGAAATATGGAGTCAATCCTAAAAATCCAAAAAACCACATCCCAAATATACTAACCCATCAATTAATAAGATATGCCACATAGCCACCAACTGTTTTGACACATGCATTAGTAAATTACTTCATCCATGTCAACATACTATCCACTTTGGACATCACCAAATCACACACATGAGATTAATCACATAAACATTTCTGTTTCTTGATAATGAATTACTTCCTCCTCTCAAAATACTTTAGGTATTTATTTTATGTCACATGACAAGGAAAAAATATTCTTATTGAAAACAATGTTACAGAATTACATCACAAATCAAAACAAACAATTAAAAATATACATAGACTTGGATAATGGGAACACATATGTGTCTCTCACTCCCATGTACTATCTTCTAGGCCACCATGCCTCCAAAACACATGAACCAAGAGAATTACCCTTCCACAAAACACTTTCTCCTAATGATATCAGATCTCCACACGTATCTCTATGAATGTTGCATCATTTTTAATATCCAACTCTCCCCAATCAAATTCATGGAAGTCATCATAATGATACCAATGAAGCTGAGAGAGGTGAAAGACGTCGGTAGTTCTATCCAACTACAGTGGAAATGACAACTGTTATGCCACCTCTCCAACTCATCCCAACACCTTGAAAGGTACCATGATATTGGGAGAATGCTTAATACCAATGTCGAACCATCTCTTCCCATGTCGAGGGTAATCCTTCATGAATATGATGTCCCCAACCTCATACACGAAAATACATCTTCTATGATCATCATACGACATAGTTGGTCATGTGATTCCTTCATCCTCTCATGGATAAGCTACACCTTCAATGTCGTACAAAGCACCATTACTAGACAATGAATAGTTGCCTCCCAAACATTTTTCCAGCACAAGGGTGAATAACACGACCTCCCGTATAGAGATTTAAATGGATCCACATAAATGGAAGAGTAATACCTATTATTGTTAGAAAAATCTACGAAAGGATAATTTCACACACAAAACCTAGTGAAGTCCATATCACACACTCTGAACATTTAATCCAATGTTTGGATTTTCCCATATATCTGTTTATCCTTTTGAGTGTTGAAAGTAGTTTTGAGGCATAATTGAATGCCAAAATCCTGCTGAAATATCTTCAAAAACCATGAGGTAAAATGTGTATCTCAATGTGAGGAAATGAATCTTGGAACTTCATACATCTGCACTACCACTTCAACATACCTCTATGATATGTCTCCAACTGCGCTCAACTCCTTGATCGCTATGAATTGATCCAATTTTTTCAACTAATCAACTACTTCCCGAATTGCAGCACATCCTCCCTCAGAACTAGATAATATTAGGAATAATCCATCATGAATTCATCCCACATAAACTAATAGATGTATAGGGGCTATAATAAACCTATGGGGACAGAATTCTCATCCTTATCTTGTTGGCACACTTAGAACTTTTCCACAAACTCCTCTAATATCTGCATCTCCATGGGCCACCAAAAATGTTCCCTAATTCCCCATTACATCTTGGATACTCCTAGGTGTACCTATATGAGTGATAAATGAAACCACACTAGATAAAAATTCTTCCCACAGAAGAGAATCTGATTTTGACCATCCTCCAATAGTATCTCTAGAGAATCAGTTTGTTTAACACGATCACACATCCTCTCGCCCACCATGTCTCCCCCACAAATATTACACTAATTTCTACATTGGGAATTAATACAAATTCATCTACTGTTGGAAGCCTCTTCTTCCATCCAGTTTTTTATATAATTTCAAGGAACCAAACTCCTCTATTGAAATCTAAGCATCTTTAGATTCCAGAAAGAAATACTTATATAAATTCCTACTAAAATCATCACCAAGTAAATTTCCCTTCTCCGAGGTATCATACATCCCAAAATCATAATCCTAGATATTATACATCCACCTCTATTGTCGCATACTCAGATCTCACTGTGAATAATATGTACATCAAGCTCTTGTGATATATGAAGACAACAATGCTCTCCCTAATGAGATAATGCGGCCCCAACATTAAGGTTAACACAACTAATGCAAGATCAATATCATTGGTGGAATAGTAAAACTAATGGAGACATAACTACCTAGACCCATTGGAGATCACTCCACATTGATGCATCATCACAAAACCATGACTAGATATGAATCATCACAAAATAACTCTAACATCACTCCTCCCTCTAGTATCGTGTGTACTAGATCACTAAAAAAAATCCCCTTTTGGTAGTTGATTGCTTCTTGGAACTGCTCACTCGACAAAATTTCTAGGCTCTTTCATGTCAATGTTGTTAATAGAGATACAACATAGAAGAAATCTAGTCCAATTCTTCCTTAGTATCCTATCAGACCGAGAAAACTATAAATCTCTACCTAAATCATGGTTGTTGTTAAAGAATCAACTACATCCAAAATCGATGGGTCCACTACTATGAAATTATGAGACACTACATATCCGAGAAGGTGGACCTATCATGTACCAAAAATTCATTTTCATCTATTTTGGTAGAGATGTTGGTGCGAACGGACCTCTATCATAGTCTTGAGTTTCTCAGTATGCTCCTCCTCTGAATTTGATTAGATCAGGAAGTATTCGATGAATGTGATGATATACCGGACTAGGAACTCATGAAAGACAGAATTCATAAGCCCCATTATCACAACCAGTGCATTAATGACACAAAACAACATAACAAAGAACTCTATGTTCTTATACCTACACCTAAAAGTTTCCTTTGGGATGTCCCCCATCCATCAACCATAACTTGTGATAACCATACAAGAGATTGATCTCAGAGAACCAAACTACTCCCCTCAGCTAGTCAAGAATATAATCTATTCTCAAGAGAGGGTAACTGTTCCTGACAGTTACGTAATTTAGTATTCGGTATTCTGTTTATAGCCTTAGATCACCATCTTCCATCATTAAAAAAAGACCAGATCACCCCATAGGGATCCCCTGGGTTAGATGAAGCCCTTATTTATCATGTAACCGATTTGGATCTTGAACTCTTTCAACACTTAAGGAACCATATATTACAGATCTGTTCTAATTGGACTAGCACTGTATTTTTAGTTTATCCCAAACTCAACGTAGTGTCGATGTGGTACAGAAACAACCTCATTATGGAAAACATCCCGAAATTCAATTAAAATACCTAGAAATATATCCATCCAAGAATCCATAAATCCCATTGATAGTTCAACCATCATTGAATGAATGTTTTATGTGCTCGACTATCCATATGATTTCTACGCTCACCAATTAAAGCTACATTATTTTCTTTCACGTTTTCATGTACAACTCTTATCTAGAATTAGACGATAATTTCATGAAATGAAAACAACTGGTTAATGAAAATGATGACATCATATAGATTCATAAGTTGAATAATAAGATCCCTATTGGACTGATACAACCCCTGTATTAGTTTACATCCCTATTAAACATTAAAATACTGTACTGACCCCCGACAAGTGTACTCAAAACAATGGGAATGGAAATTCACTCTATGTCTTGTACCAAGGCATGAGACAAACTATGTGAAATGAAGGATATGAAATATCTCGAATCAACCAATGTGAATAACCCCAGATCTTCTTTTTTAGGTATAATTTCTTTATTCTTTTCCATTGTTTCGTTTTCCAGAAAACAAGGAAAATTTGGACAATTTACTAGATTCCTAGGATACACTCCATTTATTCCCAATCACACATAATGTAGGTTGCACATGTATGATTGGAATACAAGGTGTGTGGCCATGTCATAAAGAAAGAGAAAAACCAACTACTCATTGTGTTCTTCTTAGAAAATGTCATGTAGTCATGTCCATAGGTCATTTAAAGTAAGTTGGTAGATGTATGATGACAAATTAATAGTAAAATGATATATATTCAATGCATTTGGACATTCAGGCCATGTAATTTGTGTTTTTCACTTAAAATGGGTACTATAATAATTATTCTATCATTTGGACAAAATGATCTCCCATGGATCTCATGAGGAGTGCCATAACATCAACCTCTACCCGATCGATCATATGATCTCAGAATAAATCATTGTCGATCTCATTTGAACCCAATTGGTAAGATCTTGATTACTGTTTTTTTTTTCTGGGGGATTTTTGGTTTTCTATTATGTTATTTAAGGTTGAGTATATATTCTTGTTTCGTAGATATCTACTGTTCTTGATTAAATTGGATGTTGAGGATGGATGACGAGAGTCATACTACGACGCGATAGGTGGTATAATGCCTCTCATTAATTTTTGTGATGTTTATATGTTTTATTGTGCCACATAACCATGTTAGTCCATTTCCTTGAACATAAATTGATATGTATTATTACCTAATTTTGTTCTAGTAATTAATTAAATGAATTGAAGAGTATTTAGCTTCATTTTTTTGGTTAAGGGCCACCCACTGGGTGCATTTCCCTCAATTAATTTGTTTGGACATTTTGGACTAGGATGTCTATGGCCAGACCATAAATTCGATTTTAGGGTCATGGAAAAATTAAGATGATTACATATTAGAATTTCAACTACATTAGAATTGTAATTATTTTTTATTATGGAATTATGATTGAGTTTTCCCCTTTCTGCACATACTATTCTTACTTGTTTTAGTAAGTTGGAATGTTATATTGAATTTTAAATCAGTAAATGGTAAATATCATTGGGTGATAAATGGGTTCAACTTGGTATGTTTTGAATTGAATCACATGACTATTTTACCTTGCACCTTGGGTTATACATGGGTATAGTTTAAAACTCCATGAACAGACTGGAGGGGATTCTTATTTATATGTCATTAGTGAGACATGGGCTCCCCAGCAGGAGAGTGAATGATTAACTAAATGGAATGAATCATATATTAAACTTAGAGTGATATCTTGGGATCCCTTATAGTACAACTAGGGATGGACTCACTTGAACTAATAAAAATGTCGAGAGTGACACTTGGGGTTCCCTATAAGGACCATTGGTGACATACCAGTAGGGTGTTAGTAGAATTAATCATGTAGATATACTTGAATTACAGAATAGGAATCTCATGAACGAACTGAGTTTATACTTAAATTATTTAATGTAATGAATTATGACACATCTTCCATGCCAAAGAATAATCTTGGATTCAGACATCTATTACTTATTAAATGGTCTTATGAGAATTCTGTTGTTCTTACTTTATTATGGGGAATGTTAGACATAGGCCTAATTTTGAGACATAAATACATTAGGAAAATAAATTGACAATGAATATATTAAAATATATAATTGAATTTTAGTACTTGAAGGATTGTTTAATTATAATTACCTCCTAGATTGATGTATTTAATTACTATACACAACTACTTCATATACTCACATATATATTGGAACATTCCTTAGGTGGTTTCCGACTAGGATTTATTTCTCACACCGTATTTGGGTGATGTTTTTGGGCCCAAACTGACTATATTACTACAAGTGTTGATAGTGTAAAAGCTCCATATATAAGAACTTGATTTATACTTAGGATAATGAGCGAAAGCGACCAAGACAAGGCTTGCGATACTATTATTTTTCATTTTATATTGTTATAAATTAGTATATTAAATTAATTTAATGTAGTGTGTCTTGTTTTTTTTGTATTCTTTTGACATGTAACATGTTACATCCTTCATATATGTTATCCATTCTGGTTTTTTTACCTTACAGTCTGTCGTTTACTCTAGTTGCATAATTTTTACTTCTTCCTCTATTGATTTTATTTATTCCATTGTGTTACACTCTTCCAATAATGGGAATACATTCCCCACAATCACACCATAGGCCCTCACATCTATTCGGAAGCCTATGGTGTTTGGGGAAATGCACTTGAGGCTATATGGCCAACCAGGTATGGGGAACCAATTGAGTGGATTTCAAACCTTGGACATTACAAAGTGGTATCAGAGCATTTAATTTTCTGCATTTTCATAATATTTTGGGACAATAGACTAAATGATGAATGATAAGGAATTTGGTAATTTTTTTTACCAAGGAGTAGCTACCCCGTGTAGAAGGAAAATCTAAATTGCCTCGAATTAAATTGTTCTTTTGGATTTGAGCTATTACAGTTGATTAGATTTGACCATTGGGTGACACACTTATTTTTTGCCGTTATTATATAAATTATTACGGTTGTATTGTGTTTCATATCACTGAGATGAGGGTATTCCATCTCATGCATCATATAGACACTTGTTATAATCACATGCCATGCATTATTCCATGCCATCTAGGTTGAATTAGCTATTTTAGGTTGTTTTGATAATTAATTTTATAGCTATGCCTTCTATTGTGTTAGTTGGGTTCAATAAATAATGGTATGACATCATTCATAAATCCATAAGGAGTATGAGACCATAAGAATTGGGGAATGACACAATGATATAATGTAGATGTTAAATGATCTTTTTACTGATATGGTTTGAATTGGATAAACTTGTTATAGAATTGTTTTGTGATATTTTATTCTTCAGTTCCACACATTGATTTTTTGTTAGTATTGTACCTCAAATATTAGAATTTGGGATCCCATAGGTGGGTTTTTCTACTAAACAAGGGATTTCCTGGGATATCTAGAGTTTCTGTCCGAAAAAACACAGTATACATGGAGTGTAGTTTAGCCTAACACACCATGTGTTCTTCCTATTCCGGGGAAATGTTGTTCACAATTTTAATATGTGAAAACCATGAACTCTTATGTACTCACCGTGTAGTATATTATTGTGTAATGGGCCCTGTGGTAGAAAACACGGGCTATTGAGTTTTGATAAGAAAATGTCATGTACTCTTGGTACACACCATGTAGCCTACCATGGAAAACTCTTGTGAACCTGGCCTTGTTGGAGTACAGGGCTAGAAGGGAATACCCATGTTCATGCCATGTTTATTCCTGACACTCCATGTACTTAGGACCTTTACCCAACCAAAAAAATAGTTTTACACGACATATGAAATTTTAAAGGCACTTGACGTGTTTCATAATGACACATCGTGTAGCTATTGTCGATACATGCACTTTTCAAGGATTGAAGATTACCACGTGATAACATAAAGGTACACATCGTGTATCGTGCATACATGTCGTTCAGTCACTTTTTGAGAAAATATTTATAATTTTTTCCTATTTTGTTCATTGATCATTTGAACAAGAAACCGTGAATTTGAGTTTTCAAGTGAGGTGTGTTCTTGACCTTGTAGATTCATGTCGCTGCAACGACCATGAGATGTACTCCAGGAGAGTGGCGATGATCATACTGCTAAAATGGTAGGACATGGGCTACTGATGGATCCTCTAGTTCTGCTAGCTACGACCAAAACAATTATACTAGTACTACATACAAATGCACAGTTCCGTGATGGCCTTATGTGATTCATTCTAACATTTTAGGGAGCAAAAAAGTCTGCCTACTATATGGAAGAGTTGACATGTATATTCAATGAGTCACATACGCCTACTATTTCTGGGGATGTCAGACCATAGGATGTAGAATCATGGCTAGAATCAGTATTTACTATCTTTGATAATCTGGAGGTGCCTCTCAAGAGGAGGGTCAATCTCATGACATATAGGTTGTTTGATTCTTCCATGAGATGGTGGTATGTTATCACTCAGAGAGGGAATCATCGAGATATGATATGGGAAGTCTTTAAGGTGGATGTCTATGATTATTATATTTCGAATATGCTTAGGGCCAACAGAGTCCTGAAGTTCATTCACTTTGAGCATGACACACTTTCATTTATTGACTATTCTTCCTGTTTAACATAGCTTTAGTGTTTTTCACCTATAATAATTGGTGATTACGTATCGAAGGATATACTATTTGAGGATGGTCTCTAGTTAAAAATACGATCATTGGTGAATTTCATTATGTTTCCTTCTGTCTTTTTGGTGCCAAAATATGTGAAGAGGGAAAAAAATCTCAAACAACACATTAAAGTCAAGAGGGAGGGTTCACGATGATCCTTCACTTATCCCCTCAGCACCACTGCTAGTTAAAATCTGCATCACCCTCTGCTGTCATTGTAGAGTTAAAGAGGTGGGATGCATTACGGTTATGATGAAATTTATGGGAATATTTTTTCCGTTGAGGGAACCAAATATACTCTGTGATCTATTTGAAATTTAGGGATGCCTCGACAAGGGCCTCAATGGGACTTATGGAGGTATTTTCTCTGAGGAGGGGATAACGGTCGACTTCGCATTTATGAAAATCCAGACACAGTCCGATTTCGATTGCAGAGCACCACATGGCTTCCCAAAGAGCTGTTTGACCTTCACGCTTCCACATTCCTATAAATATTGGGCTTCCCATGGACAAAAATCACATATTTCATGACCTTTTTCATTTTCAACTCTCAAATTTCACAGTAACCTCATCCCTTTGAAACACTAATAAAAATGATCTCTCTAAGTTACTTGAACATTTTGATTTACCATTCCCTCATGTCAAAAACAAAACCTCTTCATGAAATGATACCCTTTGCAGAGCCCACATGCCTTTACAGAATAAGGATATCCTTAAGGGGAATTGGTTCTTCACAAAGAACTCATGCTTCATGAAGTACCTTTCAGGAACATGTGGACCCAATGCTAAGGTAGGATCATTGTGCATTGAAATGTAAATTACTTCCCAGGGCCCCACTATGCAAGGCACTCATTCACCATGATGTTATACTCCACGAAATAAAATCCACTTCGTGAAGTACCTTCCATAGGAATGTGTTCCCTATTCCTAGGCTAGGACACTCCACTTCACAAAGCATAACCCTTCACTAATTCCCTCTACTTTGTCGAGAACCATAGATTTGCAAGGTCCTTTGGAGTGAACCCATTTTCTATACAAACCCTCCTCTTTTACAACCCTCTAGGTTTGTATGAAGTGTGTTCAAGGTCACATGGGAGGTGTTTCATACTGTGTTTCTTAGTCTCAGGATTCTTTTCATAGGCACACTAACAACAACTACTTCTTTGCATAGCCATGCTAAGTTCATCCACTCAATGGATCACTCCACAACCACATCTCTACATGGAATTTCTGATGTTTTCCCATCCCTATGGTTAGGTGGATATCCATTTTATTAGTCCTAGGTGTGTGAAGTGAAACTTCCATGTTCGAGATGCAGAGCGTTAAACAACCAAGAGTCATCATCCTCAACATAAGATTTATACTGTTTCCTATCCACATGTCATATTCATGGCGTACACTTGTTTCTGACGCTTTCTCAGGGGCACGTGCATGTCCGTATGATTATGAGATGATGGCGTTGTTTGGTGACCCACATTCCCACTTTCCAATGGCAGTTAGCATCTATCTCTTATTCAGGGATGTGTGATCCTTGATCGAAACGGGAAATGGTATGTCAATTCTTCCTCTTGTGGATTACTCCTCGAAACTCATCACCTAGTCAGGGTCTACCTTATAAATTTAAGATGTTGTCCGTGAAACTCTTACCAATGATATATCTTCATGGACTCCGGTTAATTACATTGCTTCTTTCATGTCATTCCAAAGGGTCTTGCCGGGGAAGCAACCTTCGGTCAGTGGAGTAGTCACGTTGGACATCACTGGCGTGTCTAGATGCTAGAACATCGAAGCATCTGGGTTTGTTCCACTTATTATAGGGCTTCTCAAGGGCACAAAATCCTGAGGCGTACCACGTAAAATGTGAGGAATTATATGCCATAAGCATGTCTCTGAGGTTCTCTTCGGCTTCCTATGTTTAGCACCAGGTATGTCGTGAGTTTAATGTCTAGCAGGGACGGATCAGACTGATCAGAACACTGACTAGAGTGGATCAAATTGGGGTTATCCCTTGAGGGACCACATATGGTGGGGATAACATGTGTTTAGTTACCCAGTTACTACTAAGAGCAATGGAGAGGTGAATTGATATGATCTCACTGGGATGTGGCGGCCTGGGTAAGAATCAAGATGGATGATGGATGGTTAAGTTAATTGGAGGGAGAATGAAATGGAGTCGACGTGAGGACAGTAGTGACATTGGGAATGAGCCTCGAAGAGACCTCCTATGTATCCTCGTGGCAAGGAATCAATGTATGCGTAGTTTAGCATGGGGTATTGGATCATGGTGTTTGCAGAGGACAGCGACTCTATGATATACTGGGGCTTACGCATGGACAGAAGCCCAAGATGGTATGACGCCTGATGGCAGACCAGAGATGTGGCAACCAATAGGGGTACTATGACAGCTTACCGATGGGTTTAGGTTGACAGTGGATTACAATATACTGATTTTGATAATGGCCTACCACTAAGTAGGGATCACAACTGCTTACCATTGCGTGAGGTTAACAATGACATGCCTTTGGGTAGGGGATCACAATGGAATACCACTGTATGGGGCACCAAATCGAAATATAGTTTGACATCATGTAGGATGGAGGGTGGAATGATGTGAAGTAGTCACGACCATTGTTTGTTGGGCTTGAGCCTCAGGGTGGCTTCCAATGTAGCTTACCTGGGAAACGATCGAATTCCGCATAGTTCTAGATGGTAGGAACCAATGTGATGAGGGTCAGAACTGATGGATGATGGACTTGAACCTAAAGGAGGCTCCCTACATACCGTACCATGGAAAGGATCAATTTCTTTGTAGTTCTAGATGGTAGGAACTGGCATGAAGAGGGTCATAAATTATGGATGGTGGGCTTGAACATTAGGGAGGCTTCCTACATACCTTACCTTGGTAAGGATCAATTTCTCTGTAGTTACGGAAGGTTAGAACCAATGTGAAGAGGGTCATAACTGATGGATGGTGAGATTGAACCATAGGAATGCTTCCTACAAATCATACCATGTCAAGGATCAAAGTCCATGTAGTTCGGGAGGGTATTGGAGTGCCGACATGAAGAGGATGGAATAGTCGGGTGTTTGGATTGAACCTAAAGGAGGCTTCCTACATAACACACCATGGCTTGGATCAAAGTCCATGTAGTTCAGAATGGTGTTGGTGAACTGATATGAAGGGGCTCAGATCAGCTAGGTGTTGGGATTGAACCTCAGGGTGGATTTTACATTACATTCCTTGGAAAGGATCGAAGTCCACGTAGTTCGGGATGGTGATTTTAAACTGGCGTGAAGGGGGTTGGATCGGGTAGGTGTTGGGCTTGAACCTTAGGAAGGCTTCTCATGTAACTTTCCTTGGCAAGGATCAGAGTCCACATAGTTTGGTATGATGTTCGTGAACTAACGTGAAGGGGATCAGATCTGTCAGGTGTTGGGCTTCAACCTCAGGGAGGCTTCCTACGTGCCTTGCATTTGCATGGATCAATGTCCACGTAGTTCAGGATCGTGTTGTGGGGGGCTTAAACTCTACGCTACCCGAAAAGGATGTCATAATAGGTTCTTACTCTAATTCGACATGAGTCATGATCGGTGTGAGAAACAGAAGGTAGCAAAGGCCTGAAAATCCTGTCGTGAAAGGTCTGTCTGTGGGAAGTGTAATGGGGCTTACACATGGTTAGCATCCAAAAATAGAAACAATGGATTATGTGTGGTTAGGAGACCAGGGAGATGAAGACTGGGAAATACTCCAGGGTGGATGCCCATTTGGTAAAAATCATATAGAGAGATGGAATGGTTAACGAAATCATTGTCCCCATCTCTCCTCTTGTTCATTGGCACATAAGAAGAAAAGAGGAGTAGGGTTACTACCTACCACATGAAAAACTAGGTGCTTACACCAAGATGTATTCCCTTTCCCCAAGAACAAACACTGTTCAGATAATGATGATTTGACTAATTGTGTGTAATGGTCACAATATCTTAGAGACGAGCGGGTGTAGAGAATGTCCGAGCTGGGGCACCCAGCATAGAATGCATGGGATGAGGTCACGGATTAACATCATTTGTTGAGGATGATTGATCTTGGATGTTTATTGTCCTGCAGCTCAGACGAGGTGGGTTCAATCACACCCCTAGGACTTACAAAACTGATCCCTTCCACCCCTCGGGGGAGGGAACACATCAGCAATGCCCTGGAGAGTGGGTGTTATGGAGTGACCTATTGGGGGTCCAGGTTAACGTGGCTATGTGAAGAATCAATAGTCGTTAATGTGCCTAAGAGAAGAAGCATGAGGCAGAGCTACGCAACATGAAGTAGAATCCAAGGAACATTGAAATCAATTCTTGAACACTTGGAAGGATGCACAAGAAAAGGTATTGTATAGCAAAGGTCCCATTGGTAGAGGCTTTGTGAAGCTCTAATTATCCACGTAGTGGAGGGGCTTTGTGGGGTGGTATGATTTGCGATGTAATGTGTCCCGGACTGAGTATAGGGTATAAGTGCATGTGGAGGGTGCTTCATGATGTGGAAGGGAATTCATAGAGAAATGCCTCACAATGCAAGGGTTCCTTGCCAAAGGTTATATTGTGATGAAAGGTGCTTCACGAGGAATAGTGGCGATGCCTTAGCATATGGGTCACAAGCGCTTAAGGGGTTCTCTGCAACGCATGAATGCTCCGAAACAACCCATGTCTCCTTGGAGATTCCCTTCCTTTGTAGATGCTGGTGGGCTCCGTGAAAGGCATCACTTCTTTAAATAGGGGATGAATTAAATCAAGGGGCGAGGCACTTCGTGATGAAAAATGGCCTCGAGTTTCATATGGTTCGCATAGCAGGATGTGCTTCGCGATTCAGGAGCTAGGAAGTTGAATGGTCAGACGATCCATCTTTTGGGCACGTGGGGAGCCCTGTATTTATAGGAAAAAGTCACTGAGCAGAAGATCTCACTAGACATGAAGAAAGAGCTTTCTCCACGGAGGGCTTCCATAGGTCAAAGGGGTTTGCGGGGCATCCTCCCTCAATGCTTCAAGGTGGGCCCGCGAACGTCAAAAGGTTTCGCAGGGAATCTCTCCGCCTTGAAAAAAGTCAGGCTTGTGAACATCAAAGGGGTGTGCGGGGAATCCTTTATCCTTGCTCCGTGGCAGACACGAGGCCTTGGTGGCTCCACGAACGATCTTCACAATGCCTCCCCTGTGGCATTCCTCTTGTTCTTCTTTTTCCATAATTATTGTTCCAACAAATTCCCCCACAAGAACCTGGAGCTGAGGGGAAATCAAGGTTCAATGTCTGAGGGTCCATCACCAAAATCCCTAGGTCGTTCGCGATGACGTTTCGCAAAGAAGAATCTCGATGTGGGGAAGTGACAGGTTGGATAAGCGCGCCATGAAGCTCACTGAGTTTTAGACGTACCACAAAGATCCATATTTTGTTTACTCTAAATAGGGAAGTTGAATTATCTTTTTTCCATTATCTCCTTCATGATTTTAGCCTTTAGCGCTCTCTATTAGCGATCCTCCTTGTACTCCATGATTACTCTCCGCAAATTGGGCATGCTGCTTCGCAGTACATAGCAAGTCTCTGACTTCACATCAGAGCACTTTGGGATTTTGAACATGAAGGACGGGGTAGGGCTCTGTGAACAGCCTTTGCAAACTCGATCCACAAACGATCTTCGCGAACCAACCTCAAACGATCATCCAAACTTAAAACTGAATGGATCGTTAGGAGGCTACCATGGGGGTCCTTTTGGATGCTGCCTGAAGTGATGAGATGGAAAATAGTTTGGGCCTAGGGGAGTTAATACAAGGCCATTATGACCTAGATTCATTGGTGAAGCTACTATAGGAGATCTATAGGAACTAACTGAAGTTCAAGAGGCTGCCTTTGTATACATTTAGGATGAGGCATGACATCGTTATTCTTGAAGAAATTAGGGACAATCCAACTTAATGGTTCAGGGGTACACTATGTCAGCACCAATGGGTCATGGCGGCTAACTGCCATTCCCGAGAAGACATCATGACTATCAATGATAACTACATGTAAAACCACTTGAACAATTTTTATGGGAAATCATTGGAGCCAGAGACCTCCCCCATATGTATCAGAAAATCTAGAAGGTGGCCCTTAGGAACCCGAAAAAGGGATGGTCTAAGGAGTGGAACCTACAACATGGCGGCAACTTCACAGATGATTGGTACTAGGCCTGCTGGGTAGGTGATTCCTGTGAGGAATTTGGGGTGGAGCGGAGTAGAGTGGGCCTATATGAGGTGTCTTCGGCCTCCCAGTTCCACATCTATCAACTGAAGAAGCTAATGTTGGAGTTGCTGAGCAGGTGGTCCCCAAGTACCAATACATTCTACCCACACCACGGGGTGGTCGGTATTAGCTTGTGGGACGTGCACCAGATCTCAGGGTTATCGAAATTGGGGGTGATGTATGATGAATTCCTCCCTGTCATGAGCATGTGGGAGGATACATAGAAAATGTCGCGACTGGTGATGGCGTTGAATGGACTAGTTCCGGAAGAAGACAATGAAGCAGTGAGAGACGTCCCCATCAGATGGTTATTCAAGAAGTTCCTGAACATCCCAGAATAGAGGAAATTTTCGATGAGGCCTCGGGCATGCCTGAATGGGGATCAACGGGGCATAGAGAATTCGTACTAGCGGCTCTTGGAGGAAAACTAGTGGAAGACCTAGGGATTTAGCGTCATCACTGAGCAGCAGTCGATAGTCAGGCTGGAGGCATTAATCACAGCTTCTATCTATTGTCGGATCTTGCCTATTATGGATATAAACATGGGATTGTGACAAAGAATATTTATCATGGGGTCTATGATAGAGACAGGAGGGTGAGTCAACTGTAGGATTTTGAATCTCTCTACATTATTAAAGATGTTTTGGCACATCAGTGAGCGGAAGAGGCCAGAAAGGATATGTGGCCCATTCCACCTTCTGTATGGGTGGATAACAACACACATTAGGGGGGTTTATTATTACCCAAACCCCATCTCACCACTAGGATAGAACATCCACCAATCAATACTAAATGTCACTGGAATCATTCCAGCCAAGCTGACCACACTGTTGGTAGAGAAACGGGTGAGGAAGGTGGAGGAATTCAACATTCACCCGTCTCAGTTTCCAACAAGTGATTTTATTGACGACGACCATGGAATGGAAGATCACTATTACTATATCTTGGTATTTTAGGGTGGAGTCCTGGATGAAATGGTAGACTGTGTGCCCCTATGTGAGCCACACACCCCACACCGATTCGCCTGAAAAGTTTTTTGTATGAAGTGACAGACCTCGCATGTATATTTAGGGGGTCACCACGAAGAACACCCATGTGTAATGAGGCATATGTGACTCATGTTCACACCGGAAGACGAGAATATGTGGAATGAGCTGCATCTGCCACATGTTGTATCTTTTTTGGTAAAGGAGTATTCCCAAAGTTGGGAGGTGGCCTATCTGGGGGAGATGCTGAAGCGGCCAATCGTTCCTGTGGCTGATGGTGAGACTCCACAACCTCGCGGCTAGGGCCGGAAGGTGAAAAAGGAATCACACAGTGGCAAGGATGTCATTGAGGAGAGACCCATTCCAGTTGTGGGTGAGGGATCAACGATAGATCCAACAACGCTAGTTGATCCGGCGGTTCTAGAATAACAGATTCATCCAGAGGGGAGGCCACCATGAAGATTTCATAGGATACCCAGCCAGGCTCCTAGGAAGCGCATGTGCTATATAGTCATGTCAGATAATGTTGTCTTCTTGGAGTCCTGGGACCTCTGGGAAGTCAATAAGAAATTCCTCAACTCGTCTGATATGTGGAAACATTTGAACCATCTTGGGGTGGATTTTTCGGGGAGAGGCCCTATCAAGGACGACTTTTTGGTTTACTAGGCAGAGGCAGAGCAATACCTAGTAGAGCTGGAGGACATTGTGCACGACTGAGTCTCCCCACATCTAATGAAAGACTGGGTGAGGGTGTTGCTGGATCGTACAGTCCCTCTACATTTGTCGAATGTTGATTTGAGGGAACAATTTAATTTATTAGAAGAATGAGAATAATCCTCTAGGGGTGACTAGGATGGTGGATGAAAGTTTTTGGAGGAGGGAGAAGTAGGCGATCAAGACCTGGATCTTGTAGATTTCATAGATTCTCTAGAGGTAAAATCCAAATCTACTTCCTCATGGTATGTTTTAGTTAATTCTGGAATTCTTACTAACATCTGAACATTCTAAGAGGACCTCGTACATATAACTTGTTCTCATCCACTGAAAAATGCTAATGCAGGGCCTTCAAGATCTACACATACGTCTTCATCAGTTGCTACGTCTAGCAGGTCCTCTAGGCCCTACCATGCCTAATCAAACACCAAATTTGGACCCTACTGACAAGTTACTAAGGGTGTCCCCCGCATATGAGCCTTCTAACCATGTCGACTAGGATGAGATGTCCTCTGATGAAGAGGACCACAAAAAAGTCTTCTACCACTCGTGGAAGTTGATCAAGAACTTCATTGGTGACACAACCAAGAACTATGGCTGAACGAGATGGACAAACTTCGCTCTCGACCACGTGATCTATGTGTTGGGGGATTCAATTCCCAGTATCCCCACATGTTTGTATGAGATCATCTAGCAGAGAAGATTTGGGTATATGATTGCGGACTCGGTGTGGGTCGGTAGTGGAAGAAATTAGTGAACAGAAAGCGACTTCGGGTGGCTGAAGGCGAGGTTCAGTGGCGGCAGGTCCAGGAAGATGAGCACTCAGCCTCCCTCAATGTGCAATCAAAGATAATATTGTGATTGAAGGCCCAACTAGTAGATGCCAAATAATGCATGAAGTATGACTCCAATGAAATGACTGTCATTCAGACCGACATAGAGAGGGCCTAGATTGAGGCTGATGAATTGGGGCCAATTTCTACCGAGGAGGAGCAAAAGCTTAATTGTCGGCAGCAAATCTTGGACGCCACATGACAGAGGGTTCCGAAGATGAATCTTTCTTTTAACGGGATTAACTTGTCCATGGTAGGGATAGACCCTCAGGTGCTGTAAATATTTCAATCAATATAATATAGATTCATGCATTAATTATTTTATGCCAGACACATGCATGTGTTCCATTACTAGTGTTGATTATACACAAACTTTTATATTTATGAAATGCCTAGTGATCAATCCCTGAGCTCACGTAGGTCGAGCCCATTGTGATATACAAGGAATGTTTGTTGTGTTATTACGTATGGGAATAAGAGTTCCGAAAAATCATCAGTAATTCGAGGTTTGGAAAACCGGTCTGGATCTCTGAAATGAAATGGGACAGACATGAATAGAGAATGAATCTTTCAGAATAGCCGAATTACCTTTTTCCCAGTGTGTTTTAATGCATGAGCAGGGTAACACTAGGGGCACTAGAATAAATTCAAACAGAGGGTAATGGAAGGTTTCAATCATAATACCCATGTTTTGGAACACTGTAGTGATGGCATGACAATTATGAATGACAGTTCACCATGTTCGAAACACATTATATTTATTGCATCATCCTAAAATGGGGATAAAAAATGAGGGCCGACCGCTGACCATTTAGAAACATGGGTCCTGACTCAAAATTTCATTCATTAGTCATCCAGAACATTTATCTCAGGACAATAGGCGATCCATAGGCTGATCAACCATAATGTTAGGGGGTTCCCCTAGATGTGAAATAAGAAGAGGATCCGAATAAAGTGCATGCAATGTTTGGGGAATGGAGTGTTGTTTTGTCCGACTAGAATCCAACACTCTTGAAATTATGCCACCGTGGTGGAATCACATTAGGTGGGTACATCAAAATGATCTATAGTTTTTCATCATACTAATGTGGATGATATATGGAATATTTTAACATCAAAGGACTAGGACCTTGGTTAATAATTTTATGTCATGTTTCATGGACTGTAGGCTTATAGTTTATGGTCATGGAGAGTGGATCGTGGGGGTGCAAAAGGGTTGACAACCATGGGGCTAGGACTGAAGCAGAATTCATGGGTGTTGCTATGTCTCCTATAAGGATGAGAATCAAGCCAAATGTAGTACTTAATCACAGCCTGGCCAGAGGCCAACACTAACGAGGGAAATCCTTTATGGAAAAGGATTTAGTGCATCTCAGGTCAATCATGGGGAATCTTGAACTTGTTCAAGGAAGAACTGTATTTTAGTTCCATGCATTGAGGAGATATAGACCCATGTAGGTTAACGTCATATGATAGGACAAAGTGTGAAAGGGAAGACCATGATAAGGGAGTATGTGGTTCGGTGGATATAAACCCAACGTGAATGAGGATATAAGGAGCCCACACCGCACCACATATCCCCAGAAGAAGTTATTTAGGTAAAGGGACCAAAGTTGGAAGCTGGGATGGGCCTGATGAAAAGTGGTCGGACATTCCAACATACCCCACCAGAATGGAAATCAAGATATACATTGTTTTGAGCGAGCATTTTAATGTCACGCGGGATGATCAAGGGAATGACTACGCCAGTACACATCCTACTAAAACTACTAATCCCACATGAGTAATGCTCGATTTGTGAAACAAGAAGTAATGTTGGGACTTTCTTGACAATGAAAAAAACATGTTAGAGGTGAAGGAATGCTCGGTGAATGTCATCCCAATGATTCCAACCCATCCATGTAACACACCTAGATGCACAAAGAGGTAAATCCAAGTATGATATAATTCCATTCGAACATAAGGAAGTGGAAATATGTGAATCATGATGCTCAAGATCTTGACCACAATGATGGAGGAGTGACTATAGGTTATGGCTGTTCACCGTGTTCGAAACACAGCATCCATATCATGTTATCTTGATATATGGACAGACAAATGAAGGTTGACTGCTAACCATGTTTGAAACATGGGACTTGTCGCAAATATCATCCAGGGTCTTTAGGAACGTTGGCCTGAGATGGTAGGTGAGCCTAGGCAGTATGAGAGTAGGTCATGAAGGAGGTTCATTCAGATGTGGAAGAAGATGAGGATCCAAATAATGGGCACACGAAGCACAGACATGGAATGATGGGAATTTCCCCCTGAAAACTCCTCAGTTCAAATTCTTTGTCACAATGTATCTGAGTATGACAATGAGATGTATCAGATAGAGGGAGTGAAGTCCCTTCCTGAGGAAAAAGGTCTTAGGGTTGCACGCTTCCTACTTAAGGTCCTATGGTGGGCCATCAAGGGGAGCTTGATTTAATGGATTGTGCAGAGGTAGATGAAATAACCAGGCATGACGTATAGTTCCCATAGGGATATCATAGGTTAGGGTCATGGAAAACGGACCATGCTGGGAAAAGATATGGGAAACATATGGTGTGGCTATCGAAAAACCCTATGTGAACGAGAACCTAAATGGTACTCACCACACCACATGTTCTGAAATGAGTTTGGGCTAAGGGGATGAAAATGAGGGGACACGAATTTTGAGTCCTAAGGATGGACCAAGATACAAGATGCCTGGGCATTCTTGTATATCCCATGAGGAAGGGAATCAAGACAATCATAGTTCTAGAAGATGTCGTGCAGTTTAAAGTCCTGCATTAAGGATGTGGAGTGGTCTTAGTTTATGGTCGTAGAGCACAGACAGTGCTAGTAAAAAAATGTGGGAGACACGTGGTGACATTGGTCTACGCTTGTCGTTGATTGAAGTTATATGCGTCCCAAATTAATTACCCGTTCTTATAACTTTAGTATAGCATAAGTTCGGGGTCGATCCACAGGGAACCATGGTGTGCATGAATTTAATTGAGTTAATACTTATTTAGGTGAAGTATGAAAAATTTAGAAATGATTGGGTTGATTTTTGGGTTTTGATTTAAACTAAAATGATTTACTTTGAAGAATGGATACAGTTTGAAAGAAAACAATGGGTAAATTTAAAGAGTTCTTAGAAATGGAAAGAAAAGATGTGTTGGGGCTATGGTGAATAAGGAGTTCCTATGAAGATTGTTTAAATGGTTCTTCTATTCATAATAATTCAATCATTCAGGATTTCATTTTGTTACAAGATTTCCTTGGTCCAGTTCCTCTTGTTTGGAATTAGAGCAGTTTACTCCTTGGTCCGGTAGTCAATGTCCTTAATTATTTATTACGTCCAGTCCATTACTTGAATCGTTGAAAACCTTCCAATGGACATGGATGTTTTCACCGTTACTTTTCTTTTGTATCGCTGAGAATCCTTCCCTTGGTCCGGCAAAGAATTCTCAGTTATATTAGACAGTGGTTTAATAAGAGCAAGATGAATTACAATGATTCAAACACAACTATATAAAACAATATACAAATTATGATCCCATCATCCACATCCCCAACCTAAGGGGTTTAGTTACACATATAATTTAGGAGAGAAACGACACACGTGATACCTGACGGATTCATCGTGTAGGCGTTGAGGTAGAGTATCGGAAGGTGGAATGGAGGAATAGCGGAATGACGACACCTTGGTGGATTTGGGAATGGTGGTAGCAGAGCTTCTCTCTCCTCCAATGGTTCTCAACTCCTTAAATTCGTAGTCCAATGCCTCATTTTATAGAAAAATAAAGTACACGGCGTGTAGAGAAAGTACACGCAGTGTACTTTTTGTCAAAGCGTATTGGCGCCATTTTCTCTGATGGCAGGTGGCCGAGCATGCCGTTCTTGACTTTTTCACACGGCGCCGCCTACAAGTTGAGTGAACACGGTATGTAGTGCTGCCATACATTGCGTGTAGTGCTTCCAACCCCTTCTAGAATAGCAGACACAGCGTGTAAAATTTTAAACACACTGTGTCTTTATCAACAACCACATGGTCGTTTGGATTTTGCTTTGTAACCACTGCTTCTAGAAATTGGTACACGACGTGTAGCGCCGACCCACACGACGTGCATCTCTTCCTGGAGACATGGGCATGTACTCCCTGCTTTGGTCCGTGTCCTTGTCTAGATGTACACAGCGTGTATAGAATGTACATGCCGTGTATTTTCAAAAATTTCACAAACTTCCCTTGATCCATGTATTAAACCAGAAAGATCCTGCATGTAAACAGATTCACCAAAATCAAAGAACATGTTCCTGAAACCACAAATATTTACTGAAAACATGATTTTATCTTCAATTATATATGAGGAAATGTATACACAAATTGGGTGCATCAAATTCCCCCACACTTAGTCGTTTTCTTTCCCTCAAGCATAATCTCAACATCTAATTAATAGAGCCTACACATTGAAAAGGAAGGCATTTAGTTAATCAAACGTATAACTGATAAAGTTACTGAGGAAAAATTCTAAAAGGCACAAAAAAATTCAATTCATAAGATATTAAAATCATGCCTCATATATAATGTAATTAACTACTATCATCATCTTTCAACACATTGTTCAGCCTTTCAAAAATAATAATGCCACATGATAATTTACCTTACGAGTTAAAATCACACTCCACACTCAAGATGTTTTTAATCGAAGTTATGATCAATCCAAGGAATATAAATTCTATCCATAGGTTTGCAAGATATCTTGTTCTCCACTTTAGAAAAATTGAATTACAAAAATCATGAGGGCTTTGTCAATTAGGTTTAGATGTTTCTGTGGCTAAGGGTTGGTAGGTTCAGATGTGATGTGAAAATAAATTCTGAGGCTTGAAAAAGGATGCCTAATTCCTTTAAACAACATTGAATGATATTCAAAGTAAAGTTAATTGAAAATACATGCTTCAAAAGCTTAGACAAATGCTTTTGTAATCATTACCTACTCCCTTAAGTAAGTAGGGTTTATGGGAAAATAAGTATAAGGTCCCCTTGTCGTTTGTTTGTTGTTGTTGTTTTTTTGTTTTGTTTTGTTTTTGGTTTTTTTTCGCTAAACAACAAAACAAAAGGGCATCCCTTATGAATACAATGAGTACATGTTTGGAACCCATTCTGCCCCAAATAATCAAGAGGCACTCCCCCACACTTTATTTCATGGTTGTACACAAAAATATTCCACGTATTGCCAACTCCCTCTTTAAATATTAAATGAATAATCATGCAAAGTTTAAAAAGAAATAGGGTAGGAAGGGAAATAGGCATGTAATGTGGCTTCCTATAAAGGCTGTTCATGGATTCAATGGGTTTAACGAAGATTAAAATGTAGGGTAGGTCTCCAGATAAAGGGGTTGAAACAATCTAATGCCTTAATCATGTTAAAGTAATTAAAAAATTTCTTCATATTTCGAAAAGAAAAACTTGAAAATTCTGGTAGTGATGCATATCCTAAGAATCTCTCAAGAAAGAGGTTATTATAAAAGAAATACGAAAAATGGTTTAGAATACCTCTCAGGAGTGGAAAAATAATAAAGGGACAATCAGGTCATGACATTCATATAAATTATTAGCCTAATTAATGTAATTTAATCAAGGATGAAAGGTTGTAATTGAAACTATATCAACAATCATTTTAAAATACATAAATAAAATGAAAAAGAATGTAACCTTTCCAAAAGTTCCTACTGATAACTCTAGAATTTATAAGATTGATTAACAAAAGTTTCTTTACACTTACAAATATAGAGTCTAATGATGATGTCTCCTAGGTTAGATTAAGGGAAAAGACTAAGGTGAAAGATATAGATGCTCCCCCATACTTAATACTGTACATGGTCCACCAAGTGCAACACCAAGGGAAAGGTTAGGCAGCAGGGAAAAATGGGGGACAAAATGTGGGAAAGTAGTGGAAGAAGTAAATGAAAAAAGAAAGAAAAAAGAAATGGAAAAATACCCCCCTCGTGAAAGGTGATGCCCAAAGCACTCCATGCCTGTACCTGTGACTGTAGAGAAAAAAGAAGACTACAAACATGCATAACATCACAACACATAAAATGAGAGAAGAGATATATAAGATAAATGAAAATGTCACTATCATGGGGTCGCCTCAGGGGAGGCATAATCCTGTACAGAATTGGCCAGGAGAGGCGACACAAAAGCCGTGGACGGGTGAGGCTCAGACACGGCATCAGGAAGGGTAGCTGATGAAGTAGGAGCCGTAGGTGCTAGACTCGGGATCAGAATCGCAGCAGTAGGCCCTGCCCCAACAGAAGTGGCGGCAGGAGAGGGTGGTGGAGCAGCAGCAGAAGGGCCAGGAACAGAGGCAGGGGCTGGTGGCTGAGGCAGTGGTACACCAAGATGCTGAGCAATATGTACCAACAGATGCTCTATCTGGTCCTGGCGGCCGTCCAGATGAATCAAATGGCGTGCAACTGTGTCCTGGCGGCTGATGATACAGGATAACGTCTTCTCCATCGTGGCTTGGCAGAGGGAAATGGCCGGATCGACCGAGGGTGTGGGGGTAGGTGGGATGGGGTATGGGACAGAAGAAGTAAGGTTAGAAGAAGTGGGGTCAGTAGGAGGTGGGCGAGGTGAAGAAGCTGGAGGGGGTGGGGAAGGAGGTGTGGGGTCAGCAGGTGGGGCAGGGTCAGCAGGTGGGGCAGGGTCAGCAGGTGGTGGGGCTCGAGCCTGAGAAAGGATGTAAGCACCCTCCTACTTCCGGACCAATCCCACGTGAATGAGCATGAGGAAGTCCATCCACTGGGGTGAACCAATCAAGTCATGAGGTAATTAGGGCTCGAATACCCCCAAGTGGTGGGCAAGAAAGGTGGTGTAAAACCCGCTGTTCCGGTTGCCCTGACAGCTGGTAAATATGGAGTGAAATTAGGAGGCAGCAAGAAAGGGGATGTCCGGGTAGGCGTGCCGGATGACACAGGTAAGAAGCTCCATGTCACGGCCAGTCACGACCCTCATATCCTCATGGCGGGGGAAGAGTGTGGCGCTGAAGCACTGGTGGGTGAAGCGAAGGATGGGGTCGGCTATAAGAGTGCTCTTCTGAGATATGGGGGAGTACCGGTGGTTAGGCCCAGCAATCTACCACCACATGGCAATGAGGTCAGAGCGCTCGGGCTGGGTCAAGTCAGAAACGGGGGGTGGGGTGAAAGGATGGGGGTAGAAGCCGCACCCTCGACCAAACTCTCTCATCGTCAGAGAAAAACGTCGGCCGCCTAGCCGGAATCGAACTACTGGCACTACATCTCTAGGTGTCTCTCAGTACTCCGCTCCATCAAACTCAAAGGAGGCCGGAAACTCCAAAAATAAATCTCAGAACATAGGAGTGCTGACCTGGAAAATATCAAGGAGTGCGGTGTGCCCGAGAAGTACCTCCAACTCCTCCCAAATACCGAGCCACTGTGGAATGCTGCTGTCAAGGTTCCGGCCGCTCAATGGTATCGACCGACGAGAAAAGCGTCGGAGCCTTTCATATGCAAGGTCGGTGACCAGGAATACCATGCTGGGATAGGGAGAACCTGCAGGTCCCGACCCAGGTGCCGGTGCAGCAGCATCTGGCTCTGGAGGTGGATCCGCCGAAGAAGAAGGTGGCTCAGTGGAAGGGGTGATCGAAGAGGGACCAACTGCTGAGGATGATGGTACCACAAAAGTGGAAGCTGGTGCAGCAAAAGGAGGACCTACCTCATCAGAGGGAGTGAGTGGAGGAAGAATGGCCAACGGAGGGATCTCAAAGACCGGAGCGTCGGGGTCCGGCTGAGTAGGTGGTCGGAGTCGGATCCGACGATAACTGGACTCCTCGCCCTCAGTGGCGGAGGCTGGCCACTTCTTGTGCGAATGATCATGATCTTCCATATCCTGAAATAAAAATAAAAATAATACAAAACAAAAGTAAAAAAGAAAATAAAACAATGAAAATGTGAGAAAAGTTGAAAATAAAAGTACACGGCGTGTACTCCAGAGTACACGGCATGTAGTCAAAATTGGAGAGTATCTTGTGTCCTCTGGAAAGACATGCCTAGGGTGGAAAGAGACAATGTAATAGGACACGGCGTGTACCGAACATACACGCCGTGTTCACATCAAATTGCAGGTGGTCGTGTAACAAATGACACGACCATGTTTTTATCTATTCAGAGAAAACAATACACGCCGTGTAGTGTCTGGACACGTCGCGGACTGCACACGAAGAACATGGCCGTGCAGAGGGGGAGACACGGGCCGACCACAGATATAGAGGACACGACGTGTACCGAACATACACGCCATGTTCTGGAACATGGGGTGATAGGCCGTGTTATGCGCCACACACGAAGGGGCCAACAAAAACTACGGACACAGCGTGTACCAAACACACATGCCGTGTAAATGAAAATGGAGTGTGGGACCGTGTGCAAAGGTGTACTCGGGCATGATGAAACGGACACGGTGTGTACCAAACATACACACCGTATATATTCAAATTTCTAAGAATTCATTCTGAGGCCATGTTCAGAAGTACACGACATATGTTCTTCATTTCGTGGCCATGTACTGCTGGAAGCCGAACAATCAGCCGATCCGAAAAACACCCTAAACGAGTCTATAAATTTGAAACAGAGGGTGTAGAATGGTGTACCTGGATCGAGGATCACAATGTGAGAGGAATCAGAACTTGAAACGCCCCAAATCGACGGATTTGGAAAAAGGGGGTTTGGATGGCGTTCGGGAGAAGAAATGGGAAGAAGGGAGGAATGGGGTGGCCGTGAAACATGGCCTCAAGCCGGGTGGCCCGCGGCTTATATAGACGAGGTACACAGAGTGTATGTAAAGTACACGCCGTGTATTCTATTTTTTTTGGTTCATAAAATATAATTATTATAGTAAACTATATAATAATTATTATTAAAAATAGAAATATTGACAAATTATATTATACATAATCCTATACACGACATATACCGGGAATTACACTCCGTGTATTTTAAAATAAGAAAAAGAGTAGTACAACCTTTGGTCCGGTGCTTGGGGTGGGATTCGAACCAGCGATCAACTGATTCGAACGGACGCCCACACCCACTGGAGAAAAGATTGTTCTACTGTTCATATTTATTATATATATATATTTATTCTATATGGCCTATACACATGGAAAGAAAGAAAAGCACGACGTGTGATTTTTATTTAGGAAAGGATGGGGGTGAAGTAGGGAGATTAGCGTGATTTGAAACCGGGTCTTGTGATCCCAGAGTCGAGACTTTTCCAATCCTCCAACTTCACCCGCATGTAATTTCTTATTTTTTCAAATGTTTTAATTTATATTCAAAGAATCATGGCACACACGGCGTATATCGGAGTACACATCGTGTGGTTTTATTAAAAGAACAAATGATGGAAATGGGACAGTTGTCTAGATTCGAACCCGGGTCTTTTGAAACTGGATTACGATTTTAGCCAACCGACCCATACCCATCATGGGTTTTATTAAACACATTTATATATATATATTTTAAAAATACCACACACATCATGTAATTAAAAGGATGAACCCCGTTCTGAAGGTAGGTCAGGAGGATTTGAACCGAGGACGGCTCAAATAAACTCCAGTGACCTTGCAATCGGCACCAGCATCATCCCTGGTTAGTTATTTGTTATCCTATAGATTTATACTATTATGTTTACGAATTAAAAATATAAGTACACACCATGTTTATAAGTGGGAAACGGCGTGTAACCTCTGGGTTGCCTCCCAGGAAGCGCCTTTGTTTTAGGTCGTTGGCTTTACCTAATTACCTTGCTTACCGGAGGAGTATGATGGACAACGTTCCCACCATGTTATCTGTAGGATGGTAAGCTTTCATGCGCTGCTTTGAATGGTTGACCATCTTCTCCAGAAATCTCTACTGCTCCGTGATGGAATATGCAGATTACATGGAATGGTCCCGACCAACGTGACTTTAACTTCCCCAGAAATAAGCGAAGATGAGAATTAAAGAGAATTACCTGATCAACGGGTTGGAAAGATTTTCGTGATATCATCCGATCATGAATGGATATTGTCTTTTCCTTATACAACATGGCGTTCTCGTATGCCTCTAATCAGATGTCATCTAGTTCCGAAAGTTGGAACTTCCGTTTCTCATCAGCTGCCTTTAGATCAAAATTCAGGGCTTTGACGACCCAGTAGGCTTTGTGTTCCAATTCTACTGGCAAATGGCAGGGATTTCCATAGATGAGGCGGAATGGGGACATTCGTAGTGGTGTTTTGAAAGCAGTCCGATATTACCACAAGGCATCATCTATCTTCTTGGACCAGTCCTTCTGTGAAGTGTTCACTGTTTTTTACAGGATCTGCTTGAACTCTCGATTGGAGAGCTCTACCAGTCTACTGGACTGGGGATGATATGGTGTCCCCATCTGATGCTTTACTCCATACTTCGACAGTATTCATTTCATCAGTGTGTTGTCGAAGTGGGTCCCTCTATCGTTGATCTGTACCCGTGGAACTCCAAATCTGCTAAAGATATTTTTCTTTAAGAAATTTATGACTACCTTGGCTGTGTCGTCAGTTGTAGTAGTAGCTTCCACCCATTTGGAGACGTAGTCGGCGTAGACCAGGATGTAAGTGTTCCCAAAAGATGGGGGAAAAGGACCCATGAAATCTATGCCCCAGACGTCGAAAATATCGACCTCCAGGATGGGGTGCTGAGGCATCTCGGCTCTACGTCCCACATTACCTATCCTATGGCACCGATATCAACAGGAAACAAAGGCCCGAGCATCTCTATGCATGGTTGGACAGAAAAATCCAGACTGCAAGATCGTAGCTATGGTACGGTCCGGGCCTTGATGTCCTCCTACTGGTGAGGCATGACAGAACTCCATGACACCGTGAACGTCATTCTCTGGGATGAAACGGTGGATCACTCCATTTGCACAAGATCAGAATAGCAGAGGATCCTCCCAGAAGTACCTTTTCACATCAGAGAAAAGTATTTTCCTTTTCTAGAAGGAGAGGTCGGGATGAACGACACCTGTAACCAGAAAATTAGCGATATCAACATACCATGGTCGAGGTGTTTCACAGTTCGAAAAGAGGTGCTCATCATGAAAATCATCCCTGATCTCCCGATCTTCTTCCTTCTCCATGTGAGGTAGCTCGAGGCGGGAGAGATAGTTGGCAATGAAGTTCCCACCCCCTTTCTTATCTCAGATCTCAAGATCAAATTATTGTAGGAGGATTACCTAGCGGATCAATCGGGGCTTCACGTCTTTCTTGTTGAGTAGGTACTTTAGTTCTGCATGGTCAGTATAAACAATAACTTTAGACAACACTAAGTAAGAACGAAACCTATCAAATGAAAAAACCACTAAGAGCATCTCCTTTTCTGTGGTAGTGTAGTTAATCTGTGCCTCGTTGAGCATCCTGCTGGCATAATAGATAGGTCAAAAAATCTTGTCAAGTCACTGGACCAAGACTGCTCCCACTGCATAGTCGCTCGCATCGCACATTACCTCAAATTGTTCCTCCCAGTTGGGAGAAATAATAACTGGAGCTTCCAAAAGGTACTGATTCAGATGATCAAAAAGATTTGACACAATGGTCATCGAACTCAAATATGGAATCCTTGGTTAGAATATTGGTGAGGGGTTGGGCTATTTTGGAGAAGTCGCGGACAAACCGCCTGTAAAATCTTGCATGCCCCAGGAAGATGCGTTTGTCATGGATGGAAGTCGGTATTGGTAGTCGTGAAATGACTTCAATCTTCGTCGGGTCAAACTCTATCCCCTTCGCTGAAATTCTGTGGCCAAGGACTATGCCACTTTGCACCATAAAATGACACTTTTCCCAGTTCAAAACTAGGTTAGTGTGCTCAAATCATTCCAAAACAAGCTCTAGGTGTCGTAAACAAATGGTAAATGATTTTCCATAAACGGAAAAATCATCCATGAATACCTCCAGGATTCGTTCCTCCATGTCGTGGAAGATGGCCAACATACAACGCTGGAAGGTGGCGGGGGCTTTGCACATGCTGAAATACATCCTTCGATAAGAAAATGTGCCATAGGGGAAAGTTAAAGTGCCCTTTTCCTGATCCTCCAGAGCAATAGATATTTGGTTGTAACCAGAAAAACCATCAAGGAAGCAATAAAAGTTGTTCCCTGCTAGCCTCTCTAGCATTTCATCCATGAATGGAAAGGGGAAGTGATCTTTTCGTATTGCATCGTTCAAATTCCGGTAATCCACACAGACTCGCCAGCCCGTGATAGTGCGTGTAGGGATGAGCTCATTATTTTCATTTGAAATCACAGTGATACCCACCGTTTTGGGTACCACTTGGAGAGGACTCACCCACGGACTATCCAAGATGGGATAGATGATGCCTGGATCCAATAATTTGATCACCCCCTTCTTTACAACTTCCTTCATGGGAGGATTCAAGCGCCGTTGTGGTTGCTGAGATTGCTTGTCACCCTCTTCAAGTAGCACCTTGTGAGTGAAAATGGTAGGGCTGATGCCCTTCAGATCAGCGACTGTCCACCCAATAGCATGCTTCCACTGTTTGAGAACCTGCAGAAGTGCATCTTCCTGCTCCTGTGATAGTTTTGCATTAAGTATAACAGGAAACGTTTGATTGGGTCCTAAATACCCATACTTGAGAGAAGATGGAAGAGGCTTCATTTCGAGATCAGGTGCCTTTAAAATCGAAGGCACAAGTGGCTGCACCTTGTCCCATTCCAAACTATCAGGAACAACTGCATGCTTCCAATAATGGCCGCCCTAGCCTTCTATGAATTGCAAGTCTTCTGACGCTTCTTCTAATAGAATATCTGGATCAGTTAAATTATTTGAAATAAAAGAATATACCAGTTCATCCCATTTGTCGCTAAAATGATTATCCATGGTGGACACTGCATAACAGTACTCATGCTCTGACAAGGAAGCACGTTTGACGGCTTTGAGGACGTTATAGGAAACTCTTTCATCACCTACCCAGAAAATCAACTCTCCTTGGTGCACATCGATCAGTACCTTCCCAGTTGCCACGAAATGCCTACCAAGTATAATAGGTGCTTCCTGGTCATCCCCCATGTCGAGGATGATGAAATCAGCAGGGAGAATTAGCCTACCCACCTTGACCAGTACGTCCTCAAGTAGTCCCTTCGGGTGCTTGATGGATCGATCAGCAAGTTGAAGGGCGGCGCGTGTAGGCTTGAGCTCGTGGAGTCCCATATTATTGAAAAATCTGAGGGGAATGAGGTTCACACTGGCCACTAAATCACAGAGGGCCTTACCAAATTCGCAGGATCCAATAGTACAAGGAATGGTGAAACTACCTGGATCTTGGAGTTTGGGAGGAATGGAATGTTGAACTACCACGGAGCACTCCTTCGTTAGTGAAATAACGCCCAAATCCTCCATCTTCCTCTTATTCGAGAGGATTTCCTTCATGAATTTGGCGTATGTTGGCATTTGTGTCAGGGCTTCCTCAAATTGTATGTTGATATGTAGCTTCTTGAAAACATCCATAAATTTTCTGAATTGGTGGTCCATCTTCCTCTGCTTCAATCTTTCAAGAAACGGTATGCCAGGCTTGAATGGTTGGAATAATTCTTTTCCATTATTTTGTAAAGCCTCCTTCTGTGGGATTTTGGATGAGGAGGGGTCGGTATTGGTATCTTTTTCTTCAACAGTGAGTGTGGATGCAACTTTCTATGATGATTGGTTCTGGTGGAGCTCTTTTCCACTCCAGAGCATGATAGAATTGGCCTCCTCCCATGGATTCTTTTCGGTGTTCCCCGGTAGTGTACTGGGCTACCTTTCTGAGAGTTGATTTTCCAGTTGGCCAATCTTATTCTCCAAGCCTCGAATTGAAGCTTCCTGATTCTGGAACCGAGTCTCAGCAGTAGATATGAATTTAGTCATCAGATCCTCTAACCTTGAGGTGTTCTCCTGCTGAGGTGGTTGTTGAGCCGGTGGAGGTGGTGGTTGTCGTGGCTGCTGTGGATGGGGGTTTTGATACCCTTGTTGCTGATAAGGACCCTACTGGGGTTGTTTCGGCCTTTGGAATTGGTTCCTATGTGGAGGTTGGTTGTAGTTGGGTGGTCGCTGGGGCGGAGGATTCTTCTATTGTTGGCCCCAGCCTGTGTTCTGTTGACCTCTCCATGCCGGGTTCTGGTACTGCTGGTACTAGTTGGGCCCTTGATTTTGGGCAACATAACTCACCTCGCTCGTTGAGGGGCTCCAGCCGATCCCAGGCATTCTCCCATGATGTGGTTATCACCACAGTCGCCACATGCTGGATGGTGCGCCGCATGAACTTAAGATTCTCCTTTGAGGTTCAATGCATCGATTTTCTTGGACATATAATCCAACTGAGCAGCTAACATAGTGGTAGCGTCAATGTTGTGCATCCTCTCTTTTGAGTCCCCCGCTCGGAGTGCCACTGGAAGCTATTGGCTGACATGTCTTCTAGTAGTTCGAATGGTTCTTTGGGGGACTTCCGCATCACCGTACCTCCATCAGAAGCATCCCCCACGGACTTGGTATTCATGGTAAGTCCTCCATAGAAGGTCTGGACTTGCATCCAGAGTAGGAGTCCGTGATGGGGGAATTTTTGTAACATCTCCTTGAAGAGTTCCCAGGACTCATACAACGACTCGGATTCGTGCTGCTGGAAGTTATGAATCTCATTTCGGAGTGTCACCGCCTTTGATGGTGAGAAGTATTTGGACAAGAACGCCTGGGCTAGCTCCTCCCAGGTGAGGATAGTTCATTGTGGCAACCCTTTGATCCAATCCTATGCCTTATCCCGTAGGGAAAAGGGGAATAGGAGAAGACGGATGGAGTCCTCAGACACGCCATGGTACCGAAAGGTGTCGCAGATCTCCAGAAAATTGGAGAGATGGGCGTTCGGGTCCTCACTGGCCAGGCCTCCAAATTGGACGGTGTTCTGGATCTGCTACATGATAGCAGGCTTGATCTCGAAGTGCTGGGCCTGGACCGGAGGATGAACGATGCCCATATCAGCTCCATGAATCGATGGAAGTCCGTACTCAATAAGGGTACGTGTTGGAGGTTGTTGTTGATGGGGTGGAGCTTGCATAAAATTCTCTTGAGGGGAAAAGTATGGCCGTGGGAAGAGTTGATGTGGCGGCCGGTGGTAATCCCTTGGGAGGAATTCCATGAAGGCTCCAGTAGGTTGCTCAGGTAGACCGGTAGCGGGAGGCTGCTGATCCTGGTACTGATGCTCAGTCGCAGCATCTACAGCTGGTGCTCCCTCTTCCCTGTTCTCCTTGGGTTGTGGATGATGGTTGTGAGTTTTTGTCCATGTACACGGATGATAAAGCAAGGTCTGTTCGATTTCTGGGTCAAGCGGAACTAATTCCGAAGACTCATCACATCTGGATCGTGTAAAGCGTCGAAACATACACTTGAAGCGATGCACAACACAAAAACGAAAACCAGGAGTAAAAGGGAAAAATAAAAAAGAAAATTTGAAATGGGATTAGAAAAGAGATTTTTGATAATTTTTGATTTTTATTTTCACTTAAATCAATTATTAACACAATTTAAATCGTAGCACTAAAACCAAACGGTGAGTTCCCCGGCAGCGGTGCCAAAATTTGGTCTATGCTTGTCGTTGATTGAAGTTATATGCGTCCCAAATTAATTACCCGTTCTTATAACTTTAGTATAGCATAAGTTTGGGGTCGATCAACAGGGAACCATGGCGTGCATGAATTTAATTGAGTTAATACTTAATTAGGTGAAGTATGAAAAATTTAGATATGATTGGGTTGATTTTTGTGTTTTTATTTAAACTAAACTGATTTACATTGAAGAATGGATACAGTTTTAAAGAAAACAACGGGTAAATTTAAATTGTTCTTAGAAAAGAAAAGAAAAGGCTTGTCGGGGCTATGGTTAATAAGGAGTTCTTATGCAGATTGTTTAAATGGTTGTGCTGTTCATAATAATTCAATCATTCAGGATTTCATTTTTGTTACAAGATATCCTTGGTCCGGTTCCTCTTGTTTGGAATTAGAGCAGTTGACTCCTTGGTCTGGTAGCCAATGTCCTTAAATCTTTATTACGTCCAGTCCACTACTTGAATCGATGAAAACCTTCCAATGGTCATGGATGTTTTCACCATTACTTTTCTTTCGTATCGCTGAGAATCCTTCCCTTGGTCCGGCTAAGAATTCTCAGTTATATTAGACAGTGGTTTAAGAAGAGTAAGATGAATTACAATGATTCAAACACAACTATATAGAACAATATAAAAATTATGATCCCATTATCCATAGCCCCAACACAAGGGGTTTAGTTACACATAGAATTTAGGAGATAAACGACACACGTGATACCTGATGGATTCATCGTATAAGCATTGAGGTAGAGTATCAGAAGGTGGAGTGGCGGAATATCGGAATGACGACACCTCGGTGGCTTTGATAATGGTGGTAGCAGAGCTTCTCTCTCCTCCAATGGTTATAAAATCCTTAAATCCATGTGCCAAGGCCTCATTTTATAGAAAAATAAGTTACATGGCGTGTATAGAAAGTACACGCCGATTACTTTTTGTCAACGCGTATTGGCGCCATTTTCTCCACTGGTAGGTGGCCAAGCATGCCGTTCTTGACTTTTGCACCTGGCGCCGCCTGCAAGTTGAGTGGACACGACATGTAGCGCCACCGTACATGGCGTGTAGCGCCGCTATCCCCTTCTAGAATAGCAGACACAGCGTGTAAAATTTCAAACACGCCGTGTCTTCATCAACGACCACATGGTCGTGTGGATTTTTCTCCGTAACCACTACTTCTAGAAAGTGGTACACGGCGTGTAGCGCCGACCCACACGGCGTGCATCTCTACTTGGAGCCATGGGAATGTACTCCCTACTTTGGTCCGTGTCCTTGTCTAGATGTACACGGCGTGTATAGAAAGTACACGCCGTGTAGTTTCAAAAATTTCACAAACTTCCCTTGATCCGTGTATTAAGCTAGAAAGCTCCTGCAAGTAATGAGATTCACCAAAATCAAAGAATATGTTCATGAAACCACAGATATTTGCTGAAAAAATGCTTTTATCTTCAATTATATATGCGGAAATGTATACACAAATTGGGTGCATCAGACATAATTATACAACCTGACGTGAATGAGGACCTATAGTTCGGATCACCATGCACTTCATCGGGGAGGTTTCTGGTCGAGGTATCAAAAACAAAAGTTAGGATGATCCCGAGACAAGGTGCATGGATGTTTCTGTGTATCCAATGAGGATGGGGGTCAATCCACACCTAGTTATAAGGATGGAATGGTAGGATACCGGTGCTAGGGATAATAAGGTTACGCAAGAATTAGGAGATTTATAGGCATAACCACACGAATCAATCCCTACGTAGGAATATACAAATTGCATGTTGTTTGAATGATACCAAACATGATGTCCCCTCGAGTGAGGACACCATGATGCAGTTCCATTTTTCATCGTATGTACAAGACAATAATGACACAATTTAGGGCCATGTGATGGGTCCATGAGACACAGTTTAATGACATACGGCCTAGACGTGTATAAGAGAGATTAATTTTTGTAGTGTAATGTGCACGGATTGATAAATCATACCTGATGTGAATGAGTACGAAGTCCACATCACACCACACGTGGTTCCGAGAGAGAATCTTCAGGCCAAGGTGCCAGAAATTCTTAGAGAATGTGGGACAAGATGGGATATCTCTCAGTTGAGCTGGATCCACAGATGAGATGTTTGGGTGTTCCAATGTACCCCATGATGATGGGAATCAATCCATGGGTAGTTCTTGAGTATGTCGTGTAGTTTAACGTCTTGTGGCAAGGATGAATATTGGGGCAAGGTATCTCAACAAGGGATGTGTATGGAAAGATGAGTAACCCATCATGAATGAGGAAATATTCCCATTTCACATCATACAATCCTATGTGAAGACTTGGACTAGGGGCCCGAAAAGGCTGTGGGCCCTAAGGCTGGACCACAGACAAAAGTCACATCCAGCTTGTAGTTTAATGTCTCGCATGAAGGATGACAAGGGTGAATGTCTCCACAGGGTTGGATGTATCGCGGGGTTATGATGAACTCGACATGAATTAGAGAGGAATCTAGCACCACACCATGTGTTCTAACCCCGGGGGAGATTCTAGAGTTTGGGCTGGGCCAAAAGATAAAATGTCTGGGAAGTCCTACATATCCCATGAGGATGAGAATCAAGACACATAGAGTTCTGAAATGTCCATGCACCTTAACGTCTAGATTTAAGGACATGGGAGGACTAGAAGAAGAAGGATGGGCACATGGCATGTACTTCATAATCTGAGGGTCCAATTTAACGTCTTGCAGGATGATGTACAGTTTAATGTCATGCAGGACTAGAAGTTTAAGGTTGTGCAGGACCAAGTGCAGCTTAAGATCGTGCAAGATCAGGTTCAATTTAAGGTTGTGCAAGACCAAACTATTTATGGTCATTCCATACCATACAGTTTATCGTCATGTAGGACCGTAGGGGAGCTTATGAAAAGTATTTCTCGAGGAACATGACATTGGTGGAAGGTGTTATATGCACAACATCCATGGTGACCAGGGAGTATGCTCAATTGGAATGAACCTTCTGAACAATTTAAGGTCCTTCCCATTTCGGTTCCAACTTTGGAGTTTTCCTTTCGGGTATAATTTGTGTCCATATAGCTAGTACCAAGTCACCTTTCATGAAAGAGTGGAGGATGAATTTCTGGTTGAACTCGCTGGCCATCTTGTTATGATGCATTTCCATATTTTTTAGGGCATGAAGGCTATTCTCGCCATGCGATTAAAATTCAGCCAGATGAATTTGAACTACCTTATATAGTGTCCCATAGTCATAGACCATTGTGCGTATTGAAGGAAGGTGAATCTGGATGGGAAAGATGGCCTCAGTTTCATACACCAGTGAATATGGAGTCACCTATGTGGAATTATGAGTCGTTTTCAGATAAGCCCTGTGGTCGTTGGGGATATTTTCCGGAAAACTCATCCTATTCTACCCAACCATTTTCTACAAAATGATAGATAGGGTTTTGTTGAACACCTCGATCTTTACATTTTCTTGTGCGTGATAGTAGGAGTTGTGGTTAGAACAGATTTTGTACTTAGCATTCAATTTCATCATCTCCGCTGCTCGGAATTTGGTGTTGTTATCAGTGAGGATGGTGTGAGGGAATCCAAATTAGTATATGATAATGGATCCCACGAAGTCAATGATGGAATAGTCCTTGACCTCCTAGAGCATAACCACTTCTTCCCACTTGGAAAAGAAATCAGTAGTAGTTAGGATGAACAGGCACTGGCGATCTGTTGTCGGTGGATAAGGTCCCATGACATCGAGTCCCTATACTACAAATGGAAAGGATTACTTGGTGGAATGGAGAGGCTCTAGTGGCCAATGCACAAAATTGGCGTGAATTTGGCATGCATGGCACTTCTTGGTGAACTAGATGTAGTCATGGATCATAGAGGGCCAAAAATACCCCACTCTTCAGATCTGATGAGACAACTTCGGCCCAGTCTAATCTCTTCCACAGGAACTAGCATGAACGTCCTGTATGACATGATAAATCTCGACTCTTTGGATGTAGCGGATAAGAACACCATCTAACCTTCACATTAAGAATATCTTCTCAAAAACGGGACCACTTTGGGGGGTAAACTGTAACACAAAACATCAGATTCACTCGCGCTCAACCCAATCTACCGGGAGGTTACTATGATGGAGATATTCAACCAAGGGTATACTTCAATCATGAGTTACATCACTCACTATTTATGGGGGACCTGGTGGTCCTGAAGTGGAGGATCTAGTTGTAAGGTGTCTTATATGTGGGTTGTCATCATTATCTGATGCAATGGGAGAAATGACTCTCCGGAGTGCCACGTGGATAATTAGATCATCCTACTCGGGCTCTGCAAGTGACATAGCTAGGCCTTCCAAGGTGTCCTCTCTACCATTCTATGACTGAGGGACATGGGTAACCTCTGGACGAGATGTGAACTGTGCCATTAGCTACAGATTACGCTCCAACAATGGCATGAGCTCTGTCATTCTGATGATAAAATAATCGTTGATATTTTTAAAGACTAATTTGGAGTCCCCTTTCACATGAAAATGGGGAACGTCAATCTCAAGGGCCAGCTCGAGGCTAGTATTGAGGGCCTGATACACAACCTCATTATTGGTGCAACCTTCTGACAGTAGGAATGGGTATGGTTGGATGTCCTGTGCTGGGGTAATGAAGACGATACTCAGGCCTACTTTGTTAAGTCTATGGTCATTGAGACTTCTGCGGATGGGGCTCTAGGAGGCGCCATCGAAGTGAACTTTCCAACACGGGATGGAATGATCCACATAGTGGATTTACTCATCAAGAAAATCTTGGTCCAGAGACTGGTCTTCCGGGGTTGGACAAGCAGCAAGGTAATCTACCAATGCCTACCATCTGATGGCCTTCTGAGGCACGAACCTGATGTCGAATAATGGGAGGATTACCGCCCACCAAGCTACGATGCCTTTAAACATGGGGTGGTTCAGGATGTACATCTGTGGATCCACTTGGGACACCAGCTGTACCTCGTGGTGCACCATGTAATGTCACAACTTCTGTAATGAAAATACTAGCGTGAATAAACTCTTCTTGATAGGGAAGTATCTTGTCTCGAAAATGAAAAACGTGTAGCTAAGGTAGTAAATGTTACTCTTCGTCCCCACATTGTTCTTATGGGTGAGAAGGGAACTGATATATCATTCCAGGGTTGTCACATAAAGGACCAGTGGTTTCTCGGAGACATGTGGCATTAAAATCGTAGGCTGGAGAAGATACTGCTTGATCTCCTTGAACACACTCTGGAGAGATTTGTCCCACTGGTAGATTTTTCTTTTCTTCCTAAGTTGAGAAAAAGTTTTACACATTCCCACCATATTTTTAATGAATCGGAAAACGTAGGTTATGTGGCATAGAACCCTCGATGCTCATGGATATTGATCGGGGGAGACATCTGGCTGATGGCCTTAATATTCTCCGGGTCGATCTTAATGACTAGGTATCTAACAAAGAAGACGAGAAACTTGCAAGAGGTGACTTCCAAAGCTCACTTCAAAGGGTTCATATGTAGTTGGTGAGAACGGAGAAATCTAAACAATTTCTTAAGATCCTTGAGAAGGTCCTGAAACTGGAGGGATTTGAACACCAGATCGTCCACATAACATTCCACCAATGACCCGAGGATTGGCTTAAATATGCGAGGCATGGCACACTAATAGGTCTCACCTGTGTTCTTTAAAATGAAGGGCATGACTTGGAAACAGAAAGTACCTTATGGAACACAGAAGGCTGTAGATTCCTTATCATCGGGGGCCATATGGATCTGGTTATACTCGGAGTACCCATCCATGAAGGAGAGGGCTTGAAACCCGGTTGTAGAATCGATTAACAATTCTATCACAGGGAGGGGAAAATCATCCAACGGGCAGTGATAGTGGAGATCCCGGAAGTCGATATAGACTCTGATTTGTCCGTTCATCATCCTGACTGGTATTATGATGGGTATACATTTGGGGAACTCGAACTCCTTAATGAAATTTGAACTAAATATTTTGTCAACGTCAGCCTCGACCATGGAACCATGAGAAGGGTGCATCATTCTAAGGGCTTCTTGAACCTGCAATAATTATTTAGGAGACTGAGGCGGTGGACTGCTACTTGAGGATCTAGTCTTGACATCTCATCGTAAATACAGTAGAATACATGACGATGATGCTTAAGGAAGTATATGTACTGTTGTTGCTCCTCGGGGGGCATGGCAGCACATACCAACATGGGTCTCAGGTCTTCCTCTCTACCGAGGTTCACCTGTACCAATCAGTCGACCGTGGCGGAGACTCCCCCTTCAAAGGCTGGAGGGGCGTCCTCTAAATCCCCTTCTTCACTTATAGAGTATGGATCCTCGATGAGGGGAGTTGCTTTTAAGACGGAAAACCCTGATGGGAGGCTCATACCAGCCTGAGTAACAAAGGATACTATATTGGTGTACTCAAGTGATGCGGAAACCACAACGATGAAGGATGTCAATCCAATACCATCTGGTCATCAGCCCTAGGGTCCACACTTGATGATGTTGAAGTAGTAGTGTTGTGTCGGATTGAGCCTGTTTATCCCATCCTGGAGAAACAAACATGTATGATGTATTGTCATTTCCATAGGGTGGACATCCAAATATCTTATTGGAGTTGGAGGATATGGGATCCACCGAGCCTAATTTGTATAGGAGTATAAGGTGACCTTCTGGGGTCGTTTAAACTTGAGAATGTGATTCCCCCTTGTTCTGGACACAAAAAAGCATTGTCCTATATATTTGGTTGTATCCTCCAATCAGTGGATTGGAAAGATGTAGGAATCACCTAGATCTATCCACGAGTCTATAGCAGCCATCGCAGGCTCGACCTTGTTGTTCTGAATCTTCTTGTCCTTGATCGTGTAGTAATTGGAATTCAGATATCAGGATTTATAAGCGGAAAAGGGAGATGTGTCTCCTTGATGAATTCCCAAATGACCATTGAGGGAGTACCTAAGGCACTGGGGATGTGATGAGGGAACTGATGTGTGCAGGTGGAGCCACGAATTTCCCATCAACTCGTTGTAGGCGGTGTCCAGGGAGAAAACCATAAACTTGGTGTTGGTAACCAGGACACTGAGTGGGGTCTTGAAGTGGATCTTACCGACTAGTGTCTATTATGTCCTATCATAACATTGGATTATTAAGTCAGAGGGGCTCAGAACATTGTCAGAAAATCCTTTATTTTTCAGTGTCTGAGTCAGGATTAGGTTGATCCAGAGTCCATGCCAACTTGACAATGGCGGACCTCCACACCATTGAATTGACTGGTGATGTACAGTGGGTGAATGTTCCTCGGTATGGGAGAGCCTTTATCTTCTCTATAAAATGAGATGATGGATTTCCATTCAGAATTCTCAATTGCCTTAGCATGGAAGGCTTATACGGCTGCTACTTCTGTCTCAATCAGGAGGGGGCTTCTCAAAGCCTCAGCGGGGGCCTCACGCCTATATGATGATAGGAGAAGACCCTCGAGGATATAGAGACATCTAGAATGATGGAAAGATGTTTGAGGATGTCTTAATTACGTGATATTACTGAGCCTCTGCTTATAATAGGCCGCTCTATGACAGGAGGTATGTTGGGACTTGCCGGCTGGACCGGCGGCTGATTGGTGCTGAGAATGTCCCACTACTCACTAGTTGAAGCATGTGGAGTGACGACCAAATGAGGAACCAACAACTGTAATTGGTCCATGCTGAAGCAAAACTGATCACGAATAGGTTTGGGCATCTCTTCCTGATCTAGTAACATGTTTGACAGTGAAGTCAGACTTGATGACAGTAGATGGGGAGGCTGCGCTTGCTGAGCTCTGCACTGAGTCTGCTGCCTGGTTTTGGTATCATGCCCATCCTAGCATGAATTATTGACCGAATCACTCCGACAAACCTTATATCCACGACTCCATCAACGTTGGTGACAAATGTGGATTTTGGGAGGGTCTTCCTAGCTCTCCTCATCGTCAGAAGACATGTAAGGGTTTACCAGCTCTATGGTATTAACCAAGGAATACCCATTACTATCACTTGAAGAGTGATCCTCTACTCAGAAAATTCTGGGGGGAATCACCATCTTCAAGGTTCATTACGTCGCCGAGAGTACGGTGTGATGATGGCATCGATGATTGAATTTGTTTTCCCTTGCGATGTCGATGCTTGCTCTTCTAGGAAGAGGACGACATAGTGGATAATACAGAAGTAATAGAATCTTCTAAATTCTTTGATCGACTCAGGCGTGCACGAATGATACCATGGGAACTGGCGACCGTTTTTCAATCCATCCAATCATCATACTTATTGGAGCCATGATTAGAAACCTACTGCCACTCATCCTCACTATCGCTGCTACTGTCTGGCCTCACGAAGATACATGCCACCTGCATCAGGGCTAGGCATAATCGGACTATATTGTTATCCACCTGGACATGGAGTCAGTTTTTGAACACATATCACTATTTGAGAGTGTTCCCTAGGATCCGGTGACAAGGGCAGTAGTTAATGTGATCTGTGAGGTTCACCTATTCTAGACTTCTACACTCAAGAAAATGTACAATCCCCTGCTCTATGGAACTACGCAAGTATCTTGGGACCTGATTCTCATTGAAGGAGTAGGTCTAGTTTTTTCTTTCCAGAAGGGGGCCATTGGAGACTCTCCCTAATGAGGAGCTAGAGAATCCTGTCGAGGAGGTGGATCATGGATGACTTGTCTAGGTAGTGGTAGCGCATTATGTGGGGGAACCTACCAATTATGTGGTGGGCGCTGTTGGGCCGAAGGCTGCGCCTGAGGTGGAGGGCCTCTGCGAGGCTACGGATATGGCTCCACTGGTAACAATTCTAGTTTCCTGGGGGCCTTTATTTGGACAACTACAGCGGGCTCGACTCTTGCAGGCCTCCTCGTATTAATTATAGGAGGAAACATACGAGCGTCCCTAGCCTATTGAAAGGATTCCTCTAGGAACTGGGCCTTATCAGAGAAGTCTCAGAATCCCCCAGTGTAGATTTGGGTTATCAAAAAGGGGACTAGTTCAGTCTTGACATTCCCTATGAACATCATCAATAGTTGATCCATAGTTAGAGGTATTTCAATAGAGTACGTGAGCCCATTCCACCGGGCGAGAAAGTCTTCAATGCAGTCATCAAGCCTCTACATTCACTTGAAGAGGTCAGCGATACTCGTCTTCCGGGTGGTAGAACAGAACTGGTAGAGGAATTTCCTCCGGAAGACTTCCCAGTAGGCTACTAATCCGATGTGGAGCTAGATGTACCATATGAACACCGGTCCCTCTAATTTCTGCACAAAACATAGATGTTTTGTGGCTTCCTGCTGAGCTACAGTCCCCAACATGTGTCCACACCTCGAGATGAAGTGGGAAAAGTGTTGTGGTGGGTCCCCTGTCTTGTTGAAGGGGGAAAAAGTGGGGATCCCAAAACCCGGGGTGTTGGAATATCATCCACCCATGCCGTATGTGGATTTCCAACATGTGGGAGTGCCACCTATAGCGTTTCCAATGCCTCGAGGCAGTAATGAGTACCATCATCGGATCATCTGGGTAGGGATTCCTGTCTTATAGGGATCCTTGACCACCAGTGCATTTCTGGGTTCTTAAACATGATAAGGTGGCCCAAAGACTCATGGGGTGGCCAGTGGAATGACCTGTGGGGCAGTTGGGGTATCCCAAGCTAGGTCCCGATGGTTATTACTCCATTGAGAAGGATTTGGAAAGGCATACTGTACCCTCTTGTCCTAAGCTCCTGTTTCAACCATGTCTATGTGAGAAGGATGATCAGGGTATCCTGGGGGTATCTCTCTAAGGGGAAGTTGTGCCTTACCATGTTGTCCTGGCCGAGGATCACCGTAGTCTGGCCATTTTTTCACAATGCATTTGGCCAAGAGGTTGCCGAACAATTATTTTTGTTCGGTATGTTGCTGACGCAATGAGGAATTTTCAGAGTCTTCCTCCATGTCCTAAAATGAGGCGGAAGGGTCTAATTTTTTGGAGTCTTTGAGGTGCTCCATACCCATACCATGAGTTTGGATGAGGAAAACTACCTTATTGACCATAGGGAGACCAAGGAAAATTCTCTGTTGGAAAGTAACCCTTCCCGATGGATGCAATAGTGGTTTTACGACCTCAAGGGGTAGGTCAGCGTCAAGGATCTCCAGCTCATTATCCTCTTTCGATAGCATGGACATGTTGACCATGACTCTACCTTAAGAAATTTCATTGCTATCACCTAGCATGTCGGGCTTCTGCCGGATAGAACTAAAGAGGAGTGTAGCATACAGCCCCCAACCATGGATCTGCACATGGGGGGAAGCCTCCTTGAAAATATTACAAAGTATCTTGAAACTCTAGATGCATCTTTTCTAAAGGCCCTTATGGTGACCTGGTGACTCAGGGCATTGGGCCATGAAGAGTGTGTCCATATCTACTTGATGACATCATTCTTCGATGTCCTCAATGTGCAATTGGCTCTTCAGATAAGAAACTCACTCGTGGAGAAGGGAGAAGAGCATCGTCCAGAGGGTTTGATGGAAACACTCAACTTCCTCTGGGGTGAGGGATTCAGGCGCACGAAAATTCAGCTTTATAAAGGGACAACACATATCATGGTTTTGGTCTACTACAAGGATGTTACATAATTTTATTTGCTCAGATATAGGGTTTATCCCTTCATTTTCCCACTCGGAAACTAGAGGAGGCTGAGGAACCAGTAGCAGTACTGATGCAGACCGCTGGTACGGTAGGCTGGCTGATGGAGAATACAACGAGCGAGCTGACAGACCACTGCATATCAGGCTGTCCTCCGAAGAGTGTAGCGACTCATCCACCACATCATGGTAAGAAGGTCTGGGGGTAGCAGTTCATGGTGCATGGATTCAAGATACTGGAGATGGACCCCACTACTGATCATCCTCCATTGGCCCCCAGAATAGCTCTATGTGATCTCTAGTCGAGGTATAGAGTTATTCTGGTGACGATGGTGGTGATTGCACAACCGTATCCTATGGGATTTCCATGTTTTCTTCCTCCTAGATATAACTGCGATGGGAGGCAGGAATCTGGTGGAATTCTCTTTCCAGGAGTACGAGGCTAGTGCACCTCGTTTCTGCCCCAACACCTGAACAAAGGACCGAGGTGAGGGTTCCATTGTTGAGTCGCACTCTGCTTCAGAATCTAAGAAGCATACTGGTTTGATCTCAATTTGAATCTTCTTAGCGATTTTTTATGGTGGAAAGGACAGGCCCTCCTACCTCGGGATGGTTCTTCAAGACATGGTTGATTTTTGGCACGAGATGGACCTTCGGCCATAGTAGGTCTGGGGCGGAGAGGATTTCTTCCTGAGTAAGCTGGGGTGTGAGGACCACCAGGCAGATATTGAAGGGTACATGAGGATGATATTCGTGGGAAGTGATGGAGTGGGTAGGACCTCTACTAGAGATGACAATAGTGAGGATAGTACCACCATGCTTATTTACCATGGTGAATTCATTGCGAGGAAGGTCCTCATACTGGTCGAGCCGAACACGGGTAGGACCTCCGTGCTGGGCACCGGTGGAGTGAAGCTGACATACACCCCTCTGATTTCTATGGTGAGGTGGACTTTTGCTTGCTGTTACGTCAACATGGGGTGGACCCCACTTTGGAGAGTGGCCGGATGTTCAATGTCCCCACACTGAAGGACTGTGGAAGGAAGAATGACTCCATAACCAATATATTGAGCACAGGAGAAACTCATGTACATAGTGTTACCGTCATGGATAAGACCCTCCTTTGGGTTGAAGGAGGAATGGAGTAGACCTCCATGCTGAGCCTTGAAGTGGGGAGGACCCGCACATTCCATGGTGGCTGTATGGGGTGGACCTCTGTACTAGGTTTCATCAATGTGGATTGGTCTGCAGTTGCCATAGCCTGTGTTGGAAACCATGAGAGTCGACACAGCCAGCCCATGGGGTGTTTGGGGTCTCGATCTAGGTAAGGTGTATAAATTCCCCTGCTCAGCATACACAAGGGACTGGTTATTTACTATGGTGGTGACTCAGGAAATAGTATCTGATGATGTTGACTCCCCATGGCAGGCGTCCTTTCAACTTGCGCCCAATGATGGCATCGGGTTAGACGGACCGGGGCCGCTGGTGCATGTACATTTCATACCTCCCTCCATCTCAGCTAACCGTGTTCTGGAACTGGCACGGCTTGATGGGGGCCCTCCTTTGGGTTCCCTGAAACAGGATCTCAGCTAGGTTGGGCCAGGAATCCCCTACCTCATTGGTGTAGAGGAGAGAGTCGTCGAGTTGTTTTAGGGAGAGGTTCTCTAAACGATTTTAAGTCATAGTGGGGAGTAGTGGCTCCCTACGCGGCCCTTGGGGCGGAAGTGGCGAGAAGTCATAGGAGCCTCTAGAACCTGGTGGGCCATATCCTTATTCTGGATAATTCCCTCCTCCTTGTACCGGCATATGTGTTTGTTGATCACCCTTCACTGGATGAATTCAGAAGGGGAGATAGGGTGTAGGTACCCAACACATGTAGCTGAGGAAGTAATCGCCGATGGTCCAGGGCCATGTGGGGATTCCGCATTGTTGTTGGCCCTACCCCTGCATCCGTGGGAGGGTGGTGATTGGGCTTTTTATGCAGCTGATTGGTTCCTAGAAAGAAGGGAGATTGGACAATTAGTGCTGAAACAACAAAACTGATGTCCAGTTACCTAGCACCATTCCATCTTCCATGGCGGGTAAGAGGTATCTACACTGACAATGTCGCAGACTGATATGCCCAATGTTTTCACTACCCTAACTTCTGGTGAGTTTCATGACAAGCCCACAATTTTCTTGGTGGGACCCACTCCAGATTACTGGATCTAGTGACGTGCTATTCTATGGATGTCTCAATAGCTACTAATGTCCATATTGAGGAGAATATATTCACGTTGGGTTCACCATTTCAGTTTCTGAAGATTTCAATGGGGCACATGCATGTCCATCTGATTCGAGGATGACATAGATATTTTTTCCCCGCATTCCCCACTTTCCAAAGGCGGGCGGCATCCGTCACTTGTTCATGGATGTTTTATCCTGGATTGAAATGGGATGATGGGATGTAGGTTCTTCCTCTCATGGATTCATCCTCAAATCTAGTCACCATGTCTGGGTCTCCCTTATAGATTTAAGATGTTGTTCATGAAACTCTTCTAAGTGCCATATCTTATTGAATGCTGGTTAATTACAGTGCTTATGTCAGAACATTCCAAAGGTTCCATCCAGGGAAGCAACCTTCGGTCGGGGGAGTAGTCACTTTGGATATCACTTGCGTGTCTTGACACTGGATCACTGAAGCTTCTGCGTTTTTTCCCTTATTATAGGTATTCTCGATGTCGCGGAAGCCCGAGGTGGCTGACATCGAATGTGTGGAATTATATGCTATAGGTATGTCTTATAGGTTTTCCTCATCTTTCTATATTTAACATAGGGTAGGACGTGAGTTTAACATCTAACGGAGATAGATCAGACTAATCAGAACCCTGAATCGAGTGGATCCGATTGGTGTCACCCCTTAAGGGAACACTGATGTTAGGGCATACACATGGTTTGTTACCCAGTTACATCTAAGAGTAGTAGAGAGGTGAATTGACATGATCACACCAATATGTTGCGGCCTAGGTAAGAATAAAGATGGATGATGGATGGTTAAGTAAAGTGGATGGAGAATAAAATGGAGTAGACTTGAGGACAATAGTGGCATTGGGCTTGATCCTCAAAGAGACCTCCTACGTATCCCCGTGGCAGGGAATCAATGTCCGCATGGTTTAGGAGGGGTTATAGGATCGGGGTGTGCGTAGAGGAAACAAACCTAATGATATATTGTGGATTACACGTGGTTAGCAGCCTGAGTGGGTCTGGCTCCTGATGGTGGACCAGAGATGTGGGTCTCAACAGGGGGACTACAATGGAATTCCATTGGTTTTAGGTTGAAAATGGATTACTATTGACTAATGTTGACAATGGAATACCGCTTAGTAGGGATCACAACGACTTACCATTGTGTGAGGTTCACAACGTCTTGCTGTTGGGTAGGGGATCACAATGGATTACCGCTGGATGGGGAATTAAAGAGGCAAACAGTTTGACGTCATGCAGGATGGGGGGTGGAAGGACGTGAAGTACTAGAGACCATTGGTCTTTGTGCTTGAGCCTCATGGATTCTTCCTACGTACCTTACCTTGTAAAGGATCAATGTCCGCGTAGTTATAGATGGTAGGAACCATGGTGAAGAGGTTACGAACCAATAGATGGTCGGATTGAACCTGAGGGAGGCATCCTATGCGCCTTACCTTGGAAAGGATCAATTTACACATATTTCAGGATGGTAGAAACTGACGAAAAGAGGGTTGGTACTGATGGATGGTGGGATTGAACCTCATAAGGCTTCCTACATACCTTACCTTTGGGAAGGATCAAAATTAATGTAGTTTCAGATGGTAGGAACCGACGTGAAGAGGGTTGGAATCGATGGATGGTGGGAATGATCCTCACAGTGGATTCCAACATACTTTACCTTGGTGTGGATCATAGTCCCCGTAGTTTGGAAGGGTGTTTGTTTGCTGATGGGAAGAGGTCACAAAGGTCAGGTGTTGGGCTTGAGCCTCAGGGAGGCTTCCTATGTACATTGCCTTTCCAAGGATCAAATTCCATAGAGTTTGGAATGGTGTTGGTGACCTGACGTGAAGGAGATTGGATCAGCTAGGTGTTGGGCTTGAACCTCAGAGAGGATTCCTACGTACCTTGCCTTGGCATGAATCAATTTTCATATAAATCAGGATAGTGTTCTAGATCTGACGTGATGGGGGTCAGATTGGTCTAATGTTGGGTTTAAACCACATGGAGGCTTCCTACATACATTTCCTTGGCAAGGATTAAATTCCATGTAGTTCGAGATGGTGTTGGTGAACCGATGTGATGGAGTTCGGATTGGCCGGATGTTGTGATTTAACCTCAGGGAGGCTTCCTATGCACCTTTCCTTTGTAAGGATGATAGTCCACATCTTTCGGGATGATGTTGTGGAGGGATTATACATTGGGCTGCCCAGAAAGGATTTCATTTTTGATGGTTACTCCATGCCCATGTGAGTCATGCTCAGTCTGAGAAAATAGAGGAAGAAATGACCTGAATATCGTATTGTGGAATGTGTGTTTGTAAAAAGTGGAATGTGGCTTACATGTGGTTAGCATCCCAAAATGGAAATAGGGGCTTACGTGTGGTTAGAAGCCCAGGGAGATGGAGACAGGGACATACTCCAGGGTGGAGGCCCCGATAGAGAAAATTCCTAAAGGGAGAGGGAATGGATAACAAAATTCATATCTCCATCTCTTCCTTTGTTTTTTGGCATGGAAGAATAAAGGATGGGTAGGGGTACTACCTCCATCAAGAAAATATAGGGTCTTAAACCAAGATGGTTCCCTTTACCCCACATACAGAAGCCTCTCTAATAAGGAGGATGCCATTCATTTTGAGGAATGGTCACACTCTCGTCGAGATGAGCGGGCATAGGGAATGTCCGAGCTAGGGCTTCCTGCATAAGATGCTTGGGGTGAGGTCACAGTTTAATGTCATGTGTTGAGGATGATGGCGCTTCACAGTTTAAATTACTACAACTCGGTCGAGGTGGGTTCACTTCACACCCCTAGGAGGTACATAACCGATTCCTCCCACCCCTTGGGGGAGGGAACACATCATAAATGTCGCGGTGAGGGGGTATTATAGAGTGATCCGTTGGGGGGTCCACATTATCATGACTATGCGATGAAGCAATAGCCATTAGCATGCCTATGTGAAGAATCATGAGACAGAGCAATGCATCAGGAACTAGCATACAAGGGACTTTGAAATCACATCGTGCAAACATGGAAGGTTTCACGGTAAAAGGAATTGTGAATCAAAAGGTCCCATATATAGAGGATTTGTGAAGATATGGTTCTCCACTTATTGGAGGGGATTTGTGAAGGGGTATTCTTTGCGATGTAAAGTGTCCTTTCCTGAGCACAGGGCATAAGTGCTTGTGGGGGGTGCTTCATGATGTGAATTAAAATTCTCAGAAAAATACCTCGTGAAGAATGGGTGCCTCGTGAAAGGTAGGATTGTGAAGAAAGGTTCTTCATGAGTCACAATGTCCCTAACTTAGCATATGGGTCACATGTGCATAAAGGGGTTCGTCGCGAATCTTAAATGCTCTGTGATGACCCGGGTCTCCTTGGGGATCCCCTTACTCCACAGAGTCTCATGGGCTCCGTGAAAGGCGTCCCTCCCTAAAGAGGGTACGAATAAATCCAAGGGGAGAGGCACTTTGCGATGTAAATGTACCTTGAGTAGATCATGGTTCACAGAGCAGGAAGTTATTCATGATTCAGGAGATAGGAAGTTGAATGGTCAGATGGTTTATCAATTGGGCTTAAGGGGAGTCATGTATTTATAGGAAATAAGCGTTGCGATGCAGAGCTCGCTCAGCCTGAAGAAAGAGCTTACTCTGTATCAAGATCGTGAATGTCATGGGGTTTCGCGTGGCATCCCGCCTCCTTGCTCCGCGACGGGATCGTGAATGTCAAAGGGGTTCTTGGGGAATCCCTCCACCTTGCTTTGTCAAAGTACTACGAACATCAATGGTGTTTGTTGGGAATCCCGCCTCCATACTCCATGAAGGGCTCACGAACGTCAGAGGTGTGTTCATGGGGAATCCCGCCTCCTTGCTCCATGGTGGGCATGTGGCCTTGGGGGTTCCGCGAATGTTCTTCGAGAGGCTTCCCATGAAGGTTTCTTCTTGTTCTTCTTCTTCCCCAATTTTGGCGCCAACAACCCCATCATGGACATTTTCCATGCCCAATGATTATAAAGACCCATCCATTACATACATTGCTAATAATTCAAAATTGAAGCACATTTATTACAACATATAACAAAACCATGGAAGGACTATATAGGTATAGTGTCTTTAGAAACTGGGAAACATAAACAAATGGTTCATAAAGCATCTACATTATCTCCCATTTATTTTCATCTCTATAGAGTCCCTTTTGGCATATCCTACTTAATAACCTTCAACCTGACCTGGGGGAAAGAAAACATACAAAAGGGTGAGCTCAAATGATCAGTAAGGGTAAACAAAAGAAAAATAAATCACATCATATTCATAAGAATGTAACAATTTGGAAATATTTCCCTGCAAAAGAGATCATAATTTCATAACATGGGATAAATCATGGTAGTGAAATTTAATCACAATAATCATAACATAAAACATGAAGCATTGTGGCATATACACATAATCATAGAGAATCATTTCTTATTAGTCAAGACTCATTTCCAAGACTATCTTAGTGGAAAAGTCCATTTCTGAACTGAGTTCATTCCTCGTTTCAGTCCTATTTCACTAAACCGGTTTAACCTTCCGTTCCAGCCATGTCTATCCCATGAGATATAAAATCTTTACCCAATGCATTGGAGGGAGATATAGGTCCCACCCATCTCATAATTATACCATTCTTATGTGTGCCACAAAATCAAAAATCATACATCATAACATAATCCATATAAGATAAAAGGACATCATAAAAATAATTCCATCATAACATAATCAAATAAATGTAAAAATAGGGATAGAAACAGAACCCTATATTATCTTAGATGGAAAATAATTTTGATAAAACACTTGAACTCCATTCTCGAGGAAAATATCATTTCTAATTCAAAAAAAATTTTCCTTTCTTAACATGTCATAAAATTTTAAACTAAAAGAAGTTTATTAAAAATAAACTTGAAAAATTCCAAAGGAAGATTCTTGGAAATAATGTGTTAAAAATCCATTCATTCCGTATAAGTAAAAAAATCATTCTTCTCATACATTTGTCGGAAAAGTCAAAAAGTACCTCGTACGAAAAATGACAAAAGATTCCTTTCATATATTTTACTAAAAACTCACCAAAGGGTAAGATTGGATATAAAATATTGTATAAGGATATAAATATTACATATTGAGGGAACATGGATGTGGATGATAAATATTCCCCAGTAAATTCTGAAGTATAAACAATCTCTAGATAAAAATTATGATTGCGAGATTTTCCGTTACCTTAAGACCAATTTTCTTCATAAGTGTCTGAAACTCCTTTATTATGATTTAAATAATGTCATTGACTTATTCCATAATCATACTCCTTGTTATGATATCATATATAGTCATATTCTTAGCTTCAAATTAGTAATATTTCATTGTTACTTGTTATTCGGGTGTTTATTGCTTTTTGTTCTTATGCGTGTTTTGTCGAATAAACTCTTTTTATTTTTTTTTGGGTTATAGACACCTCATTTATAGAATGGTATTAGTTTAATATATATCATATTCATTCCTTCAATTAATTTATATAATCATTATGCAATGAAGATCATGTAGAACGAGTCGCATCATATCAAGGAGACGGTATTCCATACGTACGCACGAGCGATGATATCATTCCCATGATTGTGAAATTGTAATGGAGTGTATGTATACTATTTACAAATCAATATAACTTTACAATAATAATTTATAGTTATTATTTACACCATTATACCCATCCAAGTAAGGTGGTGTTGGAAAATAGATTACACCACGGCGTGGAGACGGTATTCCGTACGTACGCACACGCGGTGATTTCGTTTTCCGTAGGATGGATATATGGTGAAATAGGGTTATTTCATACTTATAATAACCTATCTGTATATTAATTATACTGATGTTATTACTTCATAATGAAACAACTAAAGAAGAAGAAGTGGAAGAAGAAATAAAGTTGAACGAATCGGTAACGGACATTACCTCTTCTTTGAAGCGCCTCTTTGAGACCTCCTTTTAGGGCACTAAAATTGGTCTTTGAAGAAGACAAGGACCTCTAGGATGTTTCTAGGGAAGTGGAGAAGAGAATGTGGCAGGGGTTTGACGAGAATGAAGGTTCAAAGTGGTGCGAGGAAGAGAGGGAGGAGGTGCCCTTTTATAAGGGAGGAGAGGGGCACCTCTGGAAAAACTAAAAATATTATTTTATTATAAAGTCATATTCGGTTTTAAATAGCTTCAAATTGATTTATTTAGAATATAAGGTGGGTACGGGTCGAAATTATCTCATCCAATAGAATTTAGACAAGTTTAGGTTCCTATTTTAACCTTCTCATTTAGATTTAACTTTAAGTAAAATAATTTTACTTTTACTGTGTGTTCTTATCTTCTTACACTATATGGTTAATAAACATACTATAACAATCCAAACGAACCCAAAGTTGTTTATTATTAATATATATAACCTTATATATGTCATTTTACCGAACCTTATATTTTTAGGAATAACATAACAATTAATAATATAATATTTGTTTTAAAAACTATTTTATGTCAATTTTGATACTATTTGGTAATTGATTTTTGTGAAAATCATAACAGAATGATTAGTTCTCAAAAAGTAGAATAAATCAATACTAACATGTCATATTAACATATAAAATTATTTTAATTCATAAAAAGTCTAAAATTACATTTATATGGGTATTTATAACATCAATTATGTCAATATTGCATTAATAAGATTATTACTGCATCATAATTGTGTCATTAATAAATTAACTTATTTAATGTCTAAAAATTACAAATAAAATATCATTATGTATGAAATCTTTTTATATTTCTAATTAATATTTATTGTTGAATTTATCTTATGTATAACCCTATATTAAAAATGATTTACTTATTAAACATTGATTTTAACTATTTTAACCCTTCTTTAAATAAATTAATAATAAATGTCCTAATCTAATCCAAGTGGGACTAAATGGTCATATTTTATTCCTATGGTTGTTTTTGGTCGAATTAAACTTATCTAATGGAATTTGGTCATGTTCTAGGGTAATAATAAATTCATTTTTACCCTTAATTACCCTATTTACTTTTAACCGTTGTAAAAAAAAGTAAAAAGTTACTATTCACCAAATTTTTTTCATCTCATTGAACCACATTTTACTTACTGAAATCATCCGTTTCTGTCGGATTTTTTAAATTCCACTCACAGAAGTGGTAAAATTATGTTTTATGTAAATTTGCAAATTCTCCTAGGAGGTGGGTAAAAGACGGTCAAAAGATCAATAAAATTTTTATATTTCAAAAATTATTATAAAATGACTCCAATAAATTGCATTGAACTTATATAGGTATTATGTATCAGTTTTGACCTAAAATAAATTTAGTTAAAATAAATAATTATTTAAATAAAAAGCCGGGTTTTAAATAGTAACCCAGTGTTTTCACTATTCATCAAAAATTGAATGTTTTCAGAAAAATACCAAAATTTCACCCTAGGATAATTTCAATATTATGAATCAAAAAATGAAGTCAATTTTGAAAAATAAAATTTAAAAAATTTCAAAAAGTGGGTATTACTATTCATAACGGCTAGTTTTAATAATATTTTAATAGCATATCGTCGTTTAGTGAAACTCGGTATTGCGTACGATGCAAGCTATCGAGGAAGGTTGCGATTGCATGTAAAGAAAGCCAAGCTAGTGTTGTGTGTAGTGAATGATTCCTTTGATGATTTATATAACATAAAAACAAAATATTTCTCATAAAAGTCTCGGGTGTTACATTCTACCCCCCTTAAAATGAATTTCACCCTCAAAATTCATCACTTTGTAACAAAAAGATGAGGATACCTCTCCCTCATCATATCCTCAAGCTCCCATGTAGCTTCTTATAATTGGTGGTTCCTCCATAAAACTTTCACCATGCGAGTGGTCTTGTTCCGAAGGATTTTTTCACTACGATCGAGAATCTCTATCCATTGTTCTTCATAAGAAGGATCTTGTTCCAGCGGTACAACTTCTGAGCTTAGTACATGTGAAGGATCTGGTATGTACTTTCTCAGGAGCGATACATGGAACACATCGTGAACTTGAGAGAGATTCGGTGGAAACGCCAATCAGTAAGCTACCTTCCCAACACGATCCAGTATTTTGAAAGGACCGATATACCTAGGGATCAACTTTCCCTTCATTCCAAATCTCATTACTCTCTTCCAAGGAGATATTCGTAAGAAAAATTTACCACCCACTTCAAACTCTATGTCTTTTCTTCAGTTGTCAGCATAACGTTTTTGTCGATTCTGAGCTGCTCTTATGTGTTGTTGAATATATCGGACCTTTGATGCCATCTCATCAACAAGATCAGGTCCTAATAGCTTTCTTTCCCCAACTTGATCCCAGTACGTTGGAGTCCATCATTTCTTTCCATAGAGTGCTTCATAAGGAGCCATATGAATACTGGAGTGAAAGAAATTATTATAAGAAAATTACACCAAAGGTAGGTGTTGATCCCAACAACCTTTTAAATCCATAGAGCAAGCTCTCAACATATCTTCTAGAGTTTTAATTGTCCTCTCAGACTGACCGTCTATTTGAGGATGATAAGTAGTGCTGAAACTCAGCTCTGTATCCAGAGTATGCTGAAGACTTCTCCAGAACTTTGAGGTAAACCTCAGATCCCGATCAGATATAATAGAAAGTGGTACTCCATGAAATCTTAACAATTCCTTTACATATATCCTGGGAAGATGATCTAGAGAGAAATGCTCTCTAATAGCAATGAAGTGTGCAGACTTTGTAAGATGATCAACTATGACCCAGATAACATTATTGCCTTTGGATGTTTTAGGAAATCTGGTGACAAAGTCCATAGTGATGTATTCCCATTTCCATTCGGGTATGGGTAAAGGTTGTAACATTCCCTTAGACTTCTGTCTCTCAGCTTTAACTTGCTGACAAACCAAGCATCGAGAGACATATTCAGCAACATCTCTTTTCATGCCATCCCACCAGAAGTACTCTTTCAGGTCCCGATACATCTTCGTGCTTCCAGGATGAATAGATAATGAAGAACTATGAGCCTCATCTAGCAGTTCCTTCTTTAATTCGGGGATGGGAGGAACACAAACCCGATTCCTGAACATTATTATCCCATCACAATCAAGGTTAAATTTAGGAACATTTCTCACCTTCTTTTGTAACTCTACTTCTTCTTTCTGTGCCTATTTAATCTTTAAATGTATAGATGGTTGAACATTCATTTGAGAAAGATAAGATTTTCCCCCTTCCATTATAATTCCAAGATCCATCCTTTGTAAATCCATAAATATTGGATATTTTGTGATCCTCATCATGGATAAACTGGCATGGTCTTGTCGATATAATGCATCTTACACCTTGTTTTCTTTCGCAGGGTGGTAATGGATTAAGCAGTCGTAATCCTTAATCAGCTCCAACCATCTTCTATGGCTCATATTCAGCTCCTTTTGTGTGAAAATATACTTTAAAATTTTATGATCAGTATAAATATCACACCTTTCTCCATAAAGATAATGCCTCCAAATATTTAATGCAAAGATTACCGCAACTAACTCCAAATCATGAGCTGGGTAATTTTGCTCATGGATTTTCAACTGTCATGAGTCATAAGCTATCACCATATCATTTTGCATGAGAACACACCCAAATCCCTTCTTGGATGCATCACTATAGATCACAAACCTTTCTCCACTACAAGGAAGTGTGAGTACAGGTGCCCTGGATAACCTTCTTTTCAACTCCTTGAAATTCTCTTCACATTCCTCCGTCCAAACAAACTTAACTCCTTTCTGAGTCAACTTGGTGAATGGATTAGATAATCATGAGAAATCTTTCACAAAACGTCGATAATATCCATCCAAACCATGAAAACTTCGGATCTCAGTTACTGTTGTTGGTCTCGACCATATTTCGATAACCTCTGCTTTTGTTGGATCCACAGATATCCCCTCTTTTGAGATTATGTGACCAAAAAATGAAACTTTTTGAAGCAAAAATTCACACTTGGTAAATTTGGCATAAATCTTCTCGTTTCTCAGGGTCTTCAATATAATTCTCAAGTGATATTCATGTTCTTACTTGCTCTTTGAATATACAAGAATATCGTCCATAAAGACCACCACAAACTGATCATGATAGTCCCTAAAGACTCTATTCATTAGATCCATGAAGATAGCAGGGGCATTAGTAAGACCAAATGAAATCACTAAAAATTCATAGTGTCCATACCATGTACGGAAAACCGTCTTTGTTATATCCTCCCTTTTGACCCTTAATTGATGATACCTTGAATGGAGATCAATCTTGGAAAAGTATTGAGCTCCATGTAGTTGGTCAAATAGGTCATCAATGCGTGGGAGAGGATATTTTTTCTTGATAGTGATCTTGTTAAGTTCTCGATAATCAATTCAGAGAATCATTGATTCATCTTTCTTCTTAACAAACAGAACAAGTACTCCCCAAGGTGGCGCACTAGGGAGTATGAACCGCTTATCAAGATTATCTTGTAGTTACTTCTTCAATTCCTGCAACTCAATTGGGTCCATTCTATAAGGTGTATATGAAATATGTAAAGCACCCGATACGAGTTCTATTGAAAACTCAACTTCACGATTTGGTGGAAGACCCAACAATTCCTCCAGAAAGACATCATCAAACTCCCGTACAATGGGCGTATTCCTAATCGTGAGTTTCTCACCAACCATTTGAGATAAATAACCATCATTTAGTGGAATCAAGACCCATAAGATGGAAGAAATTTCCACTGGATGGTTATGTTCATCCTTGCATCGATAGACGATCATAGATTGATCTGGAATATGAAATGTGACTTCCCTTCTTTGGAAATTGATATGAGCTCCATATAGAGAATTCCAATCCATGCCAAGAATCAAATCAAATTCCACTATAGGAAGGATCACAAGATTTGTAGGAAGCACTTTCCCACAAACTTCAATCTGAGAAGAATTATAAACTTTTGATGCGACTGTTGTGCCATTAGGGGTTGCCACAGCTAACTCAACATCTAATTGTTTAGGTAATACAGTGATACCCTTAGAAAATTCTTTAGAAATAAAAGAGTGGGTGGATCCCGAATCAAATAAAACATTTTATACTTTAGAGTGGATGGTATGTGTACCTTTCACCACTTCGTTATCGTACTCCACATCGCTGATAGAAATTGCATGCGACTTTCCTTTGTCTTTAGCCTTAAGAGTTTTTTGACGTCGACCATCATCATCAACCCTTGGATTTGGGGATTTATTGGCATAATGCCCCATATCCTTGCACTTGTAACATTGAAGTGTAGGAGGTGCACTCTGTGTAGCCTTTTCTTTTTTCGCATCACTAGACATCTTTTTCCCATCATTGCGGCATTCAAATGCCCGATGACCTTCCTTTCCACATTTGAAACATTTACTTGTCCCTTTAAGACAACTCCCTACATATTTCCTTCCACACTTTGAGTATAAGAGAAAACTCATATTCTTTTCAGTGTTCTCTTTAGATTTTCCTTTGATTTACATTTTCCTCTTCTTATCAAACCCATATGACTGATGGGTTACTCATATCTCCATCTCAACTTTGAGAGCACATTTAATGATTTCCTCGTAGCTATTGAAGTCCCTTATGGCTAACGCCCTTCGAAGACTTGGTTTTAAGCCACTAAAGAATCGATCGACCTTACTCTCAGGTTGGATAATAATACAAGAAGCATACATTTCATGTCTTGTAAAATTTTCTTCGTAGGTACCAACAGATTCATCATCCTTTTTCTTTAGTTCAAGAAACTCCTTCTCCATCTTTGTTCAAAGAATACTAGGGATGTACTTATTGAAAAATAAGTTCTTGAACTCGTCCCATTCTATGGACTCAATTTAATCTCTTTGCCTTGTATTCGTGATAAGATTCCACCATTGATCAACATCACCTTCCAAAAGATACACTGCTACTATGACTTTATCATGTTCAGAACATTGAAGAACTAAAAATATCTTTTCCTTAGTACTAATCCATTGTTCAGCAACTAGTGGATCAGTAGACCCGCTAAATAAAGGTGAACACTGCCTCGTAAAGGATTCAACAGAATGTTTCTCCTTCAATTGCTTGTTTGGAAGTCCTGCATGATTCATAGCTTGAGAAAGTTGTGTGAGAATGGCTACAAGATTTTTCATTCCAACTCCCATAATGTTTGGTTGCTCAGGGGGACAATCATTTCATTTCCCGTCGCATTCCGCATTAACACGGTTCCTTCGGGTTCCAGCCATTGACTAAAACCAAGAAGAATAGTGCGTGAAACACTAATTATAATAGGAAAACCACATAATCAAGAATAGAATTTCACACTTAAGGTATTATCCTAGGTTATTCATGGCCATTTCTAAAACACAAATATTGTCTTCTATTCATAGACTTATCCTTATGATTCTTACTAAGGCTTTCACATCCTAGTTTCCAAAGGTTGACTATACCTTTTCTCTGATACCAACTATAACGGCCCATACTTTACATACATTGTTAATACATCAAAATTGAAGCACACTTATTGCAACATATAACAAAACCATGAAAGGACCATATATGTATAATGTCTTTAGAAACTGGGAAACATAAAAAACTGGTTCATAAAGCATCTACATTGTCTCCCATTTATTACATCATATCTAAGGCCCCTTTTGGAATATCCTACTTAATAACCTTCCTCCTGACCTGGGGGAAAGAAAACATACAAAAGGGTGAGATCAAATTCTCAGTAAGGGTAAACAAAAGAAAAATCAATCACATCATATTCATACGAACATAACAATTTGGAAATCTTACCCTGCAATAGAGATCATAATTTTGTAACATGGGATAAATCATGGTAGTGAAATGTAATCACAATAATCATAACTTAAAACATGATTCTTTGTGTAATACACACATAATCATAGAGAATCATATCTTATTAGTCAAGACTCATTGCCAAGACTATCTTAGTAGAAAAAGTCCATTTCTGAACCGAGTTCATTCCTCGTTTCAGTCATGTTTCACTGAACCAGTTTAACCTGCCGTTCCAGCCATGTCTATCTCATGAGATATAAAATCATTACCCAATGTATTGTAGGGAGATATAGGTCCCACCAATCTCATAATGATACCATTCTTATGTGTGCCACAAAATCAAAAAATCATACATCATTGCATAACCCATGTAATAAAAAATGGGAATCTTAAACATCATGCCATCATAACATAATCCATATAAGATAAAAGGACATAATAAAAATAATTACATCATAACATAATCAAATAAATGTAAAAATAGGGATAGAAACAGAACCCTATATTATCTTAGAAGGAAAATAATTTTGATAAAACACGTGAACTCCATTCTCGAGGAAAATATCCTTTCTACTTCAAAAACATTTTTCCTTTCTTAACTTGTCATACAATTTTAAACAAAAATAAGTTGATTAAAAATAAACTTGAAAACTTGTAAAGGAATCTTCATGGAAATAATTTTTTAAAAATACATTCATTCCGTATAAGTTAAAAAAACATACTTCTCATACTTTTGTCGGAAAAGTCAAAAAGTACCTCGTACAAAAAATGACAAAAGATTCCTTTCATATCTTTTACTAAAAGCTCACCAAAGGGTAAAATTTGGATATAAAATATTTTAGAAGGATATAAATATTACATATTGAGGAAACGTGGATGTCGATGATAAATATTCCCCAGTAAATTCTGAAGTATAAACAATCTCGGATAAAAATTGTGATTGCGAGATTTTACCTTACCTTATGTCTGATTGGATTCGTAAGTGTCCGAACCTCCTGTATAATGATTGAAATAATGTAATTTACTTATTCCAAAATCATACTAATTGTTATGATATCATATTTGGTCATATTCTTAGCTTCTTATTAGTAATATTTCATTGTTACTTGTTATTCAGGTGTTTATTGCTTTTTGTTCTTATGCGTGTTTTGTCGAATAAATTCTTATTCTTCTTTTTGGGTTATAGATACCTCATTTACAGAATTTTATTAGTGTAATATATATCATATTAATCCATTCAACTCATTTATATAATCATTATGCAATGAAGATCATGTAGAACGAGTCACATCACATCGCGGAGACGATATTCTGTACGTGCACACGAGCGATGATATTGTTCCCATGATCGTGAAATTGTAATGGAGTGTATGTATACTATTTCAGAATCAATATAAATTTAAAATAATAATTTATAGTTATTATTTACACCATTATATCCATCCATGTAAGGTGGTGGTGGAAAATAGATTACACCACGGCGCGGAGACGGTATTCCATACGTACGCACGCGCGGTGATTTCGTTTTTCGTAGGATGGATATATGGTGAAATAGGGGTGTTTAATACATATAATAACATATCTATATATTATTGATACTGATGTTATTACCTCATTATGAAACAACTAAAGAAGAATAATTGGAAGAATAAATAAAGTTAAAAGAATCGGTAACGGACATTACCTCTTCTTTGAAGCGCCTCTTTGAGACCTCCTTTTACGACACTAAAATTACTCATTGAAGAAGAAAAGGACCTCTAGGATGTTTCTAGGGAAGTGGATAAGATAATTTCTCAGGGTTTGGCCGAGCTTGAAGGCTCAAAGTGGTTTGAGGAAGAGAGGGAGGAGGTTCCTTTTTATAAGGGAGGAGAGGGGCACCTTTGGAAAAACAAAAAATATTATTTTATTATAAAGTCATATTCGGTTTTAAATAGCTCCCAATTGGTTTATTTCGAAGCTAAGGTGGGTATGGGTCGACATACTATCATCCAATAGAATTTAGACAAGTTTAGGTTGCTATTTTCACCTTATCATTTAGATTTAGCTTTAAGTTAACTTATTTTACATTTACCGTGTCTTCTTGTGTTCTTAAACTATAAGGTTAATAAACATACTATAACAAGCCAAACAAACCCCAAGTTGTTTATTATTAATATATATAACCGTATATAAGTCATTTGGCCCAACCGTAGATTTTTAGAAATAAAATAACAATTAATAATATAATATTTTTTTTAAAAACTCTTTTATGTCAATTTTAATACTATTTGGTAATTGATTTTTTTTGAAATTCATAACAGACATATTAGTTCCAAAAAAGTAAATTAAATCAATAATAACATGTCTTATTAAGATATAAAATTATTGGAATTCAGAAAAAGCCTCAAATTACATTTATTTGGGTATTTATAACATCAATTATGTCAATATTTCATTAATAAGATAATTACTGCATCATCATTGTGTCATAAATAAATTCAATTATTTAATGTCTAAAAATTAAAAATAAAATATAATTATGTAGGAACTATTTTTATATTTCTAATTAATAATTATAGACTAATTTATCTTATGTATAACTTTATATTAAAAATTATTTACTTATTAAACTTTGATTTTATCTATTTTAACCCTTCTTTAAATAAATTAATAATAAATGTCCTAATCTAATCCAAGTGGGCCTAAATGGTCATATTTTATTCATAAGGTTGTTTTTTGCCGAATTAAACTTATCCAATATAATCAGGACATGTGTTAGGGTAATAATAATATCATTTTTACCCTTAATTACCCTATTTACTTTTAACCGTGGTAAAAAAAGTAAAAAGTTACTATTCACCAAAAATTATTTTCATCTCATTGAATCACATTTTATTTACTGGAATCAACCATGTCTCTACGATTTTTTAAATTACCCTCACAGAAGTGGTAAAATTATGTTTTATGTAAATTTGAAAATTCTCCTAGGAGGTGGGTAAAAGACGGCCAAAAGTTCAATAAAATTTTTATATATATAAAATTATTATAAAATGACTCAAATTAATTTCATTTAACTTATATATGTATTATGTATAAATTTTTACCTAAAATAAATTTAATTAAAATAAATAAATATTTAAATAAAAATTCGGTTTCTAATTAGTAACCCAGTATTTTCACTATTCATCAAAAATTGAAAGTTTTCAGAAAAATACCAAAATTTCACCCTAGGCTAATTTCGATATTCCGAATCCAAAAATGAAGTCAATTTTGAAAAATAGAATTTAAAAAATTTCAAAAAGTGGGTAATTACTACTCATAACGGCTAGTTTTAATAATATTTTAATAGCATATCGTTGATTTGTTAAACTAGGTATTGCGTATGACGCAAGCTATCGAGGAAGGTCGCGATTACGTGTAAAGCAAGCCAAGCTAGTGTTGTGTGTAATGAATGATTCCTTTGATGATTTATATAACATAAAAAAAATATTTCTCATAAAAGTCTTGGGTGTTACACAGATTTCCACTAGATTGAGATCGTACTCAAATGTAATGAGGTCCTATTTTCTAGAACATCATATATCCATAGGGAAGGGATACCATCTCAGTGTAATCCCCTATCCATTCTTGCAAGAGATAGAATCCTTGCTACTACTCTCTTCTTCCGTGCACAAAATCTAGAGGAGAGATGGGCACATGGACCATTGATACATCATCCCTATCACTTTGGAATTTATCTCTGCTGGGCCACCATCCTATTGTAATCCCCAATATCCATCTCTCTGGGCCTCTAAGAAAGTGTATGCCCCTATTACCTCTTTGGTACACTAACCATGCATAATCCCTGTTCTATTTACTACAGACACACCTTTCGCGGTGTGATCGTCAGGTCTTTTCTACCTTTTGTTTGTCACACTGAGCATGACTCACATGGTATTAGAGTGAGAAACGACCATGACATCCTACAAGGGCTGCCTAATCACAAAATCAATAAACACTCCTTCTGAACTACATGGACATTGATCCCTGTCTCTTTCTATAAAAGCTACATAAAAATCCTCTATGAAGTTCAAGCCCATCATCCATCTTTCCTGACCACTTCATGTTGGTTCAACTTCATCTGTCATGATGTTAAACTATATCCCCCTTCCAAAATATGTGGACATTGATCATTTCCCTTTTTAGGCAAGGTAGGTTGGAAGCCTCTCAAAATTTAAATCCCAACAATTCTTGGTCTCAACCACTTCACGGTGGTTCACCCTCATCCTGCGTGATATTAAACTTTATTCTCCCTTTTTTCTCAAATGATGCTAATCTATACCCATTCTAAATATCTGGGCATTGATATTTATATAACAGACATTTTATATTGGAAGCCTTCATTAGGTTCAACCCCAACTAGCGGTATGCCATTGTATCCCCAATGAAATTGTACGATGTTGTTGTCCCAACCAACGGTAATCCGTTGTTGTCCCAACAAGCGGTAATCCGTTGTAGTCCCAACCAATGGTAATCCATTTTAGTCCCATCTAACTATAATCCCTTGTAGTCCCAACCAACTATAAGATGTTTTAGTCCCAAACAACATTAATCTATTGTATTTACAATAAACGGTAATTCATTTCTCTCCCATAAAATGGTAAGATATTGTAGTCCAAACAAATGGTTATCCATTGTAGTCCCAACAAATGGTAATCAGTTGTTGTCCCTACTATTGGTAAGCCTTTGTAGTCCATGACGGATGATAATCCATTGTAATCCATAATTTACGGTAATCCATTTTCATCCTCTTCATCGAGACCCACATCTCTGATTTGTCCCAGTGGTGTTAGACCAAATCTCAGGTTGATAACCATGCATAATCCCCAATATTTCATCAGGTCACTGTCCTTTGTCTACACCCATATTCCATTCCCAATCGTGAACTACAAGGACTTTGATTCTCTTCCACTGTGATATATAGGAAGCCTCCTTGTGGTTCAATACCATCACTGATGTCCCATCATGGTGCCCCCCTTAATCCTCTGTGTTTTGGGAAGGTCATTCCCTAACCAAGAGGTTCGACCTATTATGGGTCCCATCCATCCATAAATTCTTGACGGTCACCTCCTATGGTGTCCCATCATCCAACCAAACATTGTAGAATTTGATTATCGACCATAGTGATATGCAGGATGCCTCTTGGAGCTTCAGGCCTGACACTAGCATCATCTTCACGATGATTCGATCTCATTCACCATCCTTTTAATATATCCACATATGTCCATCCTACTTCATACCCAGGCTACCAAATCCTAGTGATGTCATTCCACAAACCTCCTCACTACTTCTAATAGTAATCAAGTAGCTATCCATTCATAAGCCCTTTGCAACCCATAACCTTCTACCAAGGGTGCTCCTCATGACATGGGACGATAACCACACGTATGTCCTAACATGTATCTAGGTTACTTTTCTCTTATGTTCACCCCTATTCATCACCCATTCGAACTACACAGGTCTTGATCTAGGTCTCCTAGGATAGGGTACGTAGGAAACCTCCATGAGGTTCAATCCCAGCCCATGAAAAACTTGTGTGTCCCCTTTATAAGGACCCAATCACCTCATATCCATCTTCATTGGATGTCTATATCAACCCATCTTTTATCCCTCTTAGGTTCTCCCTCCTAGGGCTTCAACCATATGATCCACTCCCATCAGTGTTCCAATTAGTCTGATCCATCTCCACAAGATGTTAAACTCATGGAATACATTGTGTTAGACATGGGAAGATAAGGAAAATATCATAGGCATGCCTATGTGATATAATTCCCCACACATGATGTGGGATTCCTTGGGCTACTATGCCTTCATGAAGCCCTTTCATAAGTCGATGAAACCCAGATGCATCAGTGTTTTAGTGTTTTTGAAGGATGGATGACCACCCTAAAAAAACCGTTGGAAACCGAAATGGTGAAGATGGTGTTAATTTATTCTCATCAATCCGGAGGTTAATAGTGTTCAAGACATCAAGGGATAAGTGCGTCACTAGATCCAACAATCCAGTTCTAGGTCCTGCCAAAAAAATAGTGGTCTTATCATGAATCTCATAGGATATTGGGGAGTCTAACATTGGACATCCCTATCTGTGATGTTGCCAGAATGGATTCTTCTTACCCATCATGGGAGACAGAATGGAGGTGGGGCACTATAAAACACTTCCCTTCATTCAGTACTAACTGATGAATCTCCCTGCTTTGCAGGAGCCAAGATGATATGATAGGAAATCGATCACCACCAACCCACTGACATAGTGTTGAGGAAACGCCAATGCAAAAATCCCATGCAGCTCCATCTCTTCCATAAAGACCTCCTCATCCATGGTTTATGGCCATCCATGCCCCATTTGTCCATTCGAAATCATTCATAGGAGGGTGATTAACAACCACGTTTGATGATACGAGGATTAGGGGAGTATCCCAATACAGGAAATGAACTAAAAAACCCAGATGCTTTTGTGCCTTGTCATCTCCATTTCCCCCAATGGTTGCATAGGGAGCCACTGATCCCCACTCTAACCTAGAACCACTCTGGGAGCATCTACAAGGAATTCTTGAATGAATCACTTTATTATTCCAATGAGGTGACTGATGTCCAGGATAACCCAGCTATGATCTTCTCTCATGTCCTGCCATGATGTATCCCACCATGCTACGACATCACCGCCACTCGATCCCATAGGCCGAGGAGTTGGTGAGTTATGCACCTGCATCGTCCTCCCCAGTTTGGCTAACCCAACGCCAAAATTAGGTGAAATATGAGGTGGATTCCCTAAAGGGGAATCATCACAATGGAAGTAGTGGACTGTTCTATGGACATTGTATTCCATTAATCCGCCATTTATGCTGAACAGAGGAAGTTACTTGCCTAGATAGTATCAAGGCCCCGACCACCACACGGGTAGGATGGGATGTCTCTCTCAGTTACTGACACAGGTGGAATTCTTCGGTGGTTGACCCACGATAATGACCCCAAGCACAGAGTTCCTCCACGTTCCACCACCAATGACATTGCAGTTATGTACCACTCCAAATATTTGCATGGAGGTCCTCCCCATACCATCATCAGTCTAAGATAAGTCCTTCTTCACTGTACAGAAATCTAGCACGGAGGATTCCCTTGCACCCGTGATCCCATGTATGGTGTTGTTCCTCCTGTTTTAGGTTGCTGATGCGAAGATCCTTTTCTCTAGGTAAACCATCAGCATGCAGTCTTACCCGTGCTCTTATCACAACTGAAGAAGGTCCTAATAGTCCGGGAAGTTATAGAATTGGAGTTCTTCCCCCACTTAGATTGTGTTATGTAAAGAAGTTCTACCCGTGTTCAGTTTGACCAGTATGATGTCTACCCTCATACTGTCACTGCAAGGGGAAACAAACATTGTTGTATTGACCTTGTTCCCATCAACTCTATAGGAGGTCCTACTACTCTAACACTTTCCGCAGAGATTCACTCTACATGCTAGCCATCAGACATAGAGGCCCTCCTTGTATTCCCTTAGACATTTTTCTAGGTTCTCCTTGCACCCCAGATCACCCAGGAGGAAGTCATCGCTACCCAATAATCAGTTCATTCAAAGATCCTCCTCGTGTCGAAAGCCTAAAATATCCCAATGAACCATCCCGGGGTATGAGGAATGGTCAATGTTTCCATAAGAACAATACTGAGACGTCATAGATTTGATTAATCTCGTCTGTTTCTCAGACTCTGAGGAGGAATACGATTCTCTAACGTAACCCTCACCCTGATCTTCTAGGACAAGGATAGGGGGAGGAAAATTACATATAAGACACATCCTTCCAAAATTTGAGGTCAACCATATTTCTACCTCCCTCCAAATATTCTTCAATGAGGAGGAAGATTTGGCCTCTTTCCAGGTCCGGGTTTTTCATTCCTCTATATCTTCAATAGGGTCATTCTCTACCTCAACCTGAGGTCACATAAAGTTATTCTAGGGATCAATAGAGTAGTAGAAACGCCATGGATCACCATAAGTAACTGTAGGACCTACATGTGGAACTATGATCATTAGTCAATATTACTGGGATGTGGTGGGTCAGTCATTGCATTCTTCTCAAGATAGTCTAAGATGTGGCATCTTGTCAGCTCACTCACTGTATTCTCCACAGGCCAGCCTATTGTCCTAATTATCAACTATCGTGTCATTATTGGTCCTTAAGATGCACCCAAATCTTAAATAGGGAAACTATGGGCCAAATATTATGTATGAGACACGAATAGTGTGGGACATTCTTGCAGTGGAACATTTCCAAGATAATTTCTAGTAAATCTAAACCACTAACATCAGGGTGCCCGAATCGCTTACAGAGAAGGATGTTGTGAATTTTCACCAAACCCTCTTGGAGACACACATTAATCTTAGTCACCAGCGAGTGGATTACCCCATGATCCAGAAACATTTTAATGATATTTGATAATAACACATCATGTTCAACTTAGCTGCACTGCCAATGGCCCATCATTCAGTGTCTCCTAGTCACCATCAGACCCTCTACCAGTAGTGAGTCCATATGTTTGAAGTGATATGTAGGTTTATCATGGAGGATTCCCCCATATTCTGGTCCATGGTTGGGGGTAGTATGATCCCATTAATTGTAGTTATACCCAACTCTATCCTAAATTTCAACGAAATATTGAGGTATTCATTTCCGTATGGTCGCAGTTATCATGACTATCCTATCAGAGGGAGAGAACGATCTAGAGATCCATGAATAAAACTAACCCATCAGGGGAGTGTCATGCCTATTGGTTCAATTTTGACAGATTACTGGATAGTAAAGTAATTTACTAGGTATTATTATAAATACTGAGTCATTACCCATCATCCGGAATACCAATAAGGGCATAGAGCATATTGGGACTGTCAATCATTCTGACCCATCTAAATTAGTGAAGAATATGGAATATTATTCTAAAAATATGTGATTCATAAAAAAATCAAATATCATAAGAATATTCTCAATGAGCTCATTTTTGAACATGCTTTGGATAGTGATTTTAATACAGTGATCCTAGGCCGGGGTAGTAGGGGTAGGTACAACTCCCCCCTAATGAGTTTCCTCCAGGTGACCCTAACCATCATTCCCACATTGACATGGTAGAATCAAGAGAATATAGAAAGAGTTAGGGGTATGTATCAAGAAACCCACCTAAGAAGAATGATAATCATTAGGACTTGGATCTGGTTCCTCTATCCCCTCCACAGGTTGTCCCCCCAGCAGTCCCGCATGTCATCCCACCAGCTGCTCCATGAACCTCTAGGCCTGCTTACCATGTTTATGAACATACTAACACATTATTGGCCAATTATCCTCTTAATTAAAATAATCCCAAGATATATGATCCAATGGATGCACTTATCATCAGACTTGAAGCATTGGAAAATCTATGGGGTGCAATTCTTCCAAATGGGAAGCCAAATCAGGTGTGGGAGGATAATATGCCTGCACACCTCAGTTTTGGAAACAATATTTTTTCCTCATTAATGGGATTGGTGATCCACTGCAACATCTATCCCACTTCATCTCTATGTGTAGTACAATTTTGAGAACTCCCACCCAGAAGGAGGCCGCCAAACACCAGTGTTTCAAACAAACATTGGTAGGGCCCGCGTTTTTCAGGTACGTCTAGAAAAAAAAATAGTAGCCGGATGGTAGGATATTCGTAGAAAGTTTAATTACCATTTCAACTCCACCACCTAGAAGAAAAGTATTGTAGATAAATTCCAGTGCATCTAGAGGCCTGAAGATCATGTCACAGACTTTGCCACCTGGTTGAAGGGCCTCACCTACTCCCCAGGTATACCCCCGACCCAGGAACAACTTTTGACCATGTATGTGGGGAATGTCAAAAATAAAATTTTCCCCTCTATCATCACCATAAATTACCCTAGGGGATTTTAGGTTTTCTCTAATAATTCCCAACATCAATAGGAATCCTAGTAGTTGGTCAAACTGGCATGTCCATTGCCTCCTATAGTTCTTGTGAGAAGCACCACTAAGGCCGAGCCAGCGGTGGTTGCCCAAATAGAGGCCTCTAGGTAGCTAGAATTGTTACCAGTGGATCCACCTCCAGAGCCTCACAGAGGCCTGCCACCTTAGGTGCAGCATCCAACATATTAACGACCACGCCAGAATCGGCAGGTGCCACTGTGTATTGCGCAACCACCCCCTTGGTGAGATAACCTTCCACCTCTTCGGTAGGCTCCAACTGCCCCCCTGTCAGGACCAAGATCCAAGAGACCCCTTCCCAGATAGACGAAGCCATACATACTCAATTAATGAGACTCTAGTCCCTGGTTATTTCTGATGTTCCTTGGAACATGGAATCATATGGTTTTTAGAATGCATGAGGCTAGAAGAAGCAGATCTAAGTGATCAACCAAATTAGTTAAATTATCATAAAATTGTGAATAACACCCTCTAATAGTTCTATGTGTTTAAATAATAACATCAATACCTTGTTGATAACAACAAAACCAGGTTTTTCCCATCCCCAGAATAGGTGGAGTGTCTATTCATACCGCCGGACAATGATAGTGACATCAAAGGTGGGTGGCAGCATGTTCCTAACTGTGGGTCACAAAAATATAAGGACTGGATGGATAATAAGGTAGTCTCTCATGGCTTTGGAATTATCCATGCACAATTTAATCGAAGGACTCCATCACAAGTCACCGCGTCACCATCAACAACTAGTTCTACGTCAATGTCCCATCCTTCCAGTTTCAAGAAGGGAAAGAATTAGCGACTTATGTGAAAATTTCTCCCCTCCACAAATTCTATCATCATCCCATACTCTTGAAGACTTAATGACCCTATTGATGGTAATCAGAACTAGGGTAAATATACTGGTAGAGTATTCTTCATTTGATGACCAAGTGTTCACTTCCGTTAATATAGTGGAGCTGGTAAATTGCAACACGATTCTTGAGGACATGGAGCGCCAGACGAATCCTCCCAATGTGCCTAGATTCCACCAATATAGACGGATCTGTTGCTATGTGGGTTGTTGTAATTCCTTTTTTAATACATCCATCCAGGATGTTCATGCAACCGAAACTAGACAACATGCCCGACATGAATCTCAACACATGCATCCTTGTCATCCTGCTTCACCACGTCTGCATTCACTATTGCTTGTTCTACTTGACTAAGTGGAGCCACCCTGACTCTGCTGCGATCAATCAAATTCTATCATGGAACATCATCAATCATCTATCCCACATAAATTAGTCGCTCCATGATTTTGGACTGTTGATATGCAGTACATTCCCAGCATAGTCAACCACCAGTTCTGCCAGAAGAATTGACCGCACCCCCTACCACAGAATGACCTCAGTTAACAGAAGTTCATTATTGGATTAAAAGTATGATATTATCAAGAATCGTGTCAGCATTCTGATGAATCTCTCTATCCCTGAGGCTCTTATTTTGTCATCAGATATGTGTGAATCCCTTTCTGAGGCTTTAATAATCACCCTCTAGTTTGAGATAGAGGTAGAAACTAGAAAATCCTTCCATGCTGACACAATCAATCATTTATAATTCCATGCCATCAACTCTTTCTCATGAAATTATGAGGTCCCTCCCATACAGGGGAACATCCTTCCACTTTACCTCACATTCGACTTCAATAGAAAGGATATTTTTCACTATCTTGTTGAAACATTTTCTTTGATCAACCTTATCCCAACCCAGATTCTCTGAAAGATGGTGTTTTCCGAAGATTATTTGAGATCATATTACCTAAATATTCAATGTTATGATATGAAGGAACATATAGGGGCTGGAAAGATATATCAAAAGTCCGTGTTTGGTGGCTTGGTATCCAGCACCAAGTTTATGGTGACGTCACAGGACACCGCCTACAATGAATTGATGGGTAAGACATGGCACCACATGTACATCGCGGTCCCTTCTTCGTATCACCAATTCCCAAAGTACGCATCTAAAAGTTGAGAAGGTGTACTTCTAGGTGATGTGTCTGCCTTTTCCTCTTGTGAACCCTTCAATCTGAATGGAAAATATTTGAAGAGAATGTACATGTAGAATTAGGATACTGAGGTTGAACTCGCTACAGCTAAGACAAACCGGTGGACATGCATAAATGATTCCCAAATCCTCCTGATCCACTGATTGGAGGCCACAAATCCAGATTTTGGGAAATGAATTTTTGTCTCTGGAACGAGGTAGAATAATATTCCCAAGTATATGGGACTCCAGAGGAACACCTCGTATTCTTATACAAACCAGGCTTAGGTGGTCCTCGAGCCTCTTTCCCCTAAAAGGTATCTGGATGTCCCCCCATGGCAATGACATTATGTCATATAGAGGATGCTACTCCCACATTCGAGGAGGGTGTATCCACCATGGTCGATGCTTTGGTATATGTGAACCTCGGTAACAATATGGATCTAAAAGACTCATTTATTTGCATTGAAGTGCCTGTCAAAGAGAAAAAACAACACACGGACATCCTAAATCATCATAGTGATGTATTTTCATGGAGGTATGAGGAGATCCCAGGATAGAATCCTCATGATTCCGACCAAAAACTCTTCATTTATGTGATCACCATAGGTTCAAAAAACCTCCAATAATGATGCACCCTTATCATGGTGTCATGGTTATGGCTAAGGTTGATAAGCTCATCAGATCCAAAAATATTCAAGGAGGTATAGTATCCCAAATGGTTAGATAAAATTGTGCCAATTAGGAATAAGAACACACATATCAGAGTCGACATCAACTTCCTAGATCTCAACTATCATTGTCTGAATGATGAATTTACCCTTCGTCGGACGGAGCTGCTGATCGATGCCACCACTAGGTTCTAGGCTCAATCCTTAATGGATGGCTGTTATGGGTATAACCAAATTTGAATGGACCACGATGATGAAGATTTTATTGTCTTTAAGGAACCAAAAGGAACTTTTTCTATCATTTAATGAACTTCGGTCTATTGAATTAAGTTTCCACCTATCAGTGTTCCATGAGTCACATATTTATGTTGGTCCTCATGAAATTGGTGGAAGGATATGTTGATGATCTGGTAGATAAATCTTCTCATCCCCAAGACCATCTCAAATATTTAAAAATAGTGTTTGCTTCCTCCGGTCACACTAACTAAATATAAACCCCCTGAAGTGCACATTCGGGGTCACCTCAGGAATGTTTTTCAGCTTCATTGTCAGATACTAATGCATTAAGATCAATCCAGATAAGATTAAGGCCATCGGTCAGATGTATCCCCCATGCAACATTCAGGAGTTGTGAGGTTTTCAAGTATGCGTAGACTATATACTCTGATTCATCATAAATTTTGATAGAAAGTGTAACAGTTTTTCCTGGATCATGAAGAAAGGAACCAATTATCAGTGGGATGAGGAGTGTCAAACTACTTTTTGGGAAATCAAATAGTATTTGTTATAGCCTCCAGTTATGCTTCCACTCACTTCTACAAAGTCTCTGGTCTTTTATGTGACCACTCTGGAATGATCTATCAGTGTCATTATTCTCTAGAAGAAAAATGATGTAATAGAGAACAATTTATCCTATCTTAGTTGTGTTCTCCTCGATATAGAGACTAAATATTCCTCCATCAAGAAAAGATGCCTTGTGCTAGTATTCACAGTGCAGAAATTGTGACACTATGTGCAACATCATGAGATACAACTAGTGTTCCTAGTGTAAACTCTAAAGTAAATTTTGAGCCACCCCATGTTGAAAGGCCATGTAGCTTAGTGGGAAGTAATCATCATGTTGTTCGAAATCAGGTCATTTCCCCAGAAGGCCATTAAGGGAAATGAATTGGCCGACTTCCTTGCTACCCATCCAGCTTCTGCAGACTAGTCTCTGGATCATGATTTACCTGATGAGACAATCCTATCAGTATACCAAACGGTTCTATGTTGGAAAATTCACATTTATGGTGCTTCTCAAAGCCGTAACAGTATAAGGATCAATGACTATAGAATCAACATAGTGTTCTTGGGTATTTTCTTCATCATGACAGCACATGATATTATTACATATTCATTCTGGTTTTCAGAAGGTTGTACTAACAATGAGGCAGAAGACAAGGCTCTCAGTATTGGTATCTACCTGGCCCTCAAGATTTATGTCCCCCTATGACATGTGAATGGGGACTCCAAACTAGTAATCAATAAAATTAGAAGTGACTATGTCATTATGAAGCCGAATCTCATGCCGCTATTAGAACATATACTCTAACTAATAGCCATGTTCCCATCTCTTCCTAAAGTAACTCAGGTCCATAGTTTTCAGAACGGTCGAGCCGATGCCTTGGTCATGTTGGCCGCATCACTTGATGATCCTGACTAGGATGATTTGATTATTCATGTTGTGAATCATAGATTCATCACTGTTGTTACCCCATATAGTGATGATAGACCATATGTAAGACACCTTATCACCAGATCCTCAATGTTAGGACCCCTAGGTTCCCCTTCTGCAGTGTTAGAGGATACTCTGGACCGGAGGACCGCTTTATCGAGAATCTACGAAACATGAATCTCCTAGATGTTCACGATGATCGAGATCGAATCTGATGCCACACATTGCAGTTTACCATGCAAAGTTTTCCATATCTTGAGAAGATCCTCTACATAAGTGGGTTTTATGGGGCTTTCCTCTATTCCATTCAAGGAGGTGAGGTTTCTCAGTTCGTATAGGAGGTTCATGCCTATTCCTTCAAGGCTCATCAGACTGGGCCGAAACTCTATGATGAGATATAGAAATTTAGGTATTTTTGGACCTCCATGATCCGCGACTGTATCGAGTTTTCAAAGAGGTTCTATGGTTTCCAAATCCATGCTAATTTTTTGAATCATACTCTGGAACCTGTACACACTACTAAGTTCTCTTGACCCTTTACAGTCTAGAGACTCAATGTCACAGTTCTCTACCCACCATCAGCAACCATCCATTGTAGGTTCATCCTATCTGCTATGGATTTCATTTCCTTGTGGGAATAGGTATTTCCTATCAAGGAGATCACGACACATTATATAAATGAAATTTTGAACTCTAATACCATCCACCAATCCATGGTACCTCACATCATCCTCACAGAAAATGACACCAATATACAAGAAGTTGGACTAAAGATGTTGTATGCCACGTATAACATTTGTTCTAAACATACCTCCCTCTATCACGCACAAGAAAATGGTTAGATTTTGGTTTTAAACAAAACCATTTCTAAAATTATATATATGTTGGTTGGAAAAAATATGATTATTTGGTCGGAAAAACTCCCCACCACTCTCTAGGTGTATCATATGACGACTCACAATTTCATTCATGTGACCCTATATTCTTTAGTGAGTGGAATAGAGAGAGTCCCACCCATCAAGATTTAGTTTCCCTCATTTATCATAGCTATCTATGATTATAATACACCATAAAAACTATCTTACATCCATATGGGTAAGATGGAAGTGCTCAACGAAAATAGGTTTCATTCGCTTCACAATCCCAAGATGCATCTGAAAAAGATAGCCAGAGAATTCAACAAAAAACTTCTACCACTTCTCTTTCTTGAAAGGTTACATGGTGTTAGATCTAAGAATGTCAAGGATACCAGGTAGAAAACCACACAAACTAGACCACAAATAGAAAGGACCTTACATAAATAACATGTTTTACCCCAATGGTGCGTATTCCCTAGTTACCATGGATAGTGAGAATATAAATCCTCCCTAAAATGACAAATTCCTCAAGCAGTACATTACTTGAGTAAGTCACAGACCTTCATGACCATAAAATGTGACTTCATCACTACATGATGTTAAAATTCATGAAACATCCAAGTTAAAGGACATAAAACTACTCAGCACTCGTCCTTCATGACATTAAACTACTTTTTTATCCTGCATTATGTTAAACTGCAAGTAGTAGATATACTATTACGGTTTGAGATCTACGAACTTAATCAAAGTTCCCTCCACGATGTCACAACATGATGTTAAAATGCACAACATCTTAATAACTACGTATATATTGATTCCCATTCTCAATGATACATAGGAATGGTCAAATTCTTTTTCAAAGAGTAAAACATCCAAAACCATTTCTTTGATTTCCCCTAGGTATAGTTCTCTCAAAGGATAGCACAGAGTGTAATATAGGCTTCTCTGACCCAAATTTTTTGATTTCAAAATGATCACACCAAGTTCCCCTCATATTCTTCTATCCTCCAACATCCTCACCATATGACGTTAAACTGCATGTCCCTTTATGAACTATGTATGAATTGATTCATTCCCCATCAGTATATGTAGTAATTCCCATACATTTCGTCTGTAGGATCATCCCAAAACATCATGATATCTACTTGAGTCCATCCCCTTGGCCTAGATGCTTCTCAAAACATGTGGTCTGGCACAATAAGTTATTTCCTCAATTAACATAAGGTTAATTATGAATGCACCATGAATCCCCCTCCCTGGAGATCCCCACCTCTTTCATCCTTACCGAATGATGGTAAAATGCATGGGCATATTAACGTTTCATGAATCCCATTTATTTGGGACTCCATTATCATTCACATTCAAAAGGACCCCCTAAAAAATATATGAAAGGACCTAGGGCTCTCCAAATATTTTGGGACAATGTCCTGGATGGTCTTGAAAGACATTTTGATTCATGTCCTGGTTTGAAAATATGGTCACCAGTCGATTCTCATTTGTTGTTCCCATATCGGATCACACTATATGGATGTTGTGTTTCAAACACGGTCAAAAACAATCCTCCATCATTATCACAACCTCTATATGTCCAAAATATTATGTCAAGTGATTTACCTTTTCCTTCTATCCCTTCAAGTGTTAGTATGTCTAAATCGGGGATGTAGGTCCTGGTGGGATCGAACCAGCTAGATCTATTTCCATTATTATCATGTTCTCATATTCTAGGGAAAAACTAACCCCATTCATTATTTCCCACACTGACCATTTGTCATGTGGTATTAGGAGCACTGGTAACGCTATTCCCACATAATGGTTCACACAATCATTGTCCAATCTCTGGGACCTTAAACTAAGATCACCACTATCCTCTTTTCACGACATTAAACTATGTAATCCATCCAAATTGAAGGATCTAAACTACTATAGATTCATCCCACAAGATGATAAAATTCAAACTAGAAAGGGATTTATATCTATATCTCATCCATATATCATCTACCTTTACAGACCATGTCCCATGTTCTCCATTTGGACTGTGTGGTGTGGACTCTATTTCCTCATTCATGTCGGGCTCTATTTTCCACACATCATACATCATATTGAGACACACGTACATCCTCCATCCTTACCGCAAGATGTTTAATTGAACATGTACCACCAAATTTTTCACATTCCATCAAATGGTTTTCCACCATCCTCCCCATCCAATGGGACCCCAAACAGAATGGATTCTAGGCCCTAGGGATCTCTCACATTAACAGGCCAACATCCTTGAGGTCTTTGGACTACAATTTGAAACGAGAATTGTGTTTAGAATGTGGTTAGTAGTCAATGCTCCTTTTTTGTTCACATTCTAGGAAATGATACAGATATTATGTTGCAAACATTTTCAATAGTTATCCTCAATCATTTTTGTCGTTCTGTGGTCTTCCAAATGGCAGGCGCCACAATTCAACCTTTTCACCAATCGATCCCCCAAAGATGTCATTAAACTGGGCATCTACGGTCCTAGATCTATAAACATAAAATAAGATCTACCACATCTTTGTGGCATTACATCAAACTACACAACTTCATGAGTACTATGTTTGGTTGACTCCCATCTTCCTGGGATATTTTGGAAACCCTAGACATCTTGTCCACGGTTCCATCCCATGTTCATATATCCTGTCTCTTGGCATCTTGGCCTGAGTTCTATCTAGGAATTATGAATTTTGTAGAATAGTTGGGCTTATTACCACATTCATGTATAGTAATTTGCAATTCCATACATATTACGTGTCAAGGTACTCATCCTATCATTATCCTTTTCTCATGATGTTCAACTGCACAATATTTTCCAGAACTGCAAGTGTCTTGATTCTTATCTTCATGAGATATATAGTAAATCCCAAACATTTCATCTCTTGGTCCATCCATGTTACATAGAAACCTACTCATCTTGCTGGGCCCCTTTCCTGAGTCCTTTTGGAGGGGGTATGTGTTGCGGTCTAGGCTTATATCCACATTCACGTCAGGTTTGCAATAGTCATTCCATGTACCTCCCTCTTGAGAGCGCTTCATCCCCTAAACTCTCACTAGTAACTCACCAACATGCCTAGGAACACTCTGGATCTGGACCAACAGTATTGGATTCTACATAGAATTGTTTTCTGTAATGCCCCAACCATAGTTACCCAGATTCGGTGCATTGTAACATAACATTGGCATGATCACAAAAGATCAAGTCTAGAAAGACTGATTAGTTTAGTAGACTTGGATGTACTAGATACATTCATAAAGTTTAAATTACATCATAAAAGGGAAAAATACTACAAAATTGTTTCCATAGACAACACTAAGATTCGATAGACTGTCCTTGCAAGTCATTCATAATATACTTTTTCACATCTTGTGAAAAATAAAACATAGAAAGGGGTGAGCTTAGATGCTCACTAAGGATAACAATATTATGGAAACATTTATAAATAAGATTAAAAATTTAAGGCATCATATAGAACTAAAAAAAGATTTTTAAACTTGAACATATTCATAATATGGAAAATATAAAATCAAAATAACGCCATTTACTTACTAACATCGATATTCTACTCGTTGATTTATCACATGCAATATCAATAGACACTTTCATAATGATTGAATGCATAATGTCAGACATTAATTTCTATGTCAACGACTCATGATACGACCTAGTGGATAACAGTAAGCGGACCCAAACCTAGATATCCACTATAACCAGACTCCATCATAGAGACCCTCTGTAACCAGACTCCATCCCGAAGAGCCTCTATAACCCGACTCCATATCAGAGAGCATTTGTAACCGGAATCAATCCCAGAGAGCATCTGTTACCGGACTCCATCCCGTAGGGTCTACTGTAACCAGACCCCAACCCTGAGGGATTACTTTTATCGGTCCCCAACCCAGAACATACTATTCCAATACATTCATCATAACAAGAGGTTTAAATATTACATAAATATTCATATTAAAACTAACATAGGAAAGGTCAATACATTATCCATAAACCATGAATGGTATGAAATAACACATCCACAGTCAAACATATCACAAAGTTTTTAATACAATATGAATGTTTTGTATCATAATAAACATACTTCAAATAATCTTACAATCCATCATAGGATGTTTACATAGATGAAATAATTTTTTTTGAAAAATATCTATTTCTATTTTGAAATCATTTAAAAGTCGAATAATTATAAAGGAAACATTTATTTTGAAAATATTATTATAAGAATGTATGGGAAGCATCGATGACTTTATAATGATAGAAAATAGCAACACCTCCTGTATAAGTTAAAAAAATACATTCTTACCGTAATTTTGTTGAAAAGCATAAAAAGGACCTTGTTTGGAAAACGACAGAAAGATTCCACTATAAAAATCTTATAAAAAGTCAAAAAAGGGTATAAATGACTTTTAACCATAGTCTATAAAATATTAGGAATGTTTTAAAATAACTTTTGTTTTAGAAACAAGGATTTGGATGATAAAGAGGTCCCAATAGATAATTATGTATAAACATATCAGATAATGAAGATATAGTGAAATAAACCATTACCTTGTACATATCCTTGGTTGATGGTAATCTAACCTACTGTGTAATGGTGAAATAATTGTTGTCAAATTATACAAGAATTATATACAACAATATGATATCATATATGATCTTTTAACACTTCTTTTTTAATCATATCTTAGTATTATCGTCGTTTCGGGTGTTAACTGATTCATTTTCCGTAATATGATTTGTTATGTAGGTAATGTTTGTAATGGATAGGATGTATCTTATTCATATCCATAATTATATCAAGTCTTTAAAAATAATTTTTAATCATCAAATTAAAATTAGTCTTGAATGGATTTGATAGGGAATTAATCTCATCGCGTTCGTGGAAACGGTAATCCGTACGTACGCACGAGTGACAATATCATTTTTTTGATATTAAAATAATATATAATTGGATGGTATATCATATATAAAAAATCATTATCATGTTATATTTATTCTTTACATGAATTTAACATCATTATTATACCAATCAAAATAATAATTTATTTAATAACAATTACACCACAACGTGGAGACAATAAGTCATACTTACGCACATATGGTTAAATATCATTAAACGGATGGATATAATAATGAATTTGGTAGTACCATATTTATAATAACATCACAGTATATAGAAGATACTGGATTAATTGTTTTACAATGGAAACAACAATTAAAGAGAATGTGGAAGAAGAATGTAACTTGAAAGAGGTGATTAAATATTTACCTAATCTTCGGGTTCTTCCTTTGGATTTGATCAAAAGGGCTCCATAGATTGGCTTTATGACTAAAGGAAGTACTCTAGGATGAAGGGAGGAAGTTGAGAGGTTATTTGGTCAGGGGTTGGATGATCCAAATGGCTTTGATGGTGTTAATTAGAGAGAAGGGTAAGTTCCCTTTTATAATAGGGGTGAGGGAAACCTTAGGAAAAGCTAGAAATAATATTTTATAATAAACTAAATTTCGATTTTTAATGGATCCAAAAAGGATTATTTATAGGATAAGGTGGTTATGGGTCGTAAACCACTAAACCAATAGGTTTTAGATAGTTTTGGGTCACTATATTAAGTTTATCTTTTAGATTTAACTCATAGTTAAATAGTTTGACATTTACCATGTCTCTTTATATTTTTATATTATATGGTTAATAAAAATACTGTACACTTCCAAGTGAACCCCAAGTGGTTAATTAATTATACAACTATAATTATATATGTATTTTGGATAAAACATAGATTTTTATGACCATTATATAAATTAATAATATAATATTCATTTTAAAAACTATTTTATGTCAATTTTGACACTATTTAGTATTTTTTTGTTAAAATCATAACAACATTATTACTTCGAAAAAAATTCATCTAAGAAACCCTATTATGATATATTAACCAATAAAATTATTGGAATTCATCAAAAGTCTAAAATTACATTTATTTATATTTTTATAATATCAATTATTTTAATATTTCATTAATATGGTAATTATTGCATCATCATTGTGTCAAAAATAAATTTAATTATTTAACGTCTATAATTTATCAATAAAATACCATTATATAGGAAATCATTTCATATTTTTAATGAATATTTATAGTCTAATTCATCTTATGTACAACCCTATATTAAAAATGCTTTAGTTATTAAACATTGATTTTAACTCTTTTAACTCTTCTTTAAATAAAATAAAAATAAATGTCCTAATCTAATCCAAGTGGATATAAAGGATCATAGTTTATTACAACAGTTGTTTTTGGTCGAATTATACTTATCCAATAGAATTAGGAAATCTGTTAGGGAAATAATAATATCAATTTTACCTTTAATTACCCTATTTACTATTAACCGTGGTAAATAAAAGAAAAAGTTACTATTCAAAAAAAATTATTTTTATATTATTGAACAACAATTTACTCTTTGATATTAATCGTGTCTCTCTGATTTTTGAAATTCAACTCACAGAAGCAGTAAAATTTCATTTTTTCTAAATTTTCAAATACTCCCAGGAGGTAGGTAAAAGACTGTAAAAAGTTTAATTAAATTTTTATGTATATAAAATTATTATAAACTGACTCCAATGAATTACATTGAACTTATATAGGTATTATGTATATATTTTGACCAAAAATAAATTTAAATAAATTAAATAATAAGTCAAAAAAAATTCTGTTTTAAACTATTACTTACTATTTTTTACTATTCATCAAAAATTGAAGGTTTTCAAAAAAATATGAAAAATTCACCATAGAAAAATTTCAATATTATGAATCCAAAAAATGAAGTCCATTTTGAAAGATAAAATTTATAAAATTTCCAAAAGTGGGTATTACTATATATAATGGATAGATTGTTTTTTGTGGTCTGTTAGAACTCAGAGTTGCGTATAACACATACTATTGTATTATTCAAAGAGAAGCGTATCATGGAAGCACTTGGTGTTACATTCTCCCCTCCTTCAATAAATTGCATCCTCGCAATTTTAAATTGTTCTTCTAAAATGAAAGGTTGAAAATAGAAAATACATTTGTGGAAAACCCACATCGAAAATAGGGTTAATAAAATTTAGTTTTAATAAGATGGAAAGGGAAATGGGAAAGTCACCACCTAATTAGGGTTTTTAATAGGAGAACATTAGTGGAAATTATAGACACAAAATTAGAGGAAAAACGTAAATATTTATAGGGAGTGATTTAGGTCATCAATCACAAAAAAAGTGTAAAATTGAGGCACTCAAAGCCATCAATCTATGATGATTTAAAATATCACTAGTTCAACAAAATATAAGGGATTAGGATAACACATTTTTGGTTTTAATATCCCTTCACTAATTTTTAAGAATGAATTTATTCATTGAATATGAAATATATATATATATATATATATACATAATTGACATGTAGAGCTTCATCCTTCAACTAACTTCTACCACAACTCATATTTCCCTCCAAAAGATAATAGAACCGAAACAAAATATTTTATTTATCCTAATCGTATAAGGTTCAAAATATTGATGCATACCATTTAATTTAAGAATTTTTTTTTAAAAACCATGGACTTCATGTAGGCTAGTGGTAGGTAATAAAGGCATGTTTCACTATGGTTGTGGGTTCGATTCCTATAGCTTTGTCCCTCGTGATGAGTTATCGCCCGACCAGCATATTATCATTTTTCAAAAATAATCATAAGAAATGTTTTATCAATAAATGATACTATCCAAAGTTCAACTTATTCCATTCCAACCATTATAGTTATCCAAAATACCTCTGTCCAGACTCTCTGTAAAAGGTATCTAAATTTCAAAATCAATTGTAACATCAGATTCCACAAACAAAGTAAAGTTTCACTTAATGTCACATAATGAAAATATGATTACCTTAGTCATATTAAAACCTTAATCAAAACAACATGTACTACAATACAATACTTTTATTTATCACATTATTCTTATAACCAGAATATCATCCTTGAGTCCAAAAACACAAATACATTAAGTATTCAACTTCAACTGTAGTAACATCGTAATATTGGACTTGATCCCTTGGCCTTTTCTATGGTAAGTTTACTTGGAGCTTAGGGAATTCATTTGCATAAAGCCCCATTTCTCTACAATTGTCGCACTAAAAATTTATAGCATCTTTCATCCTCTTACAATCACGAGCATGGTGGCCTTTTTCACTACACTTGCAACAAACCTCCATTCCTTTTAGGAAAGTACCAGGGTGTTTCTTCCCACAATTATCACATAATGTAAAATCATTATTTCCCTTTTTCCCATTATCTGTCTCTTTATCCACCGTTCTCTTATTCTCTTGCTTTACTTTATTGTCATTAGATTTAAATAATTCTTTTTCTATCTTGATAGCACGCGAGACTATATATTCGTACGATGAGAAGGATTGCGATACTAATGCACGATGGAGAAATGGTTTTAACCCATCAAATATACATCCAATCTTACTTCTTGGGATACCTATATAATCTACAACATGCCTTGTTAACATTTTATTGTTAGCTTCATAATCTACGACATTCTCATCCTTCTTTTTCCACAGACTCAGATATTGTCATTCCATATCCACTCGATGGTCATGAGGAATGTATTTTTCTAAGAAAATTTCATTAAACTCCATCCATTCCATATTTGATACTTCATCATCTTCCATTGTGTTTTGAATCAATGACCACCATTGATCAACATCTCTAGTGAGGCGGTAAACGTCCATGACAACTTTTTTCCTTTCGCTACTCCCCAAGGCATGGAATATTTTCTCTAAGGAATTTATCCATTGCTCATTTACTATTTTATTTGTACCCCCATTTAATTTTGGTGTTTGTTTACTCCTGAAGAAATGCAACATTGATCCTCCATGCTGTAGATCCGGGTGCTTCATATGAGTAAGGTTATTATTGATAACCTGAGTGAGTGATCCTAGTATGGTGATTTGCTGATCAACACTGGTTGCATCACCAGCTACACTATAATTATCTTGAGTAGGAGGGAAATGCATACTTGGAGTGCGTTCATGGATACCGTTTCCATTCCTTCCACTAGGTGTCGTTTCTAAACAATGTCATAAACTAGATTAGTTTTTGACTCCAAATACATAATTCGAAACCTGTAAAACACTAAACATAAACTGAACATTTTTTGGATATAATCCATAATAATAAAAAAATTTCTTTGCAGTAGTATATACTCATAAACCCTTCATAATGGTTTTTAAAGAAAATGAGAATTATCCTAATCAAATCCCCTAGGTGTGTCATAACCAAGAGTGCAACAAGTTCCGTTGTCGTGCACTAGTTCTCTTTCGAGTCTAGATCAACGCGGTGTTTTCGGTCTTTACCCCTAGTTACATCTTTTCCAAAGCCACCTCTACCTGCTCATATCAATATAGGGATGCATTTCTTGGAAAAAACATAAACACCCTACAATATCAAAATTCATGGAAGTTCTTCATGACTAATCATCAAAGTCTATCTTAGGGATATGTGCTCTTATCAGAGATTACCTAAATCTATTTTCCAAGGATTGTACTAAAAATCCTCTGATACCAATTATAATGCCCCGAACTGAGTTTCCCAGAGTCGGTGCATTATTACATAACATTGTCATGATCACAAAAGATCATGTCTCGAAAGACAGATTAGTTTTGTAGCCTTTAAAGTACTAGATTCATTCACAAGGTTTCCATTACATCATAAAATGGAAAAATACAACAAAAATGTTTCCATATACAACACTGAGATCCCATATACTTTCCCTACAGGTCAGTCATAATATACATCTTCACATCCGGGGAAAAATAAAATATAGAATGTGGTGACCTCTGATGCTCAATAAGGATAACAATATCGAAAAAACTTTCATAAATAAGCATAAAAATTTAAGTCAATGTATAGAACTAAAAAAAATATTTTAAACTTGAACTTCTTCATAATAGGGAAAAGATAAAATCAAAATAATGTCATTTACTTACTCAGATAGATATTTTACTAGTTTAATAATCACATGAAATATGAATATCCACGTTCATAATGATAGAATGCATAATGTCGGACATTAATTTATGTGTCAATGCCTCATGCCAGGACCTAGGGGCTAACTGTAACCAGACCCAAACCCGGAGAGCCTCTGTAGCCGGGCTTCATCCCAGAGGGTCTACTGTAACCGTACCCAATCTCGGAGGGCTTACTTTTATTAGTCCCCAACCTAGAACATACTTGTCTAATACATTCATAATAAGAAGAGGATGAAATATAAGATAAACATTCATAATAAAACTAGCATATGAAATGTCAATACAATATCCATAAACCATTAATGGTATGAAATAACACATCCATAATCAAACATATCACAAAACCTTCAATAAAACATGGATGTTTTGTATCATAATAAATAAACTTTAAATAATCTTACAATCCATCAATGGTTGTTGACATAGATGAAAAAAAACATTTTTTTTGAGAAATATCTATTTCTATTTTGAATTCATTTATGAGTCAACTATTTATAAAGGAAACATTTATTTTGAAAATATTCTAATAAGTTTGTAAGGGAAGCTTTGACTATCTTATAATGGTGGAAAATAGCTGCACCCCCCATATATGTTAAAAAAAATTGTACCTTTAATTTTTTCGGAAAGGTTAGAAAGGACCTTTTTTGGAAAATGAAAGAAAGATTCCTTTATAAAAATCTTATAAAAATTCAAACAAGGATATAAATTAATTTAATCTGTAGTCTATAAAATAGTACGAATTTTTTGAAATAACTTTTTTAAGAAACATGGATGTGGATGATAAAGAGGTCTCATTAGATAATTATGTATAAAAAACCTCGAATAATGAAGAGATTGTGAAATAAACCCTTAACTTGTACATTTCCTTGGTCCATGGTAGGTTAACCTCCTGTATAATGGTGAAATAATCGTTATTAAACTATACAGTAATCATATACATTAATATGACATCATATATGATCTTTTAACATTGCTTCTCTAATCATATCTTAGTATTATCGTCGTTTCGGCTGTTAACTGATTCATTTTCCTTTATATAATTTGTTACGTAGGTAATGTTTGTTATGGATGTGATGTATCTTATTCATATCCAGAATGATATCAATTCTTTAAACACTATTTTTAATCATTAAGTGAAAATTAGTCTTTAATGGAACGATGGGGAATGAATCTCATCGCGTTCATGGAGACGGTAATCCGTACGTACGCACGAGCGATGATATCATTCTTTTGATATTAAAATAATATTTAATTGGATGGTATTTCGTATATAAAGAATCATTACCATGTTATATTAATTATTTAAATTAATTTCACATCATTATTATACCCATCCAAATAATAATGTATTGAATAAAAATTACACCACAACGCGGAGACAGTAGTCCGTACGTACGCATGTATGGTGACATGTCATTCAAGGGATGAATAGAATAATGAATTTGGTTTTACCATATTTATAATAACATCACAGTATATTGAATATACTAGAGTTATTATTTTAGAATGGAAACAACAAATAAAGAGGAAGTGGAATAAGAAAGGAACTTGAACGTGGTGATGAAATATTTACCACTTCTTCAGGTTCTTCCATTTGATTTGATCAAAAGGGCTGCAAAGATTTTCTTTTTTACTAAAGGAAGTCCACTAGGATTAAGGGAGGACAGTTGAGAGGGTATTTGGGTAGGGTTTGTCTGAGCCAAATGGCATTGAAGATGTGAATTAGAGATATGGGGAAGGGCCCTTTTATAAGAGGGGTGAGGGGCACACTACGGGAAAAATCGCTATTTGCGATGGCCTTTTTGCGATGGGAATAAATCCCGTCTCAAATAAAAAGTCTAGGATTCTATTTGCGACGAGGATAAGTGCTCGCCACAAATAACCAATTATTTGTGACGGGATTTTGTCCCCTTCACAAACAGTTTGGCGCGGCTTGCGGGCCAAACCGCACGAAAACTATTTGTGGTGGGGAGGTGTCTCCCGTCACAAAAAGTATTGGGCGGCTTGCACTCCAAACTACGCAGGGTTATTTGCGACGGGTCCCATCGCAAATACCCGTCAGCGATCAATAAATTTTTTTGATGGGATTTCGTCCCATCACAAAAAGACGGTCGACAAACACTATTTGCGACGGGACCCGTCACAAATAACCTTTGAACGACCGACTGTAAATAATGCGGGCGAGGGTAATTGCGACGGGTCCCGTCGCAAATACCACCATTTACGACGGGCATCCTGTTGCAAATAATCCCATCGCAACTAATCTAACCTATATATACCCCCATCCGTTTTTTTCAAATCATTTAGATCTTGCCCTCTCTCTCTCTTCATTCTTTAGTTTCAGAGAGAAATTTTATTTTAGTTGAATTTTTTTTATTTAAGAGCAATTGGAGGACGTCAATATCTTTAAAATATCAAAGTTTAAGGTATTTGTATTTTTTTATATTTTTATATATATATTTTTTCAAATCATTCAGATCTTTCCCTATCTCTCTTGCGGTTTGGTTTTCAACCAGATTATTTTTTGATATCAAAATGGTGAATGCAGTTCTAGAGAAGACTCTAATAACTTGATTACAAATCCATAATGGTTTGAAAATTTAGTACATGATGTTTCAGGTCAATCTGTGCAACAAATAGAAACTCACGATGATATTGATTTAACTCCAGAGTTGGCACCATCCGAATTTTATGAGTTGTTGAGGTCTGCTGAGAATTCAGTATATCCTGGTTGAAAGATAATCAAATTAGAAGAAATTGCAAATTTGTGGCTATTAAATCAGATAAGGCAATGTGAAACAAGTGTTTTGATCAGATATTTTATTTGGTTAAAACACTGTTACCTAATGGAAATGTGTTTCCTGCAAATTAACATTAGAGAAAGAGGTTAAATTGTAATTTGGGACTTAGTTATCGAAAGATTCATTCATGTCCAAATGATTGGAACTTGTATTCTGGAGAAAACGAGTCATTGGATATTTATCCCACATGTGGAAAATTGAGGTATAAAGAAGCTCAACCAGGGAAATATAGATCGATTCTAGTAAATAAATTGAGATATTTCCCCCTTACACCTAGGTTGCAGCATTTATTTATGTGTCAGAACACAGTGTCAATAATTTCATGGCACAAAACCAATATTTCAACTAATAAAAGCTTGAATCATCCATCTAATGGTGATTCATGGAAACATTTTGACCGTCTGCATCCGTATTTTTCTATAGAAGACCAAAATATGTGATTGGGTATTTCAACTGATGGTTTTTGTCCGTTTGGTTCTTATGGTAGCCAGTATTCATGTTTGCCTGTCTTTATATCTCCGTACAATTCTCCTCCATGGATGTTTATGAAAGAGCCTTATATCTTTTTGACTCTATTAATCCCAGGACATCTGAAAAAAATATTGATGTTTATTTGAAACCATTGATTAATGGTTTAAATGCATTATGGAGTGATAGTGTTAATACATATTATGTTTCTACAAAACAAAATTTCAAATTAAAAGCTACATTGATGTGGATGATTAGTGAATTTCCATCATATGGCATGTTATCTGGTTGGAGTACACATGGTCCGAAATCATGTCCTTACTGTATGAAAGAAAACAAAGCCTTTATGCTGGTCAATGAAAAAAAACATGCCATTTTGATTTTCACCGTATATTTTTTCCAACCAATCATCCTTTTCAGAGGAACGAATCTCATTTCAGAAAATGTATAATTGAAAGAGATGAACCTCCAATGATGATCTCAGGTATAGAGTTAAATTCAGTTGTATATTCATTACCCTCCATCACATTTGGACAAATAGTAATCCAACAAAAAAATCATGGATTTGGGAAAGAACATAACTGGATAAAATGGAGAATTTTTTGGGATCTTCAGTATTGGTCTGATTTGTTGGTCCGCCACATGTTAGATGTTATACATATTGAGAAGAAATGTTTTGATAATTGATTTCATACAATTTTGGATACACCAGGTAAGATCAAAGATACTCTAAAGGCACGATTAGATTTTTCCAAAATTTGCAGGTGACCAGAATATAAATTATTTGAAAATGTCAGATCACAGAAGTTAGTGAATCCAAAAGTATCTAATAAACTGTCCATAGAGATTCACTTATTATTTTGTCAGTGGATTTCAGATTTGAGACTTCCAGATGGCTATGCTTCCAATTTGGGTAGTTTCGTTAAGAATGGTTATATTACTGGATTAAAAAGTCATTATATTCATTTTATAATAGAAAGACTTATGTTGATTAGATTCATAGGTTTGTTGAATTCTTTGATTTGGGATTCAATAACAGATATTTTTTTGAGCCATTTGTGTAGTGACAACAGACTACGATATGCTAATAAAACTGGAAGAAGATGTTCTTGTAATTATATGTAAACTGGAAAAAATCTTTCCGCCGAAATTCTTTGACTAAATGGAACATCTGATATTACATTTTCTACATGAAGCTAAATTTGTAGTTCCAGTACAGTTTCAATGGATATACCCATTCGATAGATGCATGCAGAAATTGAAGAAACAAATATGTAACAAAGCATCAGTTGAAGGCTCAATTGTTGAAGATTATTTTCAAGAGGAAATTTCTTTTTTCTGCTCTCATTATTTTGAATCTCAATATCCCTCAAAACAGAATCACATTTGGAAAATTGAGGGCAATGTTAATGATAAAATGGAAAATAAATTAACCGTTTTTAATCAATCAAATCTTGGTTTCGGTGGAGTTCACGAACGATGGATTTCAAATGATGAACATCACAGAGATCATACATACGTTTGGCTCAACTGTGAAGAAATGACATCATTTGTCCTATAAGTGATTATATCACTTATTCTATAATTTTGTTACAGTATTTAAACTTATTTTATTTGTAGGTTATATGATAATCATATCAAGAAACAACTTCCCCAAATTACAGTAGCTTCGCTTGAAGAACGTAGAAAAAAAATTTCTCACTTGTTTCAAAAACTGGTAACATATATTATTGATGGTTTAATATCAATTCTGTTTATTATTTATTATATTGATAATTGTTTTTCAAATTTTCAGGTGTCTCAATATGGTGATAAAATTGACAAACGACTGTGTATATTGAGTGACCCACCATCCAAAATGGTTAAATCTTATAATTCATATGCGGTGAATGGTTTCTGATTTCATACACTTGAATACAGGGAATCAAAAAAAAGCAATGAATAGTGGATTTTTCATGAGTGGATCACATCACAGAGAAACTAAAGTTGACTTTTATGGCATTTTGGATGAAATTATTGAGCTGTGTTATCTAGGACAGAATTACATAACAATGTTTAAATGTCGGTGGTTGGATACTGAAAGAGGTTATCATGTTCATCCGACTCATGGAATCTTTGATTTTAATTATAATAGTCTTCTTGTAGTAAATTAACCATTTTTACTAGCTCAATAGGCACATCAAATTTATTATGCAAAGTACTGTGCTACTTCAAGAGACTTGAGCGATTGGTGGAGCATAAAAAAATGAAATCTCTGGAAAATCAGTTTACTCAAACTGAATGTGGTTCCACTGAAGTGGAAGGAATTGAAATTTTCAAGAGACTACTCAAAATCCATTTGATTCAAAAAGAGACGTGAATATTGACAATGACACCCCACAATTAAGGATCGATGATGATGAAGATGTTAATGATGTTACAAATGAATTTGAAATGACAAGAGATGATGAAACTAAAAATTATATGGATATTGATGATGCTAAGTAGGAAGATGAAGACATTGACAATGATAGATATGGAGAAGAGGATGAATATGCACATTGAAATAATTAAATGATGGTTATAATCATAACTTACACATATCTATATATAATAGTTATTTTCAACTATCTCTTAACAACAATAATTTTGTGTCTCAGATGGACAATGATTTATTTCGTGAGTTGTAGGAGGCTGAGCTACCTTTGGATGATGAAGATGTGGGATCAGATGACCCTCAGCCTACTGGTTGTTCAGGAGGTACGCGGAGGGGGCACGATCTTGCACGACTGATGATTCCTGACCCTATCTCCCAGCGACGTCCACATCTTGTTTTCGAACCACACTATAGAGGTATGGTAACCTATATATTTTAGTTATATTTCATTAATTTATTTTTATATATACTAATTGTTTAATTATTTATTCTTTTTTCACAGTTTTCAGCATGTAGCTATTGGAAACGGGAGTTTTATATTGCACAATTATTTTTCTCAACCATGGATCACATTGGAAAAGATTCTCGTTGATGTGTGACGTGACATGTTCCATCATTGGCTGGTACATAAATAAATAATATTTATTTTTATGTTTATTTTATTAATAACTTGATATTATAAATTATTTGTAGGGTTTATGGCATCCTATCGATGATATCATGCGCGACGCTATCCACACTGCGTGGAAGGTTTTTATGTGTGACTGTTTCTACCAGGTTTTTCACAATTTGAGAAGGATAACCATTAAGAAAGCAGGGGTGATAGAATTAGATGAGTCATGTAGAGACCACCGACCAGAGTACATTTCATCTCACGTTTGGGATGGATTATGTTTACACTGGTTTGGTGGTGGATTTTTGAGGAGATCTTCAGTGGGATTAAAGAACCAGGGGAGATAGGAGGTGACATATCAAGATGGTAGCCATACATTCAGTTCGCATAAATATCATCTGGTAAGTATATTTTTAAAATATTATATATAACTATAAATATAAACATTTTATTTTATATTTCTGTAGGCAGTCAAGCATCCCGATATTACGGAGTTCGACGTTTATCAGAGGATGTACAGTGATCCAGCCACTGGAGAGATTAGAGGTGATCGTCAGTGTCAGATTGTGGTTAGTGTTATTTTTTCAGCTTAACAATTAACTGCATATAATATTTTGACAATTTTAATTTTAAATTGAAATTGAATGAGTCATATGAGGCTACGACCTCTCAGACACAGGCTAAGGGTCAGGACGAGATGGCTGAGCAGACCAGTGCTCACTATTTCGATGAGTCGACATGGATGCAGGCAACTCAGTATGGTTTTGAGAAGGGCAGAGTAGTTAGCATCATCTCTCATTTGACTCCTGGTACATATTATGGTTCTGCTGCGATTTCGACATCCAGATCAAGAGGAGCTCATGGAGAGGCATCATCTTTTGATTCACTGTATCAGGAGCAGTTGCGAGCTCAAGATTAGCATATAGAGACTTTGTAGAAGTTCCAAGAAAAGATGTGTCGGCAGCAGCAGCAGTAGGAGTAGCATTACGAGGAGCAGAGCCGTCGATGGCAGCAGTATCATCAGGATCAGATTGAGTACATGCATTGTCTAACTCGTAGTTTTGGGATTGAGTTTCATCCACCACCTCCTTCAGCTCCCCCACCTCCTCCAGACGACCCGCAATGATTTTTTTATGTTACAAAAAATTGAATTTAAATTGTAATATGGATTATTAAAATTTTTTGTCTTTTATATTGGTGAAAATATTACAGAATTTAATTTTTAATTTTTTTTATATTTTTGTGTGAATATTGAGAATTTTAATATTTTTTATATTTTTATTGTTTTAATAATAATAATTTTTTTCATCAATCATAATATTATTAAATTTTATTTTTTTCAAAACTAATTTATTATTTGCGACGGGGCCTTTTCCGACAGGATGCCGTCACAAATTGTCTAACTAAATATTTTTAACTTTTTCATCAATCATAAAAATAATTAAATTTTATTTTTTAAAATTAATTTATTATTTGCGACTGGGCCTTTTGCGATGGGATCCCATCCCAAATAACATAACTAAATATTCTTAAAAAACATATTTGCGACAGGTATGTAATCCCATCCCAAATAAATTGTTGTGACGAGATCATCTCAGAAAACGTTTATGTATATATAATACAAATAATTGGAAGTTTATTTGAGATGGGAAACATTCCCGTCACAAATAATTGTATTTGTGACAGCGTTTTCTACAAAGGGATATTTGCAATGGGATCCTTTCGCAAATAGTCTGTCGCAATTTACTTGAATTCCAGTAGTGGCATCTTAGGAAAAGAAACAAATATTTTTTTATAATAATATATGTTTCAGTTTTTAATGGCTTAAAAATAGAGTATTTAATGTATAAGGTGAGTATGGGTCTAAACGCACTCAACCAATAGGTTTTAGAGAGGTTTGGGTCACTATATTAACTTTATCATTTTGATTTAACTCATAGTTAAATAGTTTGACATTTACCATGTCTCTTTGTTTTTTTATATTATATGTCTAATAAACATACTATATAATTCTAAGAGAAACCCAAGTGATTCATTAATGATACACCAATGATCATATATGTCTTTAGGCTGAACCGTAGATTTTTAGGACCATTATATCAATTAATAATATAATATTCATTTTAAAAACTATTTTATGTCAATTTTTACACTATTTTTTATTTGTTTATTTAATTATAACAGCAATATTAATTCAAAAAAAATTCATATAACCTACCCTAATATGATATATTAATCAATAAAATTAGTTTAATTTATCAAAAGTCTAAAATTACATCTATTTAGGTCTTTATAATATCAATTATTTTAATATTTCAATAATACTATAATTACTGCATCATCAGTGTGTCATAAATAAGTAAATTTATTTAATTTCTAAAAATTATAAATTTAATACCATTAATTAGGAAATGTTTTTATCTTTCTAGTGAATTTTTATAGTCCAATTTATCTTCTGTATTACCCTATATTTAAAATGTTTTTGTTATTAAACTTTGATTTTAACTCTTTTAACACTTCTTTAAATAAAATAATAATAAATGTCCTAATCTAACCCATATGCACCTAGAGGATAATATTTTTTCATAAGGAATTTTTTGGTCGAATTATACTTATCCAATAGAATTAGTACATTTTTAGGGTAATAATAATATCATTTTTACCCTTAATTACCCTATTTAATTTTAACCGTGCTAAATAAAAGTAAAAAGTTACTTTTAACCAAAAAATATTTTTATCTTATTGAACAACATTTTACTCCTTAATATTAACTGTGTCTCTCAGATTTTCAAAATTCAACTCCCTGAAGCTGTAAAATTTTGTTTTATGTAAATTTGAAAATACTCATAAGAGGTAGGTAAAAGTCGGTAAAAAGTTCATTAAAATTTGTATATATCTAAAATTATTATAAACTGACTACAGGGAATTATATTGAACTCATATTGGTATTATCTATCCATTTTTACCTTAAATAAATTTATATAAAATAAATAATTATTAAAATAATTTTTTTTTTTTTAAACTATGACTAAGTGTTTTCACTATTCATCAATAATTTAATGTTTTCAGAAAAATACAAAAAATTCACACTAGGCTAATTTCGATATTCCGAATCCAAAAATTAAGTCCATTTTGAAAGATAAAATTTATAAAATTTCAAAAAGTGGGCATTACTATTCATAACGGCTAGTTTTCTTTTTGTGGTGTGTTAGAACTCCAAGTTGTGTACAACACATGCAATTGTATTTTTCAAATAGAAGTGTATCATGGAATCCTAGGGTGTTACATTTTCTACCATTTTCATGCATCATGTTCCCCTTTATTTCATCTTCCATTCTATTTCACATTCCAAAGGACGCCCAAAACACTATGGATGCTAGGACCATGGGATCTCCTACCATCTCAGGCCAACGTCCTTGCAGATCTAGAATGACAGTTCTACAGAAGTCCGGGATTTCGAATGTGGTCAGTGGTCGACACTCATTTTTTGTTCCCATTTCAGGTCACATGATATTGATGTTGTATTTCAAACATGGTGAATAGTTATCCTCCAGCATTACACCAGCATTCATTAAGCCCTAAATATTGGGTGGCTGATTCACCTCTTACACTCCATCATGTGCAAGTGGAATTTCGACACTCTTGGTGTTATTCCTCGGTGCGCGTGTGCGCATTAGGATGATTATTCCAAGGTTTGGTGTAATTCAGGGCTCCATGCCATTTCCCCATTCTCTGTATTCAACATGTTTCAAAGACCTTATCCACCCTTGTTTCTCGTGATGAGTGGGGATCATGTGGGCTTAGGAATTTGGTGAAGGATAGTGCCTGTTTGGATGACTCTTTGTTCCCATGGTCCGAACTCTATGGGAATAATCTATGATCTACCATGTCCTTTCCATATGACTTCAAAATAAATGATCTACTCCGAACTATGTACATCTTCATTCTCATAATTATTTGATATGTAGGAATTCCTTGATATTTCATCTTCGGGTCCATCTTATGCACCACTAATTATATCTTATGTCCAACCTTTTGTCCCTAACAATTAAAGGATTGTGTTGTCTGGTGTGTGTGGGCCCACTCCCCAATTCAAATCATGTTCACAATAACCAGAACACATACATCCTTTTTAGGAGTTAGTCTCTCCTTCCTCTCTTCCTACATGAAGTTAAACTACACTCTCAGAACTACACATTTCTTGATTCATATCCTCATGGGATACATAGGAACTCACAAACATTTTTTCTTACGGCCAGCCCAAATTTTTCCATCATCAGTCACTCGACCTATGATTTCCATCAGGGATACGTGGTGTGGTTCAGAATCCAACTATCCCCATCAACATTGGGTTTGCAGCGACCACATCACATCCCCACTTAGGGATCTCCCCTGTCACTATTTTTCCTACCAAGTGAAATTAAACTACACGTGTCTAATAGGACTACTTATTTCTTGATTCCCATCATCATGGTATACGTAGGTGCAATTGAGCCAAGTCTTACCCTAAGTGAGTACACCTCTTATCTACGATATAATGAATCCCATGGGGAACATGTGGTGTGCTATGGACTATTACAATCCTCATTCACGTTAGGATATGTGCCATACCACGTGTTTCATCAATCTATAACCATTTCCTCAATGCATGACTTTAAACTGCGATTCTATCCTGAACATGTTCAGGATACCCCCTGGTAACTATGGGATTCTTTATCTTCCTCATCATACATGATTTCCACTACCAGTGTTCATCTCTGACCATTCCATGCTCAATAAATACATTTTTCTTGATTATCATCCTTATGGGATTTATATTGATGTCCATGCATTTTTCCTCAGGACTTGGTCTAGGGTCATTAACCCTTTTAGCCCCTTGGCCCTGATCACAGTCTAGTCTATGTGACCTTAAACTAAGAGCCTACAGTCTATTCAACATGACTTTAATCTTTTATCCTTGGTCCATGATGTATAACCATAAAACTATATGCGTCTTCCTTACTGTACGATGTCAAACTACGTGTCAACCATCATCATTGGTATGAAATAAATCTACAAGGTTTTCTAGGTCCTCACTAGAGCGGTCATGTTTGGAGGTAGGTATGATCCCATATCAAACTGATGCAGTCAACTAATGTGTTTTCATCACGATGGTGTAATTTCAAGAGTTCTAGAATCTATTTTAACAACCCATTACTCCAACCTCCACACTTCATGTGCCCATTATTTCGACTATCGTCATCTATCATGCTATAAGGGACCACCTAACAGTGCAGATGATCAGGATATGGGTCTCCTACTATCCTGGGATTACATTCTAGAAAACTAATGGGAACCAATTTGAGTTAGGATCTATTTTTCAAATATGGTCACCTGTTGGCACTAGTTTGTTATCCTCGTCTTAGTCTAACACAATTGGGATACAATGTTTCAATCATAGTGAAAAGTTCTCCTTTTATTGTAAGTTCATCCCTATAGTGTTCCACATTTTTTGTATCATGATTCACACTTTCCACTCCTCTACTTTTGGAATGATTCTAATTCCCCTAGAATTACACCGCATGTACTCTAGAACATGTTGGAAAAATAAATATTTTACTATTATGATAACTTTATTCTCTAGTCAGGCATCCCACTTTCTTCATTGAAATATATTTCGGTTGTTTAGAAAATGTATTCCTCAATCTTTGATGGAACTCTCACAATCAGTTAGAATAACTATGGGTTCATCTATTGTTTCTCATATTAGGCATGACCCACGTGAGCTTAGGGATTAATCGTTGGATATTCCAAAATTTTTATGGACATGCGGAAAAAAATACAACTAAAAATAATCATCCATGAAGTCAACAAAAACAATCCAATCATGAATTTACATATATTATTTTACAGACATTACATCACCCAAGGATTGGTCCCTCCCCGTGATGGGTTGGCCTCCTCAATAGAGCATTCCATCACTGCCACTCTATAAAGGGTGGTGTCTAGGATCCATTGTCTCATATTAAATTCAATCTCTTCCTCGATGGAAATAGAATGTAGTTCATCATCTGAGATCTCAGACCACTCCTCATTGGCTCAGATGATATCCATCTCCTCATAGGCTCACCTCATCCGTTCTTCGGCCTCTACTAGCTAGGCCTTTAGGTGAGATACGTGCTCTGATTGAGTGTCAAGGAAATAAAATTAATCATTTTCTCACACCAAAATCCTTTGGATCACATTATCAGACTCCTAGAGTCTCATTATGTTCATGGACTTCCTTCACATATAGTCCACCCCAAGGCCACAGTCATGTTATCATATATTTTCTTCCATGATGTATCAGATGATCAAATGAGTACATTGGGCATCCAATCCTCCAACCCATGATTCACACAGCCAAGAATGAAGCCCCCCCATCTGATATATCCATTGGGAGTTAGGTGTCAACCAATGATGTTCTTTATTAGATTATGTGAGCGGTAATAGATGACCTTTCTGTCTACTTCATCAGATGTTGTCTCATCCTGGTCCATGGGGTCGATAGGTTCGTATGAATGTATTGCCTAAGGGAACTCATCCACATGATCTCCAACTAGTGTGTAGTTGGGAATTCCAGGACCCATGTCATGCGATTGATCCATGTTATCAGATTCCACCTCAATGATTTCAGTATCGTTCTTACTGATGGTCCTTCCTGTGATCGGGAGTACTGCGGCTTGGTCAGTAAGGGGGTCCACTTCCACAACCACTAGTGCTCCCCTAGAAAAGGAAATTACATGAGTTCCAGCCATCCTCACAAATGAATCCCATTCCATTTTGAGATCTTCACGTGAGAGAATACACAATTGTTTTTTGGACTATTTCAGGGAAGGCTAGTTACAAATTCTGTGTAGAAGACATAGAGTGATGAAACAACTAGGTTCTTCCCTGAGTTGTTAATGTCAGGATTATGAGGAATGACCCATCATATATAGTTGTGAGATCTGAAGACTCCTAGAGAACCAACCTAGGTTTCTCATCCCCACAAGGTGTAGTAATCTCCATTGAAATAGGTACATATCATAAAGATTCTACAGCTACATCTACTATAGCACGAGAGAAGATTTTGTGTCTGTACCACTCTTGAACATGTCAAATGTTAGTTGAGAAGTCCTAAATTACATGGATGATGTCTATGGGAAAATGTTTTGGTGTTTACCTCAAGAGCCTTTGAAAAATCCTCCAATTCCGAGTTTTCAACCTCACCCTCTTCTAGAGGGATCTCCCTACCAGCCTTTTCCCCACAGTAGGAACCTTGGGATTCTTCCAGTATAGGGAAGTGCTTCTTCCATTTGGTTTCTGACAACTATGGAGGGGTCATTTGATCATGAATTAACTTCACTTGATCTGTCTTTGGATGCAGAGCACCCCAAGAGGGCACAAAGTCCCCTATCTCCATGATATTCTGCTCCCCCTATGCCTAAGACTGTGGAAATTTATACATGGAGAGACCAATCATCGAAAAATATATGATTAGATAGTTAAAAAAGTGACACATCTAGGAAGGATTAAATAATTGTCTATCCACATACCAGATGTCCTAGAACTTATGGAAGATTGAAATCTCAGGAATGTCTATTTGGAATAGCCATTTCCCCAGCACCTGAGTGGGTATCCTTTGGAACCCCCAAGGCGGCCTCCCTTCTGGATGATTTTTCTCCCCTGGAACCATTAGTCCCATGGATGTTTCTTGTCTCTTGACTGGTGTTGACCTACCCAATGCTATATACCCTCTACCAAGAGCCATCCATGTCTCCATTATTTCCGTTCTTGATGTTGGGGAGGCACCATGTCACTAGAATGGATAGGGAATAGCTTCAACATGTCTCCCAGCTATTCTACCTCCTATCTCTTGGTGTACACCTTCACATGCCTATAGACAGCTGTGGGAAGAGGTAGATCATTCTAAATATTCCCATCCTCTTGTGTCAACTTGAGAAACATCTTCCTCATCACACATGGGTGGTCATCGGGGCGCACATTTAAATAGACATGCGGGGTGACCCTCTGCATGCACTAGAACTTCCTGGCATTGTGGTGCTGGGTGTAAGGCTCAATGAGAGGCTCAGGATAAAACTTCACCAAAAAGACACCATCGCAAAAGGCTATAATGTTGGACCAATGATCTTCCATTCCCTGTATATCATTAGTGATCAAAGTGACTCGTAACAGGAACAGGTGGAAGTTGAACTCATCTTCCTTCCATACAAGATTGAGAACTAGCAGTGGGGTCATCTTGGATTGAAAACTCCCCACCTTATTTAGAATGGTTGGTCAGAAGTCCGACCCTGGAAGAGAAATTGGATTCAGTTACTCATAGGTGCACACATATGATGCTATCCACCCATATAGAAGATGGAACGACCTTCATACCCTATATGGATTCTTCCATTCACTGATATTACACAACACTTTAAAAAGATAAGAAACCATTGAGATCCCCAATATGTCCCACTCCCCCATCACCAAATGGTCTCCATGATTAATGTTCTTTGTTTCATGCCCATTTTAGTGTCCCTTACTATAAGAATCATACCAAATATGAGTGATGAGATGAATAGAGCCAACCTAAACACCAGTTTCTACTAGATACTGACACTAAATCCTCATGTCTTCCACTGGCTGTCCACCAAGAGTCCCCAATATGAGTGCTCATTTCAATGATGGACCCCCTTCGGGAAAGTAGGATTCCCCACAAGAAACATCCCATATTTTGGTGAATTTCAAAACTGATTGAACCACCACATAAAACAGAAATCCCTCACTGAATTCTCGTCCTCTCCTGGCAGCAGGTCCATCAATACCATCTCAGATGGTGGCATATATTATGGGTCCTCTCAGGTATTCTAAGTGGTGTGGAACTCATCAAAAATTTACCTCAATATAAGATTCCCTAGTATTTGGTGCATGACCAAAATGCTAAAGCCAACCTTCCCGTGATGAATATAGAATGTTTTGGTCCCCAATGAACCCCTTCTCATTAACTATGACGTCAGTTTCTTTGGCTGGTATATGTGAAACTGGGAGGCCCATAATACCTTATAAAGGTCTACTCACATCATATCCAACCAAATTCCTCAGAAGATGACCCTACCCAATCTTCCCATGCCTAGTCTTTCGTGAAATTGCCGCCCTGGTGTATATCCCACTCATCGGTCCACCCCTTATCTCGGTTCCTCATGGATGCCTTCTAGAGGCTGTGGTACTATGGGAGAGATATCTCTGGCTGAAATTTGTTCTCATTAATGTTTTTTATTTTATTATTAATACATTCTATATTAAATATTTAATAATCCTTTAATGTATAACTGTTATCCACTCAGAACCACTAGCTCAGGAATAAGAAACTCTCGAACCAATAGGTTGGATCGTCCCTGCATGATTCGGGAATAAGAACGTCATCTCTCCACCGAAATTGTATAGAGGCATTCTTTTTTTAAGGGGTATTTATTCTGTCTTTCTAACAATATATCCTCCAGATATTTGTGGTCTAATTTTCTCCACACATACTCCCCGACTCCCGGGTCATTAGCAAGCTCATCCCTCGTGTCAACATCCACGAGGACCCCAAGACATCCCCTTGATTAGCCGTTGATTCTAAAGATTTTATAATATTTTTTTCTCATTCACGGAGCTCGTTTTTAGAGCTTGGTTGCAAAGGCAGGTTGCAGAGCCCTACCACATACCTCTCAGGAACAAGCCAAAGAGTACACAATTTCAGATTTAGAAGACTCATAGAACACCATAGTGGAATGAAAGCCCAATTTTCATAGAGCAGTAGCAGAGGTAGATGAGGTTTGTGAATCGAGATCCCAACAACGAAAACACAGAGATGAGTAATGGAAAAAAGGAAGGGTCATACTCCCCTATTCATATTCAACAAACTCCTAGATTTGAGGCATTCTTGTCCATGGAGTGCTTTAGGGAATTTCCAACCCACGCAATTCCACTTCGAATTGTGACCCTACTTCATGATATGGCAAAGCGATTGGCCAAAAAAATTTGGTGACTTACCCTCACACATTCAACCTTGTTTTTTATTGGCACTTTGTCTAGGGGATTTATATGGATGAAAAATACGTGAAGTTGAAACAAATTGTAAATATTCTATGAATTCCAAGAGGGATTCTTCATGATACTCCTTTGTAGAGCCCCTCACCACCCAGACTGGTGCAACAATGTGGCGCTCTTTTGTAGTCACCATAGAGTAAAAGAGGATGGAGGCTCCATGTTTATTACATAACATACTTGAATATTCCCACTGTTGAGGGAACTGAATCACCTCAGAAATCCCTTGGAAAATGATAGAATCCTCCACAATAACCATGGATGGAATTAAACTAGTATATTCTCTATGTATGGGATGATAGTCAACTTCACAGTTACAAAAAACATGACTCAATACTTTTCTAATCGCAAAGAACAATTTTTCTTCACAATGATCTATCCAAGTGCCATGCATTCTATTGCATATAAATATCGGGATTTCCTTGGACAAAAAGGATGGATAATATGGAATTTTTCATTCTCATCTCTCAAATAATGATGCAACCGCTGGTTTTCATAAAAGTGAAAAAATTTATCTCATTGATGTACTTGATAATTGTGAATTACCTTTCCCTTTACTCAAATACAACCCCACTTCATGCAATGATGCCCTTCGTAGAGCCCACAAACCATCACAAAGGAAGAAGATCCCTAAGGGGACTCCTTTCATCAAAAATCACTCATGGTTCATGAAGTACCTTTCATGAACATGTGGTCTCCATTTTAAGGCAGGATCGTTGAGCTTCGTGATGTGCATTGCTTTGCAGTGCCCTTCATTTCAATATACCCATGCTCAGTGATGTAGTACCCCACGAATGCAATTCAAAATCATGAAGAACCCTCTATGTGAATGTGTATCCTCTTCATAGCGTATGCCACTCCACTTCGTGAAGCATACCCCCTCACAAAGTCATACCATTCTGTGGAGCACTAGAAAGTTGCAAGGTAATTTCTTATGAACCCATTTTCCTCACAAAATCTTCTCCTGTAGGACCCTATAGGTTTGTAAGAAGTGATTTCAAGGTCCCTTGGATGGTTTTTCATTTGGAATTTCATAACATCATGCTTCTTACCATAGGCATGCCAATGACTATTGCTTATTCTCATAGCCATGCTATTGTGAGCCCCTCAATGGATCACTCCACAACCCCATCACTACATTTTATTACTGATACCTTCCCTTCCCCATGTGTGGGTAGGTATCAAATATGTATGTCCTAGGGGGTGTATAGTTAAACAAAATCATCCAATATCCAACACGTTAAACTGCCATGCACCATCGTCCTCAACACATGACATTAAACGGTTTCCTCTCCCGGTGAAATATACATGGATTACCCAATCTCAGACATTGTCTATTCCCACTAGTGTCTACAAGAATTGGATATTCCTCACTTGTAATGACATCATATTCTATGGATCAAAATATGTTTGTGAGTAAGGGAAACAATTTTTGTGTTAGATCCTAGATTTTTATGTGGGACGTAGTATCCTTGCTCCTCCTTTATTATTCTGTGCACAAAGGCTGGAGGAGAGATGGGAACAAGGACATTTGATACCCCATCCAAATATCTTTTGTATTTATCTAAATTGGGATCCATCTTATAGTATGTCCCAATATTCATCTCTGTAATCCGCTTACCACTTCTAAGCCCAATTTTCCCATTAGGCCCACTGACCATGAAATAGCCCCACTCTATTCCTCACAGACACACCATTCATGGCGTGATCTCAATGTCTTTGGAACCACCTATTTCTCACAAAGATCATGACACATGTGGGCTTAGATTAAGCACCGACCATGAAATCCTTCCTAGGAATCTGTGGCCTGTAATCCCCAAAAACTACTTCTGATCTAAGTGGATTTGATCCATGACCCTTTGTAGGAAAGGTACGTGGGAAGCCTCCCTGAGGTTCAAGGTAGTCATCCATTCATCCCGATCACTTCATGTAAGTTTACCTTTGTCCCAAATGACATTAAATTGTTTAGCCATTCAAAAAAAATTGATTTTGATCCTTCCAATTTCCACTCAAGGTACGTAAGAAGCCTCTCAAAGGTTCTATACCAACACCTTTTCGTCCCGACCACTTCATGACAGTTCACACTAGTCCCAAATGAAGTTAAACTATATTCCCCATTTTTCCCCAACATGGAACTAAACTGTACCAATTTGAACTACATGGGATTTGGTCCATGTATCCTATATAGGGTATGTTGGAATACTTCATGAGTTTCAACAGAAACCAGCGGTAAGAAGTTGTAGCCCCCTAAACAACATTAAGTGGTTGTAGTCCAAAACAATTGTTGGTAGTTTTAGTTTCCAACCAGTGATATGACCTTGTAATACCATCCAATAGTACAAAATTTTATGTCCCAAAAACATTAAGATGTAGTATTTCCAACCAAAGGTATGCTATTATATTCCCAAACAATGGTAATCCATTGTAGTCCCAAGCAATTGTAATACGTTCCAGTCCCAAACGACGGTACTCCGTTGAAGTCAAAATCCATGGTAAGCCATTGTAGTCCGAACCATCATTAAGCTATTATAGTTCAAAAATATGGTAATCCATTGTTGTCCCATCCTACAGTAAGACATTGCAGTCCCCAACCTATGTTAAGACATTGTAATCCCCAATCGACGGTAAGATGATGTCATCCCATTCATTTAGACCCACATATCTAATCTGTACTAGTGGCGTCAGACCAATTCCCAGGCTGCTAACCACTCTTAAGCCCTAATATGTGATCAGGTCACCATCCTTTGTTTATACCTCGATTCCATGAACCATCCTGAACTACATGGACTTTGATTCCATGCCACTGTGACATGTAGAAACCCCCAAAGGTTCAATGGCATCACCCATGTCTTATCCTAGTCTCTCCCTTGAGCCTATATGTTTCGGGAGTGTCATTCCCATCCTGCAAGTTCCACATCCTCTAGGTAACATCCATGAATCCATTCTAGAAGATCTCCTTCTAATGGGTCCCATAGTCACACTGAACTATGTGGACTTTTATTCCCCTCCATAGCAATTAAAAGGATTCATCTCTATGGTTCAGGCCTAACACTACCATCATCTTCACAATGGTTTCATCTCATTCACCATACACATCACTCAACCATCATTCTCCATCCTAATTCTTACATGGGACACTACATATCTACGAGGTCATGCCACTGCCTTCATCACTTCTCCTAACAACATTCGGGCAGCTAACCATGAAAAACCACTATGCGATCCATAATCATCCAACCAAGAGAGATCTTCTTGCGATGGGACACTAACCCTTGATAAGCCCCAAAATGTCTCAAGGTCATTGTCCTTTGCACACACCCTGATTCACCACCCATTCGAACTACGTGGGACTTTATCCATATCTATCGGGACATGGTATATTGGAAACCTCTCTAAGGATAAATCCCAGCCAACTGTAAACACTAGAATCTTATTTATAGGGACCCAAGAATCTCAGATCCATCTTCATTGGATATCTTGATCTAACCTTATAGTAGGACTATAAGGTGCTACTTCTAGGGGCTACACCCTTCTGATCCACTCCCATCAGTGTTCTAATCAATATGATCTGTCATTTTATGATGTTAAACTCACGGAATAACCTATGTTAGACATGGGATGTTGAGGGAATCCTCATAGAAAATCCTATGGAATATAATTATCAGCACATGACATGAAATTCCTCAGGATTATGCACCCTTGATAATCCATATCATATGGGGAAGAAACCCAGATGAATAAGTTTTTCAGCTACCAGACATGCCTGTGATCTTCAACGTGACAACTTCCCTGACCGAAGTTTACATCCCAGATGTGCCCCCTAAGAATTTTGTAACAGAAGATGTGTAATTAACATGCATCCACAATGATATTTCACTAGCAAGGGTTTCACCAAAAATATCATAATTATTAAGGGACATCTATAATAGGTGTCAAATTATGAGGACGAATCCAAAGAAAGATGATACAATATTCCATTATCCCATTTCTATGCAAGATAAAAAGTTCCTGAATAAGCGACGGATTCGACCCTACATTGGAAAGATGGAATGTGGGAAAAAACCTGCGTGTCCTCCAAAGAAATATGTGCACCCTAGTGAAAGCATCAAAAATCGGTCTTTATTATTTTTAATTAGGACATGATTAACAATAATAATTTGTGGGAAGCTAGTTTTGTGAGCCCGGGCAGTTTGACACCAATTTCAGGTACTATGTCAATCAACTAGAAGAATCATCATCAAGGGTTCTCTCACGGTGAAAGTAGAAGATAGAACATTTATAAAAGTATTTATGTGAGGGGATAAAAGTGTTGTAGGCTGAGGAATATGTGGCCATTGTGCCAGAAGGACCCTGTTGAGTGTAGATTTTGTGGCAGGATGGGCCATCTAGAGAGCTTATGCATGACATTTCCACTAGTGTCTCGTGAGACAAGTTTTTTACAGACTCCATATACAAGAGTAGGGTCTGTATATTCTCACCAGTCTAAAAACATGAATACGTCAGAGTGTTCTAGCGAAGGCGGTGTCTGTGGTTGTGGTAGACACACCCTAGGATCTCAGTGATTGTAGGGAAGGTAATCTCAATGTAGCCAAATATTTCCTCAGGTCTATGGTGATAGTTATCCTTATGGAGTAAAATAGTCCGAATAAGAGCAGGATCTCGTACCTTCTACAGTTAGAGGTATTATTCTAGTCACCTATGTTTTATCTTTGACACTTTTTGATACTAGTGCTGCGAATAATTTTATATTTGTGGCTATTGTGGAATGCTTTGGGCTCACTGTTTATACTTATTATGATGTTATGATTCTAGAAACTCGGGTAGGGATTAGATAAGTAGGTGTGTGTCAGTGCATGGAGTTCACCATTAAGTTTAATTGGTGTCACTTTATATTGAACCTCTATGTCTTAGAGATTATGTGATTTTATGTCATTCTTATAATGGACTAGTTGGTTTATTTTTTATCCTTTGTTGATTTCTATTGGCACATGGTTGGATTTACATCACCAGAGTGCGGAGGGGTTCTACATTAGGGTGAATGGGATGTTCAGCAGAGCCATAACGGACTCGAGAATCTTAGGGTAGCAAGAAGACAACCCATATTGTGAGTTTTTTCAAGATTATTAGGGAATATGTCTAGAATATTTACATCCATTGGTTGGTCATTTTCGAAACATTTTCCAAGACTACTTTTCAGTCTATATTCCGTTTAGTGAGGTGGAGTTCACTATTGTGATAGTTCTAGGAGCTGCACCCATATCCATTCCTCCTTACAGGATGGACACAATGGAGTTTAAAGATCTCAAGAGGTATTTGGATGATCTAGAATTTATTGGTTTTATCTGATATAGTAACTCTCCTTGGGGTTCACTGGTCATTTTCTAGAAAAAGTCTGACCGTATCCTTAGGGTATGCTTGGACTATCGAAATCTGAACTAGTTGATGGTTAAAAACATATATCTGTTTCCACAAATAGATAAAATATTAGATCAAATTAGAGGAGATTGAGTGTTCTTGAAGGTTGAACTAATGACAAGATATCACCAGGTACAATTTTTAATCATAGACATACCCTTTACAACCTTTCGTAGTAGGTATGGCCTATATAACTACATGGATATGTTGTTTAGTCTCCCAAATGTGCTCACATTTTTCATGGTGCGGATGAACTAGGTGTTACATCCTTATGTAGATTATTTTTTGGCAGTTTTCAGGGAAAATATCTTGGTGTATTCTCTAAATTGACACGCCCATTCCAAAAAACATGATATTGTTTTGAATACAGCAATAGAGAATCAATTTTATATTTAGAATGAAAAATTCCACTTCTAGGTGGATCAGATTCACTTCCAATGTCATGTCATCCTAGAGACCAGTCTATCCATGGATCCAGAGTAGGTGAGAGAAGTAGTGACCTAGGAGTATCCTATGAACTTTTTTTAAGTAGGATGTTTCATTGGGATGGATGGTTACGACATGAATTTTATATGGGGCTTCTCAATCTTAGTAGTGTTGATGACGTGCTTTGCCATGACAGGTGTTATGTTTTAGTGGATAGATTCTTGTGATGCATCCTTTCAAGATTTGAATGGATTTTGACTTCAGCATCGATACAGATATTTCTAGAGCTGTCCGAGAGATACACTGTGTATTTTGATGCATCATGTATTGGGTTGGCAGTAGTTGTTATGCAGGGGGGACCAAGTATTTGTGTATGGGGCTCTGCAGTTGAGTCCACTTGAGTGGAATTACCAGATGCATGTTCTCGATATTCCTAACATTGTACATGTATTGCACTATTAGAGACATTATTTATTGGGAGAGAATTTTGAGTTGTACATAGACCACAAATGTATAAAAATACAACTTTAATCAGAGTGATTTTATTATAAGACAAAGAAGGTTGGTGGAATACCATTAGTCGTTCGATTTTGAGCATTCTTAAACGCCATGAAAAGGTAATGTAGTGGCTGATGCACTGAGCAGGAGGACTCAGATAGAGGTAGTGTAAGAGGATAGAGGTGATTAGAAGAATATAGATTTTTTCTCTGAGATTAATTTATAGGTGCAAGATATTAAAGGATAGACTTATGTTTCATCTTTGGCTATAACATCTACCCAAGTGGACAGAGTGAAGATGGGGAAACTATTAGATTCCAAAGGCCAATTTCTAAAGGATAGTGTGGTATGTGGGGACCCTACTCCAAGAAATATGAGAAGAGAGGTGGAAGTTATGCATAAACATGGAAGTGTGTGGGTTACATTGGATATATAAGAGAATATGATGCGAGAGATTCATGCTTAATCTTTGGCAGTTCATCCCAAAGACATAAAGATGTAACGTGACATGCACCATTAATACAGGTGGCTGTGTATGAAGTGAGATGTAGATGGTTTTGATACATGGTGTTCAACCTATCAGTAGGTGAAGTTGAAGCATCAGTGGACAACTAGGATTTTACAATTACAACCAATTTCTGAGTTGATGTGGGATGATGTTGTGAAGGATTTCATGAGGTGGTTACCATGATCACCTAGGGGAATGATTATATATGGTTCGTATTATACATGCTTATGAGGGACTCTCATTTCTTACCGATCAAGGATACATTTGGTGTTGATGATCTTAGAAATCTATATATTCGATAGGTTGTAATACTTAATGGGGTTCCTCATTCCATCGTTTCAGATATGGAAACCCTCATTACATCTCGTTTCTGGCAGAGTTTTCAAAGGGCGCTGGGGGAACATGTGCTTTTGAGCAGAACATACCACCCTCATACTGGTGTCTAGTCAGAGTGTGTGATATAGTTTCTATAGTACATGTTGTGTGCATGTGTTATAGAATTTTACGGAATCTAGGAGAATCCTATACCCCATGTTGAGTTCGCCTATAATAATAGCTTATCAAATACTATTCATATGGGAACATATGAGGATTTGTATGGGAGGCCATTCTGATCACCCATATGATGGATGGAAGTAGAGAGAGGAACCTATGTTGGGAACTTGTCTTTTCCAGGAGACTATTGAGTAGGTATTATAGATTCAGAAGAGGATGGATACTGTGTAGTCTCATCAGATATCATACATTGATCGCTGTAGACGGCCATTGTAGTTTGAGGTCAGGGATCAAGTTTTCCTATGTGTCACACCATGGTCGGGCCACAAGAGAGTCAGAAGACATGGTAATCTTTCACTGAGATATGTCAGACCGTCTGAGATTCTGTAGCGACTTGGGTCAGATTCATATCAGTTATAGTTACCCCAGTGGTACTGATCCATGCATGACGTCTTCCATGTATCGTAGCTATGTTTCTATCACATAGACACACATCAAATTTTTTATCCTGGGGAGGTTTTAATTCAGGTTCATCCACCTTTTATATATCCCCCAAGTCATATAGTTGAAAAGATAATGAAGGTTCTCTGAGGCTGGTATGTTCCACTTGTATGGGTGATATGGAATCATGGCCGAGTAGTGGACGAGACATGTGGGAGGTAGGTTGACATATTATCTCCGTGGACGGATTTATTATTAGATATTCCTTCAAGACCATTGGATGAGGAAATTAGGGTTGAATTTATTTAAGGGAGGATGTTTAGAATAACCCATTTCTTGTTTTTGTGGTACAATTTCTTCTATTCTTTTCCTTTAGGTTGTTTTCAAGAAAACAATGGAAATTTGGGAAATGTACTGGAATCATGGGATACACATTTTCTATTCCCAATCATGAACTTTTTGGTTTGGACATGAATGATTGGAATCCATTTTTTTTGGGAAAGCAGACATGAAATAGAGTAAAAAGCAACTATACACAGTGTACTTCTAGGTAGACGATGTTTAGTCAAGAAGGAAGGTCCTAGAAATAAAGTAGGTGGAAGTCAGCCACCAAATGAATAGAAAAATGATATAAACACTGTGTATATGGACATACATTCATTGTACATTTTTTTGTTCCCTTAAAATGGTATGTATTTTTTTTTTTCTATCATTTGGTTGGAGGGATCACTCGGGGAACTCAAATGTAGAACCATAACATCAACCTCTTCTATATTGATCATATGAACTCTGAATCAATCATCATCAGTCTCATTTGAACCTAATCAGTAATCTCTTAATTACCATTGAGAGGTTTTGGGTGATTTTGGTTCTCTACTATTTTAACTAAGTTTGAGTAAATATCCTTGTTTTTTATATCTATATTGTTATAGCTTGAATTGGATGTCAAGGATAGATGAGGAGAGTCGTAATACGATGTCGTATGTTGTCTCATGCCTCAAATTACGTCTTGAGATGATTATATGTGTCATTGCGCCACATGGCCATGTTAGGGTGTTTAATTGAAAGGAAATTGATTCTTATTACTACTTAGTGTTTTTTTGGTAATAAATTCAACGAATTAATGCATATTTATCTTCTTTATTTGGCTAAGGGCCACCCCACAGGATCATTTCCCTTGGTTAATTATTTTGAATGATATTTCCTAGTATGTCTATAAGAATGCCTCTATTTCTATATTATTGTTGTTGAAAAAATGAAGTTGGTTACTATATGGAATTGAAATTGTGCAAGAATTATAAGTATTTTTTATTTTGGATTTGGGATTGTGTTTTCCCCTTTTAACATTAAGTGTTTTTACTTATTCAAGTTGGTTGGAATGTTTTGTTGAATTTTAAATGAGTAAAAGGAAAATAGTATTGGGTGACACCTGGGTTCATCTTAGAATGTAATGAATGGACTCACATGACTATTCTACAATGCACCATGGGTGATACATAGGTTTAGATTAGAACGACATGGATGTAATCGAGAAGCTTTTGATTTATATGTCATTAGGGGCACATCGGCTCCCTAGTAGGACCACCCAAGATGGGCTAAATTGACAGAATCTAATGTTACACATATTGTGATACTTTTTTCTCCCTAGTAGGTCCTCCGAGGATGCACTCACATGAAGATATACCAATTTCAAGTGTGTCACTCGAGAATCCTTAGTAGGACCACATAGGATGGACTCTTAGGATGTTGGTAGAATTACATATGTAGTGATACTCAAATTCTAACATAGGAATCTCAATAATAGACTCAGGTTATACTAAATTGATGGAATGAAAAGAAATTGTGACGTGTCTTCTAATCCAAAGTACATGCTTGGATTCAGACTACTATTACTTTTTAGAAGGAATTCAGAGACTTCAGTTGTTCTATCATTGATATGGGTAATGATAGGCTTTGGTAGAATTATGAGACTTATATACATTAGGTAAATGAATTTCTAAAGAACATAGAAAACTCTATAAATGAATTCTAGTAAATGTATGATTATTTACTTATGAGTACCTGTTAGTTTTTTTACTTCATTTCTATTCACAACTACTACATGTAATCACTGACAGATGGGAAAAGACCTTATAGGTTGATTACTAGGATTTATTTCTCACATCCTATTTGAGTCATGTTTTTTGTCCCAAAGAGAAAAAAATGCAGCAGTTTTCTATAGGGAAAGGATCCTTATATAGGTAATTCGTTTCTACTTAAGGCCAGGAGAGGAAGGGACCAATACAAGCCTTGTGATGCTGTTGTGTTTCATTTTGTATTGTTATACCATAGTATTTTATTTTACATCAATGCAATGTATCTTGTTCTCACTTCATTCTTAGAACATGTTACATGATACATCATTCTAATATGTTATGAATTATGGTTATATTTTCCCTTAAATATTATGTTGTTTACATCAGTTTCATGTTGTTTACTTCTTTCACTGTTATTATTATTATTATTATTTATTCTATTGTGTTACACTCTATAAATGAGGGCATAGTTTCCCCACTATCACTCCCTTGTCCTTTGCTACTAGTAGGTAGCCTCTACTGTCTGGGGAAATGTGTTTGAGGTAACATGTCCAACCGTGTATGGGGCACTATTAGAGTGGATTCTAGACCAATGAAGTTACAAAATACATAATAATGTGTACTAAACAAATAGATAATACCTCAAATGATCCCCAGACCTGCTGGATTTATTGCTTCTCTAATGTGAAACTTCCCTCTCCTAGATCCTATTATCCTACACTGTCGGCCACCTCCCCCACCCACTGGTTGAGGTCCCTGAGAAAAACCATGAGGTCAGCCTCCTCCGGCATAGTCAAACCTTAGTGGAGTAGGGGCATGTTGTCTATGCTGCTGGATAGGCATGGCTGGAAACTACTGCTCATACATGCACAGATCCTACTCCCCTATGAGACACTGATCTTGAGTCAGGCACTATCCCTCGAGGAGCCCAAGGACACCGAGAAAAACATCTTAGACCCATGCCTGTGGGAAAAGATGGAGACTTGTGGTTTAGAAATGAAACTGATGGTGTTGGCTCCCCGTTAGTAGAAATCTAGAAGGCCTTGATGATGAGGACATTTTACTTACAACCTTCCGCATTGACGAGATTAGTATACTACTATCTCATGGTATACCTCCTCTTGGGTGTGTCCTTTATACCACCTCATCCATCTTTTAATCCTCGAAGTGTGTCAATAGGGTGAAGGGAGTAACAACATTCCAAAGAGTAGGACAGTGTTCCTCCTCAAAATGCCTCACCTGAGACACCCTATATGGAAAGTGATTCATATAAAAATATGAGGTCCATGAACTAGATCTCCAATTAAATCACTTAAAAAATCCAACACTTGAGGGATAGAATCTTCTACCTATTCATAGCATTCATCATAGAAGAGTTAAATTCTTCCTGGAGCACCTACTCAATGTCATCCCATAGAAAAATAGTCTCTTTCCTCTCTCTGAGATAAAGCATCCTCCACTTATTAGAAACAACCCTCATATATATAACTACTATAAGAACCCATTACACTATCAGTTCCCGAATAAAGATGAAAGTGATCACCAAATACTTTATCAAATTCACTTTACACATTTCTTAGACACTACCCTTGTACATTCCTAGAGTCTATTGCTAGAAATCTCGATTTCCCTTCTGCCCCTTATCATACTCCTCCACTTGAATGACACTATACTATTTAACTCAGTCATCCTACTAACACTCCACTTCTTGTGCCACACACAGGGATGTCCGAGAGCCATATCTAAAAGTAACATAGGGAACTCTTAATCCAAGGTAATATAGAATTTATCATGTATTAATTTTAACTAATTTTTTATTTTAATTTCACAGCAAATCCAGAAAATAAGAATGAAAATAATCATGATTCATTTACCTTTCCTAGGGTTTCTAAAATGTAATAATTGTATCCATACATGGTTGTTCAGTAATCATAGAGTCCTTGCATCGAATCACGGGGGGCCCTAAAATACTGCTTCATACATGGTCTTCCCTGGAATATGTCACACACAAAAAGAGCACATAATATTGTTTCCCTACCAACCCATTTAATCCTCATTATTTCTAATTCCAATACACCATCCAACCTCTCATCCATCAGCACTAATATCATTCTGTCATGACACTCCTTTGTCAAGATAAGGGAAGGGATATAATGTTTACATGAACTTCATTTTTTAATATGAAGGAGAGATAATGACCTGCGAGTCTCAAATCCAATAGGCAATAGGGTGGTGACTATCACCATTGTGTAGAAATCTCAAAAAAAGATTAAGGCATTAAACTTTTGTTGTTACCAAGATCAAGATACAATATGTATCAACCTCAAACAACTCCATGATAGTTAAATATAGAGAAACCAAAACCCATCCCACAGACATGTTTAAGTAAAAGTACTAGAAATAAAAAAGTAAACTCTAATTTATGTACCACAATAAAATTAAGTAGGGACACATCAAACATCCCCATCATTTGATCTAGTATGATCCAACACGTTCCACTAAATTAACCTAGAAACCAGTAAATGGTTTTATATATGTAGGGTAAGAAATAATGTTTACTCAATAAGGAAAACCAATATCATCCATGCACTAGTTGGAGAATCATACAAATTCCTGGGTGGGAAAACATAAATAACTCCAAAATCACCTAACATGGTATAATATCAACCAAAACTTAAAAAAGGAACACTCACTAAATAATGAAAGACAAGTATAGTAATGTAGTAAGCACATCAATATTTGGGTACCCATACCATTTCCCACATGTTGACTATGCATCCATAGTGGTGAACATCATAATGCAACTACACTCTTCCACAACACCCACTTTCATAACCCTCTCACACACATGTTCCTAAAACCGAACACATCTGTCCCGAAAACACATGTTCCTCATCTTGAAGACATGTGGGATGAAAACCACCACTCCCACAACAAATAGCTTAAATTTGGTAATAAACCTCAAGCCATTATTGCCTACCCAAAGAGTCATGGATGGTCACTGATTAATAGAGAGATTAGAGAAATGTCTATAACCATCCATCCATCCTCCCAATAGGATGTTCGTAGTGACACCCTCCCCCATAACAATGAGGTTGTTTGCAATATAGTTCTCAATGAAGGTGTGGTGTTTATAGAAACCGTAAGAAGATACAAAATTATATATATTGTAAAAAAATACTCAGACCATGATATGGTATTATAAACAAAGAAACATCTGAAAAAAATCATTTTCTTCTAACCATACATTCAGACACCACTACAAACAATGGTCACATGAACACTGCTCCACACAATCCCCCACATGAAACATTACCCCATCAAATTTATTTATCCAATTATAATACTGAATTAAAAAATCAATAATTTTTATATATCCATCCCTACCCAAGAAACTATCAAACACTGCAAACATTATAATGTGATGCAACCATACCAACCACTACCCAATCAAATAATGAGGGAAACTGCTTGCAACCTTCTTCAAGGTTATCCCACCCAATTCATCCTCTAATAAACAAACATGGAATCCTTCTACACAACAATGCCACACCTATCACTCCCATAAACAAGGAATCATGACATAGTCCAGTCCTATATCCCCAATGCCTATCAACTGCTCAGCTGCATTCCCAATTCATAACATATCCATCCATTACACACTAAATCACTCACTCAAACTGAGATTCCATCAAATTTCGAAAATATCCCTGTAAACCAAATCACACAACTACCACCACCAAAAACCCACTCAAGAAACATAACCCAATATACCACAACACAAATACACATCTATCAAACATGGTGTATTCAGGTTTGGCCGACATTGTTCTTTAAATTTAACTTTGTTAATTAAGGGTGACAACAAATTGATTTTCATCCTAGGGCCTCCATTAATTTTAAAAGGTGTACGTGATTAATCCTATTTACATTTACAAAAATTATTTACAAGGAAACAAAAAAGATATAATGAATCACCCATGAACGGGAAAATACCACCAACGAAGATGACATTCATAGGCCAGAAGGCCACAACATATCACATTATAAAAATGATAATAGATAAAAAATAAATCTACATCATTATCCCCATCCCCATTTATTCATCAAATTATCTTCAAAAAATTGGATTGATTAGTATTAAAAAATAGAAAATATTTCTCCTACTACACATGATACACAATTAAAAGATAGACATTTAATAATATCTAAATGGAATAAAAGGTGACCTAAACTCTTTATAGTTCCGAAATAGGGGGTGCATGTGTATTAGGAAAACTCCTTTGAAAACTAGATCGATGGTTACAATATATAACATGACCCCACATGAAGGGAAGGCTCTATGAACACTAAGAGGGAAAAGTAAAACTAATGGGGGAGATTGTATTTTATTATATAGGCTAGATCCAATATCAAGAGAACATGAAATGGTTTCAAATGTCATTAAGGTGGGATTATGGTCTAGATTATGTGCTTCAACTATTTAAAAATCCACTAGATCATTATGATATTAAATTTATAAGTAATATCATTTGAAACACCTTTATAAATGATCAAACACATAGTTAAACTTGATTAAAATAATCAAATGAATTTGGTATTAAACTAGAAAACCAGGGAAGTAATGGAAAATAAGTCACTGATGGGTGATTCACTAACTACAATCCATCAACATCGAGCCAGCACGATTGAGTCACAAACCATGAGCTACTGACGCTGAGCCACTGATACTAATCCATAGATGCTTATCCACTGATTCATCATACTAATGCGTGACTCATCGACACGTTGACTAATCGACACCCTAACACACTAACTCCATCACTCCTTGACACTGATCCCCTCACTCACTAACACCACCTCCAGGAGTCATCGGCATCGATGCACTGACTATCCAACACTAATGCCCTAAGAGAGAAATTATAAAACTAGAAAAACATAGAAAAATCTTGAAATGAGTAAATATTTCTCCCCATAACACCACAAACAATGTATTATGACAAATTAATAGACAGTGAAGCTCCCAGACATTACACTCCATATAATGTTAAACAAGGTATGTAGTAAGGGAACATTAACCATGTACTAAAAGTTTGGTTCACCAATATTCATCCAACTCATTTCATGTTTATTAATTGTAGATGATTATGTGATATATCCATGTCCACTTGTAGTATCTAGAAAGTAATTTTTTTGGTATGAATCCTATAAATTATAGACTTTAAAAAAATATCATGATGAAATCTTATACATACTATTATCCTCAAAGCATGTAATAGGGTTAAATTCCAGAATCTATGTTTTAATAAATATAGTTCCAATATATTGTTATAATATTTATTTGATACCAACTATAGAAACAAAAAATATAATAGTTTATAACCAACAAAATCATTAAAACATTTTCAAAATAAAAAAGGGATCATATCCCCATGCATCAAATAGTTATATCTTCTTCAACAACCACACACATAACTATTTCCAATTTTTTTAATTTGAAAAAATATAAATAAGTGCAATAGAAATGATTTTGAATCCTTTTACTCATTCAAAGATTCCTTCCCCATATATATGGGAATGGGAAGAAATAAAAATCAACTAAATCCACTGTAAGGGTTAAGTATAGGGGAAGATATCATGAAAAAATGAAAAATAATCAACATGGAATAGTATATAAATAAAATCACATTCAAATTAATCATAGAAATTATAATGAAATGAATCTTGAAAAATATCAATTGAATAATCTCATGGATCAGAAAAATTGAATTAATAAAGAATAAAATTTGTAATTTTTGATGTCATTATCATATTAATAATGACTCCAAAATCCATGTATCCTTATTCTATGACAACATAATTAATTGGATGCATACACCAACCTAAATTCATATGTTAGGAATACTTATTTGTCTCATCAAACCTGTTGATTCATCCAGTACATATCTATAACTCGACCACTCCTACTATTACATGGACAATTCATTACCTATGAATTTAATATTAAATTGTATGGGTAATAAATGTTTCTTATAAAAATGAAAATGATAACTAAATAAAATGAAATATTAATATATCATCATTAAATAAAATTACATTATTACTATGAAACTATATGTAGTAATTTTATGTTGTTTATGAAATAAGCATATCCATGATAAAAAAAATATACCTATATATATATATATAACACAAATTTTTTATAATGATAAAAAATAACAATAAATTCAATGATACAATATAATTTTAACGAACAAAAAATTCTATGTGACAAAACATGACTACCAGTTCATAAAAAATATACGATATCACATAAAATCACATCATTTGGAGAAATAATTAAAAATAAAGAGAAATACTAATAATTATTTATAATTAATATTTTTTTAGATAAATAACATAAAAAATTTAGAATAAGGAATATTGAAAATAACTATTATGTTGGAAATATAATATGCTAAAAACATAATTATAAGAAAATTAGTAGTCCTTTTTGATTTGGTAAATAAATTTATGAATGAACCTTTTATAAATCATTAAAAATATTATTTTTGAACCACTAAAAATTATACCATGTTATAAATTTTTCCAAATAAATAATATATTTAAATAAAACGGTCTATTTTTAAACAATTTTTAAATATAATGTCCTATATGGAAAGTACAACAGATCAAAAAAGAAATAAGAATTAGTTTTATTTTAAACATTTCTTTTCCTGATTATTGTTCCAAAGAGAAGAGGATTTTTAATAAAAAAAATATAACAACCTTATTATCTAATGGATAAGAAAATAAATGGTGTGTGTGGAAGATATAATATAATATAACTTCAATGAAAATTGGAGTAACTTGAAAATAATGTGATTTTAAATTAATTTCTTTCCACATTTTTAACATTAAAATTTTATCCCCTTCAAAGAATGTAAATTAATTGAATAAATATGGATCACAAAAAAACATATATTGACTATAAAAACATAAATTTTATAGTATATATAGGACATTAATAATAAATGGGTGCTTATTGAAAATAATTCAACAATGGGGTGGGGGGGGGGGGGGGGGGGGTTGAGATGAAAACCCTTACAATGGTCATGTCATTGAGATGATAATTAATCATGAAGTTATTATGTTAATAAACATTTTTTCCACATAGAACAACTAAAAATACATCATAATTTGATCAAAATTCATCTCACATAATATTGTATTAAAATAGTGAAATAAGTATAATTATTACCCAATAAATTGAAAATGAATTGAGAAACCCTTTAACACATGTTTCTCCTTTAAAGAATAAAATATATCATCTAGTGAAATGGTTTTAAAAAATTTATTAGTTTACACCATGAACACATTAATTTTAATTATATAATATATATTTCACTTATAACATCTTGTCAAATTTTCATCAATGTTTTTTGATTATTATCATTATTTCCATCATTAAATACTATATTTTCTCAAGTATGCTTCATTTTTGATGTACCAGTTCTTATGAATATTTTGTAGTTTAATCAATCATAAAATAATATTAATTTATTAAAAATAATATTTATTCATTATAAACATTTATATAGTACTCTTTTATAAGTGGAGAGTGAAAAATGAATTGCACCATTCATGGAGACGATGTTCATATATACACATGAACATTATTTACACTTTTCAAAAGATAGAAGAAATGAATGTAAAATAATAATTAAACATTATGGAATAATTATTAGATCATATATTAAATAATTAGTAATTAATTTTATCTTTATTTAGTTTCATGTACAACATGAATGAAAAATAGACCCTATTTCATAGTTGAGGTGGTAGTCCACAAGTATGCAATAATGAGATCATCATTCTCCAACAAATTGAAGGGTACAAAGGTTGGTGATATCCTCAATTTATAGAAAAAAAAATGTTTTCAAAAATGTTATGTGTAATAATTAGTTCAATATTGTTTATCAATCTCATTCTAATGTTTATCATAATGGACTTACACTGCTATATGTATATGGTGATCAATACGTACGCATGAGCGATGATTTCACTATTTGCAGGATGCAAGTGAGGAGGAAAATGGACATAACATAATCAAAATAAAATTTATAGATATTAATGATATTCAATTTATTATTTTATGATGGGTACAAAATTTTTTTTAAAGTATATGAAAACATTAACATAGAAGAGTCGGTAATGGTGATCACCTTTTATTTGGTAGACTTCATATAGATCCCTTATTAAGGAAACATTGAATGGCGTTTTATAACGATTAGGACCTATATATATTATATAACTATGATTATAATTGAAATGGTCTAGGTGCAGTCAATATAGATGGATGAATGATTAATAATTAATAAAAATGATGTGTGTCCAATTACAATTATGGTTATTGGAACACTTAATTATTTTCAACTATTAAGATATTATTAATTTACTAAAATGGAGATATGGATCAAACATGTCTCATATTATATTATGATACGATTAAGACAGAAATTAGACTACCCAATTATGTTTATCCATCTATTTAGGTTTTCATTACCCCTTATTTATTGGTATTACCCCTTATTTAGATATTTTTATTTGTAACCACGGTAACTAATATTTCAATGTTAAATGGTTATAATTTTTATTATAATGTAAAAATGGGATCCAAAATTTAAAATGGATTATATATTAGAAATTCTAAAATATATTTTTTTCATTATGAATAATTAAATTTTATAATATAGTTCAATAAAATATTAATTACCTTATTGTACCATTATTGTAATATTTTGTCTTATTCAATGAATTTTACATTGGGGAATTTACGAATTTAAATTACCATGAATATATTCCATTTGAAAAACAAATACATTATTAATTATCAAAAAAATCAAATTTCACCACAATTCATAAAAAATTATAACTTTTGATGTTTTGAAAATAATTTACTCTAATTTCTATAATACTTTTACATTCATTGTCAGAGTATTCTATAAGTATTTGAAATAAAAATGTTATAACTAAAAATTTAAAATAAATTAATATCCTGAAGGTAATCATATTATATAAAAATAAATATTAATATGCAGTATTAAAATAATTTTATCTCTTTGTGAACATATACAAGATATTAAAAGTAATAGAGTGATATTTTTTATTTCACATTAATTAAAATTTTATACATGGTACTATCAAACAAAAATAGACATAAAATGAAATATATTATATTTTTGAATGGTTACAATTGAATTAATCACATAAAATTAAATAATGTCATGTTTTGGGATGTCCTTGAGACCTTATCAAATTTTTATATCCCAATTTAACATTTTTAACCATACATAGGTAAAATAATTTCACCACTGTGACAATTAAAAAGATAATAATAAAATTGACATATTTAAAGAATTTAAAGAATCATTTTCTAAATAAGGTATCCAGTTTTCAATATTCAATTTCATTAAGTGGTAAATATCATTTTAATATAAATTCATAAAATTTATTGTTAATCTATTTTATATATAAATGTGTTCTTACAAATTAAAATTATCATATATCAAAATAATTTATTTGTTATAGAAACTAAATTTAACTATATTATTATAAATATGGATCATTATTTCACCTAATGATAAACAGAAATTTATAATTACACATTAAAATTTCATTATTTTTTGAATATAATTGAGTGTATTTGAAAATTTTATATTTATCACTATTTAATGAGAAATTACACATTTTACTAAAATCAAAGTGTTTCACAATAAATATATCATGAAATTATTGTTTAAAAAATTAATTTAAATTTATACAATAAATTCTGTAAATGTATAAAAAAGTATTTATAATTCCAACAAAATGAATGCAATGAAATACTTTTTTTGGAAAAAATTCTACATTTTGAGGTATAAAATGGCATTACTAAAAAACAGTGATGTCTTTCTATGAATTTATAAATATATTTTTTAAATAAGACCATTATAATTTTAGTTCATGTTGTTTTAATTAAAATATAATCCTTATAACAAATTGAATATGTCATAACAATCACATTAAAATAAAATATGTTTTATAGTATATCAAAACATTTTTAAAGATTAGTGTTTAGTTTTATACAGGTTCTAGGTAATATTATTTGTTCAACTATGTTCCAAACATTTTATTGTTTTTAATTGAACATAAAAACTGTTTATCTCTCTCAAAAATTATTATAGAAGAAAATAGTAAGAGACTATCATTTTGAATTTAACCATATATTAATGATAAAATCAACAAAAACTAGTATGAAATTGAGATACATTTGAATCCAGGATAATTATTGTCAAATAAAAATTATCTAATAAAATTGTTGATTTTTTTTCTATTATCATAGTATTTAGCACTATTTTTTCCAATTGTACGCATAACGAGGTGAAAATATTTTACTATAATTAATATTCATTAATAAGAAAATAATAGTGAAATATTTAAAATGTCTACAAAAAATATTCAAAATATAAAATAAATTTTTATATAATAATTTCATATATTTTTGAAAAAATTTATTAAATGTATATCATTAAAACACAATGATTTTGTTTTATAGAAAAACATTTTTTATGTATAAAAATGAACTTATATCAAAATCATTTTAAATACAGATTGTTATGTTATTAATTATAATATATCTAATAAAAGTAGAGTTATTTTAAATTAATATATAATAAAAAATATAGCTACTTTTAAATTAAATTATTTAATTTTAAAATATTAATGTTTTATAATGGAATTTGTATTTTTCACTATGATAATAAAAATAAATAAATTCATAAAAAATCCTCCCAATTATAATTTTTAAATTTTTATTTTCAAAATAATATTCACTTCTACATATTAAAATCTTAATAATGTTAGAAATTAATTTTAATAATATCTCACAAAAATAAATAATTGAAAATTTTGAAGAAAGTAAATATTTAATGAAAAAAATATAGTTATATATGATTTTGTTCAATTTTTTTTAAATTAAGAAAATATACATTGTATAAATTTTTTTTATACATTTATTATAATTTTTTACTCAAATTCATAACATCAATTTAATTGTTAGGATTTAGTGGCCACATTAAAATATAATTTTTAATGATTTCTGTTAAATGTTTTGAAAGAAATTGTGAATATTATTAATTTAAACTATATTTTGGGGATTTTAGTTATACCCTACATAAATAAAATACATCATCAATTTTTTTCTCATTCTTAATTAATGTGGTTTGATGGTTTTTTTCAATGTCATTTATATGGAATGGAGGATATAACATTTAACCATGAAGGGAAGACAAATCAAAATTTTTTGAAAACATTTTTTTGAAATAAATAATCTTAAAAATAATAAAAAGGAATTATTTTGAAAGGATGAATATGGAAATATGAATGTCACCTGAAATAACACATAATTATGTTTGTAGATGAGGAAAAATTTTCAATAAGTGAAAATATGAAAATTGGGGAGAAAAATAATCTCTATGGAATAATAGATAGTGATATATTACATGACCATGAGAACATAATAACCACAAACCATAATTTATAAAGGTATAAATAAGATAATAAGGTGAATCGAAATAACGGTACTATGTTAAATTTAATTTGACGATACATTTCCTTTAGAATATGGATTTTGTATATATATATAAATTAATAAAATATAATTAGATATTTTATTTAAATTTCTTAATCTTAATTTAAATGTTGTATTTTTTTATCACATTCCACGTCTATATCATCTAATTCTCAACGAAATTAATATTCATGGTGAATTTCATTAAATCCCGGATGAACTAAATTAGACATTTAATAGATCAAAAAATCAATAAAATTAAAACATATTTTTTATAGAATCCTTAAACAAAACCAATATGTATATCATGTGAGATGATTACATCCAACATGTATAAACAATTATTTGATGATACATTACATTAATATATATTTCTTAATGAAAATACAACAAGATTAACTAAATTGATTTTATAAATATCTCCCATTGAAAGTCAACAATATATTATTAATAAATATCGAATACCAATGATAATAAAGACTTGTAATCATATTATTACATGTTAGACATAATTATAATTTCGAGATAATGAAAATCACACATAATTAAATATGTCAACAATCACTTATTCCATAGACATAAAAGATAAAATGAATTAATTTTTTCAATAAGTTCCTTAAATAACCATAAATCCATAATAAAATCACATATGTTTCCAAAATTTAATTTTACCATTATAACTTAAATGATATAAAAAAGTATCCAATACAATTTTTTTTCTCTTAAAAAATTCCCAAAAAATGAAAATTACACATATATTGACATAGACACATACTCACCACATCACATTTTTTTCCAATGGTTTTATACATGATAAATAATATATTTCAAAATGAAATAACACTTTATCATAATTATACATAATTTCCTTAACATCAAATATAAAATTAATAATCAAGTATATGAATTCATATTAAGCAATATCCAAAAATTATAAATTCATTAATTAGATAATAAGCTATTACTATGTTAATAAAGGGTTAGATATATCTGAATGAACTATCAGAAATCTATTAATGTCTATAATAATACTCTCATCACATAGAATCTCAAAATGGGTATTTATAAATTTAAACATGTGAATTGCCTTAGGATTTAGACCAACGATACATTGTACTTATCAATTATCAATATGGGTTATCACATATTATATCCTCTAACTCATCATAATTGTTCATAAATATATTTTAAATTTAAAAATTTATTTTTCACAAAGAGTTTCAAATTAGGTGTGTAATTACAGTTGTTTTTATTTAATTATGTGAACAACACATTAATACTCAACATTCTTTTATGGAATTAATTAACACAAGGTAACAAATTTAAATAACTGATGTCTACCTATATTTTTCTAGACAAAGATCACTTTTCTAGGAAACAACACAATATTTTTTTTCAAAAACATGAGTATGTTAACTATAATTAAACTTATCCACTTGGTATTAACAAAATATTTCTAATAATAATGACTAAAATCATTAAAGAATTTCCCTAATACAATCTTAAAAGACTTGTATCTCAGCCAATTCATAATTATGAAATTAATAATATCCGTTTCAATTTATTATATTCCCATGATCATCGAGCTTTATATTTTTATACAATTGTGGAAAAAAATACCTTAAATAGGGAACACTAACATACAATCTCCATTATTCTAAAAAATCAACAATCTTAAGTTCAATGAGCAATTTAATTCTTGATTTTGTTTCTTAAATCATGGAAAATTTCCAACGTAAGTAGTTAGACATTAGAAATGTTCCTATTAATCAATTTTCTCTATGAAAAATATATAAAAACATTAGATGATCAAAAATCATATAAAGGGATATAAAAATATTTGAAATAGGTTAATCCAATAGAAATTGACGAAGACACATCAAATGTATTTCCTTATTTGTAATGAAATTTTATATCAAATAATCATCTACATTCCCAATTAATAATTAAATATTCAAATATATCAAGAAACATTATATTAAATATTTGTAATAAAAATAAAATAATCAGGAGGCTTTATATTAAGAAATTAGTAATCATGAAATCATTATCTTAAGAAACATACATTTCACACTGAATAAATAGTCCATTAAAATTATCAGTGTAGTATCTTATGAAATCAAATTTAATTCCAGGAAAAATTATTTCCAATCATATAATTTTTTTTTACCTTTGAACATCATCTTTATTGAACCCTAACAAGATCCCCTACATATAAAATAACAAACACAATCAATTCCAACATTATTATTAATAGTACATAATAATTTCCCAATTCATGGATGAGTTATATCATTCTCACCTATTATAAAAAACAATATAAAATCCCCAAATAATACATAAATATATATTATATTTCAATTTAGTTATATAAATAATAAAATAAAAATTTTCTCCCATATGAAAAAATTTAGGAATCACAAAACTTGAGAGAAAATATTATTTATCATTGAAACATATTAAAATTAATATCTCCCTCAAAGTTAGAAATTTGTTTTTCATTCAAAAAAATAAAAAGTTAGGGGAATATTATTAAGAAAAAAATTTCAGGATATTGGTAAATTCTTCTAATTAAATATATTTATAAAAATAATAATTTTCCACATTGGTAAACAGAGTCCAAGGTCACGAAAATAGAAAAAACCATTATATGAAAATTAAAAAAAATTAAAAATTAAAATAACAATAATTTATGTGTTAATATTTATACTCTTGAAATAAATTATTTAATATGGATATAGAGGATACAATTTTTTCAAAATATAGAAAACTGATTTAGAGTAAAACTACATATTACTGTTGTAGCTTTTGAATTGAAAGGCAATTTCATTAATGAACTATAAAAAATTGGTAATACATGATAAACTACGAAAATAATTATAATATATGTATATAAATATATATATTAGTATATAAGAATAAAAATCATGCTGTGAAAAATGAAACTATATCAAATTAAGGAATTTATTATTACAAATCCTATATATCAAGTTTGTCTCATAACATATGATACATTACTTCATAAATAATAAAAAATGGTAACCTATTTCATTTCTAAAAAAATTTGATTTAATTAAAATAAACCTATATATTTTATGTAATTTGTTATTATAATTTATTAATTCCCCTAATGAGTTGATTTTATATCATACATTTTTAGGACGACCAGTTAATAATTAAAAAATATCATCGATATATTGACTGTCGTCAAAGTAATATTACTTCCATCATTTATAAAATATGTTTTAGGAAAAAATATTATATTTATAATTCAAAAACACATTTATTACTTTATATTTATGGTGGTAAGGAAAATCAAGTCACTTCACCTTGTGGATTTTGTAATCAATATATACACATGAACAATGTTATCATATTTCAGTAGATTTAAATGAAAGAATATTCATGATATATTCTATTTAAAAATTTATTCTTATTATAGGTCTAACATTGTAGAATGGGTTCCATGAATTGGTTCCATAATCCATTTGATCACATGAATTCATAAATTCCTCCCCATCCTCTAGAGGCTTTCTACTTGTATCGAGGATCTGATAAGTCATTCTTTGGGTGACTATACCTTCTTTGATCAGCGTAAAACACCATCAGAAATAATTATCAATGGTGGATAAAATTTATGTCAATAAAAAAATCAAATATATCATTGTAATTAAATAATTAATAGAATATCCACATAAATTAGAAACATGAAATTCTAATGTACATGTGAAGTTTCTAAAATGTAAATTAAAAATAATGAGAGTAACCACTCCAAATTGGGTCCCAAAAGATGTCTTATTCCATCATCCTTGTTGCATTAAAAAAATACCCATATAACTCATGGACTTTTTGTTTAACATGTACTGCCACATTAAATAAAAATCGGGTACCGATCAGGAAGGACGAGTGGGGTTTCAGTATCACTCATTAGGCCACCAAAAATGGGTTCCAAAACAACTATAGAATGGTAATAGTGTATGTAGTTAAATAATGAAATATGTACAATTCATAAGAAAATAGTTATCAGATAGGCATTTTTTCTATGTTTTACCATGTTAACTCTATGGTTTCATAGGATACCCATACCTGATTCTAGCTTCGGCTGATGTTGTAGCCCAATGTGTTCTTGGTAATATTCCATCTTAATACATATTTTGGCTCATGATAGAACTGGATTTATTCAACGATGACATCATATATCCATACATAACTCAGCTCAAGTTAGAGCCCAATGTACTGTCATGTGATTCCATTTCTCAGAGTTCCCTTTTCACAATTCCTTAATTCATACATGATGTTCAATGTTTCCATTATTGAATTTATGCATGAATTCCCCTATTAACACTAAAGAATCACACAAAATAACGACATTATTATCATTTAATTAATATGGAAATTGACTATGTTACCATTTATACATATAAAATTAATGACCATTCTACCATTCCCTTATACAAAAATACAATGTACAGGTTACCATGTATACTTTTGAATGACTATGATTCCAATCCATTAATTATTAGTAAATGTGCATGTTTCAATTCATACTTGTCTCATTAGATTGACAATTTCCACATCCATTAGTAGAAAATAAATTTAACAATTAATTATCCACATAATTAAAGTTTCGAATTCAATATTTACTTAATAACATAATTTCTATTAATTAATTCAATAATTATTAAATTTATAAAATTAATTTATTAGATTTACATGTATTTTCTCAATAGTTATTGATCAAATCCCATATTTAATTTTCAAAATTAATTATCTCCTTCTGAATCTCAACTCTTGCCGATTTATTACAAAATTAATTATTAATTCCATAATATCAAAATCACTTAAATAATTAGACAATTAGTTATCTCAATTATTAAAATTTATTATATAATAATGAATCGCCTAATTAAATATCTTAATCAGAATCTCAAAATGTTGTATCCAATTGCATTATTAATTATATAATTGGGAAACACCTTTTTTTACTTATGATTAATTCTCTATTAATCATCTATTTTAACTGTACTACAGGAAATCACACCACAATTGACACAATTGAAGAGATAAAACTAATAACAAACACTATCATTTCTACAATTTTCATACACGTATCTAATTCTCAATAATGATATTTCAATATTAGAGCAGCCACATTTAACTGATGATCTGACAATGTTTCCAACATCCAACAACCAAGTGGAATGTGGAGATTGTTACAATTTTTTTTCCTGGATTGATCACATAAATGTGAATTCTAGAAGGGGGTTTGTCACTCAAAAATTTCCTAGATAGTCACCCTAGGATTAAATGAGAAGATCTATAGTGTATCCCAATGAAAATAATCCTCACAACAACTTAGAAACTATAGAACTAGAATTTACATGGTGTGTAATTTAGTTACATGTCATGTAAATTATTTTAATGGGTTTCTATTAATGATATTCCACATATAATTTATTTTATTAAAACCAGTGATCAATAAATTGAAATGTAATCCACTTATAAGACTTTTCAATGTCATTCAGTTTTTTTCCAAACATTTCCATTAAAATAACCACATACCCATTTTTACCATAACGTGGACTCCTTTAATTCAAAAAATAATAAAACCTATAAGATTAGGTTACTTTCTGTAAAAAATTCTAGCTATCTCCGAACAATACTGGGCCACTAATGCTCAAATGAAAAAAAACATAGAGTGAAAAGTACCTTGAAATGGATGGGATTTTAAAATATCTCAACCATATAATTTCTTATCCTAGAGCATCACATCCATGAATCTCTATGATTTTGAGCTAAAATTATTTGGCAACAAAGCCTTCATATATCATTCCCTTTATCATGGTTCCAATTTCACAAATCCATGTTTCCACAATACATGCACTATCAACAAGGAATTTCCCTGTAACATTGTCTCACTATGATCCTAAACACGTATTGGATTCACCTAAAAAGAAGAAAATAATTGATGAAAAACTTCCAAAACCTCAACCAAAAGAGAAGGTTTAGGGTTATACTTCCAAAGTGTTGATACATTGAAAACATCATGCATTGTTCATCATTTCTATGGATGATCTTATTAATATGGCACAAGACTGATTCTCTACACTATCTAAGATGCTCTATCAAACCATTGTGCCAACATTAATTATATTCGTAACATATGGATACCCATACTAGGATAAAAACAAAGGAATACATGATAATATTCTATAATCCCTAGGGGTCCTATGCATTTTTCTTCGTATGAATTCTTCGTACTCTGTGCTATAGGAATATGATTGAAAATTAATTTAGGAATCTCCAACATCTTCTATATAATACTTGGTCCCTAAAACACTGACTTAGTAGCCTCTATATTTCATAGAGGTAGTCATTATGGCCTACCATAAGGAACCTCATATGTTTCCAACTATATAGTTTCATGATAACTAATGATATATGAATAATACACTATTGCTAACTGCTTCTCCAAAGATCAATAAAAGTCAAGAAAACATTCCAATTAAATATCCTCAAGAAGGTGTATAATATGAAATGATTTCCCATCTATTATTTAGTAGAAATCCATACTAAAAAACTCCTATATAATGATTCCATTATACAATACTTCTTAGAAGCTCGAAGTGAAATATGAGTCAAGATTTAAAACTATTGTTCATGGCACTCCATGCAGAAGAACGATCTTATAAACATACAAGTCTCCATGATTCTATACTACGAATGTAACCTATATAGGTAAGAAATGGGATACTATCATTAGTAAATATACAATTATCCAGATAACATCATTTTTCTTTCGGGTCTTCATGAGACCCACCATAGTGCCCATTTCAACATCATCCCACATCTATCCTTGATAGGTAACGACTGTAGTAGACATCATTGTCATTGATCCTCTACCTTCACCTGATGAAATGTGTAGCATCGTTATAGGAAACATTGTATCTCAATTTCCATTCCTATCCTACAATACTATCATAATAGTTCATGGTTCATGGATATCGCAAACCACCACTCTTATCCTAGATAGTATAGCCATCATTTCCACTTAGTAGTAGACTCTTGAAACGTTTCATTCATAGTTTTCCTAATCATGGCGTTGTCCACAATATTTCCGTGCTTAGGAATACATTAATGTGTAATATCAAAAGGATGCATATACAGAACCTATTATAGTGACAGAAGATTCACATCTCGTAGAAAGATGATATACAATATAATATTATCATATGTAAACACTGAAAAATTCACGACCAACATATAAGGCCACGAAAACCATAGATCATAAAAAATTTATAAATAGAGTTAATGATTAGAGATTTTTTATTCATATGGACACAACTACATAGAACCAATTTCCATAACATGATATCCCCATATCAACAGAACTCCGAGTCTAATACAATAACCATCGCAATTCATCATTTACTCCTCATCTAGGTCATTTAGAATCAATATTGGTGCTGATGAAAAGTGTTTATTCAACTCCTAGATGTATTTCTCACAAAAAAAAAACAAATAAAACATTAACACTTTTTGTTCATGCAGAAAAAAGGTGCTTCAAAATAGAAAATTTCCTAGATGAAACACTAATAATAAACTAAAAACCCTTGAAATCTTTGGTTACAGAACACATTATTGGAATGATCCCGTGAAACCACCACCTAAATCTTACACATGTCCATTTAAACACCTTCTTTTGAGATAATGTGTCCAAATAAGTATACATAATTGACCAAAATTGAAAATTAGTGATGATGTCATATAGAACATGCTGTACTAGTGTACAAAGGATGATGTCCCGATGTTTGACGTTATCAAGAAGAGTCTAGAATACACCAAGATGTCATCCATAAACACCACCAAAATATAAAAATGCTACATATGAAATATTCTATTCATCATGGACATAACCATTGTGGGTAAATTCATTAAACCAGATGCCTTACAATAATCTCATAACGATAATAACTACTTTTCAATGAAGTCCTTGCTTTTTCAGATGTACAAACTATTAATTGACGATTCACTAAATTTTTGTCAATGATTGAGAAAACATATGATTGTCCCAACTAATCAAATAGATTTTCAATGCACGGAATAGGATACCGGTATTTCAAAATCTTCTGGTTTATCTTCTAGTAATCAATGAAATAACACAATATCTTGTAATCCTTCATTACATGCAATGCAGGTGATCCCCATGAAGACATACTCAGATGGATAAATCTCTTATCCTACAACTCTTCGCTCTATGTATAATGATCTTGAAGGTTAGTTAGTGCCATTATATTTTTTGGAATATGTACTATCCCAACATCCATAAAGGGATCAATAATGAATTCCACATCTATCTAAGGTGGTAGACTTGAAAATTCATTATGAAAAATATCATAAAACTATTATACCAATAGTGAAAAAATTTGATTCTTTAATCCCTAATCATCTAAAAAATACTAGAAACTTTTGTTTTTATCTCACATTATTAATGGTTAATTATCCCTGCAAGGACATCCTTCTTATCCCACACTGCATGATGAATATAATGGTCAACTATAGGAGACATAAATGTAACTCTCCACCAAGAACAATCATTTTGGAATCAGTATGAAACTATCCATTCCAATCCCATTATTTAGTCTCATACTAACATGTACATGATATAGATATATGATATCAAACCATATTCACCGACATATAGAGAACATCCATTAAACATACTGATGTCGCTATATTGTACTCCAAATGGTTTTTCTATAGTCACTATACCATTCATACACCCACCACAAATTTAAATCCTTTAAAAATATTTTCTTATATAAATAATTTTCGTAACTCTTATCAAATGAAAAAATATATAATATATAGGAAATAAGAATATAAATTCTCTATTTCAAAGGACCATCATAAATATCCACAAATGTATGTTTCACTACATGAAACTATCCTATCCATATTCGATATGATTTTTTATGAATCCCGTGAGTTCCAACAACCCACTAAAATAGGCACTCTTTACCAGAGGAACCACATTAACCAACATTACCTTCTATGGTGGTACTAATCTAGCTACTAGAATGATAATGTGTAGAAGATTCCATTCCCCACAATGTCTCTATAATTCTTTACCAAAACTGACCCTATATCAATATTTCTATTTCTTTTTACATATATTTCCCTTCTTCCCACAACATATTCACTCCACTATAGTTTGGGGACATTGTCGATGACAATGGCCTAACCTACCATACTAAAGCCTGGTCACTCTAGTAAGGTTCTGAAAACCTGATCCACTTATATAACCACTAAAACATACAATTACTTGGATAATGATATCATAAAGGCACTTATAACAATTATAAATAACACCTCCATATCATCTATTAGAATTCATACTTACAGCACATGAAGCACTGTTTTGGTTCCCCGAAGATATGAGAGCATAATCCACCACATCAGAAACATTATCTTACTATATGATGTTTACATGGGGCTTATTCTCACATTTATTTAGATCTTAAAAAACTCTTTTCATACATGTGTCATCTCCAAAAAATGGATAAAATTTATGTTGGTCTACAAACCATCCAACATAATTCGTCATAGAAATGATCCCATAAGTCATCGTATTGTACTCCACTAGTCTCAATAACCTCAACGTGTATAGGTTTCACTGCTCCAAGAACCTATCCCAAATTTCCTTTCATAATATTATATCAGTTTATTTGATCCCCTCCAAAATGTCGCACCATCACTTTTCATATACTCATTGCATATATTTATTATACTCAACCCTCCTATCAGTATGATTCTCTAAATGCTAAAGTAACATATCAAATAACATATCCTAGATTTCATCTCCCACAGGTCCACCCTCACCAATAAATGTCATAATGTGTTGTAACAAAGTCTCTCTCAATAGGGTATTCACTATTTTCACAACCCACCATTTGTATTCGTACAAGAGTTTCATGAATAGAGCAATGTTCTCTCAGAACTACCACCCATATTCCCCAGTCGTCACTATTGGTTCCTCTGATTCCACCAGGTGTGGAGAATTACCACCAATAAGGATTTTTCATCCTCTAAACATTTTTAATCATTGAGTAATATCTTAATGATTAGAAATATTTATATTGTGGATCATAATATAACATTTAAAAATATACATAAGTGGAATAATCATGATAATTATTTTACCTAGTGCTCACCATGAGATCATAACTGTGGTGAAATTAAATCCCTAAACCATCATATACATCATTAGTTGTTATCTATTAGAATTATCATTATTCGTGTTTCTAATTTACACAACCAATTATTAACAATATTACATTATTTAAACACTTACAACTTCATATTAATAATCATTTTCATTTAAATTTCACAAGACAAGAAAACAGTTCAATGTCAATAGTACCCCATAATCTATTTACCATTCATTCCTAAAATGATTCATGTCACTAAATAATACCTTGTTCTCAAAACGACCCATGTGCACTGAAATATAATTTAATTTCGGGTCACGAGTCAATTAATTGAAATTTTTAAAGACAAATATTTAATATCCCACAAGAAGTGCATCATCCAACATGAAATAATATTCAAATATAACAGAAAACATCAGTAAAATATATCACCCTGGGTACCTAGTTTTCTCATATATGGATTAGAAACTCCCATGAATCTACTCATTACTAAGGCCCCAATCTTCCTAGTGTACTCTCTACCTTTCAGAAAAATTAAGAAATAAAATGATAATAAAAATGGACTTTGATAGGACTTTGTATCATCTTGGATTTGTTATATGAACTAGTGCCCCATGTTGGTTAGTCACATGACCTCATGTCTGCCTACCTTTACTCTAGTGGCTTATGACTAGAAGTTAGGGTCCAATAAGTATATCATGCAGTTACTATACCTTGTTTTATTAGAGTAAAACATCAGTGAAAATACTATAGATAAAAAATGGAATATATATAAAAAAAATACCATGGTTATCAATGTTGTAAATAAAATATCCAAATAAATAAGAAACATTTAATGCTATTTTACATGTCTATTGTCTAAAATGAAAACTGAATACAATATCACTGACAACTCCAATGTTGGTTCTGAACCATGTCTCCTTCCATCATCCATTCTCCATTTCCAAATTATCCACCCATAATATGGAATCATCCCTTAAACTATAATGAAAAAATTATTTTATATTCATATTCCTATCTTGTAGCAATATTTGGTTGTTAGTACAACTCAGTTGGACACCATCAATGGTGTCTAAAAAAATCCAATCAGATAATAGTTTATTCTGTTATATAAATGAAAAATTATAACAGATAAGTAAACAAATTTAACACATTATCATTTATATTTTATTTAACAATGTTACTCCTAAGGGAGCCAACGATCCCTGGAACCTCATGTCACCTTCGACTCATGGAAAATATCAATGTGTTCTATGTAATATTATATCTCAAAAACTTCTGAACCACCTGTCCGAGCCTAATATATTCAAAGGTGATATCATATATCAATACCCTTTTGGCTCATGCCAGAGCCCAAAGTAATCTATTTGAGTCCATAAATTAGAGTAAACATTTTACCATTAATTACACAATATAATACTTCCCAGGATACAATTATAAAATCCATAATTCAATTTTCATGTTAACACTAATATATTCTGTTATTCATTAGAACAATGAACATACTCTTAAATATAATGAATATGTTCCCATTCTAGTAATCCTAAGTAAAATTTCCTTGTTACCATATATATTTATCAATTCAATCAACATGTACACTTTTATTTACTCACAAGTAAATGACCATGTTTAAATACTTACATGTCACATTAGAAAGACAATGTTCACATTATTTCTCAAATTATTAATAAAACAATTAATTTTCAACATAAGTTACATTACTAAGTCAAAAACATGTTTATCACGTAATAAACATTAATTAATTCGCCAATTAATTAAGATAAAAAATTCTTTTATTATATGATGATCTAATTAAACAATATTCACAACTGAAATCCCATAATTAATTATTAAAATTTATTGTATAAATCAAAATATCATATATTAATAATTAATTATGCAATTTATTATATATGTCACAATATCAAAATGAAATAATTATTTCCATAATTAATTATCTCATTTCATATAATCAAATATCTCATGTTAAATACAATGATTAATCTTCTAAATCAGAATCCCTAAATCTCATAAGAAAATTACCATTTAATTATCTAATTGGTTAAACAATTTTTTACCCCATGAATAATTCCTAGATTAATCAAAAATTATAACACTACTGTAATAAATTAACTGACCACCTTGATAAACCTAATTCAAGAATTGAAATTTCTAAAGAACAATAGAAATTATAAAAATTATATACACATATCAAATTCATTCCTATGAGAATTTAATATTAGACCCCCTATAATTAACAGAGGATCTATAAATATTTCCAATTCCCAATGACCATGATTAATGGTGTGTATGGTTTCAAGGAGTTTTGAAGGATTGATTGCACAAATAAGATGTCTAAAAAGAGGTTTGGCACTCCAAAATAAAATGTTGGTATGCTCTATGTTAATAGGAGTTGAGTTGTAGTGGATCCCAATGAAAATATGCTACACAAAAACATTAAAATATCATTATTGGAATTTTCATTATGTGTAATTAAATTCCACATCATGTAAAGGTTTTCATTTTTTATTCTGAAAAATCTATCACCTCAGATTAATTTTCTTAAATCCCATGAACATTTAAATGTCATTTAATACTCTTAAATGATGTATAAATTTTATACAAATGCGTTTTCCACTCCTTATCCCTTTAAATTTGTCCCAACTAACAACAATAACATTTTTAAAGCATAATTAATATATACACATACTCTATTAATTCGATCAAATATATACCCTTGAAATTTATCCCATTTTCTCTAACAATTTTACTCTATATCTAAATAATACTAACCCATTAAGGCTTGAATGGAAAAAATATATAGAGAAAATTTCATTGAAAGGAAAGGATTATTACACCACAAATATAATACATATATAATAAATCCATCATTATGACATTCAATTAAAGGCATTGATGGAGAATGAAATATAACTGTTCATGAGGCGGTAGTCTGAATGCATGAACAAACAATGATTTTATTTCCCTAAACATAATAATGTTATATTATATGTTATATACATAAAATAATATTTTTAATTTTTTAAATAGAGTAGATGGTGGTAATAGAAGAAGTAAAATGAAAGAGACCAGTTAAGATGATTTCCTCCACATTGAGAATCCCCAACTGGATCATTTCTAAAGGACCAAATTGATGATATATTGATGAAAAAGTACATATAAAAAATGTAAAAAAAAATTATATAATTTTATTTTCCAGGAATTTTTTGTGATTAGTGTATCATGGTGGTTTGAAGAATAGAGACGTGGTAAACACGATTAATATTAAAGGAAACAAAACAATTGGAATTACATATAAGATTTAAATATAATAAATTAATTTTCATGTGATAGTGGAAAAAACTGTCCATTAATTTTAATCTATAATTATAATTATTTAAAATAAAATAATAATATAATATTTAAGGAATTTAATGTGATATTTTTACCCTTATCTTTTAGATTTAACACATGTTATCTCAATTGATGGTTACCAGGACATCAATGATTTTTATACTTTATAGGACAAGAAAGATACTATAAAATTAATATTATCACTTAAGGGGAAAATGGATTATGTTTTATATAAAAGAAAATTAACAATTAATAATATAGTATATTGATTATGTTTATTTGTTTTATTAAAATATTATTTATCAAATGATTCCATTTATGTCAATTTATACAAAATTTAGATAATATGGAATTTAAAAATAAAAAGAAAATAATTTAATTCAAATATAATATTTTAACACAAACATAATGTGTTATATATTTTTATAAACTTATATCAACATAATAAATAATCAATTTTTTTTTAAAAAATATGAATGATTCAATATTCACTTACAAATAGATCTTTTCGAAAAATCCTTATAAAATCACCACAAGATAACCTTGAAATGATTTTTAAAAATGTTGAAGTCATTTATCACAAAAATACATAATGATGATAAAATTAATAAAAATATTCTCTCATAAAATTAAAAAAATTATATGAAAACATATTTTTCAGGAAGCAAATGATTTTAATTAAAATATTGTACTTATATATTATAAACTAATATAAAAATTTCATTATATAAAACCATTATTATTATTTTTAATAATTTTATATTCATTTTAATACATTGAACTTAATAAAAAGTTTTAAATTTTCATATTCAATTATTAATTCACATAAACATCATTGTTGCATGTAATGCATTTTATTGAGGATATTATTACTTTAAACTAATTTTTCAGAGTTTTGAACAATTTTGTTTAAAAAATAATACCAGAAAATTATAATGTAAATATTTTTTATAGATGTACTAAAAGATTTATGTAATGGCATGCATAACACTCTATGTACATTATATGTTAATTTAAATGTGTTGACTTTTTCTTGTCTACAAAATAATTATTTACCATAATATATTAATATATTATAGGAATTTTTTGTAAATTCATGATGGATCTGTGAGAATATATAATGGGAATACAAATATGATAATATATTAATATGATTTTAACCCATGTTTTCCTAATATTCTTATCAATTCCCATTAATCCCCCATCTTCATTAACATTTTTCCACCATGTGAAAATACATAAGATAGTAATGATGATGGTCTATCATATAGCATGGACTATTTATTAATCCCATGGACAAATGAAATATCTAGGAACATTTTGGATATTCATTCAGGATCTTTATTAACCACCAGGATTGGTGATCATTTATATGGTTGCTGTTGATATTGGGTATATATTTTTCGTTATTTATTTTCATATTGTCTTTTTATTCATATAATCAGTAACATGAGAGTTATGGGATGTGAAATATTCTATATCCATGAGTTAGTTTTATCTAATATTTATAATTACATCAATCACACCAACATAGTAGGATGTAAATGATTATAATTTCTTCATTTGGTGGAGTATAAATTTAAAAACCCAAATGTAGAACTGAAGGATGCCACAATTTTCTAAAAAAGTAATTTCTACCCATTAAATTACAATACTAGCAATTATAGTATACTTTTTTACAACTTATTTGTAATAATACTAAATTTAAATATGCTATAGATAATAATTAATTTTTACGTTAGAATGATGTTTCTCTAAAACATACTGTCACATTTACCCATGAAATATTATGACATTCAGTATGAAATTATTATATTAAAAAATAATTATAAATTAGATGCATTGATCCTCAAAAATAATATTTTTTGGGGACTCAAATTCACATTTATACTTAGATATTTAATTAAATATAAATTATTATTTAATTCATATATCCATTATCATTGATACATGTTGTTTTCTTATTGTATAATAATTCATAGTGAATCATGCCATTTGATCAATAAAAAAAAATAAAATTCTAGGATTTTAATATTGAGGATAATATTTTTCACAATTTCTGAGTGGACAATAATTATAAGACACTGAAATCCTATATTCCAAAAAGTTATAATTTTTTTATATTTTAATTATTTTGGATAGTTTTTAATATCTTTATAGAAATTAATTTTAAAATGTTTAAATAAAATTATTTGAAATGTATTTAATATGTTCAAATACAAGAATTTGACATTGATAAAAAAGAAAACAACATACCATTAAATATAATGGTATTCTTTTAGAGTGGGTTTTTTCTACCTGGGAGTTATCTCTTAACTCAATTATATAATTTATATAGAAAATATATTAAATTTATATACTTATAAATAATAATTTATATAAACACATAATATTAATTATATTTATATTTATATTTATATGGATATATGTGTTTGTGTTTGTGTTTGAACAAACGCTACCCATACCTATTTCATAAGTAATTTAGTTTTTTATACAATTATAATTTAGTGAAATATCAATATTTTTAAACAATATATATTGAATTTTAATAGAAAATTAATTGATATGATATTAATATTATAGTGTATTAGGTAATAATAATTTGGTTATTATGTTTTCAGTAGAGCATTAAAATAAGCCTCCTACGATTATATTTTACAGTTTATATTATTTTAACTAATTATGAAAATGTTGAGATGATTTAGAGGAATAGTTATCTAGTGACAGAATTGATCAAATGTAGAAATATTATACTGTTTCTTCTAGAAATGGGTATGACCTTGTTTGTTTATGGTTCAAACATTCCAATCGGTTTCTAACAGGTTTATTCGTAGAACCGGAAACATCCAATGATTCTATATCTATTTAGACCTACATTCCAAAGGTAGGTGCCCATTAGTTGTGGACTGATGAGGATTAAGAATTTTCATTGGTCGAGGGGATGGGAGGTTAGACTCAACACACCATTTTGGGGGGATTTATTGTCTACTTCAGGGACTCTCTTATAGATTTTAGTTATGTTCGTGAATCCTTATTAATTTACCAATCATGAAAATGAGTTTTTCCTTTAGACCATTCAATCAATGATTTATATGTACGGGATTTAGAGAATATTTTATATGTATTTGAGGTTCTTCTTCAATAGAGAATCATCCATATGAATTAGTGATTCATAGTCAATGGTATCCTTCAATACATTATATCGAACTCTCTTGGTCATTATGATGACTATACTGGTTTTAAAGCCACTCAGTGGGGCACATAAAGTTTATTGTCATTCAGAAATAAAGGATTAGTTTAGGGTGGTGATCGTACCCGCATATGGTCTACCTACGTATCCTTGTAATAAAAGGAATCAGATCCCACATAGTTCGATTGGAAGGATATATTTTGACGTCACATGGGACAGAAAAGAATAAATGAAAGATTTGTTTGAACCATAGAAATGATTCCAAGGTACTCAACTTTAAAGGCTATGATCAAAGTCAGGGTAGTTCGGGTATTTGATTATGAGGTTTAAGCATGATTAATGGCCTAAATAGAGATGTCCTAATTAATTTCACACTCTATTCCAAAATGAGTTATGCCCGGTGTGAGAAACAAGAGGTATTAGTAAATCTAACGATTATTCCATGAAAGATGCAGTCCTAAGAAATGATGTGGGGATTACGTATGTATGACGGCCCAAGTAAATGAAGACAATGACATTTCGAGAAGAATCTAAAGAGAATTGTCCATAAAGGTATTTTTACTTTATAGAGATCTTGGATTTTGACCCGGGACATACTCCTGAAAAGGAATCCAAAATTTAAGAGGGACTGATGATTGGGTTTTATTCCTGAGAAGGAAGCCCAAAATTAATACTGAGGATTACTCTAAATGAGGATTCCCAGAAAAGGGGCTTGTAATTTGGGGATTACTCTTGAAAAGGAGGCCCAGGTGAAGAGAAATTATGACTGGGGCTTACTGTTGAAAAGGAGGCACAGGTTAAGAGAAATTATGACTGGGTCTTACTCCAGAAAAAGAGGCCCAGGTTAAGAGGATTTGAGACTTGGGGATTAATCTTGAGAAGGAGACCCATACTTGGAACATGGCACTTACTCCTAAACAGGATTCCCAAATTAAAGAGGATTTATAAGTGGGGCTTACTCCTAAGGAGGATTCCCAGATTAGGGAACTTGGGTCTTACTCCAAGGAGGATTCCCAAGAATATGGAACTTGGGGATTACTCCTAAGGAGGATGCCCAGATTAAATATCTTCTCATCTTAAAGGTTGAGGTTTAATGACGGAAATCTATAACATTAGTGACGTAAAATTATGTAAATCACGAGGTTTTGAGAGATGATTCCACATAATTCCTTTAAGATAAGGAAGATAACAAAGGAACCATGATGTAAATGGATTTGAAGAGGGATTTGAAGGCCAAAACATGAAGATGAGAGGTGTATTTGAGGAATGAAAGTGAATTGGAAGGAGGTGCGCTTGTATTGTTCTGGCGCGTAGGTCCTGAACGCACAAGTATACTTGTGCGACATGAGTTCACATGGGCGATGAAGAACCTATGAAGTGATACTTGGACCACTTTTAATTGGAGCCCTTAGTATCATCCCTAGAGGCTTTCATATGGGTCGCTTTCAAGTTTCCTTGATAGGGAAAGGCGCATCGCAAGTTTCTTCACTTCCCGTAAGGGCTGGACACTTAGGTGTGCAAGTATTGATGAGTTCTAATACATAGGCTTTATTCTTCCTCTTTAGAGCTTCCAGTCTTGGTAATGAATTACCTTAGAAGTGTTCAGAAGACTTTATATGGAGACATGGGTGACCAGAGCTTGAATCTGAGTTTTGGAAAATTTGTCCTCGGAAAGGGCGGCCGACTTGGGGTATTTATATGGCACCTGAGGTTTTGGTGAAATTTCACTTAGGGCGCGAAAGTGACTTCCACACCTCATATTAGGCACCCAAGTGACTTGTGCTCCCAAGGCTAACATGCAGGTTTACTTGGGCACCTTAATGCCTTTGTATTATTTGATGAATCTTCCCTCTTCTTTGCTCGAGGTATTCCCCTTAGTCAATCTTTGGACACTGTGACAAAACCGAGTGTCCAAAAAATTCCCCCCTTAGAGTTGGATCCGAAAAAGGAAAGAGGATTGGACTCTGAGGTAAAGGGGAAAACCAAGGATTTTGGGTGAGCAGGTTTTGAGAGCGCAGGTATGGCGCGCAGGTGTGAGGCGCGCAGGTTACGGCGTGCATGGGTACTACTTCACCTATAAATATGGGCGCCACATTCAAGAAAAGAACCAGGCTTCAAAATCTTCTAACTCTCGTCGTGCAAGTGAGCTCTCGTCAGGCATGTGTGTTGGCTTTTCACTCATCTGCACGTCTGTTTGTTGCGTCACACATCCTCTATATATTTCTGACTTTCACTCTAGTACTAGCGCAGTACAACTTACGCGACCGGATTAGACTTGCGCGCAATGATTATACTTGCCCTCCTTAATGCCTTAGCCATTTTTTCGATCTCTTCACAAATTTTATGAAAAACCAACTTACTTAAAAGTTAATTATTTGATCTTTGTGTAGATTCAATGGCTCCTAGAAGAATTGGAACAGATGATGAATTGGAAAGAAAGAGAATTGATGATATGATAAACATCATTCGCCATGGCTATTATGATATCTGCGGCAACACTCTCCCAGATTTGGCCAAGTACTTGAAGAAGTATCATGTCAATTTTCCATAATGTATTTACCTGCCTCTATATGGGCATGGTCATCTGCAAGGAGTCAACGTTCTAGATGAAAAAAACTATATGCCCGAAATAAAAACACACTACCACCTCTCTATTTCTTTTTTTCTATGCATTAAGAGAAGCACCAATGGTGTGGAAATTCAGATTTTTTCTCCATGCCATTTCCATGCAGATATAAAAATTGAAAACCCATGGGATGATAAGTTTTCCTCTACTAGTTGGTGGAGAGAATACTATCATGACATTAGAACAATATCTGAAAATATTACTCTCTCCAAATGGATCTTTACTTCCAATGCTCTATTCTCAAATCCATGTGTCCATATTCCAAGTCTCTTGGATAGAAACAGAGTCACTATTTGATCAGATGAAAATTTTCACAAACTGCACTCAGGAACATTCTTTTACAATTATTCCTGGAAGATCTGGTATCACTACATCTATTATTGTATCGAGTTGAATGAATGAATTCCATGTGGCTGCTGATGAAGCTCAAGATTCCGTAAATCAAATGAAGAGTTATGTAGAAAGACTCTTGTAATTATTGAAAAAGGAGAAGATACTCCAATATGTGGATGATCTTCTAACTCTTGTGCATCAATGAAAAACGCATTCATCTTAAATCATTTGTTCCTGCATTCTCTTGCTACATGCTTTAATTAATTTTACCTAATCCAATGGGCCTAGTTAGAATAGTTTTATTATTTCTAGAATAATAAAAAATAACCCTACAAAATTTGAATATTTTTATTGCTCAATATTGCCTAAATCATACAAAATGTACATTTACCGAGCTGGGACTTGACATATATTCACATTTCCTTTTATAAGTTCCCAATTTAATTTGTAACCTATCTTTTGATGGCAGTTTAATGTCATGCATGTCGGACATAAAAAATGTTAATGTTTAAGGTCGAAATAGATTTGACTGAATGTAGTAAAATTGAATTAATTACCTGGTAGTATATCTGAAAAAATATTACCACATTAAATTATACGGGAAAATATGTAATCTATGACCTATGGAATTTGAAATCGGAGGGAGATATGAAAAAAGTGCTAAAAGGAATTAAAGGAATTATTTCCTAATAATGAATTTGCCACTATTTAACAAAGCCATTAGGGGGTTGAATTATTTAAGTCCATTTAAGGGAATTAACTGCATAGTCAAATAATAGCATCTTTTGGCTGAGAGGTCCGTTATGTAGTCTACTTATGCAAGGCTACCTAGGGGAACATGCTTCATAGTGAGGAAAAAGAAATCTTAGAAATTTTAATTTTCTATTAATAAATGCCAGTGAAAGATTATGGAGATTCAAATTTTCCAAAGCATAGAGTTTGTTGTATGGAGAGGGGTACTTGAATATGGAGGGGATATTCCCAATCATGATTTTCAATGAATTTGATGAATGTAACTCCTGCGAAGGTCTGACCCAAATGTAGGGAAGGGAAATATAAACCATACACTTGAATACATTCATATCATGAAATATAGTATGGGACAAATATGTTAAGGATGACTATGTTTGTAGATCCCTACATATTGTCGTTAAGACCAATAAGAAAAAAGAGGGTTTCCTCCCAAGAATGAAATTGTAAGTTTTTGACAAAACCATTAGGGGGTTGAATAATGAAGGGCCACTTAAGGTAATTGGATTCATATTCAAATAATATCATCTTTTGGCTGACAGGTCCGTTATGTGGACTACTTTTGCAAGGCCGCCTAAGGGCACATGCTGCATAGTCAGGCAAAAGAATTCTCGGGTGTTAGACATTTTGTGACCAGAAGTCAAGAAAAGTGTTATGGAGATCAAGAAGTATTTAAGGATTGGAGTATGACACATGAAAATGGGTATTTTCCAATGCATGAAGAAGATACATAGACCAATGCTGACCATAATCATGTTGCGGCTGGGTCTTGAATTGAGATGTTGGAATTCACCAAATATCTAATTAGAATGAGAATCAAGCCAAATGTAGTTCTTGAAATATAGTTTAACATCATGTGGGACTAGAATGCAGGATATCATAGTTTAGGGTCATAGAGCTCGGAGCATAATGAGGAATACACATTGTGTGTTTTATAAAACTGATGTGAAAGAAGACCAAGGTTTTCATACCACATTCATGTTTTCATAGGGGGAATATTCAGCCAAAGGACATAAAGTGGAATTTGGGGTTAGGACCAAATACATGGGGACAGATTTAAGGGACGCTCGAACGTTCCTATGTCTCCCATAAGGATGGTAATCAAGCCATATGTAGTTCTTGAAATACCCTATGTAGAGATTTGGTTCGTACAAGAGAAGGGTGAAAGGGAACTTTAGTGCAATGTTGTTTTTACCCAAGATTAATCATTCGGGATTTTCCATGTATGCACGTAGTCCTTGGAATATGACATGGTTGGAGATCAAAATCAATATTGATTCCCTCACAGGTGAGGGTGTCAAAGACAGTGGTTTTTTTTTATACAGGACAAAATTACGAATATTTTAGGGTCATATGCATGGACCGGTGCTGGATAGTTTAGCAACATGTAGCTAAGACATATTGTTATGAAGTTTAACGTCTTACAGTGAGGAAAATGTGGGAATGTATAGTTTAACTTCATATATCAAGGATGATAGTGAACCAATGTGAAGATATTGATTTCAGGGGGGGCTTCACGGATCACGATCGTATGAGATTGAGGTGAACCGATGTGAAGATGATGGTTTTGGGCATGAAACATGGGATGTTGCCTATGTACCCAGCCTAGAAGGCAAGGATCAAAGTCCGTGTAATTTGATTAAGAATGAATTGGTGATCAATTTGTACTTGGGGTCAACCCGAAGATGATGTTGGGACTTACGCGTGGTTAGCATCCCAGAGTCGGTGTTATGGTTGAAACTTACACTATGCTCACGTGAGTCATGCTCGGTGTGAGAAACAAGAAGTAACAACAACCCTAACGATTCATAGTTTAATGTCATGTAGGAAAAAAGGTATTGGACACAGTTTAACGTCATGTTGGACAATGGAGGGACCATGCAGTTTAAATTCTTATAGTATGGAATAAAAGGACCATGTAGTTTAAAGTCTTGCACTAAGGACTAAAAGGACCATGCAGTTTGAATTCATGCAGTAAGGACTAAAGGGACCATGTAGTTTAAAGTCTTTCAGTAAGGGCTAAAGGGACCATGCAGTTTAAATTTTTGCAGTAAAGACTAAAGGGACCATGCAGTTTAATGTTTTGTAGTAATGAATAAATGGACCATGAATTTTATTGTCTTTCAGAAAGTCCTAAAGGGACCATTCAGTTTAATGTCTTGTAGTAAGGACTAAAGGGACCATGCAGTTTAAAGTCTTGCAGTAAGGACTATAGGGACCATGCAGTTTAAAGACTTGCAGTAAGGACTTAAGGGACCATGTAGTTTAAAGCCTTGAAGTAAGGACTAAAGGGACAATGCAGTTTAATGTTTTCTAGTAAGGACTAAAGGGACTATGTAGTTTAATTTCCTACAGTAAGGACAAAAGGGACCATGCAGTTTAAATTCATACAGTAAGGACTAAAGGGACCATGTAGTTTAAAGTCTTACAGTAACGAATAAAGGGACAATGCAGTTTAAAGTCGTGCAGTAAGGACTAAAGGGACCATGTAGTTTAAAGTATTTCATAAGGACTAAAGGGTGTATTTTTGTTACACAAAATAGTTCTTCAGAAATATGGCATTGGTTGGAGTCGTGATGAGTTCTCTATCTATTGAGATTAAAGAATAAGCTTCATTGTAGTAGACCTTATGTATTGAGTAAGGTCCTTCCCCCTTTTACTCAAGCTTTGGAGGTTTCTTTTCTGATATCATTTGAGTTCTTAGGACCAATACTAATTCTCCTTGAATGAATGAATGAAGAAAAACTTTTTTTTGAAAGCTCATGCTATTCTATTCTGATAGACTTCCAAGTGGTGCAGGGTGCCCAATATTTTTTCATCTAATCATTCCAATTCTTCCAATCTCTTTTTAGACTGTTCATCTATAGATGAATAATCAAAAATGGATACTCTAAGATAAGGTAATTGAACCTCAATTGATTGGACTACTTCTGGTCCATATACCAATGAATATGGAGTTGACCGCGTAGCAGTGCGGGTGGTGGTCTGATAAGTCCATAAAGCCTAAAAAAGTTTATGAGGCCATGATTTATTATATTTATCCACCATATTTTTAAATATGTTTGAAGAGTCTTATTGAAGGCTTCTATTAGTCCATTGGGCGCTGTAGGATACCGAGATGAATGATTGGATTTGATGTTGTATTCTTGATTCAACTTCTTTACCTCGGATAAAGAGAAGTCGGTGCCATTGTCTATCAATATGGTATGTGGGACCCCAAATATGGTAATGATGATAGACTTTATGAAGCTAAAAATGATTTTATAACAAAACTCTTTGAGAGGTATTGATTCCACCCATTTGGAAAAGAAGTCAGTAGTAGTAAAAATATACTTAAACTCCTTGTATGTAGCCGAAGGGTAAGGTCCTACTACATCCATTCCCCATGTGGAAAATGGCCATGAGTATTTTGCTGTATGGATCAACTTTGGGGGTTGATGAATGAAATTGACATGTACTTGAAAATAATGACACTTATTAGTGAAATCAACACAATCTTGTATCATTAAAGGCCATAAGTATTTAAGTCTTCAAATTTGATCAGACAGTCTATGTCCAGACTAGTGGGTACCATAGAATCCTGCATATACTTCATTCATGATAGCCATTTCATATTCACCATCAATACATATGAATATAATTCCATCAAAACCTCACTTGTAGAGAATTTTTTTAGGTGATCTGGGCTATCATACAGAGTAAAATTGACCACATGTCTCCGAACATGTCCTTTCCCAGCTCTATCAGGTGGGAGTGTTCCATTTTGAAGGTATTCCCTGATAGATGTCATCGATCCTATAGTATGACCATATGGTTCAAAAATGTTACTAATTTCATTGATTTCATCTATTTTTATTTGAACATAATGTAAAACTGTACGATGGTGGGAAATAATAATGATTGTTTCGTCCTGATTTGGATCTGCCAGAGTTGTGGCTACATTAGTAAGTGCATCATCTTGAGCATTTTGTGATCGCGGAACATAAGAAAATGTCAGTTCCAAATGAAATTTTGCCATTAACTCTCTGACGTAATCATACAAATGGATTAACTCTTAATTTCTAATGGCATAGTCCACATTTTCTTGTTTGATTACTAGGTCTGAGTCACCTTTTACTTTAAAGTGATTCACCTATGCCTGAAGCACTAACTCCAATATAGTGACGGGAGCATGATATTATGCTTCATTGTTTGTGCTGCCTTCCAACAATAAGAAGGAATAGGTTAGCACTGCCTTTTCTGGGGAAATATGTACAATTCTGAACCATACCTTGTTGAATTAGGATCTTCCATTTTCTTCCCTATTGGACTTCTAAAAGCCCCATTAAAATACATTTCTCATGTTTGAAGATTATCTTGAATAGAGAAGACTCCCTCATCAGGAAGTTAAATATCGAAAGATGTATCTTATACTGAAGAGTGATCAACATGGAAATTATCCAGAGTATGGCTATTTATTTCCTTTTGAGACACATACTAGATATCAAACTACTACAAAATAACTTCCCACCTTGCCAGATGTCCATTAATCATTGGACGACTAAGGATAAATTTGAGCGGGTAATTGCAAGATACCAATTGGACCTCATGAGGTTACAGGTAGTGTGTTAATTTTTGAACTGCATAGATTAAAGCTAGGAATCACTTTTCATTACTTTAATATCAAGTCTCTGCCTCAATCATAGTCCAACTGAGATAATAAATGTTGTTTTTATTCCCAACATCATTCTTTTGGGAAATAAAGGCACCCAATGATCACTCTAAAGCTGTCACAGAGAGTAAAAGTGGTCTTCCTTCAATAGGTGGCATTAATACTTGTGGACTCAAGAGATATTTCCTGAGAATATTTAATGATTCTTGAAATTCTTTAGTCCACTGGTTAGTGACTTCCTTCTTCATTAAATTGGTGAAGGGTAAACATTTTCCTTCCATATTGATGATGAAATCTCGAATATAGTCCTTGTTTCCTTGATGTCCTCTCAATTCCTTCAATTTTTTAGGAGGTGACATACTAAGGATTGATTTTGTATTCTTAGGATCAAATTCGATACCATTATGGGGGTACAACTAAGCCAATAAATTTTCCTGAGGTTACCCCAATAGCACATTTCAAGGGGTTCATCTTCAAATTGTGCTGTGAAAGTTTGTGGAATATGATTTCCAAATCAGAAATGTGATCAGAACGTTGCTTGGATTTAACCACCAAATCGTCCAAAAAACATTCAAAAATTTCCCTATAAAGGGTTTGAATATACGGTGCATTTCACGTTGATATGTTACACATGAATTATTCAATCCAAATGGAATTACCCGATTGAAAATCAAACCTTAAGGGGCTCTGAAGGCTATAGATTCTTCATCCTCTAGAGCCATTTGGATTGGATTATACGCAGAATATCCATCCATGAAGGAAAGTTCTTCATAGCCACCTGTTTCATTAATTAATAGTTCTATGATCGGAACTGGAAAATAATCCTTGGGACAACACCGATTAAGATCTTTGAACTCGATGCAAACTCTGAATTGTCCATTGTTATTTTTCAAAGGGACAATATTAGCCAGCCATTTGGGATATTAAACTTCTCTTATAGAAGTTATATCTGATAAACTTATCCACTTCAGCTTCAATTTGGAGAGATAAGTTGGGTGTGTTCTTCTTTCACCTTACTTGAATCCTCGATGTTCTTATGGAAAACCCAAATGATGAGTAGAAACATTAGGATCATGCCCTGGAATTTCTATAAAATTCCATGAAATTATACCCCAATTTTGTTTTAAAAATGAAATATAAATTTATTTCTCTTCAAAAGTCTTGTTCTCACTAATTAAAGTGGGGCATGGATCTTATTTTGTACCCATATTTATTTCTCAGAGTTCATCCACAGTGGTAGAGATACCTTCTTCAAATGCTGGAGGATAATCCATGAGATCAGCCACTTCTTCTTCAATATGTGTTACTTCTTTTGTTTCAACTTTTATTTTAGATGATGAAGCAGAATTTCCATGATCAGGAGAGAAGTTAAAATTTGAACATCTTGAAAAAAGGCTACCATTTAAAACCCTATTAATGATGAAGGGTCTTCTGTGGGAAATAAATAGGATATGATGGATTGAGAGTAGACCTCATCATTCATCTCTAACATTGATATAACTTCTTCTGGTCTAGTTGATGAAGTATAGAATTTCTAGATTTCAGCAGATGAAATGAAGACATATCCATATGAGATTTCATCATTCCCTGGTGAATCAACAATTTCTATAATGCAGTCTGGCTTGGTTGTCGTAATTGAAATTATGGAAACTTCCATTAGAGTATTTGTATTTGGGTCTATCTTGTCAATTTGACTAATAGGAAACACATAATCTGTACTCACATGTATGAATGGGTTTACTAGAATCTTTTCCAAACCATATGGAGCATTATTTTTGGTAACCTCCTTTATCGGGGATATCTCCTTTCCCTCTATGTGATAGAATTCTTCCTCAATGTATTGAGATTAACATGTTTTGAATTGGGCTTTATAACTATACAATGTCCCAATTTGACCATTGAAACAATATTTGAGACATTGATGGTATAATGAAGGTAACCGCATATTGATGGAGCCAAGGTCATCCAAAAAAAATGTTGAAGGATGTTCCATGACGAACAACCATGAAATCTGAATTAGATACAAGGTCTCCGAACTAAGTTCTGAGTGTAATCTTTCTCAGAGGTTCTTGTTAATTTTTATCATATCCTTGCAAAATCAAAGTAGAAGGAGATAAATCAGATTCAGTGAGGCCCAATCAATGAAGTGTACAATTAGGTATGAGGATGACTTCTGAACAATTATCAATGAAAGATCGTTGGATGTCTACGCCATTGACCTTGCTAGATAAATAAAAAGGTCTAATATGTCTATGCACAACATCATATTCATCTTCATCTACAAAAGATATCACAACATGGAATTATTCATGATCATTCTCTATACGGTAGACTTCAGCTACAACAATTTCAGTTTCGAATTCCTAAGGTCTTAAAATTGCCTCAATGATTGCCTCCCGAAGATCCTTTGATAGATTCAAGGCATCCAGCATTGATAACTTGTCTGGTACTTGGGAAAAATGTTTCAACACATCATAATTTTGGTCCAAAGGTCTGCATTTCCGAATTGGAACATGTGGTTACACAGGTGCCTTGGAAGATGATACTTTGTAAGTAGATGCATCTTGTATCGGGGTAAGAGTTTAAAATACTCATGGATTTGGTAGATTAGACCTACTAGGTCTATTTCTTTGATAATAGGAATAACATGAAACCTATAACCAATCTTCCAAAATAATTGTGCTAGGAATGAATCTTCCATGTGTGGAAGAACATTCTTGTTCTTGTTGATACCGCTGAAGGGATTTGCCACAAGTTTCTGCTGTATATACAGTTCTAGCAGGGGTAGGATTGGAATAGTGGATTCTGAAATATACAAGTCTTCCCCTGTATCCTAGACCTCTAGAACTCCCTCTAATTCCTCTGTTTGAAACAGGTAACTAAGACACATCAAGATTGAAACTGCAATTAGAATATAGATCCATTAAGTGATTCATGTTAACAGAACCAAATATCAACTCTTCATCTGATAAAGACTTTGCCTGATGAACAATTGCTGGATGTACTATTTGGTGGGGCAATGCCCGTGCTTTTGAAGTAGATGGCATAAAATTTTCCAGAGTCAAAGACAACATAGTCTTTGATATGAGCTCATCATCTTCTGACTACTCTTCTTTCTTCAAATTATGCCACCTCTTTGAGCATTTTCCTTTTAACGAAGTGAGTTTGTCTTTGGAAGAAATAGCAGAAAGAACCATTGGTTTGATAAATTTGTTTCATAAAATGCCATGAGTTCGGTTGATCATTTTCGTCACCATCCAATCATCATATTTCTGTGCATTTTTGTTTTTGACTTTGTGCCATTCGCCTTCTTCCACTAGATCTGTAGCAGTAACAAATGCTACATGGGTTCAAAAATCTTTCAGTTTTACATATCCCGAGTCCACCATATTTTGTAGAAGTTCTTTGAAGACAAAATAATCTTGAATGGGATGCCCCAACATCTGATGAAATGGGAAAATTTTGGGAAGGTCTTCATCTCTTTCTTTGCTTGGACTTTTAGGCCTTGGTAACTGAATAAAATTATTTTCCAGAGCCGAAATAAAGTAACCAGGAACTTGTTTATTTCTAAATGAATAATCTTTGTTCTTTACCTCCTCAAATTGTTTTCGTCTTTGAACTCTTTGATCATCCTGACAAGATGTCCTCAGTTTTTGACACTCAGGTGGTGGAGACCTTCTATTAGATGAAGGTTTTGAAGTGGAAGTAGCTACATATGCTTGTTTAAGTGTAACTATAGCAGTATGTACTCTCCCTATTCTCCTTCCTGGTGCTGATGGAATTACAATAGTTTTATCCTTAATCGCATTAAGAGAATCTTCGATCTGTTGATCTATTTAAGTAAGTTCTCGAAAACCTCCTATGAATTTCACATAGATCAACGATGTGTGTAATTCATCACGAAAATTTGACACACAGATTGGAAACAACTCTTCTTGAGGGAGTGCTAAGCTTAAGGAAAATGTTAATCCCCTCCAGCGAGCAATGAAATCCGAAACTTTTTCATTTTTCCTTTCTTAAAATTTTTAAGTTAAAAAAATATCATCATTGGTAATGTTGATCTAAATTGAATAAGGAATCATTGATAGAGATCTTCCCTCCCGGCAACTGACATGGATTGAAATCTTGTGTACCATATAAGAGAAGGCCCTTTAAATGACTGTACAAAACACCTGAGCTTAAATAATTGTTGTTGTTGAGGATTTCCCATCGTATGATCACAACGTGAATTAAAATGTGTTAAGTGTTGTTCTATATCTCCCGAACCATTAAAAATTGGGAATGTGGAACTTGTAAAATTTGATGGGGTGGGGGAAATTTCATCCACCCATTCAGGAAAATATTTCTTTTCTGGTTGAATTGATGCATGATTTCCTTCCATAACTTCCAACTGATCTGTTAATGACTCAATGGTAGTCATTAATTTTTGAGAACCATCTGGTTGAGATTGGACCTAAGTAGGTGCAATAACATGAGTTTGGACAGGTGTAGCGACTAGTACTGCAACTGATGGTAGCACTGCCAGTTGTTGTTGTGCATGACCCATAGGATTATACCTATGAGGGAGTACTTTTATAGGAGGATATTCTTGATCCATCTCAGTAAGTGCAATGAATCCCCTTTACTAACTGACTCCAGCACGCTTAGGAGGAAGACTAACTTGAAATAGTTCTGCATTCAACCTCCTTAACTCATTCATTTCTTCCTCTTGTTTTGTGAACCATTCCACTAATGAGAGTGATTGTACTTCTCCAGAGGTAGGGTGGGACGTAACCTGACTTTTAACCTTTTACTTGGCATGGGGATTTTTGAAGTATGGAAGGTAATTACCTGAAGGAATATCTTTCTTCTAGGTAGCCCTCTGGCTTCCGGTAAGCACACCTTCTTCATTTATTTCTGTGTGTAAAAATTCATGAATATAAACTTCTTCTTTTGATTCCTTTGAGTGAACCTCCTATTCTGGGGGATCAGTGACAATGGCATTGATGATATTTATCGATGCATAACGCATTGCATACCTTATATCGACATTTCGACAATATTGTCTTCTTCCATGTCCTTAATGAGACATTTCCTTTTGTTGAGTTGATCCCTATGGAAATTCTTCATGAACCATAATTTGGAGGGAATATCATGATAATTCGTCTCTACGTTCCTCTGGTGTCTTCTTCCCTAAGCGAGAGAAAACTGACATTCACTGAGGAAGAGATTGAGGATTTGAAAAATACCCCAATCCGATGAACTTGGGCTGTTCCTGCTTACCCTTCTCAACTACTTGAATCCAACATGTTGATCCCAAGGTTTGAGCTAAAAGAGTCCCCAATATGGCTAGCAGATGTGGTTTTTGAGTTCCTACATCAGACAATTTCTTAAATGCTCTGTTGATTTTGCAGATCGTAGTCCAAAAATTGGCCTGATGCATCATCCGACATCCATTCAAATCACCTAGCTCAAATGACCGTTGGATGATTTATGACACCTCTTTCACCTGATGATGTTCATTCTTGAAACGAGAAGCCTGTTCAATATTCTCATTTTCTTGAAGCTAGAGTAATTCGACAACTTGTTCTTTTTATGCCTGACTTTTGGAATAACTAGTTGAGGCATGTTCCTGAGAAATCCTTTGATTACACACAAACCCAATAGGTTGTGGCCAGCCATGGGCAATAACATTACATGAGACCACTTTTGGAGGGCTATGTTGACTGGAGAGTACCGTGAAATGCAGTGCTCCATGAACACCCCATCCCCTAATATGAATACCATATGGGGAATTGGTAATTAACTGACACAAGCTTTTTAGGGTTCCAAAGCATGCATGCTGAAGGGCTCTCTGCAACTTTACATCCTTTAGATATTGGAAAAATGAGAGAGATGCCAAATCAATTTGGCGTTGTAACCCTTATATCATCTTAACATGATATTTATATTCATCATATGATAATATTTTCTTTTTTAAGTGACAAAGATCATTCCACATGTTGAGATGAATATCATGAATACAATCTTCTGCCAACATTTCTGGAATATCATACTGAAAGTCAGAAAAACGCCAAAATATGACTCTTAATTCACCTTTCTCCAGTTGTTTTCTCATATTCAACACTTCCTTTTTATCATTCGATGGTTATTCTTCTACCTGATTAGACCAAAGTTGGTGGTTCTTTGTTGCTTCATCAGACTCAACAAGATTGATAGATAATTAATTTAGCAAATTAGAAGATGAATTACATAGGGGGGTTCAGAGAATGACCTACACCTCGGGATATCTTTTGATTGAGAATGTACTTCACCTACTAGTGTTAAAGCATCAGACGTGACTTGATTCACATTTTCAAGTGCCTCGAGATAAGTGGACATTCTCGTTACTACATTATACTTTGAATAATTTTCTAGGAAATGTGAATTACTACTGTGGAGAGGACTTTCAAAGCTAAATTCATCATCATGGGGAGTACCACCATGGTGGGTTAAAACAAAATATGAAACCTTTTTCTCCTTCATCTTCTGGCCACACAAAGGGTTTTTGTGGATCTATTCTGAAGATGATACTTCGAGATCGACTGACCTGTCATGAAGCAAGCCTTCATGTGGAAGTCTATGATTAAGACATTCAGAATTAATGTTTTTATTTCTATAATTTGAAAATGAAATAGTAGAATATTGAGTTATAACAGATAATTGTCCACAGGCTTTAAGAACTCCATCATCAAGCAAGGAGTTATTATAGACTGACTCTTGATTTATTGACTGTGCTGGATGGGTCTTTTTCTTAGACACCTTCTTACTCACTTGGGAATCCACTTGTTGACAAAAGTGGTTATTATGGGCAGGTTTATGTGCCTGCTCAAGAGAAATGGTTAGGTTAGGGTGATTATCTCCATTCAAATCGGGTGTATGTGCCTGACTTGATTGTTTGTATGCCATGGGGGAGTATGTCATACAACCCTCTTGGACTGGGATAGAGGTTTGTATCAGTTCAGGAGTGATATGCTGATGATTCACTCAACTTATAGGTATAGATTTATGATTTATTCCCTGTGATACTGCTGAAGATGTTATAATATTCTGACAGGCATCCAGAATATGTGTAGGGATTTGATTCTGCTCTTTCACCATTGTCAAAATGTTATTGGTGACTTCATCTACTGGGATGATAATATATGTCCATTATGTTCTTGGAGTAGGTGTGTATTCCTGCTCCTGTCCTCCTTTTCTTCTAAGTAAATTCTGACAGTACTCATGTGTGGGGGCAGAAAATTGTGTCTGCCTCCTACTTGTCATTAGAGATTTCCAATTGACATCTTCGGGTGCTACCAAATGATACTATTGGTTATCCAGATGAATTGTATGTGCATGTGCCTTCTGATTTTTCCCCACCGCATTTGATTAGCAAGTTTCTTTGGTTGCAGTCAGACGAGCCTGCTGACTAGCTGATTAATTATAAACAGGTGTATATGCCAGCCTATAATAATCTGCCGGAATTTCCTGGCGGGATTTTTGTGTTACTGCCAGACGAGTCTGTTGGGAAGTAATATTAGGATGGACGAGTGTACATTCCTGCTCATTTTTTTCTATCAAGTTGGATTAATGGACTTTTCTGGAGGGGGGAGAAGTAATAACCTACTCTATATTAACCAGATTTCACCTCTGATGGTTCGTCTTTCTTGCTTGGGTCTGAGGAACTTGAGCCGAACCCCTAAAGGTGATACCCTCATCATATGGAGGGTGCACTACCGCACGATTCTGATGCCGATTGATGATGGGAGCCCTTAGGAAGAACTCTTGTCTTCTTGAATTAATGCCTTGAGTGACCTTCTGATTCACCTCCCCATAATATGGGAGGGACCGGTGATTTCATTCTGGGGATATTGACCCGAACAAATGGATACGGTTGTCAGAACCACCTTCTTCTTGACCACTGGTTGTCGTTGTTTGGACAACCAGGGTGGGTTGTTAACTTGGAGGGCTTGTCATGCAGCCTCCAGAGTCTGAATGGTACCATGTTGACAGTATTCCTTAACCAATGCAATTGAGTCCAAATATTGTAGAGGCTGAGTAGGTGATGTCGTCCTTAGAGAGGATGGGGATCTAGTAGGAGTAGTTGTCGAGGAATTCATAGGTGTGAAGATTAATGATGCCATTTCTGTAATGTAGATAGATATCGGAAAAGAGCACATGTTTGATATAGTAGACATAATCAAGAGAAGTTTGGCCAAACTACATCTTTTGGATGAGCACAAATGTTATTGATTACTTTGTGGGCCCTAACATTGGGTTAAATAAGGGCCTAACAAATAAGTAAAACATAATTTAACATTATTAAGTATTAATGTCGGGTTCACCATTATTGTTTCTTCTAGTAATGGGGATGGCATTGTTTTTTTAAGGTTAAAACATTCCAATCATTTTCTTATGGGTTTATTCGTAGAACCTGAGACATCCAATGATTCTATATCCATTTATACTTACTTTCCAAAGGTAGGCTCCCATTAGTTGTGGACTGATGAGGCATAAGAATTTTCATTGGTTGAGAGGATGGGAGGTTAGAATCATAACACCTTTTGGGGGGGAATTATAATCTACTCCGGGACTCTCTTATAGATTTTAGTTATGTTCTTGAATCTTTATTAATTTAACAAGCATGAAAATGAGTTTTTCCATTAGAACTTGCATTCAATGATTTATAGGTAGGGGATTTAGAGAATATATTATATGTATTTTAGGTTCTTCATCAATAGAGAATAATCCATATGAATTAGTGATTCTCAGTCAAAGGTATCCATCAATAAATTATATAGAACTCTCTTGGTCATTATGAATACCATACTGGTTTTAAAGCCACTCAGTGGGGCACTTGACATTTTTTTCCATTCAGAAAGACATGATTATTTTAGTGTTGGGATCATACCCACAGATGGGCTACCTAAGTATCCTTGTTAGAAAAGGAATCAGAACCCACATAGTTCGATTGGAAGGATATAGTTTGACGTCACAAGGGACAAAAAACAATTAATGAAATACTGTCTTGAAGCTAAGAAATGATTCCTCTGTACTCTGATTTAATTATAGAGATCAAAGTCCATGTAGTTTGAGTATTGACGTATGTGGTTTATGCATGATTAATATCCAAAAGAGAGATTTCATAATTACTTTTACACTCTAACCCCACATGAGTTATACTCGGTGTGAGAAAAAAGAGGTATTGGTAAATTTGATGATTGTTCCATGAATGTTGCAGTCATAAGAAATTATGTGGGGCTTACGTATGTATACTGGACCAAGTAAATGAAGACACAAAATTTTAGAAAAGATGACATGGATAAGGGTCCATAAAGGTATTTTTACTTATAGATTTGGGATTTTAAACCGGGACTTACTCTTGAAAAGGAATCCAAAATTTATGAGGGACTTATGATTGGGTTTTATTCCTGAGAAGGATTCCCAAAATTAAAACTAAGGCTTACTCTTGAGGAGGATTCCCATATAAAGTGGACTTGTAATTTGAGGATTACTCATTAAAAGGAGGCCCATGTTAAGAGAAATTAAGACTGGGGCTTAACTACTGAAAATTAGGCCCTGGTTATGAGAAATTATTACTTGCACTTAATCATGAAAAAGAGGCCTAGGTTAAGAGGACATGAGACTTGGGGCTTACTCTTGAGAAGGAGACCCAGACATGGAACATGGGACTTACTTATAAGGAGGATGCCCAAATTTAAGGGGATTTATGATTTGGGCTTACTCCTAAGGAGGATTCCCAGATTAGGTAACATGGGGCTTACTCCTAAGGAGGATGCCCATGAACATGGAACTCGGGGCTTACTCATAAGGAGGAAGTCCAGATTAAAGAACTTCTCCTCTTAAAGGATGAGTTTTAATGAAGTAAATCTCTAAACATAGTGACATAAAGTTATGTAAATCATGAGGTTTTGAGAGATGTTCCACAGAATTCGTTTTAGATAAGGAATCCAACAAACAAACCATGGTGTAAATGGATTTGAAGAGTGTTTTGAAGGATAATTGTTGAATAGTGGAGGTGGATTTGTGGAAAGGAAGTGAATTAGAAGGAGGCGTGAAAGTACTATTCTGTCACGCAAGTCCTGGTCGCGCAAGTATACCTGTGCGACATGAGTTCACTTGGGAAACGATGAACCTGTGAAGTGATACTTGGGTGACTTTGAATTGGAGCCCTTAGTATCATCCCTATAGTCTTTCAGATGGGTGGCGCACAAGTTTCATTTAGAGCAAAAGGCGGCTCGCAAGTGTCTTAAATTCCCTTAAGGGATGAACACATAGGTGCACAAGTATTGATGAGTTCTAATACTTAAGCCTTATTCTTCCTCTTTAGAGCTTCAATTCTAGAAAAAACATTACCTTAAATGTGTTTGTAAGACTTCAGACAGAGACTTGGACGACCAGAGCATGAACTTGAGTTTTGAAAAATTTGTCCTCGAAATGGGGGGCCTATAGGGGGTATTTATAGGCCACCTATGGTTTGGGAGAAATTTTAATTAGGGTGTGCATGTTACTTGCACACCTCATATCTTTAATGCAAGTGAATTGCACTCCCAAGGCTGGCGCGCGGGTAAATATGTGCGCCTAAATGCCTTTGAAATATTTGATGAATCTTCCCTCTTCTTTGCTCGAGGTATTCCGCTTATTCAATCGTTGGACTCTGTGGCATAAATGAGTATAAACATATACTAAACATTACAATGGTGTAAATATTACATTGGACCCGAATAATATATTTATTTCTAGGTTGTTTAATATTTACACAACTGTATACGATGACATAGATAACATTTTGTATTTTAAAACAATGATTATATATTAATTTTAAAATTTTCAACAAATTATTAGAAAGGAAATAAATTATAAAGAGATTCCATTTAATGAATATTTTATTAATTATATGTAAAAATGAAAAATTCATAAACAATATAATTTTAATTTTATTAATGTCTTAGGCCAGAATGAGCACCAAGGGAATGGACCAGTGTCTTAGTTATGTGTCATTATGATTTTCTTTATAACCCTATCATCATGGGAATTTTAATGTCTTAATTAAGAAAATATATTTTCATAATCTCACTATGTTTTATGTTGGAATAATGAATAACACTATAAGGACCTGTGATTATTTCGGACCGTCGTTTTGATCAGAAATTAGATTTTTTTGCAGTTGGATGCATGTGAGGGGAAAATTGGTAAATTTTTCTCTTCCAAATGACAGTTTATAATTTTTTACCAATATAATGTTTTTGGAATAGGGTGTCTAACCTTGTAAAAGAGTTTGGTGGTAATATGAGCAGTTCAAATTTTAGCGGAATATTACATATTTAATATTATTAATTTAAATATTAATTAATTCTCCTCTGTTCATATGTACATAAAATTTTAACAAAGTTTTTTATTCAGAAATTGTATTCATCTTTGAGTCTGAAATGGGTAGTTTAGCCTAGGGAGGCATAAACTCGAGTCGGGCACTGGGGCTGTCTTGGGGCCCCTTTTTCTTCTTATCAATTTCTTTTCTTTTCTTCTTTCTTTTCATTCATCCTCCTTGTGAAAATCTCTTATGCCTACACCATGGAATTTTTCTTTTGTGGAGAAATGAAAATTGAGAATGAGTGAGAGTTGGGAGGCATGAGGGGTACCAATTCTATGATCTTGACACGTTGAGTCAGTGTGCGAAGTCTAGGGACCGTAAAATCAAGCGATGCTTCAACGGTTTTTTCCTGAATGTAGGACTATTTATTTTTTCACCATATAACCACTTTAACCATGTTTTTTATTTTTTAAAGCCTTTTATTTCTTTATTGTGGCCCTTTTAGGATCGATTTGTTGTTTTGGGGGTGGAAATGGGCGTTTTAGGCATTTTGAGGGATTTCCGATCAGGAAACCCAATTTACACGACGTGTGTTCTCGGGGAACACAACTTGTGTACATACAATTTAGGGTAGATGAAGTTTTATTAATAAATATCTGTGTACATTGAGTACACGACATGTATTGGTTGGCCATGTGTGTGTTTGTGTGAGAAGAAACACAGAATAATGTGTTTTAAGGATTACATTATGTGTACTAGGAGTACACGCCGTGCAGTGGCACATGGGCTCATTTTTGGGTGAAAACACAAACATGATAAAATTTAATGAAGAGTACATGGTGTGTACATTAATGTAAAAAACCATTTACTATAAATTACACGACATTTACTACTACACAGGTTGACCCCATGTGTTATGGCCATGTACTTCTCCATCTAAATAGTTTTGGGGTATCTTGTGCCCTTGATGTCAGAACATGGCATGTGAGTTGTCATTTCTGAGCAATTTTTCATGTAGATCACAATTGTGGAATCCAGTTGACATTTTTATGTCATATAAATTGGGTTTTGTGGATTTATATATAAATGGATTGTTTTTTCCTCTAGTGATCGAGTTCAGTTAACACATGGGAGTGATACTTGTCATGGATTATAGGTTGGGTGTTTAGACCATCCTTATTGAGACTGTTGAGCTAAGATGAGATATGAGGTATCTCTTATGACCTATGATTTTTAATAAATTTTCCTTGTGAGATTTTCCCTTCTAGACTATGATTCCATGAGACCGGATGTTTCCAAGGATCACCTACGAGATTCCATTTTTTATGTGTTGACCTAAGGAGTCCCCTATAGGATCTCTATCCTGTTTTCCTTCGAGAGGATCCCTATAATAGGATTCCTCTATTATTCTTCATTTGAGGAATCTATGAAAGATTCCTCCCTTACTCTTCACTAAGGATCTTTTATATTATGCCTTTGCTCGTGTTTACATGGAGGATCCTGAGTAGGATGGATTTTCAGTTTTTGACTCGAGGGACTCATCGGGTGCATGTGGTTTGACCGACCATGAGCTGTTACATCAGTTTTGGGTAGGTATGGTGTTTGGGTGTCACCTATAACCTATACCAAACATGAAATCCCATGGGGATGTGGCTGTAGATTTGGGTTGGGCATTCCAGACACCCATACTCATTTTTTTATATCTGACTTGGTTTTGTTAATGCAACAAAATTTACCATAGGTGATTTCTGGATGGTTGTTGATGAGTCTGACATGAGTCATATTTCTTGTTTTTTGGGATGCCTGGATATACTTTCTTGTGATCTGGAATCTTAACCATGTTATTTCTGATATTTCCGAGGTACCAGATGTATTACCTATGACATGGCCATTAAGCCTTATGTGTTGACATGTGTTCCCTATGTGATACATAAATTCCCATTGTAGGAATGCCTTGAACATACTCATTGGGCTGTTATTTATATACCAAGTGTGATACATTGATTATCGTAGTAGAAATTACTTGGACGGATTCATTTGGTGGTTTATTTATGTATCCTCAGAGATACATGGATTCAAGTTGTAGTAATGCCTTTGACGGGCTCAGCGGGCTGTTGAATGTAATACAACCACAAGTGATACATGTATTATCATTGTAGGAATGTCTTGAATGGGCTCATTGGATGGATATATTTATTCAATGAGTGATATGTGGATCTAATTGAGGGATGTGATGAACAAGCTTAATGGGTGAGAGACTTATGTACCCTAATTTATACATTGATCTAGTTGAGGGATGTCGTTAACGGTCTCAGTAGGTAATAGAAATATATACCCTAAGTGATAATTGGATCAAGTTGAGGGATTACTTGTATTGGATCATGTGGTTGCTGACTCCTATGCCTTGAGTGATATTTGGATTCCCATGTAGGAATGCCTTGGACAAGCTCATAGGCTTGATGGTATATGATCAGAATGATAATTCTCTTCCAGATCAGTCATGATTGATCATCGTTATATTGTATCCCTCTTCACAGGGTTTACCATCTGTATACAGAAATCAATTTTTTATTGAAGGTGAGTATGAGTGAAACCAGGTTTAGGATGAGTTTCCCTTATGGTGACATATCGTTCTAAGAGATATAATCTAGGAATTGCTCAATGCATGTACATGTCTATGGGATTATAGACCCAGATATTGACTTAATGTTATACATCTTGAATGTCATGACATCCAGATCATTTCCCTTCCACATGATGTCCAGGCGATTGTGATTATTGACACAAGGATCGACTACTGACGTGGTTTGTTGTTGTTTGATTAACAAACTCATGAATATCAATATTTATGTATATGCGTGTAGGTATGGGACTACACATGTATACATATATAGATATGGACATCAAAGATGGTACTTTACTAGTTGACAGGGATTAAAGTCCTTGGGTTTGAATGTGGCTGCATGTTTGATTTAATTCCATTGTTTTGTTCAAATAGGCTAATCACACTGCTGTTGCATACACTATTAGAATCACAGTTACATATTGCTTGTTGGGTTACCCTACAGAGATTATTTCTCACCATTTCAAGTGAACCATGATATATGTGTAGAATATATGCCTTATTTTTAGTTTGAACACGAGTTACATGGTGGATAGGTTTGAGGCCAAGTGTTTGATGATCGAGTGGAGTTGCAGGAGTGGTTATACTGATCAGGCCTGTGCAATTCGACAATGCCTGGATAATGAGTACGTGGGTTGGCTCAGAGTATGTTGTAGAGCCATGTACATTTACTTTCAATTTCATTTGTTCTTGTATTTATATGTCCAGCCTAGTGCGTGATCGGTATTGTATTTTTTTCATAGATATTCGGGCTTTTACATCATTTTACTACCCCATAATTTTCTATTTGAGTTTTTTATTGCTTCTACACTCTGTTTACTTTCGGTTTTGTATGATAAATAGTTATTTCCATGATTTTCATAATTATGTATTCTGTCATTGTCTCCCCACTATCACAACCTAGTCACTTTATTCTAGTTGGAAGCCTTAAGCATTTGGGGAGGCGCACATGAGGCCTTGTGGAGAACTAGCTCGGATCACCGGTTCTGTGGCTTCTTGGTCGGGACATTACAAAGTTGTATCATAAGAGTGTATTTTCCTAGTATATACAATTACGTAAAAGGTATAATGGATTATTATGAAATTTTCATAACCTATGATGGATATTGGACTAGTACGTCGAGGGAAATTGTTCCGTTAGGAATTCTGGATTATAAGGGTTTGGGATTATTGTTCTGATTTTTTGATGTCACAATTGTATATGATTTTCACCTAGAGAAACACACATCTTTTTGGGTTTTTTTATTTACTATGGATCTATGGAACATGTCCATTGGTAAGATTCCAGGGATGGGTTTGACTATTGGATGGAAAATACACGAGGCGTCTCATGCATCATACTAGGCATGTAAGACTCACATCATATAGGAATCATAGTTTGTGTTTTTACTAACTACTAAGACCTTTGGGTATTCTTACACATACATTTTACATTGATGGATTGTTATGTAGATCCATGTTGAGTTGTGTTTTTGTGAGAATTATGAATAAGTTCTCATGCATAGGATGTGCAGTGACCTTAGTAGGTCAATATGTCACATGATGCAGTTCTGTTTAACTACCTTTTGGGGGATTTTTCTCAGGTATGTGGTTATCTAATCAGATCACTGAGTATGATTTTGATAGATACCAATTCTTATATTGTGATCATGACCCATTTTGGGTATTCTTATATACGGATACCCGATGTGTTTCTGTTATTCTTTTCTCTTTTCCTTTTGTGGTGACCTCCAAGGAGAAGTTCCTTTTGTGGATACTCAGAGAGGATCATCAACATTGTCTGCTATGTGTTTTTGTATAACCCTCATTATTTTTTTTGGTCTTACGCTCATTTTTTATTGAGTAATGATAGGTGGTAAATTTTGTGTTACAAGAATTTTGATGTCTTTCTATTTTGAATGAGGAACCTTGAGTGCTTGCTTTTCAAGATATGATTCATGGGGTAGGACTGTTGGGGTTACTGGCTTGGTCAACCCATGTTTCTACTATTGCTAATGTATTCAGATCATGGGTAGATTCTCTCTACTGGAAAGATGTCATGTGTACGTGTCAGGTGTTTAGGATAAACACTACCTACATGTATTATCATGTGAATATAAATTAGTGTGTGGCCGAGTGTAATCCAAAGAACGAGGTCTCAAGACATTACATGGGTTTGGACCAAAGAAGTTTTGCGGACATGTCCATCCATGGTAGAGTTGTCATGGTGGAATAAATCAGGTACCTTGAGACGGTTGACCCTTGGATGAGTCTTGGTTAGGTTTTGACAGGATGGTAACCATAGATCGGAGGAAACTGGACACAATTTTCGTGAAATCTTTGTGTAATCCTATAGGATACAATCATGTGCTATCTTGATTCATCTTGAGTATGATTAGAGAACTTCATCCCTACACCGAACTCATTTTTCTTTCTTAATTTTCTTCCCTGTTGAGGAGGCAAGATGTTGTTGTTGTGATCTAGGAGAAGTGTAAGGAATTCCACATTGTGGGGAGTGATCCATTGGCCATTTGAGGGTGATTTTCTTCTCTTTAGTTAAACATTAGTGTTTCTAGTGGGATTTTGAGCTCAGAGTTTTCTTTTAAGATGATAACAAGGGTATACCTATTTTGGGGAGTACCAGATTGGGCATAGTTAAATGTCTTCCATGAAGAATGAAACTGTTAATTCCATGAGTCTAGTTGTTGGAAATATTAAATAGCTTGGTTGTGAAGATTATTGGGTTGGATGCATGTTTGGTGGTCTATTAACCAGGATTCTCAGGGAAGAGAAGGTTTATAGTGTGGAGTTTGTAAGGAAATATTTTTTTTTGGATTGTTGTTTTGAGTAGAAATTTGAAATTTTTCTATTGGAGGATTTTAAGGGAAAAAATGGTAATTTTACCCTTCTAGATGGAGTCATATAAATTTTTATACAACTCCGATGGTTCTGGAATATGGTGTTTACCCTAGGACAATATTTTGGTGGATATCAGACCTGGTTGAATTTTAGCATAAAAATTAAAATTTAATATTATTAAATTAAATATTAATTTATTCTTGCAGCTTCATTTGGAAATAAAATTTAAATGGAGTTTTATATTGAGATTTTGTCTTATTTTTTTAGTTCGGAATGGGATGTTTAACCTAGAAGAGGTATAAACATGAGTCGAGCTATAGGGTCGACCTTGGCCCCTTTTTCTTCTTTTCCTTTTCTTTTATTTTCTTCCTTTGCTTCTTTCATCACCCTTTATCGCATCTACTACGCCTCCTCCATGGCTGTTCCCTTTGGTGAGAAATTTATATTGAGAAACATAGTGAGTTGGGAGGCCATAGGGGTACTGATTCTATGGTCTCGATGGGCTTTGTTGGTGTGCAACATCCATGGACAGTAAAATCATGCGAAGCATCGGTGGTTTCTTCCCGAAGGTAGGGACATTTATGTTTTCTCCATATATTCCATCTGAACATGTTTTTTATGTTTTTAAATCCATATATTTCTTTCTTGTGGCCCCTTTAAGCTCAATCTATTGTTTTGGGGATAGAAACTAGTGTTTCGAGCATTTTTATGGATTTACCATCACGAAACTCTGGTTACGTGGCATGTGTTCTAGGTAAAAACGTTGTCTATTCATCCCGCTCGAGGAAGGTGATGTTTTCCTAAGTATATGCCGTGTAGATTGAGTATAGTCCCTTTTGTGGCTGTCTGTGTGTACGATAGTGTTAGAAGAAACACTGAATAGATGATTTCATGGAGTACACACTGTGTACTGGGAGTACACGACATGTAGTGGCACATGGGAATGTGTTTGGGTGAAAACGCACACAGGTTGACATTTTTTGAATAGTACACACCATGTACAGTAACATACACACTATGTACTACTACATAGGCAGAGCCCATGCGTTCTGGTCATGTACTTCTCCAACATAGTTTTTATTGGGTATCTTGTGTCTTGATGTCATAGTTTGGTGTGTGAGTAGTCCATTCTATGATCATGGTGGCATTTATTGAAACGGTGTAATCCATTTGACAATTAAATGTAATATAAATGGTATTTTGGGGGTTTCTATATAAATGGAGTGGTTTTTCATCCACTTACCTAGTTCAGTTGTCACCTGGGAGTGAGATTTGGCATGGATGATAGGATGAGTGTTTAGGCCAACCTAGTTGGGAATTTTGAGATCAGTTGATCTATGGGCTATCTCATATGAAAAATAATTTAATGGACATTTCCCTTCTTATATGTTCTCTTATAGACCATTAGGAGATGAGACCGAATGATTCCAAGGTTCCCCTAAGGGATGCCTTAGCTTATCGACTGAAAAAGGGATTCCCTTGTAGGACCACTATCCTATTTTCCTTCGAGAGGATCCCTATTATAGCATGCCTCTATTTTTCATCATTCGTGGATAGTATGAAGGATTCCTCCATCACTCTTAACTATGGATGCCATGTAGGATTCCTTTTTTCATGTTTATTTGGAGGATCCCAACTAAGATGCCTCCTTAGTGATTGACTTGAGGGAACCAGTGGGTGCCCGTGGTTTGACCGACCTTGAGCTATTACATTAGGATTGGGTAGAGATAGTGTTCGAGTGTCACCTAGAACCTGTGCCAAAATTTTAAGCCCATGGGTCTATGGCTGTAGTGTTGTGTTGGGCGTTTGGGCCACCCTTACTTGTTTGATTATATCTGACTTGGTTTTGTCGATACAGAAGATCCTACTAGAGTTTCTTCCTACGTGGGAGCTGTTTAGTCTTAAGCAGGGAATCTTCTGGTTTTTTGGGATGGCCAGACATACTCTCCTGGTAACCAGCTTCTGAGCCATGTTATTTTTTATATTTCACAGGTACCATAGGTATTACCAAGGACACAATTCTTATACCTTATGTGTTGACTTGTATTCCCTGAGTGGTACATGTATTACAATTGTAGGAATGCCTTGGATGGAATCATTTGGGCTATTAATTACATAACTTGAGTGATACATGGATTCCCATTGTAGGAATGCGTTTGACAAACTCATTAGGCTGTTTATTTTTGTACCCTGAGTGGTACATGGATTCTCATTTTAGGAATGCCTTAGAAGGGCTCAAAGGGATATAGAATGTAATTAATCCTGGATTGATACATGTATTCCCATTGTAGTAATTTGATAAATAGGATCATTGTTTTGAAATGATTATATCCTGAGTGATACATCGATCCAGTTGAGGGATACCATTAACGGGCCCAATGGGTGATAGACTTAATTACCCTGAGTGATTCATGGATCAAGTTGATGGATTCCATGAGCGGGCTCTGTGGGTAATATACTTATGAACCCTTACTAATACATGGATCCATTTGAGGGATGACTTGTATGGGATCTGTGGTTTGCTGGATTCTACGCCTTGATTGATATATATATTCACATGTAAGAATTCCTTGGACTGGCTCATAGGCTGTATGTTTTTTGATCGGAATGATTACACTATTCCAGATCAGTTAGGATTTACACTCAGTATACTGAATCCTTCTTTACAGGTTTGATCATCAGTATATGGAAATATAGTTGTGATTGGAGGCGAGTACGAGTGATCCCAAGTAAAGGATTAGTTCCCCATATTGTCATGTAGCTTGCTCAGAGATATATTCCCAACATATCTGAAGCAAGTACTTGTACATGGGATTATGGTCCCAGAGATTGACTAAATCATACACTACATGAGTGGCATGGCTTCCCACTTAATTCCCTTTCACATGATTTCTAGGTGATTTAGATTATAGACCCATGGAACGACCTCTGATGTGGTTTCATGTTGTTTGATTCATTTAATCACGAGTATTCATATTTATATGTATGTGTATAGGTATAGGACTATACAAGTATATGTATATATATATGGATATCCATGGTGGAACATTCCCAGTGAATAGGGATTATAGACCCTAATTGTAACTTTGGTTGCACGTTTGGTTTACATGCTTTATTGTGATTAAGCTAGACTGAGCACATAGCTGTTGCATACACTTTTAGCAGCAAAATTACATGTTTCTTGTTGGGGTTCCATTCTGAGATTATTTCTCACCCCAACATGTGCACCTCGGTGTACGTGTATAACATAGGTCTAATTTTCAGGTTGAGAATGAGTTACATGGTGGATAGGGATGAAGCTCATCCTTGGAAGATCAATGAGAGTTGACAGAGTGTTTCTAATGATCAGGCCGGTGTAGTTTGACAGTGTCTGGAGATCGGGTAAATGGGTTGGCCCAGAGTTAGTAATAAAGCCTTGTAATTTTACATTATGATTACTTTTTACTGGAATCTATATGGTCAGCCTAGTGGATGACCGGTGTTGTATTTTATTGCATAGCTATTCGAGCTTTTATAGTATTTTACTATTATAGCTTGTTCTATTTGAGTTGATAATTTCTTCTGTACTCTCTTTACTTTCTGATGTGTGTTATACGTAGTTATTTCCGCTATTTTCTTACTCTGGTATGAGTTCATAGTGTCCCCACTATCACAACCTTGGCCCTCCCTGTTATTTAGTAGCCTTTGGCATATAAGGATGATCTCTTGAGGGCTTGTGGAAAACCGGCTCGGAGCACTGATTTAACAGTTTCTGGGTCGGGACGTTACAAACACATTACACATTATATTCAATATTCTACAAAAAATATCTATTATTTTCCATGTTTCTATAGTCCCCATTATTATATATTATTCAAATATATCCCTTATTTAATAAATGTATGGTTCATCACTATCTTAAAATTAAAAATTCCCACTATGTTGATATTTCTTGTCTCTAATAAGAAGAAACCCCATCATTTTCAAATTAAGTATCAATAGATAAAATTATATTTATATTCTTCTACTTTTATCAACACAAAAATATATTTATCTTCCTTTAAATACTCAATACGATTGACTATTTCACTTGTGTACATCCCATTTATTAAATTTTGAATCATAAAAATACGATTAGAACATCAATTAATGAAAATCAGTTAATGTTGTTGATGATATTTTATTCGTCTTCAAAGGTGAACGCTTAGGAATATTGTTCAGTTTTTCCTTGAGTTTTCCAAGTATATATATCACCCATATATATTAAATACTATTAAGTATCATGTTTTTATAATTCTATCACGATCTATAAGGATATTATTTCTTCTATTTATAATCCCATCTGACATATAAAATCATTTCGATGAACATTTTACCCCTAAATTAAATAAAATAAATATAAATATATAATCCTTATGTATACTTATTGAATTATATTTTCATCGTATTTTAACTTTCACTAATATATATTATCGTAAAATCATCCATTAATTTAATTTTTCCCCACATTCATGATTCAAATAGAACTATACCATGCCCCATTATCTATTAATCGCAACATTGGACAACTTTTTTATTTCTAATGGCATGCGATCTTGAATATCATCCCAATGAATAAGATTATGTGTGGCCCTAAGATTATAGGTTCCTTTTTTTAATGCCTCAAATTAAATGTTGTGGTCAACTCCATGTCATGTTAAATATTAAATTTTTTTCAATGTTAAGTATTTTTCATGAAATGATCATCACAACAGCATGGTGTTCATAGTCTGAATACTTTCCAACCACAATAATCAATATTCATAATTAAACAACTTCCACTTTTGTGTATCCATGTTTATCTTCATATTTAATTACCATCATGAGTATATAGTATTGTATCATCGAATTATGGGAATCCTAGATATAATAACAACATATTCATTAGTGTGTGATCCCATTCATTAAAGGTCACACATCATTCAGATTACCTTCTAAAAAATATAGAATTTTGAAACAATAATAAATATATATTTTATATAGGAATTTATATGTCTTAAAATATCAATTCATACAATATGTTATCAATTCATAGATTCATGACTAATCTATTTTGTACTTATATTATAATTATGTTCTTGAAAATATTATTGTTGAAATTAATAAACTGAATGGAGCTGTCATGGGAGCCCTCAAAGGAAGTTCGGTTTCAGGTTACTTAGGTGCAGCAGAGTGGCTGACCAAGGATGTCTTTCAAAGGAGGAAGTGAATTAAAGAAACTTCTTAAAGGTATTCCATAAATAAAATAAAATAGAATTAAAACACTACATTAATGTATGGGGGGGGGGTTAGAATTTATAAAACTAGAAGAAGTTTTCTGTAAGAAGATTTCATTTTTTTTAATTTTGAAATGAATGTTGATTAACAAAGCACAACAAGAAGATGTTTTTTTTGAGAAAATATTTAAAATGTGTAATTGGTCAAACTCTATTTTTTTACTAAATTATTAATCATTATCATTTAATTTCAAATTCACTTAATTATGATACCTTAATTTGTTAAATCTTTAACCCTATGAGAATAAACATTACCACAAATATGGTGTGAATTTAACCCTACGCTTACTTCAGAACATTCAATCGCAGCACCTTGCTTTGATTGATGATCTAAGATTATCTTATAGTCAGTGGTAAATTAAGGCACATTTCCTCTCTATGAATTAGAATTAATTGAGTTTAGGGATTATATTTGAACAATACAAATTGATCCCTTATGGTTTTGTATAACCGATTAAGTTCTCACTCTCACAATTTACTCAAAATCTCGTCCTCGCGTGTTTTCGTGTTAATTGTTCAATTGCTTGATTAGTTTCAATTAAATTAAAAAATAAATTAATTGATAATATTATTTGAATTAAATTATATCATTGATTCCAAATAAATTAATGAATAAGGATAGAAGATAGATCGATCACTAAGAAAACTACTCTTCCAAGGGCGGTGTGGTCATCGCGGAGACGTTTTGCATGAGCAAAGGATTGAAAGGGAAGAACACAATTTCATCTCCACTATTGAGTCAAAACCAATTAGAAAGATTAATAGAATAATAAATTTTATCAAAACAAAAGAAAAGATATGAATTAAAAGAATATAAAATATGTTTATTACACAAATGAAAGCATTACAAATTGAAGAGGAGAAGGAGGCTTCGATGAGGGAATCCTTGCTTAAAGAGCTACCCCTCTTACAATGGTTGGAGAATTTGGGTGAAACCAATTCTACTTACCTTAAATATCTTAATTCATGTCCCCATCCATCCAAATGATAAAAATACAAATTTATATAGTGGAGGGGAGGCTTGGTTACAAGTGGTTTCAAGTGTCAATGGGGAAATTCGGACAAATATTTTAATCCAAGTTGAACTGCCCATTTGAAAACCAAAACACATTAATAAGCTCTTCTTCCAGGATGATTATTTGTGAGATATTGAATCATTGAGCACCTCTCAATTTTTGGGCCTATGTCAAGAACAGATGATGATGTTATGGGACAAATATAGAACCCATGTCCATTCTGGCGAGTCCAGCCCACCATTGATTTAATTGATCTTTTACTCCATCAAAATGAACACTTTGGCAATGGTGTCCTGAATAAATGTTGTATAAAAAAATGTTCGGAATAGTGTTATAAAATATCATGATAATATAATAAATATTAAAATATTTATCTTCAAAATACTACAGTGAATATTAAAAGGTTAAAACTGGGATTTTCATCAACTTTTAAAATGAATGATATAATCCCAAATATTTCATAAATGAATATATTTGGCAAAATTTATGGAAATTATGTCATTTATTATCAATAAAATATTCAAAAATAATTGTGTTTAATCAACTCCCCAACACTTACCCTTTTGCACTCCTAGGAAAAACCTCATATCAAGTAAACATAAATATCAAATCAAAAAACATTTAAAACACAAATTTTTGACATCCAAAAATTCCACACCAAGAAACAAAAGATATCATGCCTCATTAAAAAAAATTATTTCATGTTCTCTATTTATATCAGTCAATATATTTACACTTCATCTATCGTCCCATTCAAAAAACACTAAACTCACTTGAATTTTCTCTTATCACACAAATGTCAAATTTTTAGAAATCTCTTTCTCATACAAACTAATACTAGGGTCACCATAGGCTTGATAAAATCCTACATTGCCACCCGATGTGAGTCAAGGACATATGTTTATCATGAGGACTCTTCAGGATTGTTCTGTGGCTTTTGGTTGGTAGGATTTAGATGTAAACAAATTCTGAGGATGAATAAAGAGGGCTTGACTCGTTTTGATCTAAAATTACATTAATCAACTTTTCACTTAAATATTGTCTTCTTCACAATCCCCATAGCATCAATTCATGTTCATTATCATGAATGATCACCCCAATCAACATTTCAGTAGTAAAAATTTCAATCTTCTTAATATTTGTTTTCATGAAAGCTCTAGATAGACACAAATTTCTTCCTCTATTAGAAGCTCCATAAAGGCACAAATTCAGTTATAGTGAAAGAAACATAAAAGGAACAGATTTATATATAATGATTTTCTTCATCATAAATCAAACATCTTCATAATTTAATTTTCCACCAGCTGTATCACAAAATGTGGTAGCACAAGACAAGAAAGCTTCCCCAACACTTATGTTCAACTAGATTATTAAATTTCACTTCAAGAGTTGGTTGGATAGGGAAAATCGGCTCGCAATGTGGCTTACCAAACAAGATGTTCATGGTTTATAAGGTCTAGAAGGATTAAATTTTCAAGGTAGGCCATTATAGAAAGGGATTATTTGAAATAAGGGATTTAATACCAAAAAAATGACTCAATCATTTAAAAATTAGTACTTCAAACCCTCATGTTTTGACAGGAACAAATAAAATTCTTATTAAATCAAGCATGGTTTGGTTCTCTCAAGAAGCGAGGAAAATGTAATGAATATGAATAGAATGGTTTAGAATCCTCATAGTAAAGTTATTTCAAATATAATGATAGTGAGATGTGTCATGGGATTCAAAATTCAATGTACTTTTCATGAAATTACTAAATATTAGAACTTGAAAAAAAAAATCATTTTTAGCATTCATTTAAGCTCAGTTTCATGGGATAAATTGTTCCACTTATTGATATGCATTTCAAAATCGTGATGATGATCATTTCAGCTCAAAAGATTAAAAAATACACAGTAAAATATAAAAATAATTACACACAATTTGAAAAACACACAATTTTTTTTGAAAATCATTGAAAAAGAGGAAAACATTTGAAATTTCTAAACTAAAATGTTCCCTACCCCACACATAAAATATTGCATTGTCATAAATGTGAAACCATGGGATGATATATGCACATGAACTTTATAATTTTAAATAGGACAAAGAATAATGAAGTGAAAGGGATAGGAACAGCCTGTTATGCTCAAGTGATGATGGGGTTAGGCAATGTGATGAAATCCACAACATTAGTAGGAAGTCTCTCAATGTATCACATCAAATGTTGAACATTGACTATAAAGCTCCTTCTTGTGTCCTATTGTGTGATCTCTACTACACCATATGGAAAAACATTATTCACAACATAAGAACCGATCATTCTGTGATGCAACTTACCAGGCATCAGCTTCAGTCGTGACCTGTAGAGAAGGACTTTCTCTCCAACATGAAACTCCCATTGTTGGATCATTTTGTCATGAGCTGCTTTTTATCATTCCTTATTGAGATTTGAGTCCACATATAAAGAAAATTGAATCTCCCCATGATCTTGAATTTGCAGCTACCTTTTGATTTCTGCTTGGGAAAAATCCATGTTTCATTTATTTATATCCCAATAAGCATGATGCTCAACTTACATGGTGAGATGAAACACTTTCCCAAAAATAATATGAAATGGGGAAATACCAATGGGTGTCTTGTATCCTGTCCTATAATACCCAAGATCACTATCCATGCACTTTCTCCAATCCTTCCTATTCAGTTGCATGGTTTTGTCCATAATTTGTTTCAACTCATGATTTGAAACCTCAGCCAGACCATTTGTGTGGGGGTGGTATGGTGTTGATATTTTTTCTGTCACCCCATACTTTCGAATGAGGGAATAAAAAATCCTATTGCAGAAGAATTTCTCTTGGTCACTGATGATGGACTTCGGTACACCAAACCTACCTAAAATCTACACTTTGAAAAAGTCCTCAACAACATGAGAATCTTCAGTCCTAGTGGCCTTAGCCTCCACCCATTTACTCACATAATCAATAGAAATCTAAATATACAAACAACCAAATGAACTAGGAAAAGGACCCATAAAATCTATACCCCATACATCGAAAATATCATAGAATAATATGGGTTGTTGGGGCATCTCATGTCTCTTAGAAATGTTCCCAGTGTGTTGGCAATGAGAGCATGACTTACAAAACACATGGGCATCATGGAATAAGCTATACCAATATAATATAGAGTCCCACACATTCCTTGCTTTCCACTGTGGTCCAAAGTGTCCACCACAAGAAAGTGTGTGAAAAAAATTGTAAAATAGACTCAAACTCATGATTAGAAACACACCTTCTAATAACATGGTCACTACACATATGCCAGAGGTATAGATCATCCCACAAATAATACCGAGACTCACTTTTTATCTTTTCGACTTGATTTTTCTTTAAATTTGTAGGTAATTCAAAAGAAACAATGTAGTTAACTAAATCAGCATACCAAGGATGTGTACATGAGATGTAATAAAGATGATCTTTGGGGAATGTGTCCGGAAGTGGTACCTGGCCCTAGGTTTCATCCTCTAGTGTGTGAGTAAGACTACTCATGGGGTCCGCCCCAGGTTTTTTGACCCCTTTTTTTCATTTATATAAATTTCAAATTTTTGATGAACGATCATCCATCAGAAAATTCAGGGTTTTGCATCTGGCTTCTTCAAGAGGTACCTCAGAGCTACATGGTCAGAAAAAACAACTAATTTAGAGCCCAATAAATATGAATGGAATTTATCTAAAGAAAATATGACATCAAGAATCTCATTTTTCATGGTAGTGTAGTTTGATTAGGCTGAATCTAGTGTCCTCAATGAATAGGAAATAACATGTGAATGTCCCTCCACCCTCTAAAATAAGATATCTCCAACTACGAAGTTAGAGGCGTCACACATAATCTCAAAAATAATCTCCCACTATGGGGGTTGTATGATCAGTGGAGTGGTCAAAAAATTCTTTAGCTCTACAACGTATGTCCTGCAAATATCACTAAATTCAAAATCAGAATCCTTTGGATGTAATCGTGACAAAGGAAGAGAAAGATTACTAAAATCATTGATGATGTACCGATAAAAACCTCCATTCACTAGGAATGATCTAACATCACACAGACATGAAGGATATTGTAAGGATGAAATAGTATCAACCTTAGATCTATCAACCTATGTCCCATGTCATGACACTACGTGCCCTAAGACAATTCCCTGCTCTACCATGAAATGACACTTTTCAAAGATCAAGAGAATATTTTTCACAATACAATGATAAAACACATGTTCCAAACTATATATACATTCATAAAATGAGGATCCTGAAACTGTAAAATCATCCATAAATACCTCCAAGAAAGTTTTAATAAAATCATAAAAAATAATCACCATGCATCTATGGAAGGTACCTAGAGAACCGGAAAGTCCAAATGGAATCCTCCGGTAGGAAAATGTGCCGAAAAGACAGGTGAATGTAGTCTTATCATGATCCACCAGAGCTATAGGAACCTGAAAATAACCACAAAATCCATCAAAGGAACAATAGTGTGTCTTCCCAGCTAGTCTCTCAAGCATCTGATCAATAAATGGGAGGGGGAAATGGTCTTTTTGAGTGGATTATTTAGTTTTATATAATCAATACACACATGAAAACTGTTTTGTAACCTCATAGGAACTGACTCATCTTTATCATTTTTTACAACTGTAATACATATTTTCTTCAGAACAACCTAAATAGGACATACCCACTGAGAATCTGAAATTGGAATGATTATAACTGCCTCGATAAATTTCTCAACTTCATTTTTAACATATTCCAGAATGGTTTGATAGAGTATCTTTTGCGGCAGCCAAACTGATTTATCCCCATCCTCCATATGAATCCTAAGAATTCAAACGTAGGGGATAATACCAGATATGACAACCAAGGTACACCTGACTTCCCTGATGTTTTCCCTCAAAATATTCAAAATGTTTTCTTCATGTTCAAAAGGAATATTATTAGCAATTATAATAGGTAATCTCTCGCCACTCAACATGTATGAATATTTGAGATTTGGTAGCAATGGCTTGAGATCCAATGAAGGGGGTGGTATATGGATGGATACATTGATGGAACTGAAATATGAGCACAAAGAGCATCAATATCAGAATATAAATCATCAATATCAGAGAATAAGTCATCAAATACATCAGCATACTCAATATCCATGTCATAATTTGGGTTCACATGATCAAAATCAGAATATGATTCCATTTCCAAATCTAATCTTATAGAGTCTTGTGCATTATAAATAGGTGTTGAAGTAATCTTAGACATTAAACTAGAACCAATATTCATAATCTCCCTATGAATAGGAAAATAAAATTCCATGGGATTGTTATTTAGTGGTTCAAGATGGGAGATAACAAATGTAGAATGGCCCTATGAGGGGAACTTCATGGAGTCCATAACATTAAATATTAAAACATCATCTCCAAACACCATAGAACGTGTACCCTTATGGTCATTTATGATAGTTTTTTTAGTTTTGAGGAAGGTTCTACCAAATATAATGGGAGCATGAGAACTTACCTGATCGTCCTCTATTTTAATCACATAGAAATCTGCTGGATAGATATTGTCTCTTACCTAGACAAGTACATCCTCAAGAACTCCTACTGGATATGTTGTAGCTCTATTTTCCAACAGCACCACTACTCTCGTGGGATTCTAATCACCAACCCGTAAAGAAGAGAATATAGAGTGAGGAATCACATTTATGGAAGCTCCCAAATTACAAAGGGCATCAGAATAGTGTAACTCCCCTATAGTGCATGGGATGGAGAATGTCTCGGGATCCTTGCACAATGTTGGCATCAATAGATTTGGTGTAATGATTGTTGAAAAATTCCATCCTAGATTGATCCTCTCATTTCCCATGAGACCTTTTCAATTGGTACAATGTTCTTTTAAGAATTTGGCATACCTTGGAATTTTCTTGATTGCTTCAAGTAGAGGAATGTTGATCTCCACATGATTGAATGTGTCCAAAACCTCATTTTTCATTGCTTCATACAACATCTTTTTGGTTTGTACAATTCTTTTTGGAAATAGAAGGGGTTTAGGAGGAAAATAAACAAATTTTTTCTTACATTTTTCTCTCTCCATGTATTCTCATCATCCAGTTTAGATTGGGGATTCTCCAGAGTTGAGGTAAATCCCAATGGAATGGTAGGTGGAGAAGCATCAGTTCTTTTCTTCCCACTTCTCAATGTGATGGCACTGATATTCCCCTTTGGATTTGGAGTAGGTTGGGAAGGTAGATTTCTAGAATTCTTACATACCAGTTCATGGAGGGTAGTGGAAATCTGTCTCATTTGAGTCTTCAACTCCCTTAGCTCCAAACCTGGACTCTTAAAATCAATCTGTTGATTAAGAACATTTTTATTCAAAAGATCATAAGTATTAGATTCTACCATTGGTTGAGAATTACCTTGATGTTGGCTTTTTGATGCTTGGGATTCAAATCTTTTTTGGGTTTGTTGGAATCCCTACTGGTAATGTGGAGGATGATGGATGTTTTGTTGAAATGGGGGCCTTTGTTGTTTTCTAGAGCCATACCTCATGTCCGATTGATCTTTACACACTTGGTTATATACTGGTGCAATGGAATCAAACTTAATTTGGGGTTATGGTTGTTGGTTCTGCTGAAATGGTCTCCTTGGGAATACTTCTGCGCAATCCTCTGTCTCTTGTAGTTGTGGGCACCCGTCAGTAAGGTGGCTTGTCTCTGTGAAAATGCCACATGCCTAAGAATGAGGGGTCAGGATGTATTTTTATCCAAATAAATCTTTCTCACAATATTTTTCAATTCTTCCAACTTGGTATCAATCAAATTACTTTCAAGATTGGAAGGTCTTACCTGATGTACTCCCCTAACATGTGGTGTACTTCGATCGCCAAATTGTTGGGAGTTTTGGGCCATTTATTTTATCAATGCACATGTAGCTACTGGGGTCTTCTCAACCAATTCTCCTCTAGCCGCAACATCCACCATGCTTCTCTCAATAGGTGTGAGTCCTTCATAGATGTATTGAATGAGGATTTTCTCACTGATTGGTGACGTGGATAGCTTGGACACAACTTCTTGAATCGATTCTAGTACTCATACATTTACTCCCTTTGTGTTTTCTTGATACCTGATATCTCCTTATGAATGGAAGTGGTTTATCATGCTGGAAACAATATCTACAAGAAAAGATGTTTCAAATCGTTTCAACAAGCTACATCTTCAGGTAGTAAATAATACAACCAATAGTTTTTATATCTATCAAGTTAAAATGAGAATGTCCATAGCTTGATTTGATCCAAAAAAACATTTATTGGTTTTAAGGTTGAGGAAAAAACATTAAATTATTTTAATTTTTTTTGGATCCACACCAGATAATCCATGAAAATTGGAAGAATATGAATTTACCAAGATTTTAGTTAAAAGTCTGATTCGAGATTTGGGTATGCAATGTAATTTGGTTGATAGTTGATATTAGGTGCAACCAATTATCAAATGGTTCTATTATGTTCACTTCAATTATTTTCAGCCATTTGATCTTGTTTTAAGATCTAATTAGAAGTGATTCTGATTTCAATGTTCTTGGAGGGGAGGAATTCTCCAAATGTTTGAATGTCGAATCTTCCTGTAGACTGAGAATTTTTTATTCAAGAACGAAGACTATGTTCAATCTCAAGGTAATGATCTAAGAGATATTTAGGATAAGTTCATGTCATAAATAAAATAAAATTGGAAAGAAGAAATTTAGAACATAATAAAATAAAAATGTGACGTTTGAGTTAATGGTCCAAAAAGAAGTAGAAGAAAATAAAATAAGAAGAAAAAAGAACAGATTGGTTAAAGAAGGAAGAAAGAAGAGAGAAAGATAATAAAAAGTAAAATAAAATAAATAAAGTTAATTGGATGAAATACTTACATTCCTACCCAGAAACGGTGCTAATTTGAAAGGCGCTATCGTGCGCACCGTCAATTGATGTTCGGTTTCAGGTTACTTAGCTGCAACAGAGTGGCTGACCAAGGTCGTCTCTCAAAAGAGGTAGTAAATTAAAACAAATTATTAACGGTATTATAAAAATAAAATAAAATATAATTAAAACAATACCTGAAAGGATGGGGGGATTATCGTTTATTAAACGAAAATAAATTTGTAGGGATAAGATTGAATTTTTTTGTTTTTAATTTTGAAATGAATGTTGATTAACAATGCACAATGAGAAGATGTTTTTTTGAGAAAATATTTAAAAGGTATAATCGATCTAACTCTACCTCTTCACTCAATTATTAATAATTATAATTTAAATTAACATTCACTTAATTATTATCCATTAATTTTTTAAATCCCAAACCCTATAAGAATTTACATTTCCACGAAGATGAAGTGAATTTAACCCTAGGATATCTTCGGATAATGTAATCACAACACCCTGCTTTGATTGATGTTCTAAGATGAGTCATTGGTCAGTGGTAAATCATGGAAAATTTAATCTATGGAAATTAGAAATCATTGAGTTTCAGTATTATATTTGAACACTACAAATCGATCCAGTATGGTTTTTTTTAACCGATTAAGTTCTCACTCTCACAATTTACATAAAATATAATCCTCTCATGTTTTTGTGTAATTTGTTCAATTTCATACTTAGTTTATATTAAATTAAAAACTCAATTAATTGAAAATATTATGTGAATTAAATTATATCACTGATTCAAAATAAACTTTTTATAAACGATAGAATATAGATCGAACACTATGAAAACTACTCTTCCACGCGTGGTGTGGTCTTCGTGGAGACGTTTTTCATTAGCAAAGGATTGAAAGGGTAGAACCCAATATTGTCTCCACTATTTATTCACAGAAAATTATGAATATTAAGAGAATAAGAAATTAGTACAATTCATATGAGAAGATAATAAATAAATGAATATCAAATAAGTTTATTACACAAATGAAAACATTACAAAATGAAGAGGAGAAGAAGGTTTCGATTAGGGGATCCTTGCCTCAAGAGCTACTCACTTACAATGGTTGGAGAATTTGAGTGAAAAAAATTATCCAATTCCTTAAATCTTATAATTAATGTCCCCAGCCATCCAAAATATAAAAACATGAATTCATAGAGTGGAGAGGAGGCTAGGTTACAAGTGCATTTAAGTTTGAATGGGAACATTCGACCAAATATGTTAATCTGAATTGAACCGCCCATTAGACCACATAAAAGTATGAATCATCTCAACTTACAGAATGATGATTTGTGAGAAATTTAATCCTAGATCTCCTCCCAAAATTTTTCCTAATTCAAGAACATATGAAGATGTTAAGGTCCAAATACAGAACCCATGTCCATTCTGGCGAGCCCAGCACACCATTGATTTATTGACCAAATTACCCCATCCAAATGCACTCTTTACCTCTAGTGTCCAGAATAAAAGTTGTATACAATAATGTTAGGAACAATATTACCAAATATGAACATCAAATAATAATTATTAAAATATTTATCATCGAAATACTATAGTTAAATTTAAAAGTGTAAATCTTGAATTTTCATCAAATTTTCAAGTGAATGATCTAATCCCAAATATTTCATAAATGAATATATTTAGAGCAATGTGAGGAAATTATGTCATTAATTATGAATAAAATATTCTAAATAATTTTGTTTTATCATATACCAATGTTATTTTTCTTATTATTTTCTTCTATTTTGAAATTATTCATTAGATCATCTTCAAATGCTCCTTATGACGTGTTTATCATAATTACCCTTATGTAGATAGTATAATTCCATGATGACCAGAATTATATTAGATATTATCATGATGAAGCTTCTTAACTATAGTGTTAATCATATGAATGTTGTATATGACCATTACATATAGTGGAAATGATCATTATGTAGTTATCATCTAATAACTAATATGAAACTCCTTTACAATGTTGTTGTCCCATAAATATATCTTGTGTAAAATTATATATATTTTGAATTAATATTTCATAGAGGGTCACAATTAAATACATACCTTCAGTGAAATATAATATATTACAACCCTTTATACAAATTGTACCTTATTACTTGTAATACTATTTCATATTTTTAGTCACTTTTAACTAGTAACTATTTACATTCATAATATACAAATGGCTCCTACAAATAAAATTAGAGTTTGGAAAAATATTCTTCAATAATATTCACTATCTAAAATGAATCATTCTATATCATCCAAATGATATTCATTAAATAGATAAATATTCTTAATTTCTATAATATATTCAATACCAATCACGTAATCAATTGTCAGCATCATTATTCTAAATCACTATCCAAAATCATAAAAAACAATTCCACACTAATTTTGACAATAAATTGAGAATTATAATATGTAATTATTTTCCATTTAGATAATAACATCAATAAATATACATTTATTTTAGTATTTTTATTAGTTAACAAAATGTAATAGTGAAAATATGTATATCTAAAACCCCATTTCTACAAACCATGAGTCAAATTACTTGAATTATAATATAAATCATGGAATTTAATTCCTCAAAGTATCATTGAAAAAAATGTAAAGTAAAAAACACTATGGTAACAACACATTGAATGATTATATCATGAATTTAAATATTTAATTATTCTTGGTATTTTAAAATTTTAAAATTATTACTGAATTATAAGATATTGAGAAGGAACAACAGTTTCCCATGAAAAATACTAGCACCCACATACATATTCTACTATGGTTGGTTTGAAATGAATGGTGAGACCTATACGAAATACCAAATGAACCATGTGATAAATAATTTAAATGGATTGACTGTAAAACCAAATATTTTATTACTAAAAATTCATCTTGATCTAATTAAAGGTTTTGTTATGTAAGATGGTTATATAACATATGAAATTCCTTGGTTTTAGGTTTTTGTATTTTAATATACCAATAATAATTGTTACTGTTGCTAATATAGCTATTGAACATGGATCACATGAGTAGAATAAATATATAACATTAAAAACTAAAATTTAATCAGACAAAGTAAACAGTGGCCTCATCCCATAGAATTTATCCATACGAAGCCCATTTGTCGAAGCTCATAAAGGATGTGGCATCACTGTTCTTCTCTCCTGACCAAGACCAATACGAGTTCAACATGTTAGGCTTCAATGGAACCACCTATGAGAGAAATGGAAGTTAATAGATATTACCACTAGAGAAATGTTTTCTGAACCTCCCCTAGAGTCTATCACCATCGCACACCTTAAACGTTGGTCTTATGAGTTTTTAAAGGGTTATGTAACAAAAACCTAGAAAAATGATTATGTGAGTTATTTTTTTATAGATAATACACATTCATTTTATTATTCTTACTTTGTAAATTTTTTTAATGAAAAATAATATATTTAGTTAATATTAAATTTAGAAATCTATGTTGATGAATTAATGTATTTTTTAATCAAATAATATTTCAATTAACTATTATTACTAAATTACATTTTTTAATATAAATGATCGTATAATTTTTTTGAATATAATTGTAATTTTTATTATGGTTTGAAATCTGTTTTTTTCAAAACCAAATAATTTTCTATAAATGTCGGTTATTATTTTTAAATTAAAAATTCACCTAATTATAATTTTTTTAGATAAAATGATTATTATTATTTGATTTGGGAAATAAATATTATCTTATAGTGAATTTTTCATAATATCCTAAAACAATCAAAATTTTTTGGTAAAAATTAAATACCGTTTAATTATATAATGTGTTTTACGACATAATAAGGAACCAATAGTGATATAATAAATAACTATAAATAGAATATTCGGCCAATATATATTTTAAAATTAAAATAAAGTTAATTTATGTTTGTGTTATTTATTTTACAAATATATAGTCATCCCTCAAAGGATTATAAAATATATTAACCTTTTAAAATGTTTTCCTAGAGAGTGTGGCTCACCTCCCCATAATCTAGCCTAATATTTTAAGATGTTCGACCATTTTCCTCATAAAATATTGTTTTCTACTACCATTTGTAAAAACCATGTGAAAATTCTAGGGTTTATTTGTGGTTTTGATTATTTTAATGTGTTGATTCCAAAACATAAATAATAACAAATTCCCTCTCCTTTCCTATATAATCATTCCAAGCTCCCACTTATATTCAATAAAAACCTTTGAATCTAGAACAACTACTTAACTTCACTCTCTATAATTCTCACAAGTCATCCCAAGCTCCCAAGAAGCCTCTCTCATTCCCCTCTCAATCGTTCTGGATCACACATACAAATAAGCGATTTCTTCATTTCTCATTTTTGTCCAAATGTAATTATGTTGTTATACAATTATAATTTCAATTAAAAATGTTGGGGTATGATTTATATCCTCCCCCATACTTCCCTACATATTTTTTAATGATGAGAGACCCATTTATCTCCCATTAATGCCTCCCATTTACACCCGTTACCATGCTGAAATTCCGTAAGGAATTCCACTTTTCTTATTTACATTCAATAAATTATTATTTATTGTGAATATAAATTCCACTACATATGTTGGTTCATGTCTCCATATAACTCCCTTATTTTCCATTTAATGTAAATATGATGATAAAACCATTTTTATCTCATTAACCGTATATATGAATTTTTATGTCATGTCGTTATGATGACGAAATTGCACCACATTTTTCCTAGCCAAAGCCATTGTGTAGTGAATACCATGAGCATTTACCTATCAATGGTATTAAACAATATGTAAATTATATTATTGACTATATTGTTTAATTTATTAATTAAAAATTCCTTTATCGTTTAATAAATTATTAAGTTTAATGAATCCATGTTATATGATCAATGTGACACATGTGCATTAAATGAAATGATTAAGAACCGTGCGCCCTCATAACGCTGTAATGCATTGGGTAAAGATTAGTATTATGATATTACATGTTAAATGTGGGTTTTAGTAACTATAATTCATGTGCAATTAAGGTTTACTCAAGATCTATGTGCAATGGTCCTTTGCTCATGTTAGTAAATTGGTAAATGTCGTTTCCACGATTCAATTTTGTGATAGTCATGATATATCATTCCATTATGTTCATGTATCTCTTATGATACATTGATATAACTATTTCCTAAACGTTTCTATATTAATATTGTTATGAGTTTTTTACTCCCTTACTGGGATTTATAGCTCACCCTTTTCTTATGCATGTCCTAGGGTTATCTCATGCAATGCTATGTACGAAGGAATGTGTCTGGTCATGTAAAATTAGTTTTCAATAAATATACATGTTTCATGTTTTATTTTGTTTTATAATGTTCCTAATACCCAAAGAAACATGTCCTCTCAATATTATACATAGTATGAGGTGATTTTTTATATAATAAAATATGATAATGTCTGAAATAAAGAGAAGTGTGTTTATAGTTTGTATCAGATGATAAGTTTAGTTATTTTGGGATTAGGATTAGAAAATCATAGTGAACGCCTTAGGGATAATAATAATTAAAATGAAAACATCCCTAAATTTTTATGACTTATTATTAAGAGTTTTATCATTATAATACATCATTTTATGGATACGATCAGGTAAAGGCAACTCTTGCATAGCTAAATCTAGGGGTAAAACCTAAAAACACCACATAAAGCTTGACTCGAATGAGAACTAGTGCACAAAAATGGGCCTTTCTTTAGTTGTGGTTATGATTCTAACAAGGGATATGCTCTATTAAATTCGGAAGCTTAGTATTAACCATTGTTAAGGGAATAAAAAAATAACCCTAAGAATATATGTTTGGAAGTAGATCATGGATAACATGGATTGAGGCCTATAAATTCATAAGTTATAGAAGTAAAACTAATTTATAAGTCATAAGTTTTTTTCAATGAATTAATAATTATGTGTTACCCCTAACATTCATTCTATCATATCCAATTCTTGGTAAAAAGAGGACTAGGGCTAACAACCGATTAATGATCAATGTGATGACTATTCTAATGAGATGCGAAATATGATGGGAGTGGGAATTGTGAAAATTTTGATGATAATATCTCCATTAACTCTAGTTTTGAATATAAACATGGGTCAAGAGGAATGTTCAACCCCTATGAAATGACATGTCGGAATTGAGATCTTTATGAGACATTTTCCTCGTACTTTTAATGGATCATCTGATACCTCAATTGTCAAGAAATGGATAATATTCATTGAAAAGCTATTATCCATCCTTCAATATTTTTAACAAGAGATGGTTCTTATTGCTTTATATCTTATGGAGGATGAATCCAATCAATGATTGACATGTTTCAAAAATACGAATCCTGAAGGGGAGATCAAGGCATTTGAATGGATAGATTAAATGAAAATGTTTTTTGATAAATATTTTCTTCACACCGTCCGAATTATGATGGAATGTTACTTACTTGATCTCATAAAAAAAGGTGATGAATTCATTAAATCATATGAGGGAAAATCATAGGGCTTGAATGATACACCTTTATCATGGTTGTTACCCCTGAATTCAAGGTTTTACGCATCTTTGGTGGTCAAAAAACTAGCATACAGAAATCCCTGCTGATCTGTGACTTTGATAGCTATGATGAAATTTTCCGAGAAGCCATAAATGTCGAAATGGAGATCATATAATCTCAGTAGAATCATGGGTATATGAAGTGTAAGGTGTAATTTAATTATAATGGTCTGATGGATAAATCCAATAGTTCTAAGAAAATACTGCACCCCACTTTCGAAATATGCGGAAAGAAGAACCCCAAAAATTGCCTGATGGGGACGAGGAAGTTCTTTAGGTGTGGAAGAGAAGGGGACCAATCCATTAACTGCTGGAATGAAAATCCCACAACAATGATATTGGTGATATATTCTCCATTTTACCCTCAATGCATTGTTTATTTCTTCAACTGCACTAAAACAATGCACCTTGCACCAGGGTGCCCTATGCCAATGGTTTTCGGAGCCAACCAAAAACCTCCAAGGAAACAAGGGAGATATTTTTCCCTTACTACCATTGAAGTGAACCACAATAACAAAGAGTGACAGGTACACTAGTTATTTTTTGAATAATTGAAAAGGAAATTTCTTATTCTTGTTCTACACATTATTTTTATCATAAATTTTTAGTAGAACAATCCCAACACCACCCAAAATCAAGGAAGTGAAGATGCCGGTGATAAAAAAAATGGGGAAATCATTTCCTCCCATAAATATACCCCCCTATGATAATTAGTGTATTTTACAACCTAGAAAACCACATCACACTCTATATGGTAGAAATTCATTTAATTATGGGCATGGATTGGATTTCCTTATACAGAGCCAATATAAATTTCCATGAGAAGGAAATCACTCCCCATATGGAGAATCATCCCCCGGTTCAGTACATGTTAAATGAGGAGGGTGAATCTTCGTTAGATCCATCATCTCAAGCATGGATATCACTGCCCTATGAGTGTCCATATCCTTCATAGATGATGGAGTCAAACAAAGCAACCATCCTTGAAGACATGCCAATTGTGAGGTAATTATCAGAAGTGTATCCTGAGGAATTTATTGGTCTTCCTCCTAGAAGATATTTTGAATTCTCAATTTATATAATATATGTGGTGTTTACAATATCCAAGAATCAATATAGAATGGCTGTTGTTGAGCTTGAGGAGCTGAAGAAACCAGTACTAGATAATCTGAATAAAGGTATTATACGACCAAGTGCTTCACCATGGGGTGAAATAATCCTCTTTATCATGACGATGGATATGTCAATGTTCTTTCTCATTGAATATCGTGAGATCAACAAAATAAAGATAAAGAAAATATATCTTGTGCCATTAATTAATGACTTTTTCGTTCATCTACATTGATAAAATACTTCTCTTGGGTAGATTTGCAGTCAGGATACTAATATGAGAGAGTGAAGAAAGAGGATATCCTCATGACTGATTTTCAAACAAGATACTGGAACTATGAATTCATAGTATTGCCTTTCGGACTCACTAACACTCTATAAATCTTCATTTATTTTATGAATATAGAATTTATTTATTACCTTGAAATTTTTTTTGTCTTTATTTATAGATGATATTCTAATATACTCCAAACCCATGGAGGAGCATGAGGTTTATCTAAGCACTATACTAGAGACCATTCCAAAGGCGATGCTCTATGAGTAGTAATAAAGTGTGAGTTATGGGTGAAGGAAGTCACATTCATGGGACATATCATCACAAGAAATGGTATATTTATAGACACGTCCATGATAGGTGAAATTGAAGGAAGGATAAATACATCATTAGTAATGGATATCTGTAGCTTCATAGGGTTATCTAGATATTCTCACCAGTTTTTGAGAAATTATTCATTATTTTCAAACCCTCTTATAAAGATAACTCGGATGGGAGTCATGTTTTCTTGGAGCGATGAATGCAAAGATAGCTTCATGTATTTGAAAAAGAGTCTTATCACTATGCCTATACTAACACAACCCACATGTTGAGAACATTTTGTGGTATTCATTGATGCATCATATAATGGCTTTAGCTTGGTGTTGATGCGGAATGAAAAAGTCATTGAATATGCTTTAAGGCAATTGAAAGTTCATGGGAAAACCCATTTAACAAACGATTAGAAATTGGTTGCAGTAATATTCTCGTTGAAAATTTGATGGCATTACCACTTTGGGGAGAAGTGTAAAATATATATATATATCCCAAAACCCTCAAGAATATATTAAAAAATAAGGAGTTGATACTGTGCACACGAAGATGGTTAGTGATGATAAAAGTAAATGAATTCTCAAACCATTACTACCCTTGTAAGGGGAACAAGATGAAAGACGCTCTATGTAGAAAGGACCCAGAGATTCTATCATTGATGATAATTAAAAAGGATCCAATCTTGCATATTTGATGAATATGGACATGGGAATCCTAAATAATGAAAATTCATCAATCCTTTCATAATTGATTTCTCAGCCATCTCTATTTGAAGGGTTAAAGGATGATCAAAAGGATGATGTGGGAATTCAAAAGAATGTGGAAACTATCGGAAATGGGAAATCCTAAGAGTCAAATGTTAATGAAGAAACAATTGTGATAATTAGAATAAGACTATCTGTTCCATTATATTCAGAGATAAATAATGGAATTTTTGATGATGCACATAGTTTGAATTTATCAATTCTCCCAGGAAACCCAAAGATGTATCAATATCTCCGATAGTATTATTGGTGTGATTAAATGAAGAAGGGCATTTATTATTATACATAAATGTGCCCGGTATGATAGCAAGTGGAGGCTATGAGGAAGCATTCTAAGGGTATGATGCAAAAATTACCAATACCAACATGGAAATCATATAACATCAACATTGACTTTTTCACTAGACATCCAAATACATCCAAAGGAAACAATGCTATATGGGTTTATATGGATCGTCTAAAAAAGAGCACACACTTAATTGAAATTCAAAATAAATTTTCATTGGATAAACTCTCATAGATATATATTAGAGTAGTGGTAATGAAGAATGCATTACCACTATATATTATTCATGATAGAGATAAAATATTCATCTCTATGTTCTAGGAGAGTGTTCAACATGCTCTAATAATAAGCTAAACATCATTAAGACTTATCATACCTAAAATGACGTCCAATAAGAGTAAACTATCCAAACATTAGATACATGTTTAGAGAAATCTCAATAGACTTCAAAGGAATATGAGATCAATATCTTCCTCTATTTGAGTTCTATTACAATAATAGTTTCTACTCAAGCATCGAAATGGCTCTATATGAATCCCTTTATGAGTATAGGTGCTGATCTACGACATGTTGGGATGAAGATGGGGAGTGAAAACTCCTTGTTCTGGAAATGGTTTAAGAATTAGTGGAGATGGATAACACCACCCAACAGCACATTAAATATGCTATGAGTTAGAAAAAGAGATATTCTGAAAATTGTCGATGAGAATGACCTTTTTTGTTGTAGAAATGGAAATCCTCTTCATATCACCATGGAATAGAGTTATGGGATTTTGGAATAAGGGGACTATTAGTTATTGGTACATCGGCCCTTTCGAGATCCTTGATCATGTAGGATAAGTGGACTATTGACTGGAACTCCCACTAAACCTATCTTATGTACATGATATATTCAATGTATCAAACTTGAGGAAGTACATAACAGAACAATCACATGTTCTCAATCCAAAGGTGTTACTATTGGATAGTGACCTCTCCTATGAAGTGAATCTGGTAAAGATCAAAGATCATAGGGAAAAGTTCAATGAAATATGAGAATTCGCCTCGCCATGGCGTTGTGGCGAAACCACAAGTTTGGAGAAGTAGTGTTGGAATAAGAGGAAGTGATGAAGAAAATATACCCACATTTGTTTTAGTGTGGTAAATGGAAATTTCGATGGAAGATTCTCTTTATGGGGGGAAGATTGTAGTGACCCAAACATTTTTAAATGAAAATTCCCCTTGATATAATTAAATTTTTTATTTTCTAAGATTGTTATATAACATATACACTTATTTGGTTTTATGTTTTTGGATTTTAAAATACCATTAATAATTTTTACCATTACTAATATAGATGTTGAATAGTGACCACATGATTAACATTAATATACAACTTTAACAAATCCAATTTACACACACAAAGGAAATAATGGAATCATTTAGTATAATTGCTCCATACGAATCCCATTTGTTGGAGCTGGGATAAAATGTGGAATCACTGGGCTTCACTCATGGCCAAGACCTCACCAATCTTCAACAAGTCAAGATTGAGTGGAACCTAATATGGGATAAGTTGATGTTAATAGGGATTACCACCCGGGCGATGATATCAGAGCCTCCCAAGAGTTTTTCACCATCACACACCTTATCCTTAGGTATTATGTGGGTGTTATAAGGGGATTTCAAACAAGACTTTAACACTATTATTATGTACATTATTGTTTTCTAGATAACATACATTCATTTTGTTATTGTTACATGTAAACAGTATTTATAGATAAAATATTTTTTAGTTAATATTCAATGAAGAATTCTATATTGATGAATTAATGGATTTTTTATTTAAATAATACTTCAATGAAATATTATTAATAAATTACTTTTTATTATATATAAATGATCATATATTTTTTTAATAAAATTATAATTTTTATTAATTTTTGAAATCTGTTCTTGTAAAAAACCAAGAAGTTTCGATAAATGTCACTTTTTATATTAAAAGTAAAAATTCACATATTTAAAAAATTATATAGGTAAAATGTATATTATTTTTGGAATTAGGATGTCGAAATTATCTAATGGTTAATTATTCATAATTTTCATAGTCAGTTGATTTTTTGGGTAAAAATTAAATACCGTTTAATTATATAATTTGTTTAATGACATCATAATGACCCAATAGTGATTTAATAAAAAACTATAACTGGTGTTTTTACTAATATATGATACTTAGATATATATGTGGTTTTATTACTCTTGTATTTGGTCATAGTCTCCAAACTCTCACACCATAGGCCCTTGCTGCTAGTCAGCAGCCTCTGGCATATGGGGAGGCAGGCTTGAGGCATTGTGGTGAACCAACTTAGAACCCTAATTTAGGGGCCTCTGAGTCACGACATTACAAACGTAATACAAGTCATTTTCATGGATCTACTAAAAAATTATTTTCTTTTCTAGGTTTTTATAGTCCCCATTATTATATATTATTCAAATATATCTTGTATTTAATACATGTTTGGTCCATCACTATCTTAAAATTATATATTCCCAATAAGTAGATGTTTCCTGACTCCAATAAGATGAAATCCCATCCTTTTAAAATTATGGATCAATAAATACAAATATATATATTATCATACTTTTCTCAACACCACAAGATATTTATCTTCCATCAAAGACTTAATAAGATGGACTAGATCAGCAGTGTACATCTCGTTTAGGAAATTTTGAATCTGAAAAATACATTTAGAACATCAATTCATGAAAATAAATTAATATCATTGATGATATTTTATTCCACTTCAAAGATGAACACTGAGGAATATTGTTCTGTTTGTCCTTGAGTTTGTCCCAGAATTTATATCACCCATATAACATCAATATTATGAATTATCAAGTCTCTTGGAATTTTATTTAAACCCATAATGATGTTATTTCATCTATTTATAATATCATCTAACATACAAAATCATTTAACTAAAAATTTTATCCTAAATTATTATTTTGTATCGGTATTCAATCAAATTTAATTTAATTAAATATAATTATATAAGCCTTATTAATACTTATTCAAAAATATCATCATCATATTTGAACTACCAATAATCTATTTTAACCATCAATTATGCTGCAATTTAATTTTTCCACACATTCATGAATCGAATAGCACAATAACATGTACCATGATCTATTGATCCCCTCATTGGAGAAGCCTTAGCTATCTAATGGTATAAGATCTTGAATATCATCAAAATGAATAAGCTGATGTGCAACCAAAGATTTACGGTTCCTAGCCTACATCCCTCAAGTGAATTATTTTGGTCAACTCTGTGTAAAGTTATATATTACATTATTTCAAAGGAATATATTTCCAATTAAACTATCGTCACTAATGTATGGTATTCATAGTCTAACTACTTTGCAACCACAATAACCACCATTCATTATTAAAAAACTAAAACATTGGTGTAACCATCTTTTTATTCATATTTCTTAACCTTCATGAGTATTTAGTGTTGTATGGTCAAATTATACAGATCATACATAGAATCGAAAAAATCTGATTTATTGTATGAACACATTTATTAATGGTCACATATCATTTGAAATAACATCGTAAAAATATCTAATTTTGAAACTGTAATCAATTTTTGTTGAATATATGAATTTATATATACTAAAATATCAATTCATATTAGATTTTTTGAACACATACACGTATGAATAATCTATGTCATATGTATAATAGAAATATATTCTTGAAAAAATTATTGTAGCCACTAATATACCAATGTTATTTTTCATACGATTTCCATCTATTTTGACAATCATTATTAGATCATTATCAAAGGATCCTTCTGATGTGTTCATCATAATGAACTTTATATAGATTTTATAATTCCATGAGGTCAAAAATGATATTCTAGATTATCATGAGCAATTATTCACTATAGTGTTACTCATGTGAACATTGGATATGACCATTACTTATAGTAGAAAAGATCATTGTGTAGTTATCGTCTAATAAAAAATATGAAACTCTTTTACAATGTATTGGAATGATATATTTATCTTGTGTAATATTACATAGATTTTGAATTAACATTACATTTATTTTCACCATTAAAATCTTACCTTTAGTGATATCTAATTGATTATAACCCTTTATAAAAATGGTACCCTATTCATTGGAATATTGTTTCATATTGAAGTCACTTTTTTTTTGTAACTACTTATGATCAAAATATAATTTTTTTTTCTCAAAAATAAAACTAGGTTCCGTAAAAATAATCTTCCATCATCTTCACTAAAATAAATGAATCATTATAATTCATCCAAATGATATACATTAAAAATATAAATATTCTTAATTTCACTAATATTTTAAATATCAATCATGTAATCAATTCTCCGCTTCATTATTCTAAATCAAATTCCAAAATCAAAAACACTCATTCCACACTAATTTAGACAATACATTGCAAATTAAAATATGCAATTAATTTCTCTTTAGATCATTACATCAATCAATATATGTAAATATTATTAGTTTTTATTTATGAACTAAATCTTATAGTGAAAATATGTAAATATAAAATGCCTTTTGTACCATCCATGGAACAAATTATCTTAATTATAATATCTATCATGTAATTTTCATCTCCATGGTCTCATTAAAAACATGTAAAGTGAAAAACTATGTTGTAACAACACATTAAATGTTTATATCATGAATTTAAATATTTAATGATTCATGATAGGTCAAAAGTGTACATTTATTAATGAATTAGAAGATATTGGAAAGAATTTTAAGTTTCTTAGGAAAAATATTAGCACACACGCACACATATTATAAAATGGTTGGTTTGAACAGGAATTTGAGACCTATAATAAATAGCATAACAACCATGTGATTAATTATATAAATGGATTAATTCTAAAAACCCAATCTTTTCTTATTAAAAATTCATCTTCATCTAATTAAATGTCTTATTATGTAAGATGGTTATATAAAATATTCACTTTATTGGTTTTATTTTTTTTATATAATATCCTTATGAATTGTTACTATTGCAAATGTAGCTGTTGGATAGTGAGAAAATGAGTAGTATAAATACACAGCTTAATAAATTCCAATTTACTCAGAAAAAGTAAGTGATCACCTCATCCAATAGAATATTTCCATAGGAATCCCATTTTTCAGAGCTTATAATGGAGGTAACATCACTGAGCTTCACTCTTGACCAGTCCCAGAGCTGAACTTCGACATGTTAAGCTTCAACGGAACCGCCTATGAGAGAAGTTCAAGTTAATAGAGATTACCACCTGAGCGATGTTATCTGAGCCTCCCCAAGATTTTTTCATCATAGAACACCTTACCCTTCAGTATTATGTTGTTGTTATAAGATGTTATTTAACAAGTCCTCAGCAGTATGATTATATATATTATTTTTATAGAAAATATACATTCATATTATTATTGTTTTTTTGTAAATAGGTTTTAATTAATATTTAGTATTTTTAGTTAATATTAAATTTCAAAATATATTTAGGGAATTAATGGGTTTTTAATTATATATTATTTTAATGAAATATTATTAGAAAATTACTTTTATTAAATATAAATGGTTATATAATTTTTATGAAAACAAATTTATTTTTTATTAAGGTTTGAATGATACTTTTGTCAAAACCAATGATTTTACTATAAATGAAAGTTTTATTTTAAATTTAAAAATTAAAATGATTATCAAATTATTTATATAAGATCAATATAATTTTTTGGAATCAATAAATCGAAATTATCTAATAGTGAATTTTTAAGAATTTTCTTAGACAGTCGAATTTTAGGGTAAAAAATTAAACACCATTTAATTATATAATGTTTTTTAGGACATAATAAATACAAAATTGTGATGTAATAAAAAACAATAAATGTGATTTTAGGCCATTATACGGTTTACATTTGAAATAATTCAATTTTAGGTTTTTTTGATTTAGTTTAAAAAAGCATTAGTCGACCCTCTAAGGCTTATAATATATTTTACCTTAAAAAATGTTTTCCTTGAGAGTGTGAATCACCTCCACATAAGCATGCTTAATATTTAATGAAATTATGCCATTGGAATTAAAACAATTTCCACTCCCCTTGGTAAAAAACCAAGGACAAAACACAAGGGTTGATTTATGGTTTTGTTTAGTTTAGTGTGGTGTGTCCAAAACCTAAAAAATAAATAATTCCATTTTTCGAAAATAAACCAACCCAAGCTCCCATTTATCATCACTAAAAACCATTTGATCTTAACCAACACCTGACCTTATATCTCTATAATACTTCAATGTCACCCCATGATCCCATGAAACCTCTGTCAAGATCCTCCCAAGCCTTTGGGATAACACCTCCATATAAGGAATTTCATCCTTTCTCATTTTTTTCCAAATTTAATTATGTTGTTCTTAAATTTTAATATCATTTATAAATGATGGGTTATGATTTATCACATCCCCAATACATCCCTTCATATTTTTTAATGACAATTCCACATTTTATCTCACATTAATGCCTCCCATTTACACTTGTTACCTTATCGAATCTCCGTAAATAATTTATCTCTTCTCATTTACATTCAAGAAAGTGTTTTGAATTACAAATAGAAATTCCAGTAAATATGTTGGGACATGTATCCATTTGGTACTCGTAGTGTCCATTTCATATATATATTATGTTACACCCCTTTATTTCTCATAGACCATATTTATGAATTCTTATGTCACGCCGTTATGCTATGGAAATAGCACCACATTTTCCCATGCTAAAATCATTAAGTAGTGAATACCAGGCCCATTTATCTATAATGGGTATTCACCATTATTAATTTGTAATTATTGATTAGAAATTTTAATTTATTAATTATTGAATCCATTATCGTGGAAAAAATTGGGACTTTTAATGAATTCATGATATATGATCCATGTGACACACTTCTACGTGAAATGAGATGATTTAGAACGATGAACCCTGATAGCGCTCCAATGCATTGGGTAAATATTTTTATCATGATACATCAAGTGAAATGAGGGTTTTACTCATGATAAATCAAGTTAAATGATTTTTTCTCATTCTATATATGAAATGATCCTTAGCTCATTCTAATATCACATTAAATGTTATTTCCACATTTCCATGATATGATTATCATGTCATATTATGTATTTATGTTCATGTATCTCTTATTATCCCTTGATATGACTACTGGATAACATGTAATATATTATTCATGTTACTCATTGTTTACACCCTTACCAGGCTTTATAGATCACCCTTTTCTTATGCATGTCATCAGGTTATCCCATGCAATGCTAAGTATGAAGGAATGTGTGTGGTCATGTAAAAGAGGTTTTATATAAAGATGTGTACTTCATGTTTTTTTGTTGTTATGTAATGTTCTTAAACCCCAATGAAACAAGTCCTCTCGATCATCTATGTTGTATCAAGATATTTTTTTGTAGTAAAATATGTTTATGAGTGAAATAAAGATCAGGGTTGTTATAGTTGGTATAAGAGGATATATTTAGTTGTTTTGGGACTAGGATTAGAAAACCAATGTGAAAACCATAGGGATAAGAATAAATATAATGAAAACATACCAAAGTTTTTGTGAATTATGAGTATGTGGTTTATAATGAAAATACATCCCTGTCTGGATACAAGAATGTAGAGGCGGCTTTGACAAAATTGTATCTTGGTGTAAATCCGGAAAAAATCTCTTTTAGCTTGACTAGAACAGGAACTGGTCAATGGAAATGGTATTTTTTTCACTCTTATTTATGAAACTCCTGTGGGATATTCTTAGGTAAATTCTCATGCTGAGTATGAAGAATTCCTAAGGGAATAGAAAAATTCCCCTAATATTATATTCTTGAAATTAGATCATGGATAACATAGATTGAGGCCTATAAATTCATATGATAAGGAAATAAAAGTAATTTATATGTCTTTTGTTATTGTCATTGGATTAGCCTTTATGTGGTACCCCGAAATTTCTTTTTATTACTTCCAATGTACAGTAATAGGAGGACTCGGGCTAACAAATGATGAAAATATCAATGTGATGAATGTTTTAATGAGATGCAAAATCTGATGGGAGACGGAATCGTGAACATTGCCACGATAATATCTTATATAACTCATTTTTCGAATAGAATCACGGGTCAAGAGGAACGTTCACCCCCTATGAAGGAACAATTCACAATGGAGAGCTCAATGAGACAAAGGCCTCCTACTTTTAATGCATCATCCCATCCCTCATTTTTTGAGAATTGGATCAACTCCGTTGAAGATATATTCTCCATCGTTCAATGTTATGAACAATAGAAGGTTCTTCCTGTAAAACTTCATATGGAGGATGAAACTGATCAATGGTGGACAATGATCAAGAATACAAATCCTGCAGAGGATATCGAGGCATTGGAATGAACGAATTTCAAGAAAATTATTTTCGATTAATATTTTCTTGCATACCCTTTGTCTTAAGATGGAAAAGATTTTTATTTATCTCAAGAAAAAAAGACGACCAATCCATCAGAGCATACAGAGAAACATCACAAGGCTTGTTTGATACTCCTTCATCTTAGTTGTTACCCCCGAATTCAAGGTTGTCCGCTTCATTGGTGGGCTAAAACCTAGCATACAGAATTCCTTAGTGATCCACAACATCAATAACTACGAGGAAATTTTCTGACGTTCCCTTAAAATTGAAATGGAGATCCAAGAATCTCTGGGGTATCACATGGATTGAAAGCGTAATTTGGAATTCAATTCTAGTGGTCTGATGGATAAATCCAATAGTGCTAATAAAATCCAACACCCCACTTGCCAAAGGTGATGAAAGAAGCACCTAGGAAATTCCCTGAAGGGGAGGAGGAAATTCTTTAGGTGTGGAAGAGAAGGGAACCTAGAAATTAAATACTAGCAATAAAAAAACATGCCTACGATATAGGTGAGTAATGATCCATTTGACCCGAAATGTGTTGTTCATTTCTTCAACTACAAAGAAACATTGCACCTTGCGCACCAGTTCCCTAAGAAAATGGTTTTTAGAGGCAACTAATAACCTCCAAGGAAGAAAGGGTGAGATTTTTCCATCACTACATCCGAAGTAATCCATAGAAACAATGTGGTGACATGTACGCTAGTTATTCCATTAATAATAGAGAACGTACTTTTTTATTATGGTTACACACATTGTTTTATATACTAAATCTTTGGTATAACAATCCTAACAACACCATAAATCATGGAAGTGAAGATGTTAGTGAGAAAAACAAATGTGGTGATCATTGCATTCCATGAATATAACTCTTCCGCAATCATAATATGTGGATTGAACATACCTAAAAACCCCTTCATACTCCCTATAGTTGAATTTGATATAATTTTTGGCATGGAATGGATTTACTTATATAGAGCCAACATAAATTTTACTTACAGGTAAATCACTCTCCATATAGAGAATAGAAACCTGATTCATTACATGTGAAAGGAGGAGGATGAATCTTCTTTAGAAACATCATCTCAAGACTTGATATTATGGACTTATGAGCTTGAATATCATGCTTAGATGATTTATTTTAAGGAATAAACCATCCCTAAAGACATGCATATTGTGAGGGAATTTTCTGAAGTGTATCCTGAGGAATTTCTCGGTCTTCCTCCTAGAAGATATGTTGCATTCTCAATTGATATTATACATGTGGTGTTGCCAATATCCAAGAATCCATATTGAATGGATGTTGTGGATATTGAGGAGATGAAGAAAGAACTATAAGAAAATATGTATAAAGGGTTTATACGCCCATGTTATTCACCATGGGGTGTACCAGTCCTCTTCGCAAGGCGATTGATGGGCCAATGCACCTTTGCATTGATTATCGCTAACTCAACAAAATAAAGATAAAGAAAAAGTATTCTCTTCCACGAATTAATGAATTATTTGATGCACTATGTTGAGAAAAATTAGTCTACAAGGTAGATTTGTGGTCAAGATATCACAATGTAAGGGTGAAGAAGGTGGATATCACCAAGACTACTTTTCAAACAAGGTACGGGCAATATGAATACATAGTAACTCTTTTCGTACACACTAATGCTCCAGTAATGTTCATGAACTATATGAATAGAAACTTTAGATATTACCTTCACAGGGTTTGGGTAGTCTTTATTGATGATATTCTAATATACTACAAAATCAAGGAGGAGCATGAGGAGCATTTTATTACTATACTAGAGACCCTGTGAATGGAGAAGATCTATGAAAAGTACATAATGTGTGATTTCCTATTGAAGTATGTCCCATTATTAGGTCATATCATCATAAGAAATCGAATAACAATATATACATCTAAGATAGCTTCAATTGAGGGATTATCGAGGCCATCATCGGTAATGGATATATGTAGCCTCCTGGGGTTAGTAGGATATTATCATCAGTTTGTGAGACATTTAATATGATTTTAAAGTACTCTTACCAAGATTACTCATAAGGGAGGAATGTTTTCATAGAGGAATGAATGAGAAGATATATTCTAGGAGTTGAAAAGGAGGATTATCACTATGCTTGTGCTCACACAACACACAGGTGTAGAACATTATTTTTTTATTCAATTATGCATCGAAGAAGGGACATGTATTTTTGTTGATGAAAAATGAAAAAGTAATTACCTATGCTTCAAGCCAATTGATAGTTCATGAGAAAATAAATCCAACACATGACCTAGACTGGGCTTTAGTGATCTTCACATTTAATCTTTTTGTGGAATTACCTCTTTTGGTAGAATTGGGAAATGTAAATAGATCAGAAAAGACTCATGTATATATTCACACTGAAGGAGTTTAACAGGTGCCAACGAAAATGGTTATAGCTAATCAAAGACTATGACTTCTCAATACATTACCACCCTATAAAATAGAAAAATGTGGCACACACACTATTTTGAAAGGAACCATCGATTCTATCATTGATGAGAATTTAAAAGTATCCAATATTCTTATATTTGTTGAATATAGACATGGGAATCATAAAGAAGGGAACATAATCAATAATTTCAAAAATTATTGATCAACCATCTCTTTTGGAAAGGATAATGGATGCTCAAAATAATGATGTGGGAATTCAGAAGAAAGTCAAAACTATCATAAAAGGTAAATCCTTAGAGTTTAATGTTAAGGAAGAAGTAATTGTGATATTTGGGAAAAGAATATCTATTCAATTAGAGCTGGAGTTAATGAATGAAATTTTTGATGATGCACATATTTCAAATTTCTGCATTCACCCATGAAACAGAAAGTTGTATCTAGATCTCTGAGAGATTTATTAGTGGGATAACATAACGAAGGAGAATAATGAGTATACATCAATGTGCCTTGTATATTATCATGTGAAGGTTGAGAGGTATAATTCTATGGGGAAGATGTAACCATGATACATACCAACATGGAAATATTAGATGATGAGAATTGACTTTTTCAATGGACTTCCAAAGAAAGCCGAAGGAAACAATGCTATCTTGGTTGTTGTGGATCGTCATACAATGATTGCACACATCATTTCAATTCGATTGGATTTATTAATGGATCAAATAAAATAGATACATATTAGGGAATTGGTAAGGCTGCATGGAGTACCACTATCTATTATACCAGATCGAGACTCAAGAATCACCTCTATGTTTTAGAAGAGTATTCGACATGCTCTAAAACTGAGATTAACATTAGTATGACTTCTCATTATCAAACTGACGTCCAATCTGAGCGGACTACCCAAACACATGAGTGTATGTTGAGAGAAAACTCTATGTACTTAAAATGAGTATGGGATCGATATCTTCCTTTGGTTCAGTTCTATTACAATAACATATTTCACTCAAGCATCCAAATGGGTCCTTGTGAAGACCTTTATGGGAAGATGTGCAGAACACCATCATCATTGGATGAAGTTATGGAGTGAAAAATAATTTTTCTGATAATGGTCAAAGAAATGGTGGAGAAGGAAAAGACCATCTAGAAGCACATTAAATTTTCTTAGAGTTGACAAAAGTGCTATACTGACAATCGTTGACAAGACCTAGAGATTGTTTTTGGTGACATGGTATTCCTCTATATATCACCGTGGAATATAATTATGAGATTTGGGAATAAGGGACAGCTTAGTACATGGTACATCAGCCCATTCGAGATACTTGATCACCTTGGAGAAGTGACATATCGACTTCCACTCCCACAGAACATATCTAAAGTACATGATGTATTCCTTGTATCAACATTGAGGAAGTACATACCTGACCCATCACATGTACTAATTCCAGATGTGGTACCATTGTAGAATGACCTCTCTTATGAAGAGAATCTGGTGAAAATCATTGATCATAGGGAAAATGATCTATGAAATAAGACAACGCCCCTCGTTAAGGAGTTGTGGTGAAACCAAATGTTTGCAGAAGCAACATGGGAATTGGAAGAAGTGATGAAGAAGAGTTATCCTCATTTTATTTAGTTATGGAAAAGGAAATTACGATGGAATAATTTGATAAGGGGGGAATATTATAAGGAAACAAACTTTTATTAATGAAAATTCATGCTTATATAAATAAATTTCTTATAATTTAAGATGTTTTTATAATATATGCACTTCATTGGATTTATGTTTTTGGATTTTAAAATACCATTTAGAATTTTTACCATAGATAATATAGACATTGAATAATGATTACATGATTAGTATTAATTTACAACCTTAACAAATACAATTTACTCAGACAAAGGAATCGATGACCTCATCCAATAGAATTATTCAATACGTATCCCATTTTTCAATCTTGAAAAGGTAGTGACATCACTAGGCTTTTCGCTTGGACAAGCCCAATTTGAGCTCCAACACATTAATCATGAGTGGAACCGCCTATGTGAGATATGGAAGATAATAAAGATTACCTCCCGAGCGATGTTATGTGAGCCACTCCAATAGTATGTCACTATTGCACACCTTGCCCTACGGTCATATATGGGTGTTATAAGGGGTTATGTAATAATACACTTGGACTATGATTATGTACATTATTTTTTACATAGAATATATATTCATTTATTCATTATTACTTTATTACTAATCTTTAGATATTGTATTTGTAGTTAATATTAAATTAAAAAATCTATTTTGACGAATTAATGGTTTTTTGAATTAAATAATCTTTTAATAAAATATTATAACAAAATTACATTTTAATAAGTTTAAATGATCCTATAATCTTTATTAATACAAATGTAAATTTTTTGAAGGTTTGAAATCATTTTTTGTCAAAACCATTGAATTTTCGATAAATGTCAGGTTTTATTCTAAATGTATAAATTAACATATTTAAAAAATTATTTAGATAAAATGAATATTATTCTTGGAATCAGGACATAGAAATTATCTAATGGTTAATTTTTCACAATTTTCTAAGAAAATCAAAATTTTTGGGTAAAAATTAAATATTGTTTAATTATATAATGTGTTTTATGACATCATAATGAGAAAATAGTGATGTAATTAAAAACTATAAATGTGTTTTTTGGGAAATATATGGTTTACCATTACAATAATGTGATTTAAGGTTTTATTTAATTATTTTAAAAAGCATTAGTGGACCTTCCATAGCTTGTAAAATATTTTAACTATTTAAAATACCTCCCTAGACAGTGTGACTCAACCCCACATAAGAAAGACTAATATTTTTATATGGTCAGCCATTGTCCATATAAATTAATTTTTTCCAATCCCTTTTGAAAAAAAGGAATAAACCAGGGTTGATTTTGTGGGTTTGATTATATTAATGTGTGGTGTCCAAAAACTAAATATAAAATAATTCCCTTTCTCTTCCTATATAAACCCACCCAAGATACCACTTCTATTCACTCAAAACCCTTATAGAATGACCATACCCTTACCTACTGTCTCTAAATCCTCTAAATTCTCAAAATTCATCCAATAATACTCTCTCATTCCCATATAATTCCTTTCGGATCACACATCCATGTAACAGATTTCTTCCTTTCTCTATTTTGTACAAATTTCAGTATTTTGTTATTCCCTTTTAATCCCAGTTACAATTTTGGGGTATGAATTCTCACCTCCCCCATAATTCCCTCATTATTTATGATAATTATAGTCCATTTTCTCTTTCATTAATTCCTCCTAGGTACACCCATTTCCATGCAAAAATTCTGTATTGATTTTCTCTGTTCTCATTTATATTCAAGAAATTATTTTGTATTATAAATCCAAATTTCATTACATATGGTTGGACATTTATCTATATTAACCCCTTACTGTAAATTTTATATACATAATTTGATACATCCCTTTCACTATCATATTTCATTTTTATGAATTCATATGTCACGCCGTTATGCTGACGAAATTACACCATGATATTCCAAGCCAAAGACATTGTGTAGTGAATATAATTACAATTTATCTATCAAGTGTATTAATCTATATGCACATTTACATATTGATTATATTGTTTCATGTAGTAATTCCACATTTGTTTTTCATGGAATAGAGGAGGTTGTTTATGAATCCATGTTATATGATCCATGTGGCACACTTATGCATGAAATGAAGTGATTAAGAAGGGTTCACCCTGATTGCACTCCAATGCATTGGGTAAATATTATTATCATGATAAGTCAAGTGCATTGATGGTTGTAATCCGGATAATTGATGTTCAATGATGGTTTACACATGATTTATGTGCATTGAGCCTTGTATCATGCTAATAAAATGTTAAATTGTGTTGCCACATTTCCATGTTATGATAATCATGCTATATCATGCATTTTAGGTAATGTTTCTATTATGATCCATTGATTTTCCTATTGGCCTAACATGTGCTGTATTCATCATGTTATGCCTTTTTTACTCCCTTATTGTGATTTATAGCCCTCTCTTTTCTTATGTGTGTCCTCAGGTTATCCCATGTAATGATAAGTATGAAGGAATGAGAGTGGTCATGTAAAAGAAATATTCCATAAAGATATGTATTTCAAGTTTTATGGTGTTATGTAATGTTACTAAGATCCTAATACACTATACCTCTTGTTATTCTATGTTGTATCAAATGAAGGTTTTATGTGATAAAATATTTTTAAGTGTAAAATAAATTCTATGACCCCATCTTTAAACATTACATAGTATTTAATTAATTTAATAATTCACATTGAGGATCTTTCAGGTGTAGAACATATAATAATTAGGTCATAGAATATAAATAATTACAGTTCCATCATAATGGCCACTATTAGAGGTTCTAGGGGACGATTGAACAATCATCGTTTCATGAGGTAGTAGTTCACTGTCTACAAAGACAGTATGTTCTATGCCTCTTAGAAAGAGGTGTGTTTAAGGGTAGTTCAAATACATCACATTAGAACAACTTAGTATATTATGTATACTGTTTCTGATATGTAAAAATTGAATAATAGCATCATAGTGGGTGGATAATTAAAAAAAATTGAATGAATCTTAAGAGAAAACGTTACCTCAATTCAGGTAACATTTTTTCATTTGAGCCAAAGGGCACTCTTAGATTGCCTTATACCAAGGGTAATGGTTCTAGGGGAAGGTAGGAATGTTGGGAGCATATTGGAGTAGAGTTTTGATGATCCAATTCTTTTGGAATGTGTGAGTAATGCATTAGAAGTGGTGTCCCTCTATAAGAGGGAGGATAGGCATTTTAGGAATGTTTGAATGTATTATTTTATTAATAATTGATTCTTGAATTATAATAACAAAAAAGTGATAAGTTTCGATTCTCAAACAAGGATGGGCCGAAATCCTCTTAGACAATGGATTTTTGACATGTTTAGGTCATAACATTCACCATATCTTTTATCTTTATCCTATTGTTAAATAAACTAACTATTACGCTGTATTCTTGTATTTTCATAATATATGGCTACTATAGTCATGAAAAAATTCCAAAATAACAAAAAATGGATCATTAATGACATTTTTAAAATCATATATGTCAGTTTTCTGAATCTTATATCTTTAGTAATGTAATATAATTTAATAAAAAATTAATTGACTTGAAAACATATTTATGTCAATTTTTCTACTATTCATGTCATAAGATTTTAAAAATCAAAAAATCATAATTAAATCGAATAAAACAACATTAATTCAATGATATAAAGTCATAATAATCCATATAATCCATGGATGGATTAAAAATTTCAAAATAAATTTATTATAATATTCATAATTTCATTTATTTTAAACATTAATTAATAAGGTAATGACTACATCAACATTGTGTCATAAATAAACTTATTTATATGATTTCAAAAAATTATATATAAAATATGACGATGTAGTAAATATTATTAGATTTATAATTTCTATTTATATTATAAGAGATCAATCTTACAACCCCATATAAAAATAATTAGTAAAAGATACATGTTTAGGTTATATTTTCCTTAAAATTAAATTAAAAGTGATTAAATTTCATTTTCACACAAAAATGGATTCACAAGGTCCTAAAATAAGAACAAGGATGCCCATGGATATACATATGTCATCCAATAAATATAGGAGATGTTTATTGTAATTTTATATTATTGTAATATTTATCCCTTATATACCATATTTAACTTTTAACAATGGTAAATAAAATATTTAATGAAGTTACTATTGATTATGTCTAAAAATAAAATATATCTATTTATAGAATTTGGACGTCATGATTCAAAATATTGAATGCATTTTTCAAATTCAAAACATAGACATTTCAGAAATTAATTTAAAATTAATTCCCGTTGTCAAAACCGAAAAGCGTGTTTTTAAGAAGTAAAAACTACAAAATGATTGACATGTGTTTTTATCCAATTTAAATGACATATAAAATCCAAGGACAAATATTGGATTAAATGTTAAAAATATAATCAAATTAAACTTTAAAACCAATTAAAAGGAAAATATATTCAAACAAACAAATTAGATGAAAACACAGTTTTGACTTAAAATGTGGTCGTATTCACTATTCATTAAAAAATGAACATTATCAGAAAAATACCATTAATTTACCCAAATTAAATAATTTTATCCCACTTAGAAATAATAAGTTTATTTTGTCAATTGGAACAAATAAAAGGGATAAAAATATATTTAAAATTGGTTTTCCATCCAAAGGTGGTAAATTGACCTTTTAAAGAATATTAGAGTATTTAATGCTTAAAATAAGATTCATTCTTATTTTAAGCCGCTAAAATTTATTGGATAAATGTAATGTCATCTAAATAACATGTGTAATCATAATTTAGTCAGTTATGTTAATTACCAACAATACAATGAGTATGTGTTAACTACCATTTAAAATAATAATAATAATATATTATTTTTCGGTATAACTCAATGTTTTGTGCAACATAAGATTTAAATGAAAATCGTTGATACGTGTTGAGTAATCTATCGAACAAAGTGTCATTTTTAACATAAAATTATTATATTATTCATAAATATTAATAGATATGAAAAATTATTATTACATAAATTATGGGATGTTACATCCTTCCCCACTTTTGGAAATTGCGTCCTTACAATTTTAATATTGTGTTCGGAAACATCCTAAAAAGTCTCTCATCATAAAATGAGTCAATAAAACTATCGCTTTAAAATAATGAAAGATAAGTACAATGGTCACCCAAGATAACCCATACAAGGATTCCATGTAAGAAAACATGGATATAGAAGAGAAGATAAACCATAACATTCTGATGGAGAGTGTTAAAAATCATGATCCTGATAAAGTTAGATATCAGAAAATAAAAAATATGTGATTGGTTAAACGGTCATTGATCCGCCAGTAGGAAAAGTAAATAGAAAATGTTTTTGTTTAATGTTTTTTTTCATAATGTTTTGGAATTTATTTATGAGATTGACTAACAAAATAAGGAAATATTATTTTCTTTGAAGTAGAGTTTCATCCTTTAATAAATTTTTACCACAAAATCATCTTTTCTCCAAACGATGAGTATTCATGTTGACATGGACACATCTAATGTTCTAGAATCAACTTATAGAGAATAATAGAATACACAAAAGCTTAACTCTATATTTCCCATGTTTTTATTCATTAACCAAAACCAAAAATGGTGATTACAAGATCCATTATTCCTAAAATGGATAATTTTTTATAGAGAGAAATACTATTCTTAATCACCAAAAATTAAAAAAAAAATACCCAGTGTTCAACAAAGCCTATGAAATAACCAACTGTCCTTAAAATTATTCAATTTAATCCAAAATATGATTGAAACCAAAAAATTTATATGTATTTGACCACATAGTCTTCCATGATAAATCATAACATTTATTTCCAAATAACATCAAATATCTTAAAGTCTCGTACTGAAGTGAGATTAACATAATCAAATATTATCTATGATAGGTTAATAATTTCAATAATAACCCAAATTTCTATATGTACACAATAAAAACATATATTCTTACAACATAAAATATCAACCATTACTCCACAAATGAAATCCCATAGTATTCTATTTTCCCTAGGAAAATAGTGTTCCTAAAAGGGAAAACATCTTCCCAAATAACCATTTTCACTTAATCACCAAATCATTTCCCAATAATAAGGATATACTTATGTTCCCAAAATCAAGTTGTTCTTTATCCATAAAATCATTTAACTAAAAATAATAAGTTATAATTTCCAGGGACTTCATGTTGGCTAGTGGTAGTCAATGAGCCATTATCGCCCATCGGTTGTGGGTTTGATTCCTGCAGCCTTGCCGAACGCAATGGGTTGTCACCCATCTTTTAGGTTTTTCATTTTTTCTAAAACCATAAAATATTATAACATTATAAAAAATGAGATAAATTACATAAAAATTACCATAACATATTTTTGCCTCAAATGTTATTTCATACCTCTCATTTTGTATCCAAAAAACTAATAACCCATAACTTCCTCAAAAACAAAATATCACATGAACCACTAATATTATAAATTATGACCACACAAGAAAAGATAATTATTCCTTAAATAAAAATTTCCCATATCAAACATCATGGTTACACGTACTACAAAATTATTACAATGTAATCCTGTCATTAATAATTTTAAACATATCATCATCTATCGATCAAACATAACTCTTCTATTCCTAGGCATCTTAATCATCCAACATTATTCATGATCCTTTATCCATGATTTAAAACTTATTATTTTCAACTTCTTTTCTACAATAACAATAATGCATAATTTAATAAGATTTCATTATTTTCAAAACATGATCCCTGAAATAATTCATACCCTTCATAGGTCATTTTCAGTTTCCTCGTCTTCAATTGGATTAGAATTAGGAATTCCTAAACATAAATTTATGTGATCCTGCTGATCCAATTCTCAAACCCTCTTCATAGGAAATCAGTTTTTATAATGACAATGTACAACACAATTATAACATTCAATTTATCCTTAGGAAATAACATCTTTCCCTTTCCTATATTCAACTAGATGCTTCCTTTTTATATAGAAGGTTATGGATTTATGAAAACTATTACCACATCTAAAACATCATCCCATCCCATTAAAGCATTTTAATAGGTGTTTATTTCCACATCCTTGACACATAGGTCTTTGAACATACATAACTTATATGAATATTACCTTAAATTCCATTTAGATTCATTTATCGAATATATTATTCCCTAGAAAAATCACCAATGTTAAAGTTCTCAATCATGGCTATGGATTGTAAGTTAATAATAACCACAAGAGTTCTCATTACATCTCTCACTTCATTCGATTGCTCATTCAGAAAACCAAAATAATTTCCTTCACATCTACTGTTACGTTGGTTCCTACTATATCCAGCCATTTACTAAAACCAAAAAGTTAGTGTGTGTATATCAGTAAAATAATCAAATACTATCTTATAAGGATGGTAAACAAAAATTTATACTTATTAATTTTTTATAATATCATTCAATATATATAAAATAACTAGGACTCTTCCAAATATTCTAACCATTATGGTTATTTCACTTATGTTTAAATAACACACTATCATTTAATGTAACCTAAACTAACAACTAATACCAACTATGAGGACCAAACCATAAAAAATTACATAATCTTGAATAAATTTAAAAATTCACATTGTGTATATTTTTAGGTTTATATATTTAGATTGTCAGGTATTATCTTCTACATAACAACATGAATATTATAATTAGACAGTTTTACTCAGTATCCATTTTTTATATAAAACAAAAAATAATTACAACGAAAAACTACATCATTTCATGATTTAATGACATAACATTTCCATGATACCATAATTAAATCTAATCATCTTCATGTCCTATGGAAAAACATTTCAAAACATTGGAAGTACATACAAATATCAGTAAGGGAAACATAAAGAATAGAATCTGTTACTTTTTTTAAACAATATGTAATCCATGAATACTTTATCATAAATTAATTTTTTCACCTTTATGTAGTAGAAAAAAAAAACAGATTATAAGCTCAATTCATACCCCTTTTGTAACCAATGTATTACCATAATTCCCATAGAAAGGAAAATATAAAAAATAATGGTAATATAGGACATAAACATACTTTAATCAAATAACCATATGGTTGACTTCCACACATATAAGTAAATGTAATAGCCATACAGCTGAGCTCCATACACAATGCAGTAGAGGTTATAATGTGACCACCAATCATTGGTTTATCATGGATCCTCCCGTCATTTGGTTTAGCATGTAATCAACCATCACATGCCCAAGAACCATTATATAATCATAATAGACAAAATATTTCAAATATCAACGTTTCATTAAATAAATTTAATCTGAAATCACAGGAAACAATTTAAATATAGTGAGATACTAAATCAATTTCAAAAACCATTTTCAATTTTAAATAAAATAAATAATGGAAATAAGGGGTTTCTTTCTCATTTAAAAAACATTAAAACTTATAGTTGAATCCAAATAACAAATATGGAGGTAGATTTGACATTGTCTCCACATTAATTAAAAAATTACTTTTTTTTCGTCTAGTATAATTATTCATATAAAAATATTCATTTTGAATGAAAGTAGACATAAAATTTGTTTATGAAACATAATATACAATAAGGAGGTGTATATTATCAAAATATTCCTCAATAAAAGGATATTGAGACGAAGTCCCTTAAGAAAATTGAGCTACATATCAACATCACCTTACATTATGAAAATGAGTTGATGGGAGAAAAAAGGGTCTCTCTTCACTTGGACATAGAATTTATAGTGATAATAATATGTAAGAACATATCAATAAATAATAAAATGGAAATTAGAAGACATAACATGAAACAATTATTTGACTAACAGAGGAGGGTGAAAGGTTCCCTTACCTTGCGTCTGACTTGTCGCGTATGTTCCATGTTCTTCCTAAATAAGAAACATTAGATAATTTAAACATACATGGGAACCTTTTTAAAATTTATTATTCCCTTTTTATCACTTATTACCACATTATAAAAACTTAAAAAATTATTTAATTTAATAACAGTCATTATAGCGATATTTGATACTTGAGTTGAAAATGAACTTGTTATAATTAAAAATTGTCTGTGTGGTAAAAATTCAATTATCTCAAGAATAATATTCATGATTTAGATATCCTTTATACCATATATATATATATAATATATTTTTTTGAATATTCCATATCATTTTGATATAAGAGATTAAATGCACCATTCATGGAGACGGTAAGCCATACATATGCAAGATTTCTATTTTCATTTATTTTTCATATTTAATGTAATGAAAACTAAATAATACATAGGTATATTATAATTAAAATTTAATATATATGTTATATATGTTACATAAGTTCATTAATTTAATACTTTATATGTTCCATGTATGTTTTGAACAAATCATATCACATTGAGGGGGCGGAAGTCCGCACTTCGTAAAATGAAATTATCATATTTATACAACATGAAAAGCATAAAAGTGTGTTCTAAATAAAAATTAGATAATAATTGAGACAAAATAGAATTCATATCGATCATATATAATTACAGTACCATCATAATGGCCACAATAAGAGTTGGTAGGAAAACAATGAACAATCATCATTTTGTGAGGCAGTTGTTCACCGTCCACAGAAACCGTTTGATCTATACCTATTAAACAAGGGAGTGTGTAGGTGTAGTTCTAAATATTCTCATAAAAAACTACTATATTTAGGATAATATTTTTGTTATTTAATCAAAGAATAATAAGTGCAAAGGGGGTGGATAAGAAAAAATAATGCCAAAATTCTTGAGAGAAGACGTTACCTCAAATCAAGTAACTTCATTTGAATTGAGAAAAAGGGAATTCTTGTATTTCCTTATTCCAAGGGGAAGGATTATAAGAGTAAAAGAGGAATTGTGGGATCATATTGCTTTATATTTTGTAATATCCAAATGGCTTGAGAGGATTGAGTAATGGGTTAGAGGTGGTGTCCTTCTATAGTAGGAGGAGGGGCACATTAAGAAAATGTGAAAGTATTATATTATTATTAATTGATTTTCGAATTATAATAACACAAAAGTGGTATATATAGAAGAAAAAATTATTATGGGTAGAAATAATCTCATCCAATTGGTTTTATAGGTGTTTAGGTCATAAAATTAACTGTATCTTTTATCTTTAACCATTAGTTAAATAAATTTACTCTTACCATCTATTCTTGTATTTTCATAATATATTGTTACTGTATTTACTATAAAATGAAAATAGACCCAAAAATAGATCATTAATGCAATTTATAACACCTTATATGTCAGTTTTACAAATTATATATTTTTAGGACTATTATATAATATAATAATATATTTATTGATTAAAATTCTAAATTATGTAAATTTTTATACTTTTCATATCATGACATTTTAGAAATCGATAACAACATGACTCATTAGAATATAACTTCATTAATTAAAATATAAAAACTCATAATCATCTCTAAAATTAATTTATGGAATAAAAAGTTTCAAAATAAATTTATTTTTAATATTTATAATCATATTTATTTAAATATTTCATTGTTAAGGTAATCAGTACATCAACATTGTGTCATAAATAAATAAATTTATTTGATTTATAAAAATTATAAATAAAATAACATGAATTATGAAAGATTATTATATTTATAATGACTATTTATAGTCTAATAGATCACTTATATAACCCCATATAAATATTTTTTTAGTAAAAGATTCATGTTTGGGTTATATTTTCCTTAACTTTCAATTAGAAGTGATTAAATGTAATTTTCACACACAAGAGGCTCCATGGGGTCCTAAAATAGGCCCAAGGATACCATGGTAGAAAATTTATTATAAAAAAGGGTTAGGACAGGTGTTAGGGTAATTTTATAATATTTATAATATTATTTAGTACCCTTATTTACCTGATTTATCCTTTCTCCATGGGCGAAAAATATTTACTAATGTTACTATTCATAATGTCTAAAAATAAAAGGTAGATATTTACACAATTTTGAAATCATGATTTAAAATATGGATTCAATTTTTCCCAATTTAAAACACATATGTTTCAGAATATAATTTAAAAGTAATTCGCTTGCATAACCAAAAAGCGTGTTTTTAAGATGTAAAAACTACCAAAATATTGACATGTGTTTATATCCAATATGAATTTAAAATTACATCCAATAATCAAAATTGTTTTAAATAAAAAAAATATAATCTATTTATTCTTTAACAACAATTAAATGGATTATCTAATCACATCAATAAATTATATGAAAAGACATTTTTGTCAAAAAATGCAGTATTTTTCACTATTCATTAAAATATTGTACGTTATCATAAAAATACCAAAAATTTTCCCAAATTAAATTTCAATGTCCCAAATATGAATAAGAAGTTTATTTTTTCAAATAGAACATAAAAAATTGTAAAATATATATTTAAAAAGGGTTCTCCATCAAAAGGCAGTAAATCGACCATATAAAGAATATTAGAGTATTTTTTTCTTAAAATCAGATTCATTTTTATTTGATGCCTCCAAAATTTATTGGATAAATGTAAATACATGTGACAAATATGTTTAATCATAATTTATTTACTTAGGTTCATTCCTATCAATAAAATTGCTATGTGTTAACTACCATTTAAAATAATAATAACATTATGTTATTTTTCGCTATAAATCAATGTTGTGGGAAACATACGATTTCAACAGAACCTGTTGTTGTGTGTTGAGTATGATATTGAAAAAAGTGACTTATTTAACATAAAATTATTATCATATTCATAAATATTTATATATATGAAAAATTATTTTTTCATAAATACCTGGGTCTTTACATAAAGAACACGGTTGTTATATAGATTCATTCGCACAATGTCACGAACCTAATCGTGTTTCTATCAAAACTGGCACTCGACCCAGCGTGTGGAAAGCCCCGAAGGGAATTACCGATCCCCACTGGCTGTAACAAGTTCCCAGGTATCATAAAATGATGTTTGGGAACGATTTACCCTAGTTTATAAACATTTAACAACAAACTCAATAAAGAAAATCTGGATTTTTCATCTAAAGATATATTTTGAAAAATTTTACAACTAAGTTACATATGTTAAAATTATGATTAAAGACCATTAAATATGTATTTAATAATATAAGGACATCCCATGAACATCCTAATGTAATGAGGCACCACCATCAAGCCATCTCCACAACACCACATCACGAACGACCGGTAAAACCCTGAAATGTTGGCATAAAAGTTGTACCCAAAACTGCATCAACAAAATAACCAAGTCTACTTACACCCAATGGTGTAACAGGGAGAGAGAAAAATAACATTAGTATACCAACACTATGTGATTTTATGTGATAAACATTCAAAGACGAAAAGCATGAATGTTTTCAACAACATGTAATTTCTGGTTTCAATTTCTAAAAGATGCAAAACAAAACAGTTTTCAAGTTGGATAATTTAAAGGAAAAAAAATTTTAAAATAAATTCCAATGCTACTTAATTTTCCAACCAAATAAACTGTATTTAGACATTAATTATAAAGGATCTAATGAGCACAAGAAACAGGAAATAATCTATAGGCACTAGCTCGTTGTGGGTCCCAGGTACCTCGTATCTCAGTGAGAGTAACCTTCAAAAATATCCATTCTTGTGAACGCGCCACTAGTAGGGAACATACCCATATCCTAGTGGTCCCCAATCATTATCTTCATATTTTATTGAGAGTTTTATGTGTCAATCTTGCTAAGTGAAACTGAGGCCAAACCCCATGGATTAACAAGCATGCTAGTACACGTCTACCCACCTAGATACCCTGGTTTTCCCTTTGTGCTCAAACAAGTTCAACAAGACATGAAATATAGTTTTCTCCTGAAAATATCATTTCTTCATAAAAAATTTAACAAACATCCCACATGTATTCCACACATGTCATAAAAGTCCACATTTCATTAAAAGTTACTTGAAATCCGACTCACACCAAAATATATCACAACACTTTTGGAATTTTTTATCACTTCCACAAATCCATTAAATTTTTTTATAAAACCATTCCAATATATTAAAACTCACATAACATCCCACTAACATGTTACATAATACCCTTTTTCATAACCAAGATCCATTTTTCACATCATACTCACACAAAACATCACACGTCACTTTCACATCTCTTACACACTTTTTTAAATCTTTCAAACATTTTTGTAAAAAATTTCCAAGATAGAAAACATAACAAAATATCCCCTCTCACATTTAGAATGTACCATTTCATAATATACACAATTCAAAACATTTTTCCAAATTGGGTTCCCCACTATCACAAATCATTAAATCATTCAAATCATTCATAAAACAATTCCAAAGAGTATACCCAATCTTTGCTCATAAGCCCCATTTCCAAACGATATTTAAAGGACCGAACCACACCAAAACACTAAAAAATGATAATTGGACGCCCTATATACATTTATAAAACATCATGAAAGTGTTATAAAATCACCTTGGATAATACCACAAATGATACAATTGAAAACACCCATTTTCATAAAATTATCTGAAGAAGTATAAAAATGTTTTACACAACAAACCTATTCCAAAAAACCCTCTTACAAGGCCCAAATGACACTATGGAATTATCAGAACATAATTTCCAGTGCCTTTCAAGAACTAATAAATCAGTTTAAAACTTTTTAAAACAACCACAAAAGATACCACATGTGTTACATGTGAAAAGATCAAAACTTCAACAAAAATGAAATTATAAAAATAAATACTTAACCAAATCCTTCAAAAAATAATCTCTCACCACACACAGCATATGGGGAACATGAAAAAATAGTAAAAAGAGAACCAAATCATCAATGAATGGTTTACCATGGAATCACCTACCGAAAGTGATGAATCTCTCAAAACATGTTTCAAAACATCAACAACACCAATACCACCCAACAAGGAAGATAAATCCAGACATAGACCACAATATTTGACCAAAAAGACACCAAATGAAATCCTAGGTTCTAACCATAACTTCTGTACATTTTAGATCACAATGAATGTGGGAGGAAACCCTAAGGGAAAAGGAAAAACCAAGATGGAATCGCATACCTTGAACATATTGGAGAAATAATCCCAAATACACCAGTATCTGAATTTACTAATAGAAAACCATTTCGAAAAAGGTTTAAAAGATCATTTAGGAACTATAATGGGGGGGAAGAGTGTGAAATGAAGGAGTTATGAATTAATCCATTTACCTCTCCAAATCTGGCCGATTTGAGCTATTTAGAGAAGTTTCATTGAAATTCACGATGAACCCGAGCTCCAAAGTGGAGGATGAGAGCATGGGGGCGTGCCTTGGGTATTTGAGCTCTGGGGTGAGTTTGAATTACTAAAAAATGTAAATATTGGGGGATATATTAATCATTAAAAATCATTTTTAATGCAAGAAATGGGCTTTCAGGAAGGCCCAATACCTTAAATAAAAACACATATCCACCATGATTATGTATTCATAAATGGTTCAAATTAATATGGTTGTGTTAGTAGGTCTGGGGATGACATGTAGGAATTGGAATGTATGAAAATTGTGGAAAATGAAGGAGTTATAAAGGAATAAAAATTTATTTTTAAATCTGGAATTGGGCTCACGGTTTGTCCCAATTCATGAAAGCTCACCCATTCCTCCATAAATGTTTGGGAAACCCCAAAAACAATGCAAGAACAGAAATTAAATGAAATTTATATTTAAAATAAGTCATGTATGTGAAAATTATCCCCACCAAGTAAACATTCCATCGCCGAAAATCCACAACAATTCCAGAAACAAAAACCAATCTCAACCCATAAACCAAGATGTACTTCTTTTCCAAGCTTCGCCTCCAAGGGCCAAAACACCTCCAGTGATCAATTAAAGAATGATTAATCTCAAAACCAAAACATACACTAATTTCCCAAAATGATCAATCACCTTGATACCCTATCCCAAAATAAAAATCCTAAAACACTATCTGAACAAGACTCATGCAATTCACCTAAACGAACAACAACTTTGAACAAGGTTACACTTACCTTACATTAACTAAACCAATTGGGTGCTCTCCAATAACAACATTTACTCAAGGAAGATGTTGGTATCCAGATATATCCTAACGAGACAATATACCACCAATACAAGACCATGGATAAATCTATGTTACAGGTATGTGGGATACACATATGCTCCCCACCATAAGAGACAACAAATACTTTTTTTCGAGACAGAATCAGGACACTAATAGAGGGAGGCATAAACAAAATCCCTGGTATAAAGGGTAGAATCCCATTCAAAATTTCCGAAGGAATATACATAAGAATCATAGTTGGTATCCCCACCATAAGAATCAACCATTTTAACTAACCATCATGGGCCTACATAGAAAGACCCAAATATTTAATGATTTTGGAGGGGGACAGGGTTAGTCCGCACGGTTTCGGAAACCATGCACTAATTGTGCATTTCATTATTTCCACTTGGGTTCCTAGCACTCTGTCACTAATGATCATGCAAAAACTATGTCCTCAGCACATATATCCAAATTTACAACCATTCTCTATTGACACAATGGAAACCAAAGTGGGAGGGAATGAAATTAAGCGATTACATGGGTACAAGGCCCTCCACCTATTTCCACCGAACGGGAACAACATAAGAAATATTATGAAACCATAGGTTTAAACTCTTACTATATTTAATGACGAGGATATGAAATTTTACAAGGGATTAAATGACCTTAGGATTTCCCCTGACTATGATCCAACTTCTCTCAGAGACCTATGGCTGGAGCATTAATGATTGAATAATCTTCGGCCTCACAGATAGGCTTTTTAAACCCCCTTAATAAGAATTATTCTTTCTGTGCCACCAACAACTATAATAGAATTCCCGATAAGATTTCAATGATATAACACATTCCAAAATCACTTTACCCTAAATATACATTTCACTAAAAAGGGGCTTTGAAAATTCACACACATCGCACCTTGTTTTTTCGGGTGAGAAACAATAGAAGTAAAGAACACTAATACTCACCTGCCTCTAAAATAGAAGATTATGAAGTTTTTCCAAGGGATAATTTATCCCAACATAACATATACTATTAGAGGATTTCATGACATTCACCTTTACAGTCAATCAGGCACATGACATCAAAAGTCATCCCCAAACATGACAATTGCGACAGATATAAAAAATTCTTAGATAGGGACCTTATATAACATCCCAAAAGAATAAAAAATTACAGAAAGTGGCCACAATATCCTCTCGTGACCATATTTCCCACACTGGTATTTTAACATGAACTCCTTCTTCAAAGAGACTTCTAAGGACCAAGAGGGACTCTTAGACACTATCCATATACTCATCCATTCTAACAACTCCAGACCACTTCCACCGTTTGGAAATCATGAAACGTAAGAGGCTATGTTCTTTTTCAACATTCCATGATAAATCTCCCATAACAAGGGGATACAGAAAAACATGAAAGGAAAGGGTGTAGACTCAATCTAAAAATATCCAGAAAAATATTCCAATTATTGATCAACTGGAGGGTCTTCAAATGGAGAAACAATCTGGGTTGCACTTCACTTGTGCACTAACCCTTAATGGGGCGAACATTATCCAATGATTAAACACATGGACCCAACATAGATGGTCCTTATATCAAGATATACCATAAACCTGATCCAAAAACAAGAAAGGAACCACTGTAAAAGCTTCCCAAAACATTTCTTAGAAGATACCATTAACCGGCCGTTCAACACAGCTTACTGACCAAACACAAACCCAAAACACAGTTTAAATAGGCGGGGTTCTTAGAGTCCAAACATCCCACAACATATACATTTTCAAAAACACATAATAAACACCACCCAAATATATTCATCGAGACATAATTTTTTCCCCTTTAAATAATCTTTTTGAAAATTATTGGTTCGTTGGTTAGCATATCCATCAATGGTACCCCGTGGGCCTTACACATGCATGATTCGGTGCCACACCGAGCACCCTCTTCATATCTATCTCGGAACTCATCCAGTCATGCCATTAAACATCCATTATCCCATATAACCCCATTCATGTGGTTAATTATGAAAATAAGAAAGGTAAATAAAAAAATCATCCACTTTTCAAATCTAAAACAATCAACCAATACTTCCTTTTTCTCAAGACTGTTAACCACGAAATCGAACCCAAATTACCACATTAAAAAATCATTTCAGAAAGAACAATAATTCCAATGGAAAATCACTTCATGTTATTTACATCAATTTCAAAACATATCATCCCATTAAAACCCCATTCAACAATTAATAATACTTTAATTGAATGACTTTTTCAAAACCAACTTTAACACAATTTTATGTTTCTAAAGAGGTGTAAAAACACCATTTTCCATTTCAATTTTTTTTAAAAATCAGTTCCAACAATTCACAAATCATTACATTACCACTTTACTAGAAAATAATTTCTTAAAACATTAAGCTTCTTAAAACCATGAAATTATTCTTTTAAAATTGAACTTCCATGATTTCAATCCTAAAGGAAACAAGAAAATATGAGGGGAAACTCGCTTCGGTGGGTGACAATGACATATGGTTGGCGGCTATACGCCAATCACTTCATCATCACATATAGTTTTATAGGGAAATACACTCGGCTACACATGGCTTTCTAGGCCCTGAGATCTCACTGAGACCATTATCCCAACTCTATTTTCATTTACCCCAATCATCATCAAACCAAGAAAGCCAATGGACTCAGATAAGTCCTGACTCCCCAAATAACAAGACACAAGGAGTTAACCTGTACCTCCTCTGATACCATTTTTTCATGAAATGAATCTATTCTCCATCGAATCCGGCACCCATCCTATCCTGCGACAAGCCCCGAAGGGCGTTCCAGATCCCCATGATCTGGAACAAGTTCCCAGGTATCATAAAATAATGTATGGGAACGTTTTACCTGAGTTTTTAAACATCAAACAACATAGAAACTCAATAAAACAAATGTGGATATTTCAACAAAAACTATCTTTTGAAAAAATTCAGACCTGAATTACATAAGTTAAAATTCTTATTAAAGACCATTAAAATGTATTAAACAAAATTATAAGAGCCCGAGAACCTCCACATGGAAATAGGCACCACCCTCAAGCCATCTCCACAATACTGCATCATGGAGGACCGGTAAAAACCTGAACTTTTGGCAAAAAAGTTTTTAATAAACCCGCAACAACAAAAAAACAAGTCTACTTACACCAAAAGATGTAATTAGGGTGTGGGACAAAGCCCATTAGGATACCACCACTAATAGATTCCGTGCGATAAAAATTCAAAGATGAAAAGCATTCATGCTTTCAAAAACATGTAGTTTCTAGTCACAATTTCAAAAATATGCAAGAAAAAATTCAGTTTTGAAGTGGTATAATTTGAAGAATAAACTCTATTAAAATAAATTCCAAAGATACTGAATTTTCCATCCAAATAAAACATATTCTGATGGTATGTATAAAGGATCTAATGAGTACATGAAATAGGAAATATCCCCTAGGCACTAGCTCGTTGTGGGTCCCCGGTACCTCGTATATCAGTGAGAGTAACCTTCAAAAATATCGGTTCTTGTGCATGAGATACTAGTTAGGAACATACCCATAGTGAAGCGTTACCCATTCATTATCATCATATTTTAGTTAGAGTTGAAAGCGTCAATCTTGCTATGTGAAACTGAGGCCAAACCCCATAGATTCACTAGAATACTTGTACACGTACACCCACCTAGAAACCCGAGTCTTCCCTTTGGGCTTAAACAAGTTCAACAAGTCAAGAAATATAATTTTAACCAGAAAATATCATTTCCTCATAAACATTTCACAAAATATCCCACATGTATACCACAAAATTCATAAAATTCCACTTTTCATTCAAATTAATTTGAAATCGCACTCACACAAAATTAGACGACAACACTTTTCACATTTCTTTAACACTTCCAAAAATCCATTAAACAATTTTATAAAACCATTCCAATATATTTAAACTCACATAACATCCCACTCATACGTTACATAATACCCTTTTTCAAAACCGAAATCCATTTTGCACATCATACTCACACAAAACATCCCATGTCACTTTCAGATCTCTTACAAACTTGAGTAAATCCTTCAAACATCAATGTAAATGATTTCCAATATGGAACACATCAAAAAATAGCCCATATCACATTTAAAATGTTACATTTATGATTATACAAACTACAAAACATTTTGACAATATGTTTTCACCACTTTCATAAATCATTCAATCATTGAAATCTTTCATAAAACAATTCCAAAGAGTATACCCAATATTTTCTCATAAAAACCATTTAAAATCTATATTTCAAGGACCAAACAACACCGAAACACTACCAAAGTAAAATTGGAATCCCTAGAGAAATTTATAAAACTACTTTGAAGTGTTACAAAATCACCTTGTATAATACAAAAAAAGACACAAATGAAAATACCCATTTTCATAAAATGCTCTCAGAAAGTATAACAATGTTTTACACAATAAACCTATTCCAAAAAACCACATTACAATGAAAAAATGACACTAAGGCATTAACAAAACAGTTTTTTTTATCCCCTTTAAACAAATAATAGACCAATTTCTTGTTTTATAAAACTATCACAAAAGATACCACATGTGTTACATTCGAAAAGTACACAACTTCAACAAAAAATGCAATTATAAAATTAAATGCCGAACTAAATCCCTCAAAAATCGTTTTCTCACCACACACAGTATATGGGGAACATGAAAAACTAGTAAAACAATATAAATAACTCATCAATGAATTTTTAACCACGGAATCACCTACAGAAAGTGTCTAATCACTCAAAACATGATGCAAAACTTCAACCACACCACTACCGCACCATAGGGAAAATAAATCAATAACTAGACCACAATATTTGACCAAAAAGACACCAAATTAAACCCACTGTTCTAAACCCAAGTTATGTACATTTTAGATCATAATGAAAGAGGAAGGAAACCCTAAGTGAAAAGGAAGAAACAAAGAAGTAATCATATACCTTGAAAAATATTGAAGAAATAACCCCTAATACACTAGTATATTAATTTAAAAATATAAAACCATTAACGAGATATTCGAACATGGTTGAATTTATCATTTAGGAACCGGAATGGGGGGAAAACTGTAACACCCCTGGTAAATAAAGAATATGAAATTTTCATATTTATCCATATTTGTGAATAAAATATTGATATGACTTTAAAGGGGACGCTATGCTCGATGGCGTACCCAACACGCAACAACGAGTTTCTTGGGAATCTTACGTTGCACTCTAATAATAAAATAATATTATTTTAAATGGTAGTTAACATGTAGCCATTGTAATGGCGGGAATGGATAGAAATAACTAAAATATGATTATATATGTTTTTAAATGTTTTTACATTTATCCAATAATGTATAGAGGCTTAAAATACGGAAAGAATTCAATTTTAGGCGTATATGCCCTAGTTTTCACTAAAGGTTAACTTATCACCTTTTGATGTTGAACCATCATTAAATATAGTTTTATTCACTCTTATACATTTTTTTGGACCAAATAAAACTCTTATTAAGAATCGGGACATCAAAATTTACTTTCTGTAAATATTTGGTATCTTTCCGATAAAGTTCATTTTTATTAATGAATAGTGTAAAATGTTGTATTTTAATTCAAAACCTCTTTTTAATCTAATTTATTTATATGATTAGATTATCTTTTGAATTGTCTTTAAAGTGAAATTAGAATATATTTTTACCATTAAATCCAATAGTGGTCTTTGGAATTAATTTCACTTTGAAATCAGACTTAAACCAGTGTCAATCTTTTGATACTTATTGTTTCGTAAAAACACGCTATTTTCTCTGACAGCGGGAATTAATTATTAAATTAATTAATGTGACTTATTTGTTTTGAATTTTGTAAAATAGACTTCATTTTGTAATTCAGAATATCAAATATAGCTTAGGGTGAATTTTTGGGATTTTTCTGAAAAACATCAATTTTTGATGAATAGTGACACCACTAAGTGGTACTTATAAAAATTGATTTTTCTGTTTCAATGAAAATTTTCCATCTTTGTGTTTTGAATTTCAAAAAACCGACATACATGGTTTTCATTAAGAAGTGAAATGTTGTTCAATGGGATAAGAATAATTTTTTGGTGAATAGTAACTTATTAAGTTTTTAATCGCGATTAGAGGTAATTAGTGTCGTTTAAGGAAAAAATAATGTTTTAATAATATTAAATGAACTTGACACATGTCCTAACATCATTGTATGTGTAATGGCCGACCAATACAAGCCATGGGTCAACTGGGGGACCCCATGGAAACACTTTGGTTGGGAAATGACATAAATAACATTTTATTTAACGTAAAAGTAAAAATGACACAAACATGATATGTTTTACTAAAAAATTTATTAAGTGGGGTTATACAAGTCAGATATTTTAGTATAAATAGTCATTTGAAAGCTAAAATTATTTCCTACGTCATAGTTATTTTTTAATAATTTTTAGACATTAAATAAATTAAAGTATTTATGACATCATAATGATGTAGTGATGACATCATTATCTGACGATTTAAATAAAATGAGAAGATAATGTAAACTCTATGACCTAAACATGTCCAAAACTTATTGAATGGGTGGCTTTATAACCCTTATCACCTTATCCACGAATTATATCAATTTGGGACCTTTTAAAACCGAAACACATTTTCAAATAAAGTAATATTTCTTACTTTCCAAAGGTGCCCCTCCTCTCCTCTTATAAAAGGCCCCCACATCTACCTCATTTCACACACTTCTCAAGCCTTTGGCTCGGCCAAACCCTGACCATTTACTCTCTTCACATCCCTCTCCTCATCCTAGAGGATTCCCTTTGGGCAGAATCCTGTCAAAGGAATCCTGTAGGCTCAAATCAAAAGGAGTTACACTTTTAAAGGCAATTCATTCTCTCATGTTCATTTGTTTTATTTTGCTTCTCCAACCCCCAAAACTCTTTTTATTTACTTCTTTTGTAACAGAACCAGTATCTTCAATATACTAGGATGTTTTTATAAGATTTATTAGAGCTACACTCTCACACAACTACATCAAATGGTTAATGAACATACGGTTTCCGTGGATGGAAAAATTCTGCCTCCCGAAACGATGATTGTTCAATACTCATTTAACACATTCAAAGGTGGCCATTATTATGTCACTATTTTTATATATGATATATAATATGTTTATGTTTTCCTTAAGCTTCTGTTTTTTTTCATTTTGGGCATACCTTTATGGTTTCCATTATGGGTAAACGCGATATCTTCATTTAAGGAAGTGCGGACTACCGCCCCCTCAAAGTGATTTGATTCGTTAAATACCATATGTGGGACGTATAAAGGATGGAAATATGATATTATATATGATATTATACTGGAATTATAATATACCTTTATATCATTATTATTCCATTCTATAAAATATGAAACAGAAATGAAAGTAGCGTTCATGCGTACGTACGGCTTACCGTCTCCATGAACGGTGCATTTCATTTCTTACCACTAAATTATTATGTAATGTTATAAATGCATGAATTTACTGGATATATATGACATATATGATATCTAAATCATGAATACAATTCTGGATATAATAAACATTTGTCCACACGAACAACATGTAATTGTAAGAAGTCCACTTTCGACTTAAGAACCAAATATCGGCAAATCAAATATTATTAACTTAAATGATTACATAATGTTTATGACATGGTAATAAGTGATATAAAAGGAATAATGAACTTGAAAAAGGTTCTTAAGGAATTATAAATTAACTCAAGTTTATTATTCAGGAGATTAAAGAACGATCGAGTCAAGTCGGACCCGAGGTAAGGGATCCTACTCCTCTCTTTCTTTTTAAGTACCCACTTTTATGTCATTCTTTTTAAAGCTCATCTTTCTTGTTATTGGGATGATATTTTATATTACACTTACTGTAATTTTTATGTTCATGTGATGAGAGACCCTATTCTCTCTCATCAATCCATTTTGGAAGTTTTGAGTGGCGCCGTTAGGCTGCCGAACTTTCGTAAGAGATCTAACCTCTCTCTTTCTTTTTAAGTACTCTCCGTTATGTCACTTCTTTTAAGCTCCTCTTTGTAATGTTGGGGGATGTTCTGTCATATTCCTCTTGCTGTACATTTTATTGTAATGTGATGAGATACCCTATTTGATCTCATCAATCCATATTCGGAAGTTTTATGTGGCGCCGTTAGGCTGCCGAGTTTTCGTAAGGGATTTTTCATCTCACTTTTATTCCCGTGAGATTTATGCTAAATTTGCCACAAATTACATTGAGTGGTATATTTACTGCCCATTATTCTACTCTTTGTGTAATATACTTTCGTTTATGAGTATTTACATCAATGATCTATTGTCCTTATTTCATGGGGTGTATGTTTTGAAAGATACCCAAGTCGGTAAGGGAACCTGCACCCTCCTCTTTTTTAAAAGACTTCTTTTGTTGGGTATTTTAATTTACATATTGTTATGTTGGGATATGTTCTCATATATCCTTATTGATGTAAATTTTCTGTCCAAGTGATGAGATACTCTTTTTATCTCTCATCAACTCATTTTGATGTGATGCCGTTAGACTGTCAAGGGAACTTTTTAACCCAATTTTGATTTCTTTGGGTTCAACATGTAGTCATTGAATATGTCATCCATTGAATATGTGTGAATGAACTTTTATTGTTTTACACTTAATATCCACTTATATTGGGTGTATTTTTATTTTTCACACATATTTTTGAGATTGATTTGTCCTTAATTTAAGGATACCCTCTTTATAAGGGATTTCATCACATTTGACATTTCTATTGAGGGTTCATTGTTGTTATGCACCAATTCAATATTATATGGTGTATATACTGTCCTTTGGAGTATTATATCATGAATCCATTTATTCTCATGATACTATAATGTTCTGACTAAATGTTATTCCTCAATTATTGTATTCAAGTGTCTCTGATTTTGGTAAAACCCCTTTAACCAAAATATCGTTTTAAATGTTTTAATTATTTGTTCTTATTAATATCCATGTTTTCAAAATGGTTTTAAGGATTTATTTATATGGATATTTATGGTTTAAAATTTTAAGCTTCAAGGTGGTATGGGACACTTTGATTCAAAAATATCTTTATTAAATGTTTTAAATGGTTTTGGAAATGGTTTCTTTTTGAATGGATTCATTATTTCAATATACTAAAATGTTATATTGTGATTAAAATGTGGAAATGTTATGTTTCCTTTATGAATGTTTTATGTGACACATTTATGTTATGGTTCCTGGGCATTGTTATGAAAACGGGTGGTTCCGTGATAAACTAAGGGTGGGTGAGCCCGATATAGCTCTCCAATGCATTGGGTAACACGAAGGAGTGAAACGTTAAGGTTTCTCCGAAGAGATTTAGGGAATATACTATGATGGGTATTCCAAACGTAACCAAGAGGGTTACTCCCTACGTAAGAATGTTATGAATTCCTCAAGTTACCTTTATGTCTTATGTTTTCTATGATTTATTCACGATTTGATATGCCTATGTTTTATGGGTAAAGTGTGATTTCATTCCAATGTATATATGAACTCATGTTTCCTTTCCATATTTTTATAACTCTTACTGAGCTTTTTATGCTCATCCCATGTTTCTGAAATGTTTTTCACAGGTCAAGGGAAAGGTACATGATGTGATGATAATGTCAAGGATGTGTCAAGAAAGAATCCGTGTTATATTTTAAATATGTTCCCGTTGATGGGAAGAATGAATACTGTCTTTTATGTAACCACTTTGTTTAAATGTGGAATGTAATGCAAGTTTCATGATCTAATTCTCTAAAACTCTAAACCTGAAAAGATCCTCAATGTGTAATCTTGTAATAACTCAAGATTAAGTAAGGATTAAGGCTGGGGCCTTATAGTTGGTATCAAAGGTCGGTTTAGATAACTTTAGAGGTTAGGGTATTCTTTAAGCATAAGTGACATTACCATAATGGATAGGATTTCAGAAAGAGTCCTAGTTTTAGATAAAGTGAATGAGTAAGTATATATTAGTGTTTATCTTACTCATTAGTGCATGATGGTTTTGTTGATATACTCACACTGACCTTTTTGGTTTTAGTAAATGGATGGATCTAGCAGGCACCAAAGTAACAGTGGATGTGAAGGAAACTGTGACAATTTTTTGAGAAAGCAACTGAATGATATGGGAGCTACAATGAGAACTCTTGTGATTATCCTCAACCAACTATCTGGAGTAATGATTGACCACCTAAACCTTGGAGATTTCTCTAAGGCATCATATATGCAAGAAACAAATCCCTATGGAAGTACAGGTAATAATCATAAAGGTAAGTGTGTTCAAAAACCTATGTGTCAATGATGTGGAAAGAAACACCTAGGAAAATGTTTCAAAGGGACAGAAATATGCTATAGATGTGGAAATGAAGGTCATAAAGCAAGAACCTGCCATGGAAAAAGGAAGCATCCAGTTGACTCGAGGAAAGGGAAAGAAGTTCTTTCTGAGGGATCAATTGAATGTTTTAAATGTGGTGTGCATGGTCATTATGCAAACACATGTCCTATGAAGAAGTTTCGTGAATGGGGTCACCAAGAGCGTACCAATATTCGTTTACCAATACCTAATGCCATTCTGATTGAGGATGAAGAAACTGACAATGACCAATCAAAGGTATGTACTATTTCATGACTATTGTTTTCCTATTTTGGAATCTTAGGATATGATTCATTATTTTGTTTGTAGGAAAGAGGTATTTCGGAATAAGTTGGAAAGGAATGGATAATGGATCATGAAGAATGTTGAATGAGTAGGATGTCAACATATAAGGGCTTCAAGAGTTATGGTGAAATTCTTAAGATTATTAAAACTCTTTTGATGATGGGGTCACATTAGAAGACTTTTTATATTATGTGTAACCCTGATGTTTAAAATAGGAAAATTTTATTCAAGTAATAGTTATCTTTTATTTTGTGGACATAGTTATAAAGAACCATTTGGGTTTATATGATCCTTACTTTTTAGGTAATTATGGGTTACTCTATGATATGATGGAAAATGAAAGGAATGAGATAAACTTGAGGTTAAAACATGTTATGATTATTTTTGAAGTTTTTATCTCATTTTGGGGAATGTTTTAAGAATTATATAGTTTTGGAAAAAGGACAACACACAGACCGTGTGACAACCCATCACGTCGGACAAAACTGCGGGAATCGAACCCACAACCAAAGTGCGACTAGTATTTATCACCTACCACTGGACTATGTGAAGTCCCTGGTTAGTTTGACTGATTATTTTTGGTTATATTATTTTATGAATTAATATTAAGTTGATTTTGGGTTATTTATGAAAATGATTAACCTATCATGGAGGATATGTGATTAGTTTAATTACTTTTTAATACGAGACTTTAGGAGCAACTGATGTTGTTTGGAGATAAATGTTACGATTTAACATGGAAGACTATGTGACTAAATCCTTCAAATATTTGGATCTCAATATTATATTGGTTTACTTTGAAGAATTTTTTGGAAAAATTGTTTATCTAATGGTCCTCGTTGAACTTTGGATTTTGTTGGACAAATTTTGGAGGTTAAGAATAAATTTTCTTTTTTATAAAGGGTTATCCTTTTCTGGATTATCTGATCTTGTACTAGCCTTTTTGGTTTTGGTTTTGGTTAAAGTCTAAAGACATGGGAAGTATATAGTTCTATTTTGTGGATTAGGTGATTTTCTAAAAGTTGATTATAGTACTCTTAATGTGAACAAGTCTTCCTAAATACTCGCCTGTTGGAGAAAATATGAGTTTGTGTAAGGAATATAATAAAAGTTAAAAGTCAACATGATAAGTGATTATGTTTCCTTATGAATAAATTCCCGAATAAAAATTATCTTAAAACAAAAATGTTGTCTATTAACTTTTCCAACTGGGGAATCGAATACCGTTTAACCCATCACAAGTTTGTGATTTTCTCGTGGTTAACTTTCTCCTAAACATATTTTCTATCATCTCCATCAGAACATGACCCTTTGTTTTTTCCTCCATGTCCATATTTTCATACTTGGAATCCTAGTATGGGTTAACTCGGGTGACCTCTGTGCTTATATTTCTTTATTTTAAAGTGATTGTTTTACCGACTCTTGTTCTGATGTGGGACTTTCAAGGATGTTTCCAAGCTCAATTTTAAAAATTGCGAGGATGCAATTCCCAAAAGGGGGGAAGGATGTAACACCCTAGGTAAATAAAGAATATTCCATTTTCATATTTATCCATATTTGTGAATAAAATATTGATATGACTTTAAAGGGGACACTATGCTTGATGGTGTACCCAACACACAACAACGAGTTTCTTGGGAATCTTACGTTGCACTCTAATAATAAAAAAATATTATTTTAAATGGTAGTTAACATGTAGCCGTTGTAATGGCGGGAATGGATAGAAATAACTAAAATATGATTATATATTTTTTCAAATGTTTTTACATTTATCCAATAAAGGATAGAGGCTTAAAATACGGAAAGAATTCAATTTTAGGCGTACATGCCCTAGTTTTCACTAAAGGTTCACTTATCACCTTTTGATATTGAACCATCATTAAATATAGTTTTGTTCACTCTTAAACATTATTTTGGACCAAATAAAACTCTTATTAATAATCGGGACATCAAAATTTACTTTGTGTAAATTTTTGGTATCTTTCCGATAAAGTTCATTTTTATTAAAGAATAGTGTAAAATGTTGTATTTTAATTCAAAACCTATTTTTAATCTAATTTATTTATATGATTAGATTATATTTTGAATTGGTTTTAAAGTGAAATTAGAATATATTTTTTCTATTAAATCCAATAGTGGTTGATGGAATTAATTTCACTTTGAAACCAGACTTAAACCAGTGTCAATCTTTTGATACTTATTGTTTCATAAAAACACGATATTTTCTCTGACAGTGGGAATTAATTATTAAATTAATTAATGTGACTTATATGTTTTGAATTTTGTAAACTAGACTTCATTTTCGAATTCGGAATATCAAATATATCTTAGGGTGAATTTTTGGGATTTTTCTGAAAAACATCAATTTTTGATGAATAGTGACACCACTAAGTGGTAATTATAAAAACTGATTTTTCTGTTTAAATGAAAATTTTCCATCTTTGTGTTTTGAATTTCAAAAATCCGACATACATGGTTTTCATTAAGTAGTAAAATGTGGTTCAATGGGATAAAAATAATTTTCTGGTGAATAGTAACTTATTAAGTTTTTAATCGCGATTAGAGGTAATTAGTGTAGTTTTAGGTAAAAATAATGATTTAATAATATGAAATGAACTTGAAACATGTCCTAACCTCATTTTATGTGTAATGGCCGACCAATAAAATCCATGGGTCAACTTGGGGACCCCATGTAGCCACTTTGGTTGGGAAATGTCATAAATAACTTTTTATTTAATGTAAAAGTAAAAAGGACACAAACATGATATGTTTTACTAAAACAATTTTTAAGTGGGGTTATACAAGTCATATTTTTTAGTATAAATAGTAATTGGAAAGATACAATGATTTCATACATCATAGTAATTTTTTTATAATTTTTAGACATTAAATAAATTAATGTATTTATGACATCATAATGATGCAGCGATGACATCATTATCTGACGATTTAAATAAAATGAGAAGATAATGTAAACTCTATGACCTAAACATGTAAAAAACTTATTGGATGGGTGGATTTCGAACCCTTATCACCTTATCCACAAATTATATCAATGTGGGACCTTTTAAAACCGAAAAACATTTTCAAATAAAGTAATATTTCTTACTTTCCAAAAGTGCCCCTCCTCTCCTCTTATAAAAGGCCCCCACCTCTACCTCATTTCACACACTCCTAAAGCCTTTGGCTCGGAGAACCCCTTCCCATTTACTCTCTCCACATCCCTCTCCTAATCCTAGAGGATTCCCTTTAGGATGAATCCTTTCAAAGTAAGCCTTTAGGCTCAAATCAAAAGAAGTTACACTTTTAAAGGTAATTCATTCTCTCATGTTCATTTGTTTTATTTTGCTTCTCCTACCCCCTAAACACTTTTTATTTACTTCTTTTGTAACAACACCTGTATATTCAATATACTAGAATGTTGTTATAAGATTCATTCGAGCTAAACTCTAACACAACTACATGAAATGGTTAATGAACATACGGTTTCTGTGGATGGCGAAATTCTGACTCCCGAAACGATGATTGTTCAATACTCATTTGACACCTTCAAAGGTGGCCATTATGATGTCACTATTGATATATAATATGTTTATGTTTTCCTTAAGCTTCTTTTTTTTTCATTTTGGGCATACCTTTATGGTTTTCATTATGGGTAAACGCGATATCTTCATTTAAGGAAGTGCAGACTACCGCCCCCTCAAAGTGATTTGATTCGTTAAATACCATATGTGGGACGTATAAAGGATGGAACTATGATATTATATATGATATAATACTGGAATTATAATATACCTTTATATCATTATTATTACATTCTATAAAATACGAAATAGAAATGAAAGTAGCGTTCATGCGTACGTACGGCTTACTGTCTCCATGAACGGTGCATTTCATTTCTTACCTCTAAATGATTATGTAATGTTATAAATGCATGCATGTACTGGATATATATGACATATATGATATCTACATCATTAATACAATTCTGAATATAATAAACATTTTTCCACACGAACAACATGTAATTGTAAGAAGTCCACTTTCGACTTAAGAACCAAATTTCGGCAAAACAAATATTATTAACTTAAATGATTACATAATGTTTATGACATGGTAATAAGTGATATAAAAGGAATAATGAACTTGAAAAAGGTTCCTAAGGAAGTATAAATTAACTCAAGTTTATTATTCAGGAGATTAAAGAACGATCGAGTCAAGTCGGACCCGAGGTAAGGGATCCTACTCCTCTCTTTCTTTTTAAGTACACACTTTTATGTCATTCCTTTTAAAGCTCATCTTTCTTGTTATTGGGATGATATTTTATATTACACTTACTGTAATTTTTATATTCATGTGATGAGAGACCCTATTCTCTCTCATCAATCCATTTTGGATGTTTTGAGTGGCGCCGTTAGGCTGCCGATCTTTCGTAAGAGATCTAACCTCTCTCTTTCTTTTTAACTACTCTCCTTTATGTCACTTATTTTAAGCTCCTCTTTGTAATGTTGGGGGATGTTCTTTTATATTCCTCTTGCTGTACATTTTATTTTAATGTGATGAGATACCCTATTTGATCTCATCAATCCATATTTGGAAATTTTATGTGGCGCCGTTAGGCTGCCGAGTTTTCGTAAGGGATTTTTCATCTCACTTTTATTCCCGTGAGATTTATGCTACATTTTCCACAAATTCCATTGAGTGGTATATGTACTGCCCATTATTATACTCTCTGTGTAATATAATTTCGTCTATTAGTATTTACATCAATGATCTATTGTCCTTCTTTCATGGGGTGTATGTTTTGAAGGATACCCAAGTCGGTAAGGGAACCTTTCACCCTCCTCTTTTTTAAAAGACTTCTTTTGTTGGGTCTTTTAATTTACATATTGTTATGTTGGGATATGTTCTCATATATCCTTATTGATGTGAATTTTATGTCCAAGTGATGAGATACACTTTTTATCTCTCATCAACTCATTTTGATGTGATGCCATTAGACTGTCAAGGGAACTTTTTAACCCAATTTCGATTTCTTTGGGTTCAACATGTAGTCATTGAATTTGTCATCCATTGAATATGTGTGAATTACCTTTTATTGTTTTACACTTAATATCCACTTATATTGGGTGTATTTATATTTGTCACACATATTTTTGAAATTGATTTGTCCTTAATTTAAGGATACCTTCTTTATAAGGGATTTCATAACATTTGACATTTCTATTGAGGGTTCATTGTTGTTATGCACCAATTCACTATTATATGGTGTATATACTATCCTTTGGAGTATTATGTCATGAATCCATTTATTCTCATGATATTATAAAGTTCTGACTAAATGTTATTCCTCAATTATTGTATTCAAGTGTCTCTAATTTTGGTAAAGCCCCTTTAACCAAAATATCGTTTTAAATGTTTTAATTATTTGTTCTAATTAATATCCATGTTTTCAAAATGGTTTTAAGGATTTATTTATATGTATATTAATGTTTTATAATTTTAAGCTTTATGGTGGTATGGGACACTTTGATTAAAAAATCTCTTTATTAAATGTTTTAAATGGTTTTGGAAATGGTTTCTTTTTGAATGGATTCATTATTTCAATATACTAAAATGTTATATTGTGATTGAAATGGGGAAATGTTATGTTTCCTTTATGCATGTTTTATGTGACACATTTATGTTATGGTTTTTGGTCATTATTATGAAAACGGGTGGTTCCATGATAAACTAAGGTCGGGTGAGCCCGATATAGCTCTCCAATGCATTGGGTAACGCGAATGAGTGAAACGTTAAGGTTTCTCCGTAGAGATTTAGGGAATATACTGTGATGGGTATTTCAAACGTAACCAAGAGGGTTACTCCCTACGTAAGAATGTTATGAATGCCTCAAGTTACCTTTATGTCTTTTTTTCTATGATTTATTCATGATTTGATATGCCTATGTTTTATAGGTAAAGTGTGATTTCATTCTAATGTATATATGAACTCATGTTTCCTTTCCATATTTTTATAACTCTTACTGAGATTTTTATGCTCATCCCAAGTTTTTGAAATGTTTTTCACAGGTCAAGGGAAAGGTACATGATGTGATGATAGTGTTAAGGATGTGTCAATAAAGAATCCGTGTTATATTTTAAATATGTTCCCGTTGATGGGAAGAATGAATACTGTCTTTTATGTAACCACTTTGTTTAAATGTGGAATGTAATGCAAGTTTCATGATCTAATTCTCTAAAACTCTAAACCTGAAAAGATCCTCAATGTGTAATCTTGTAATAACTCAAGATTAAGTGAGGATTAAGGCTGGGGCCTTATAAAAACAATGACAAATAAAGTTGTTATGAAATTATCAATTCCCTATTAAAATCTATGATATTTGAGAAATTTAGATAAGATCCATCCTAATTCAAGATTAACTGGTGCTCCAAAGCGGGGGATGAGAGCATGGGGGTGTTCCTTTGGTAGTTGGTCTTGGGGTAGTGTTAGAATCACTGAAAAAAGATAAATATTTAAGAATATATCATTGAATTAAAAAATATTTTTAATGAAGGAAATGAGAATTCAGGCAGGCCCAATTACTTTAATCAAACCCCATATCCACCATGATTATGGATTCAAAATGGTCAAAAATAAATATGGTGGTGTTAATAGGTCATAATAAGACCAGTATGAATCGTAATGAATGAAAAATGATGAATAATTAAGGTGTTATAATGTATTCAAAAATTATTTTTATATCAGGAATTTGGCTCACAGTTTGGCGCAATTTAGGGAAACTCATCCATTCCTCCATAAAATCTTGGGAAACCCCGCACCCAAAAAGCATGAATGGAAAATAAATTAAATTTAAATTTAAAATAAGTCATGTATGTGACACACAAACTCTTATATGGTTTACCAATCCATTTGAGATCACTCAAAAAACATTTTTCAAATAAAATTGATCTGATTGTACTTATGAAATAGTTATAATAATGCCAATATGACAATGTGGAGAAAATTTTCATTTCAACATATGTATTTATATCTAATAATATTCTTTCCATAATAATTTCTTCATCATTAAATATAATATTTATTCTCAAATATTGCTTGATATATTAAAATAAATGGATCTCCCGGGGATTACCAAACCATGTTCATTAGCTATGAAAATATATAACATATCCTATATATTACAATATATCATTCTATCCACTATTTTACAAATAAATATGACCATTAAACAATTTTATAATAATGGGGTTATGTATTTATGGGATATAGTACCCATTTGAAATGGAATAATCACCTTTTACAGATGAAATTTAATTTTATAGAGCTCTAAATCATTGAGATGAGGGAATCATTTTATTTTCAACTGCTATATTATTTTATTCTTCGTTATAGTGAAGAAAACATACTCTAAAAAATTTTATTTATTTATCCTACACGATTTATATCAATATATAGTTTATGTGGTAATTTGTGATTATATAAAATAGAATGTGTATAAGGTTTTTTATTATATTGTTAGCATGATATGTACATTTTTAGTAATATCATTCTATTTTCATTCCTTAATTCATGTAATATATCATATTTCTATAAAAATAAATATTAATGTATAATAGGTGGGCTATTAAATTCTAAATCTATGACCAAAATATGAACTCTACATCACCTTTTGGTTTATTTTAATATCATTTTTTATGTTCAGTTTTCTAAAAATTAAATGAATTATGAAAATAATAATAAAAACATACACATCATTGGTGTTTTTGATGTATTTGTATCATATTGGTGAAAATAATTCCAAATAACAATGCTATATCTAAATATCTCTATTGAATACTATATCCTCAACAGACATTCATTATTTTTCTTAACAATCCTGCTTTGAAAATTTCATTTGTCATGTTACATTAACAAGAAGATATTTAATTTTTTTCATTTGTAATTTAAATATTTTTTGAAAAATAATTTTTAATCCCTAGATAATTGAGTGCGTAATAATGATGGAAAATTCATGAGGGTTTCATGTGGGTTTAACCCATAATTAAAATTTTCTAATTTTTATGTTTTCTGGGACGTTGGTTAGGTCACAAAAAACTATTCAGATCGATATTAAAACACCAAAAGACAACAGGTAATATGATTATTAAAACTAGTTTTGTGTTATATTTTAATTGATAGATACAAAAGTGTGGTCATACATAGAAAATAATGGATTTTCTATTGTAGGATTTAGCATTATTTGTGGTGTGGATTGATTATATTTTTTTTAGGTAGTGGATAATGTTGTATTTTTGATTTATATATATATGTGGTCCTATGAGTATATGATATATGAAACCCTTATGACTATGTTTGGGATGTGGTTCCATAATAATTTTAATGGTTTGTCTTTTGGGAACATGTTCGATGTTCATCATTATTAATGGGGAATATGTTTCATCGGTTTGATGAACATGGGGTCGAAAATTACTATAGATGGATATGGATGTTGACCATGATGTGGAAATATTTTTTATGATTTCATGTCACTATGAATAATTTTCATATTGTTTTTATACAGATATACCAAGGATCATTATATGATTTTGACCATTGGATACTAAACACATACTCTATAGATATGGAGGTATAGAGGCAATGATGTTGAATTTTTATAATATGATAGATAGACCACAGGTGGAAGTTGGATCTTTGTGGGGATTGGGACAACCAAATGAGAATGGAGTTATTTCAATAAATGTGAGATATGTTTCTGAAAAATATAGGGGCATTGTAAATCATAGTTGCAGATATGCCTTGGTTATAATGTTGATGTTGTGATAATAGTTGTAAAATGGGATAGAAGACCATGTTATATATGATATGATCCATGTACATTATTATAGTATACAATGGTTGTCTTATTATGGTTACATTTTTCATGGTTGGTGTGTAATTTGAAGTTTTAAGGAATTTATTGGATGGAAAAAAGGAGGTTCTAATATGATAATCAGTGTATGAAACATTCAAATATAGTACTATATGATGTAGGGAAACTCTGAATTTTAGATAATTAATTATAATGGGGGATTTTTATTAGTACTATTTGGATAACATAGAGTGACCTTATCATAATAATTTGTAAACATTGATATTATCAGGAGACATTTTGGGTGGTGACTAGATGAGTTCATAAAAAAACTACCACAATCCCTCTGGGATGAATGTATAAATCATGAATCATGTAATATGTAAGAGAAATGGGTAAACATTTTGAGTCTACTGGAGATGGATGTGAATTTGATTCCTGAGTATGTTGTTGTAATTTTTAGATAGCTCTGCTGGTTCCCCATGTCGATAATTGTTGATTAATTTTTTACATTGTAAATGAATGTATTTTATCTTTCATTTAATTATGAATTTAATTATAAAAAAATATTTATTTTATTTTATTTTTACCTCTATTATCATATGTCCGATGTACATCATTTTAGAATGTTATTTCAGGATTTTTTTCATTATCGTGGTATTGTAAATATTCACCATTAATGAGTGATTTCCTTTATTCAAAATTAATTATACCTTCACTACCTACATGATTCATATGGTGATTGGGGAGGTACAAAGGAGATATATTGGCCCTATAATATAAAGTGTATATAGTCATAAGTGTCATGATGTTACCCTGGGAAACAAACTGGTGTTATATTACCTACAAGTATACTATTAAATGATTGTTATATTTTTTATTTTACATTAAAGGGAATGGAATGGATGATTTTTATCATTGTATATATGGATCCCATTCTCATATTATTATCAATGATAAATTTCATCTTATATAATTTTCTTGAGTAGAAAACCCTATACATTAATAAACTAATCTTTAAATATTACCCGTTCAACAAATGGTTCTAAATGAGTTTCTAATAACTATAACTAATGATTTAAAAATTTTATACTCTGTTATAACAACTTTGGTAGTTAATATTATATCTCTCATTTGAGTTATTTTATTTGATTTTGGTTTCTCTATGGCTAGGTGAAACCCCCTCATAAAATGGGCATCTCCCACTTCTTAAAAAATATGTATTGCAATCCAAATATGTTTGGATTTTCCTTAACATCTGATATTATGATTTTGTAAAAAAAATTCTCTGTTTGACATATTTTTAATTATACATTTTATAATTTTAGTTCACATGAATATTCTATGGAATTTAAACTTGAATTAACCAAATTTTATTACATGGTAAATTCTAGAATCGATTTAATGTGATGAATTTTTGGAACTAAATATAAATATATTTGATTAAATAAATATTAAATAATTTTAGAAATGTTAAAATGTTTATTTCGTGTTTTGTAAAATAATTTTGATGTTTTTTCAGTGATATTTCCCTTAAAATGAATTTGGAATGGAAAAATACATCTTTTTTTGCATCATGTGTGAGTATGTCTATTCGTTTTCCTAAATTAACATTATGAAATTATGAATTTATATGTTTGTACATGGTTAAATAATTGTATTTATTTATTTGTTAATTTTCTATATATCCTATAAAAAGTAATAATTGTTTTTATATTAATAAAATATATTTGGGTTTTATAAAATATTTTTTACCTTAATAAATTAAAATTAAATGTTATTTAATTAAAAGTGGTGTGGGATATTCAATTTTATTAGTTAATGTTTTAGAAAACATCCTTTGTATTATAATGAACATTATTAAAAATTTCATGAGATTCATATTCAATGTATTTTAAACATATATATGAACACTCTTATCCTTAGTATATAATTTATTTGTATTTAGTATGTTTTTGGTTGTTGGATGTATTTTTACTTTGAATTATGTAAAAATAAATCTTCAAATATCAAACTAATTTTTTAAAATAGGTAAAAAATTAATAAAATTGGATGGAAAATTTGTTTGATAATTTAAAATTAGTAATATTTCGCAATAAATTAATTTATAAGGATTTTGGAGTTGATTACATATGTATATATATGTTATGAAAAATTTCGGGGTCTACTATTTTTTTAAAAATGGTTAAACCCATTGACGACTTGTAGTTTTCCATTTTTTTGGGAAAAAATTTTCTATTTAAATGTTATTTATAAAATTTTCTATTTATATTTTATTTATAAAATTCTATATAGTTTAATATAAAAACATTGGTATCATTTCAACTCTATAGAAATAAATCATATATTTCAAATAACATACTTTATGTAAAATTAATTCATATAAATACTTAAATTACTATAAAAGAATATTATTTACTAAATGATAAATTCAAGAGTGTTTGCAGTTGATTTATTATTAGTCGTTATTTTCTATATATGATAAGAGTACATTATTATAAAATGTAATTTTTTCAATTCATGTGACCTTATATTTTTCTTTAAATAATTTTTTATCCCCAAAATACACATAAATAATAACCCAAATAATATTATCTATATAGAAAAAAATTATATTTAATGATGGATTGTTTTGTGTTCAGTTGGGAATAATTGTTTTGTAATTATATAATGACTACATTATGTCCTTTTTTATATAAAGGTTTTCTTATGTATTATATGTTTTTATGATTATTAATTTTTAATGTATAACATGTTTGAATAAAAAACATTGATGAGAATATATTTTTTCTATTATATTTAATTTCACCATGAATTTTTGAATGTGTATCTTATAGATATGAAATGTTTCATTTATTAAATAAATTTTTCATTTTTTATAAGAAGTGAATGAGTCAAAATTCACGTAATTAATTTAAAGTTCATTTAATTATTCATTCAATAGTTTCATGATGTATTGGTTATATGGTTATGTTTTCCTTAGGTGTTTCATCTTATTTATCATTCATTTGGGTTGACGGATGTTATGGTTATTAGTATTTTACTGTTTCAGTTCAAGGTAATGTTGGAAGTTCTCATTAATTCAAACTATTATCATATAATTCTCACTTATGAGGATGGATATGTTTCATTGAGAAATTATTTATAATATGGTTTTAATGATGGGGAGGAGCCATTATCATTTATTTTTAATGGTTACACATGAGTTTTTCTCAAATATTTTATTTGGTCAATACCATATAACATGATCAATATCAAAAGATACTTATCATAATTTGAATGTCTAATTGTGAGGAGGCTTTAATAACAGCATATTTTTTACCTTTTGTTAAATTTATTTTTTCCTCAAGAGTTTTATTTATTGATAATTTTTTTACCAGAAGATGTTTGATATTTTAGATGTTTATAACCTCAAACTCTTAGGTTAATTCACTCATAATTCCTTCTCTTCTACCCAGTTATTTGAGTAGTAATAATTTGTGGAGTGTTGGAGGGATTTGGAGGGGAATACATGATAGAATAAAAATTGAAATGATAATGGGTATACTAGGTTCTGTGATGGATTGTGTAGGAACCCAGTGGAAGTCTAGTGGGTGTTGTTGGTTTTGGATATACAATTGGGTAACCAATATCCTTACAGTAGGTACTTTATAGAATACTAATCAAATTTTATTTAAATATTAACATTTTTCATTTTCTACACCAAATTTGTTTCCATAATAAACCCTTTAAAATACGCCTCCTCAAATTCCCATTCATATATATATTTTTAGAGAAGAAACACTCCACTCTCCACTCAATGTGATACTCTTTCATTGGTTGACTGTAGATAAAGGTTATATCTGAATCTCACCCTACTATTTGATTGAGTGTTTATCACTCATTATGTTAAATTATTTACACATCATTTATAATATCTAGGTTATAACCATCTACCTTTAATTTACTGATATCATAACATTTCATTTCCTTTTGTCGTTCCCTAACTATGTAACATTGGGAGTTTTTATAGGTAAACCATATGTGTTATCATTATTTTCCATTTAATATTTAATTACATATGTTATTAATAATTTAATCCAAATTTTTTATCTATGTATGTCTACCCCATCTCATTTTGGTGGAGGAGTATATGGATTATGGAATTTTAGATTATATTATGTATAGGATACAGTGGGTAATCCAAATATCTTAGTTACAAAGTTTAAATGTGTTTTTATTGAAGTGGCATGTCATAGAGTTGGTTATGAATAGACTAATTATATTCATTAAAAACACGATAATAATATTTGGTTCATTACATAAACCTACAATGTAAATGGTAGTCATCAAATTCCTTGACTGTAAATATGCCTTTTATGTTATTCTATCATTGTAACAACAATATTGTTAATGTAGAATATAATTTATGAGTTTACATGTATATTATATAATTTATTACATCATGTATGTTGTCAAATTCATTATGAACACCTACTAGTTTTATAATTTTGTATCACAATTGCCTTATTTATTAGAAAAATGAACCCATGATTCATCAGTTTAACAAAAATGATAATAAATCATGAACAAATTAATATTAATTTCATTCATAAATAAAAAAAATTCTGAATTCCCAGAGACCCCACATAGATTATTATCTATTATTTATATTAATGTCTCAATTTATTCCAAATAATACATATTTGAGGATTAAATCATTTAAGTTTAATATTAGTGTTCACTATCAAATATGATTGATGTTTTTTACTTATTATATTATTTAAAAATAGATTTCAATGTCAAACGTTTTTACATTTGATTTCCCTTGAATTATGAATGATTGGGGGGGTTGTAGTTCCAAAAGAATTGTATACACATTATTGGAGATAATCATATGACATGACGATGATAAACATCGATTTTTTATGGAACCTACATGTCTAACACATAGCTTTTTGAAACATTATTCTAAACTATATTACTTTCCCTAGAATGTCTAGTCCCATCATAATCGTTTGTGAAAAATCTGGAAGAACTCTACGACTAACCCATTTGGTCTGTCACAGTTTTATTTTTTACGGAATATCTATAATAATGTACATTGATTTTAAACATTGTTCCAACTATTTCTACTGAAACAATCAATAAATAATTTTTATTACCCTGAGTGTGATTCATATATCATTAACTATAATTCCTTATATCATATTCAAAATTTTAGTGGGATTCCAAAGGGTTAGATGTTATATCAAACCTATTTTAAATTATTTAACCTTTCCATTTATATTGATTTATTCCAATCCATATAATATGATGAAATGGACGATGAAATATGAATTTAATTGTTTTCATTAAATAGTTATTTCTGATTTCTAGTGCTAATGGGGCCCATTCAAAAAACTTATCAAAAATTTCCCATGAATTTTCATCTAATTTCATTAGACCAAGTTAGTATCAACATGATTATTCATTTAATACAGAAACCAAACTTCTTATGATACATTTAATGGGGAATTATATTTGAATCATTATAGGAAGTTTTTTTCTATCAAATATTCATAAAGATAGCGATTCTCTTCAAGTTTTAAATTATTTGGATGAAATTTAATGTAAATAGTGTCTTCATAATAATGGATCTCGGTACATTAATAGTGAGTTTTAGGTTTTCATTCCCATTATATGTTTTAATTTTTAATTTATTTATTATTAATTATATTTGTTTATATTTTAGGTTAAATGTGGATTAGTGTATTTTATAAAATGTTTCGGTTTTTTCGAAGGTAACTTTATGTATTCATCCATTAGAAGTTCAATTTATAAAACAAATTTTATTATTTTTATTTAATAAAATACTTTGTTAATGTCACAGTTTTATATTTACAAAGGATTTAGTGTTTAAGTATAATATATCAAATATATGTAAGAATTTATTTGTGGAAATGGGGAATTAGTTTGTTATGATTTTTTTGTATGTGATGCCATCTATTGTGGGAGTGATGTAATTTTTTTATGATATAGATGTACATGTGGTTGATTTTATAATTAATTTCCTTGAAAAACATTTTAGTATGTAATGGGATACCTGATAAATTATTAATTTAATACTGTGAATATTTAATCACTTTTATCTAAACCAAAAAAAACATTCTACATTTGGTCATTAATTCCATGAAGTTGGTAGATGGAATTAACCAAATTTCGTGGAAAATAAACCCTCAACATTTTTATTGATTGATTATGTTACAATCAATTATAAATCACTAGGTAAAAAACACATTAAATTCTATCAATATAGTATTTTAAGTGAAATTGAAATTGGACAATAATATTACAAAATTTTACTAGGAGACTAGTTTTTTTTAGAAATGGTTCATTAGGTACTCTAAAATGACATCGATATCATTTGGAGCATTAATTTTTCTATTTTGTAAATTAATGATTATATTATTATGTGATTTTTGGCCTGCATTCTAATTATAATTTATTCACATTTAAATTTGGATTTCCCCATATATCTGAAATAATTGCCTTTTTAATATAAAAAATTCCATGTGTTGAATTTTTATTATTATGAAATTTTTGGAATATGATTGGGGTCACAATTATTGTATTTTTTGTAATTTTATAATTTATATATTTAAAACTTTTCATTTTACCACCTTGATAATTCTCGGGTGGATTTCAAAAAGGGATTTCAAATGTTGTTTGGAAAGAATTTTTTTTGAAACATGATCATTTTTGTGAGATATTTATCCATTATAAAAAGTTTTTAGTATTACCTTGGTTTAAATAATATTTATATTTTTAACGTAGATAAAATAAACCAATGTTTCTTCTTATGAGGCTTATTTTTTTGAAATTGGAAAAACTATTTTATAATAGCATTTTCAAACTAGTATTAATGAGACATTTTTAAATGTTATGAATGGGGTGTGGGGAGGAATGTTAATGGTAATTTTTCCCCACATATAATTAATATTTAATTTCCCAATGGGTTATTTATTTTAGAATCCTTATGGTGATCATTAATTTTTCTTTTTTTGGACTGGATGTGGGGATAACATTAGATGGTGATATTTTCTCATGGGGAGATGGCCAATTTAGAATATTATTATTTATTTTGTTCATTTGATACTATATTATTAATATCAATTTCAAATAAACTTTATATCCATCATTCACTTCTATCCATTGTATCTTTTATAACTGTATTAGATTCAACTGATTATTACTGAATACTATATGTCTAGTTTGTTTATTATTTTAGATGAAATTATTTACGGTGCATGAATGTTTGATTAATTTAATTGTAATTATAATTCATGTAATTATGATTCAAGTTATTTAATAATCATTATTGGGTGATAGAATCCATATATGTGTTCCCATTATTCCTTGGTTCTAGGTTATATCCCATGAGTACCCCAAACACCCATCAACCCATTGTATGGGCTGGTCTAGGTTCTTGGATGAGGGGGCCCTAGGTGGGATAAAAGATGGTATGAAATAGTTGTAATGTTTTTAAATTATTTATTTATAATATATATTAATTTTATAAATGTATATTAATGTTAATTGATAGTCTACCTAACTCCTTCTGATTCAATTCCATGTGATACCAATGGTATTTATGATGTCATTAATTATTTTTTTATTCTTCATTTATTTATAAGGTATTTAAATTTGAATTTTTTTTGGTTTGGAAAATATTAATAATATATTAAATTTTAAATATTTATAAATATGTTGGTTAAAATGGTTGAAAAAATATATGTTCATAGTAAGTATTCAGGATTTAGAAGTTCGTTGGATGACTGTGCATGCACCTCTTTTTAGCATCAAGGAGTATATTCCTAATTGTTCTACAAGGTGAAAAATGATATGACCAAACATTGGAAAAACCCACACCACTTTTTATTTTCCATTTTTATCCACTATTAATTTATTTTACTTTTATTTTTGGGAAATCACTATATAGGATGCATTAATGATATCTAAATAAATGGATTGATTATATTTTGTCCATTTTTTTATAATTTAATATTTGAAAATATGGTTCTTTAGGAATAAATTATGTTTTTATAATAATCAATCGGTAATTTAAATGGTTGTATAAGAGTTAATTATTTTTTATTTCTCATTGGGAATTAATTAATTATGTCATAAAAAGTTGTTTTTTATTTTAGAAATGTAATTTAAAAATAATCAATCTAAAATGAATTAAGTTGGATAACAATATTGGATATGAAAAATGTTTTCAATCAGAGTTATGTGTATATAAAATTCTTTCTCATTTTTAATGCTTTAGTTTTCAAAACAACATGAATTTTTTTGGAATATATTTTTCTATGTATTTTAAATGAGAAGTATGATAAATTTTACTTTTTTTTCTAATATCAATGTTTTCTAATTATCAACTATTGACTATAATGATTAATTTATCATAATTTTTTTTATATTTGTGTTTTTTTATATTTTTTATATCCTTTTATATATTTAATTTGATATGGTTTGAGATTATTTACAACTCATATTATTTTCATTTAAATATGTTTAGTTTCATTTCATGATTAATTATTCTTGAAGATTAATTATAAATATAAAAATCTTGGTACTGAGTTATGGGATTTTTAAATGATTTATTTTAAAAAATATATCCGTTATTTTAAATAATAATCAATTTTGATATATATATATATATATATATATTCTTATCAATAAGTATTTATCGGGAACCAATATCTTTATTGATCACATTTAGTGGGAATGTAAATTCATTGGAAAATTTAGTGTTTAAATTAATGTGACCATAGATTGGAAAATTGAATGAATTCATGGATGTGTGGTTTTTTGGATTAAATGACTTTACACACATATTTTGAATTGGCTAAATTAATTTTTACTTGTAAATTTATTATCAATTTTTTAGGTTAATAAGAAATAGTTTGTATATGGAATGATTTTAAAAAATTGAATCAGAAATTATTTAACATAATCATCACTGAATGAGGTATATATTTCTTAGAATAAATGAATTATTTTATAGTAAAATAATTTTCAAAGGTATTTATTTCTGATATTACTATTTAATATGATTAAATGTATCGAATTTCAGAGACATTGACATATTTGCGTAATGAAAATGTTAGTTTTATTTCATTTTCTTATTACTGGTCTATGTAAAAAATAAGGATTACCATGTTTCTAATTATGAATTCATATACATCATATAATTGGAATTATGGAAACATTTTGAACCATATGGTCATAATAACCTGACAAATAATTTTTTTGTTCACCTTCCATTAGAAAACAAATATACAGTGTTATTAACGGTATTTTTTATTATTGTAATATAGATATTTATTTTTTTCATGGGTGGTATATATTTTTTATTTTCAATTACGGGTGGTGTTTTGTGGATCATACCATGTTTTGTTTAACAAGAGTAATATCTATCATTATTACTATTCATTTTTGTTTTATGAATCATGGTGATTATTTTTGTTGTGGATGTTTATTTTTATATACACGGTTTATATTTCAATGTGTATGATATTTCATGTGAGGTATTTTTATATTTATTACTCTATGATTTGAACTAGTTTCTTTATGAACTATTTTTTATTGATGAATTTTTATTGATTTAGATCATCTTCCAAAGAATTTTCTATTGTTATTGGATCTTGGTGTCATTTAGATGACATAATATTATATAATAACTTATTTCTATTATAATGGGGGGAACATAATTTGTGTGTGACATTTAATTATATTATTATGGTCTATTGTGTATGTGATTTTATTCTATTATAACAGTTCCTTCTATAATGAAATCATGAGGAAATTTTATATGTAGAATGCTTTAAAGTGAAAATGATTTTTCTTCCCCCAAAATAATTATATTAATTTTTTTCATTTAGTTATCATTTTAATTATTTACTTTGAGGTTTCTTGGTTAACTTTTTTTGAGATTTCAATGTTTTGTGGGTGCATTCATAGGTACACTTTTTGCTGATGGTTAATTCAACAATTGACACCTAACTATGAAATGATAATATTTATTTAAAACTAAACCCACATTATTATTTGGACCTGACTTTAAAACATTACATCATCATGAATTAAATTAATAATTCACATTGATGACCATTTTGACTTTATAGTTCTAAATATATAGGTCATAACTATTACATTACATATCAAAAGTAACAAACTAGACACTTCTACTCAGTTCCCATTTTTTCACAAAATAAAAATGCTTGACAAAAAGAGACATGTCCAGTTCCATGTTTTAGACAACATGACTTTTCCTTGATCCGTTCCTTGACCCTATTAATCATTATTTCTTGTGAAAAACATTTCAAAACATGGGATGATCATAAAAAGCTATGTAAGGGTTATAAAACAATGAAATGAAACATTTGTTCATCGTTACATACAAAACATAATCTCATTAACATACCTCATAATATCATAACATATATGAATAACATATAGAAAACATATATCATAAGCAACTTGTGGCATCCATAACATACTTACATTGTAGCTTTCATAGTTACATTGGGAGTCACATTTGGAATACCCATCACAACATATTCTAGAAATCTCTTAGGAGAAACATTCACATTTACCTTTATCATGTTACCCAATGCATTAGAGATCTACCTCGGTATCACTCTCTATAGGTTTATCACAGAACCACATATATACATAAATAATTCCCTAGAACCATAACATAATCATAACACATAAAACACACATAAAGGGAAAACAATTCCCCATTTCAATAACAATATATAATTGAAATATATTGACATAAAAAATACATTATTAAAACCATTTTCAATACAAAAATACGTAAAAAGAGTATATGGTATTTATTTTCCTTTTAAAGACATTTTGGATTGTTATGGAATCCAAAAATCAAATAATACTCGCCACAGAGACAAGTTCATTATTAACACTTACGCTAAAAAGAAAGAGTCCTTTTTTTTATCATTTTGCAAAATGCCTCATATAAAAATATTCCTTTTGAATGAAATGATATGTAAAAGGTTTTTATACACCGTGTAAAATAACATCGTGTATAAAACAAAGTATGACTCAATGAAAAGAGATTGGGATGAAGTCCCTTACCTGGTGACCGACTTGACCCGTTCATTCTTTAATCTTCTAAATAATAAACTAAAGTTAATTAATAATTTATGAAGAACATTTTACAAGTTTATTATTCCATTTATATCACCTATTAAAATGTTATAAACATTATGTAATCATTTATGTTAATAATGGTTGTTTTTTCGGTTATTGGTCCTTGATTATAAAAATGAACTTATTATAATTAAGAGTAGTTCATGTGGTCAGATATTCATTATCTCCAGAATGATATTAATAATGTAGATATCATATATATCATATATGTCTTGTGTATATATGTATTTATAATAGTACAAAACATTTGGAGGTATGAAAAGAAATGCACTATTAATGGAGACGGTAAGCAGTAAGTACACATGAACGCAAATTTTATTTCTATTTCATATTTCAATGGAACTAAAACATATTGATACATAGGTATATAATACTTCAATAATAATATAATATATAATACCATTAAATCCATCCTTTATAAGTCCCACATATGGCATGAACAAGTTTTATCACTTTGATGAGGCGGTAGTCTGCATTTCCTCAAATGAAATTATCACGTTTATCCATAATGGAAACCATAATGTATAATATAAATGAAATATACAGAAAAATAAAGAAAAAATAAACATAATATATACCATATATAAATACAATTCCATCATAATGTCCACCATATGAGACAGATGGAGATAATTGAACAATTATCGTTTCCTGAGGCGTTAGTTTTCCATCCAAAAAACAGTATGTTCTTTACCCATTAGATGGAGGTGTGTGATAGTGTTGCTTGATTCCTTCCCATAAATGCATCCTAATATATTGAGGATAATGGTTCTGTTATAAAATAAAATAATTAAAAGAGTTTAGGGTTTGGAGAAGTAAAATAAAAGAAAACAATTTAAGAGAAAATATTAAATTAAATTCGCATAATTACCTGTGGTTTGAACCAAAAGGACTTATTGAAGTGCCTTATGACTAAGGTGTGGCTTATAGAATTAGGAGAGGGATGCAGGGAGCTTAATTGGGACGAGTTTGTACTAGCCAAAGGGATTGAGAAGAGTGAGGAATGGGTTATATGTTAGGGGTTTTATAAGGGGGAGGAGGGGCTATTTAAGAAAGTGTGAAAATATTATTTTATTATATTATTATTTTTGGTTTCTAAAGGTCAAAAACTAATTAAATTCTAAGATTAGATGACTCATGGTCAAAATAAAATCATCCAATAATAATTCTAGAGGTTTTGGATATTATTTTAATATTTATAATATTATTTATTTCAATCATTTATTAATGAGTTAAACTCTACATCATTATTGTGTCATAAATAATATTATTTACATGATGTATAAAAATTATAAAAAAATACCATGATTTAGGAAATATTTTTACCTTTAGAAATAATATTTATAGTCGATTATATAACTATATAACACTATGTAAAAGTTAATTTACTAAACGATATTTGTTTATATCATTTTGGCCTTTACATTATGTTAATTAAAATAATGTGTTCTTATCTCTATTAAGTAGCTCCATGGGGTCCCAGAATCGACCCAAGGATGCCCATGGTTGGCCATGACTCATCAAATATGGTTAGGACAAGTGTTAATGAAATTTTTTATTATGATAAATTTCTTTTTACCTTCAAATACCTTATTTACCTTTAACGGCGGTAAATAATAGTCTAAAATTACTATTCATAAAAAATTATTTTCATCTTATTTTACCACATATTACATACTAATAACAACCATGTATGTCATAATTTAAAAATAAAATTCACAAAAGCGGTAAAATTTTATTTTAATTATTAATTCAGTTTTCACTACTACTTAGTGCTTTCACTATTCATAAAAAATTGATGTTTTTCAAAAAAAAAAAACAAAAAATTCAGCCAAAGCTATATTTGATATTGCAAATTAAAAAATGATGTATATTTTACCAAATTCAAAAAATAGAATTTGGATTGATTAATTTAGAATTAATTCCCATTGTTAAAACAAAAACTGTGTTTTTATGAAATATTGACTATCAAAAGATAGAAACTTGTTTATGTTCAATTTCAAAGTGAAATTAATTCCAATGACCAGCATTGGTTTAAATATTAACAATATAATATAATTAAAATTTATAAAATATTAAAAATATAATCTATCCATATAAATAAATTAGATTAAGAGGAAATTTCGAATTAAAATACAGTATTTTTCACTATTCATCAAAAAATTAATTTTATCAGAAAAATAATAAACTTTTACACAAAGTTCATTTTGATGTCCCGATTGTAGAGAGGAATTTTATTTTCTCAAATAGATCATATAAATGTGACCAAGACAAGATTTTAAGAGTGTTCTCCATCAAAAAGAATATAATCAACCTTTCAAAGTAAATTATGCTTAAAAATTCGATTCATTCACATTTTAAGCCTTAAAATTTTATTGGATAAAGGTAAAAACATTTAAAAAACATAAATAATAATATTTTAGTTAGTTCTATTCATTCCATACAAAACAAAGGCTAGGTATTAACCACCATTTAAAATAATAATATTATATTGTTAGTTTGAAATGTAAGATTTCAAAGAAACTCGTCGTTGCGTATCGGGTACGCCACCGAAAATTGAAACCCCTTTAAATTGAAATTAATATTTAATTAGAAAAATTAATAAAAATGTAAATGTATCATTTATTTATTTACCTAGGATGTTACATCCTTCCACCCTTTTGGAAATTGTGTCCTCCAAATTTTATTAACCTATCAAATAATTTCAGGTATTTATCCCTCATAGAATTTTCAGATTCCCACTTTGCCTCTTTAACCATATGGGTTTTCCACAAAACCATTCCCAGATTAATTAGCTTATTCCGAAACACATTCTCTCTTCGTTCAAGAATAATGACTGGTTGTTCCTCACAAGATAGAATCTCTTTCAACAGAACTCCCTTTGGGCTCAAAATATTATATGGATCTGTCTTATACATTCTCAATATTGAATCAAGATAATAATTTTGTACCTAGCATAAACATGGAGGTAAACACACTCTATACACAACTGATCCAACATTCTCCAAGATTTAAAATGGTCCTATGAACCTCAGACTCAAATTTCTCTTCTTACCAAAATGCATCACACTTTTCCATGGAGAAACATTGAGAATGGCATGATCACCTACATCAAAAAAGGCCCTTCCTCTAGTTATCCGTATAAATTTTCTGCCTACTCAGATCTATTCTCATATGCTTCTAAATAAACTAATATTTTTATTCAATGAATTCTACCAATTCTGGTTCCATCATCTTCATTTCACCTACTTCATCCCAAAAAAGCTAGAGTTCGACACCGCCTCCCATATAATGCCTCAAATGGAGGCATCTATATACTGGAATGAAAATTATTATTATAAGAAAATTCAACCAAAAAATATATTGGTCCCAACATCCTTGGTAATCCAGTGAACAGACATTTAGCATATCCTCCAAGGTATGAATAGTTCATTCTGACTGCCTATCAGATTGCGAATGAAAAGTAGTAATAAAATTTAATTCAGTGCCCAATTACTTCTAAAGTCCATTACTAAAGTTATAAGTAAACCTGGTATCATGATCAGATACAATGGAGAGGAGAACTCCATGAATCCTGAATATCTCTTTAACATACAACCGAGTAAAATGATATAGAGACAAATTATCTCGAATTGGAAGGAAATGATCAAATTTATTCAATCAATCAACAATAACCCAGATTTCATTATCACCTCGAAATGTATTCAGTAATGCCACAATGAAGACCGTGGATATATTTTCCCATTTCCTCTCTGACACCGGTAAACAATGAAGCATCTCATTTGGTAACTACCGCTCTTCTTTAACCTCCTGAAAAGTAAAACAATTCACAGTAAAATCAATGATATCACTTTTCATTCCATCCCACCAGTAATACTCCAGAAGCTCTCGGTATATCTTAGTAATTCTAGGATGAACTGAAAATGGGGAACTATGAGATTAATATAACAACTCATTCTTGAAATTTGAATCAAACGGAACACATAATATCTTTAAAAATATCAAAACACAATCATTACCTATGACAAATTCAGGAAACATACACTTTTGAACCAGCTATAACATTTTATACAACTCACTATATTCCTTCAATGGTCACTTCATTCTTTCTGAGAGATATTATTTCACTAACTCCTGAAAAAATAGAATCATTTCCTATACCAACTACTTCTAGGCCAACGTTTATCAAATCAAAAACCAAACGTTCTCATTCCAAATGTATCATGGTTAATGAAGAATTAGTTTTTTGAATCAGAGTATCAACCCCACTATTCTGTTTTCCCAGATTGTAAAGGATAGTTTATTCATAATTATGATTAATTCTAACCACCTCTTCTGTCTCATGTTGAAATCATTTTGAGTGAATATATTCTTTAATCTTCTGTGGTCAGTATATATTTCACAATTTACACCATACAATATTTGCCTCCAAATTTTTAGAGAAAAAAACAACATCAGTTAATTCAAATCACATGTAATATCATTTTACTCATGAAGTTTCAAATGACGTGAAGCATAAGAAATTACATGATCATTATGAATAGGGAAACATTCAATTCCATTAAACGAAGAATCAATGTAAATAAAAAACTCACACTTTCTGTAATGTAGTTCCCAAACTGGAGCATTCACAAATCATCCTTTCAATTCCTGAAAATAATCATCATATTCCATTATCCAAATTTACATAATACCTTTTCGAGTTAACATAGTCAGTGGGTTAGATAACTATGAAAAAATCTCAATAAACCCCCGGTAATAACCTTCCAAACAATGAAAAATAATGATCTTAATTATATTTGGTGGTAATGGGCATTCTTCAACAACTTTTGTCTTAGAAGGATCAAACTTTATGCAATTATTTGAAACAATGTGACCAAGGAATGGAATTTTCTGTAACACAAACTCAAACTTTTTGAATTTCCCAAATAGTTTTTTTCTTTTACAGATTTCAAGACAACCCTTAAATTAATTTCATTCTCTTATTTACTTTTAGAATAAACTAAAATATCATCAATGAACACAACCACAAACGTTTCCATGAACTCATGGAAAATTCTATTCATAAGATCCATGAATGCAGCATGTGAATTGGATAGACCAAAAGGCATAAATACAAATTCCTAATGGCCATATCTAGTATGAAGATCTGTCTTTGGAATCTATGCTTCATGAAATTCGACTGGTGGTACCCCAACCACAATTCAATCATTTAAAAATACTGTGAAACCTGAAGATGATCAAAAACATCATCGATATGATGCAAAGGATACTTGTTCATAATAGTGATGTTATTAAGTGCTCTATAATCAATGGAAGGTCTCATTTAACCATATTTGTTTTTAACAAATAAGCCAGGAGAACCCCATGGAAATGTTCTGGATCGAATGAAAACTTTATTTAATAAATCCTACAATTGCTTCTTTAAGTGTAAAAGTTCAATTTGAGCCATTAGATAAGGGGGTTTTGAAATTATCTTAGCATCAAGAACTAAATCGAAAGTAAATTATACTTTTCAATATTTTATAATACCAAGCCACTAGTCTTGAAAAAATTCAAGGCAATCATTTACCACTAGAAAATTATTAATCTGAATAGTTCTTTTATTTTCAACAATATGTTCAAGGTAACATTCATTTACATCTTTTACTACTTTCTCTGGTTCCTGATATGTTATTAATATTATGGGTTCATTCTTGAACACAAAATGAAATTCATTCCTAAAATAAACCTCTTTAACACTGTATTCAATCTTAGTATGATAAACCGATAGAAAATCCATAACTGAAATATCATCAAACTCTACTAGTGGAAAAACCATTAGGATTGCAGGTATATTTTTACCACACAGAAGGACATGAAGTCATAAAATTTATTTTTGTCTCAACATTTACTCTTGTTGTTTTTTCATAAGTTTAGGATTAAAATATTGATATAGAATTACAAATTTACAAGAAAACTTCTCAGAAATGAATGAATTTGTAGACCCTGAATCAAACCACTCAATGGAAAAATCTGAACGAACAAATAGTTTATCTGATACTACTTCATTTGAAAGACCAACATCTGATGAAGTAGTTTAAATGGATCTCACCCCCCATTTTTTCTTATAGTATAGATGCTTTCCCTCAGTTGAGTTCTTCGTTGAACACTCATTTGCATAATGACCAATTTCATTGCACTTAAAACTTTTTATTGACTCTAAATCAGATTTTGACTTACAATTTCACAGATCTTTTTCAGAGCTATTACGATCATTATGTCCCATTTTACCACGTCGGTAGCACATAATAAAATTCAAAAGAAATTCCCCATCAGGTTTATTACAATAACTATCAAAAATTTTAAACTTATGTTTCTTTCCATCAGACATTTTTGAAGAGTTCTTCCCTTTATCCTGCCACCTCGACCTCTTATTCTGTTGTTTTTCAAAGAACACCATATTATCGTCAAATTCCATTTCCACATTCTCTACACACCGAAATTTTTTTCCATAACTTTAGAACTCATGAGAAGCTAAATACATTCAATACATTGGCATTAATCCTAAGTAAAAATGGTTTATTTTACTATCTAGATCTCTTATGAAATTCGGATCATACCTTTCCATTCATGTAAAATTTTGTTTATAAGAAGCCACTGAGTCATAGTCATACCTCAATTCCAATTATTGTTTTTCCATCCTATGACGAACCACCTCAGGAAAATATTTCTCAATATACTTACCTTTGAATTCCTCCCTATCAAGAGTATTAATCTCTTTACTATCAGTAATAATTTTCACAATCAACTACCACTGATCTGATTCACCTTCAAAACAGTAAATAGCGAGACAAACCTATTGATGTTTTGAAATACCCATAAAAATGAAAATCATTCCATGTTCATTAATCCAACCATATGATAGAACAAGGTAAGATGATCCTCTGAATGATGGGGGATGTTACCTCATGAAATGGTCCACTACTGAAATGTTCCTTTGTGTTTGATCTGGATGATCTCAATCATGGATACCACCACCATTTATAGCATGAGTCAACTATTCCATCACTGCAAAAAACTGTTCAGTTCTGATTCCGACCATCATAGGTTACTGATTTGGAAGGTTTCCTTCCACCTAATGTCGTCCCAACATAGTTTCCATGATTCCACTGCAGAAAACCATTCTGAACACAGAAATATCTTAGGCAAAGCAACATAGTAATCTGTAAATTCTATATCATTTAAATATTAACATAAATTAATTTATGGATATTAATTTAAAAATACCCTAACACTTAATGTTATCTAAACCGGCCTCTGATACCAACAATAAGGACATTCCCTTAAAAAATTTCATAATCTGGAATTAAATAAATAACTCACATTGAGGATATTTTTAGGTTTAGAGTTTTAGAGAATTAGGTCATAACTATTACATCACATCTCAAAAGTTACAAAGTAGACACTTCTACTCAGTTCCCATTTTTTCACAAAATAAAAACTCTTGAAAAAAAGAGTCAGGTCTTGTTCCATGTTTTAGATAGAATGAATTTTCTTTGATCCCATCCTTGACCATATTCACCTTTATGTCCCGTGAAAAAAATTACAAAAAATGGGATGAGCAATAAAAGCATAGTAACTGTTATAAAATAAAGAATGAAAATTTTTGTTCATCATTATATACATAACATAATATCCTTTCCATAACTCATTAAATAATATGATTTATGAATAACACATAGAAAATATAAATCATAAAGGTAACTTGTGGAAACCATAATGTACTTACATTGTAGCTTTCACAGCTACATAGGGAGTCACATTTGGAATACTGATCATAGTATATTCCCTAAATCTCTTAGGAGAAACATTATTGTTTACCTCCATCACATTACCCAATGCATTGGAGAGATATATCGGGCTCACCCGCCTGAGGTTTATCACATAAGCACCCATATACATAAATAATTCACAATAACCATAACATAATCATAACACATTAATCAAATATAAAGGAAAAATAAAAGTTAGACATTTCAATCACAGTTTATCATTTAAATATATTGAAATAAAAAATACATTATAAAAATCATTTTCAATACCAAAATACGTATAATGATAATAAGGTATTTATTTTCCTTTTAAAAACATTTCATCTTATTACAGAAGCCAAAGATCAAATAATACTCGGTGTTGCTGGAAAGTCGTTGTCAGCAGTTATGATAAAAAGAAACATTTTTTTTGTATTTTAGTAAACTGCCTCATAGAAAAAGATTCATTTTTAATTAAATGAAAATTGAAATGTTTTTATAATCAGTATAAATGAAATTCATTTATAAAACAATATATTCCTCAATGAAAGGAGAATGAGATGAAGTCTATTACCTCGTGTCTGACGTGACCTATTCATTATTTAATCTCATCAATAATAAACTAAAATTAATGTATAATATCTTAAGAAACATTTTCATGTTTATTATTCCTTTTATATCACTTATTACTATGTTATAAACATTATTTAATCATTTATTTAATCAAAGTTGTTTTGTCGAATTTTGGTACTTTAGTAAAAAATAAAATTCTTATAATTAAAAGTTGTTCACATGGTCAAATATCCAGTATATATAGATTGATATTTATGATTTAGATATCATGTATATCATATATATATCCACTATATGTATGTATTTATAATAGTACATATCATTCTAGGTAAGAAATGAAATGCATCATTCATGGAGACGGTAAGCCGTACCTACGCACTATCGATACTTTCATTAAAATTTCATATTTTAATAGAATTAAAACATAATGATACATAAGTATATTATAATTATTTTATATGATAATATATAATATCATTAACTTTATCTTTATATGTCCCACATATGGCATGAACATGTCATATCACATTAAGTGGGTGGTAGTCTGCACTTCCTCAAATGAAATTATCACGTTTACCCATAATGGATACAATAATTGTCTGCTATAAATGAAAAATACAGAAGCTTAAAGAAAACATAATCAAAATATATACAATTTATAAATATAGTTAAATCATAATGTCCACCATATGATGTGGTATGATATAATTGAACAATCATCGTTTCACAAGGCGTTAGTTTTCCATCCATAGAAACAATATGTTCTTTACCCATTAGATGGAGGTGTGAAAAAGGGTAGTTAGAATCCTTCTCATAAAAAAATACTAGTATATTTAGGATATTTTTGTTGTTATAAAATAAACGAATAAAAAGAAATTATGGGTTGGATAAGTAAAATAAAAGAAATTAATTTCAGAGAAACTATTACCTTCAATTCAAGTAACTCCCTTTGGTTTGAACCAAAAAGACTTCTTGAAAATACTTTTGCCTACGTTAAGGATTCTAAGAGAGGGAGAGATATTTTGGGAGCATAATTGGGGTGATTTTTGGTGATCCAAATAGTTTGAGATGTATGAGGAATGGGTTATAGGTGAGGGGATTTTATAAGGGGGGAGGGGCTCTTTATGAAAGTGCAAAAATATTATTTTATTATATAATTATTTTTGGTTTCAAATGGTAAAAATCTAAATAAAGTCTAAGATAAGATGACACATGGTCAAAATAAAATCATCCAATAATAATTGAATAGGTTTTTGGATATTTTTTAAATATCTATAATATTATTTATTTAAATCATTATTTAATGAGGTAAACACTGCATTATTATTGTGTCATAAATAATTTTATTTATTTGTTGTCTAAAAATAATTAAAAAACTAACATGATGTAAGAAATATATTTAGATTTAAAAATAATATTTAAAGTCAAAGAGATAACTTATTTAACCCTATATAAAAATCAATTTACTAAAATATATTTGTTTGTCATTTTTTCCTTTACTTTAAGTTAATTAAAACAATGTTTCATTATCACTCATAAGTGGCTCTATGGGGTCCCAAAATAGACCCAAAGATGACCAGGGGTTTTTATGACTCATCCAATAAGGTTTGGACAATTTTAAAAGTAATATTTTATTATTATAATATTATTTTTACCTAGAATTACCCTGTTTACCTTTAACTGCGGTAAATACAAGTCAAAAGTTACTATTCACAAAAAAAATTAATTTATCATACCAAATTTTAAATACTAATAACAAAAATGTTTCTTGGATTTTCAAAATTCAATTCACAGAAGCTGTAAAATTTCATTTAAATGAAACCGAGGATTTTTAACAACTACTTAGTGGTTTCGCTATTCATCAACATTATGTGTTTTTCAGGAAAATACCAAAAATTCAGCCTAAGCTTATTTGATATTACAAATTCAAAAATGATGTATATTTTACAAAATTGAAAAAATATACGTTGGATTAATTAATTTAAAATTAGTTTCCATTGTAGATACAAAAACCGTGTTTTTATAAAATATTAAATATCAAAAGATTGTCACTTATTTATTTCCAATTTCAAAGTGAAGTTAATTCAAATGAACAACATTAGATTAATTTGAAAAAATATAAAATAATTAAAATTTAATAAAAATTAAAAATAAAATGTACAAATATAAATAAATTAGATTAAATGGTACTTTTGAATTAAAATACGGTATTTTTTACTATTCATTAAAAATTGAATTTTATTAGAAAAATATCAAAAAATTTCCAAAAATGATTTTTGATGTCCCTATTTTAACGAATTGTTTTATCAAATAGAACATATAAAAGTAGAAAAAACTACATTTAAATAGGGATCTCCATCAAAAGTTGGTAAATGAACCTTTTAAATTAAATTTTTCTTAAAATTATATTTATTTAGATTTAAGCCTCTAACTTTTATTGGATAAATGTAAAAACATTTAACAAAAATATATAATAATATATTTTTTAGTTATATTAATTACTTCCAATAAAATGGCTAGGTGTTAAATAACATTTAATATAATAATATTATATTGTTGGTGCTCAACATAAGATTTCAATAAAACCTGTTATTGCGTATCAGTTACGCCATTGAACATAGAAACCCCTTTAAAGTAAAATTAATAGGTAATTTGCAAAATGATTAAAAATTAAGATGTATAGTTTCTTTATTTACCAGGGTTGGTACAATTATAGTCGCATGCATTATAATATCGTTCATCTAAAACATATTTCATTCCCTAGGGATTTCAATTTCAAATATATGGTTGAAGTATGGTCTATATGAAAAATGAGTCCAAACCATTTAAACATTCTGAAACATAATTTCTAAAAAATTCATAATTTTCTACCAAAATTTAAAACATCATCTTCCCTATTTACCCTCCCCCTTTTGAGTTCACACTTTGGATAACCAAAAGTGGGATTCCTCACTCATTACCTTTGATTTTTGAGAACCACAACTTGATTTTAGGGATATTACCCATTTATAGATGTTTTATCCATATTATTCTATCTTATAGTTGTTATTACATTATTTTTATTCCCTATTATCACTCTCATATGAAGCTAGGGTAGAGAAATCCTAAATTAAAGGTTTCACTTAACTTGTAATGTATAAAATTATTGATATTTATATAAATTTTCTAATATACTAGAAATTGTTTTTATTTAAATGCAATGAGTTTTGATATGAATTAGGTATATAGTTCCATTAATGATCATTATATTTAGAACATTTATTGATTAATTGAATTTGAATGTCGATAGGTGGAATTTTATAAATGATGAGGTATTTTCTATTAAATCCCAAAGTATTATTCTATATGAAAAATTTTATAAATTGAAATATGTTTTGTTGTTCATAAATGAAATTCATAAATGTTCTATTTAAGCCTTCCTATTGAGTTGGGGATGATATATATTGTTTTAATTTTAATTATCATTGTATATATTGAGATGTTTTTTTATTGTTATAATGATTTTGGTAAGGGGTCTCATGGAGAGCCAGTGAGAGAAGTTTTGTGTGTGTTATTGGTGCACATTTGGTTTATACTACAATTTATAATATTTATTACAAATTTACACTATAATGTGAAAAATGGGAGAATTGATACAATAGAAATGAATTTTGTATTATAATTTTACTACTACACACTAAAAAAACATTTTTTGTATTGTACATTGTGGTCATATTGATTTTAGATAGATGTCACTATACTACTTTTCCATAAAATGTACATTGTAGTAGTTGATTGATTGTGTTATTTTAATATTGGTATCACCATGTGTCCAATAAATTAAGTTATATACATATACACTAATGAGATTAATTTATTTTGGACATCTAGATCACATGATGGTACAATGATTATAGGTTTCTATATCCATAGAAAATATAGGCCTACATCAATTATATTTTCATTTAGTTCATTTGTATTATTGATTTGGATATTAATGATACTTATATTCATTCGTTTTCTTATCCATGATTTTTTTATTATGATTCTATTTACATTTTCCATTTTTCATAACAGTTTAAATGGATGAAATTAATGAATATATTGTTTTTGATGTATTTATTAGTCCCTCATTTTCATATCTTTTATGTTTTATTTGGATATTTATTTTTATATTTCGGAATTTTTTGTATTTTCATTGGTTTAAAAGTATATTTTTTCCTTAATGGTGAATTTTTTGGGGATAAAATTGAAAGGATTAAAAATATTTTTTGAGGTCCTTTATTACATGTGAGAATTGATTTGTAAAATATTATTTGAAACATAATCACTGTTATGTGATAGATTCCATTTTTTAAAATCAATAAAAATTTTATTTTGTTAAAATGATTATTAGTTCAAATATGATAAAATAATTTTTTTATTAATGTTATTTTTTTATTAAAATAAGAAATTATTGTTTTCATTTTTTAATAGATTCAATGGGATTTTATTTTAATTTTTATGCTTTGGATGTGGGAGAAAGTGATACTAGATATTTTCTCACACCTATAATATATTTTGGAATTTTTGGGTTCTATATGAGTTTGAGATTATGGTATTCGTTTTAATATATTATCATGGAGTAGAACATTAATATATATACATGTAGTATAATTTGGTAACACATAGATTGTAACTCTTCCAGATGATAAAGGATTGAATGAATAAATTATATGACTCATGTCAACAAGGTGCAACTTCTTTTTCGGGACCCTACCAGATCATAACTCAACAGTTATGTGTGATTTTCATGGATTAGTGATCAGGATGGGTGACCTTCTATGTGGTTTCCCATGAATTGTGTGATTGATGACAAATCACACTAGAAAGGACTTGTGTTGCCATGTTGTAATATTCATTAGTCGGATAACCCGTTCTGCACATATATGGGCCCCAGGGTGGGAACCATGTGTCTTGGACGTAACTGGAAGGCCAGGACCCGACGTGCATGATAGGGTGGGGTGTTTTTGTTGTCACCAGGACCCAGTGGTCACATTTGGTATCACAGGGTGTATATAGAATTAAGTTATGTGCACTGCCTGGGTTGAGATGTAGGGCCCACAACGAGGACATTGTGCTCTAAATGGGGGGAGGGTGGTGGGGGAGAATACCCCTGAATGATACAGTGATAAATGAATAAATGATATTACACATGTCAACAAGGTTCACCTTCCCTTTTGGGATCCCACGATATTAGAACTCCAAAATTAAGCGTGTTTGGCTTGGAGTGGTGATTTGGATGGATGAACTTCAAGGAAGTTTTATAGGGTGTGTGAATGAGGAAAAAACACACTGGAATGGACTTGTGTTGTTCTGTGGGGATAGTCATTAGTCAGATAACCCGTTTGGGAACATGTTTTTGCCCCATTAAGGGGACCACATGTCTTTGGGGAAAATAGTTGTACCTAGCGGGCCAAGACATGACGACAATGTTAAGGCTGGTGTCTGTGCTATCACCAAGACCATGTTATTACATAGATGGTATTTTTTGTATTTTTTGATGTCATTTTTTATCTGAAAATATTTTGATAATATCCCTTTTATTGAACATATATCATAGACTTTCAACTTAATCAAGAGTTTCTATTATGTAGGTATATTAGTTGTTTTTTTATATTCTATATTTGGCTTGTTTCTTATTCTATAACTAATTATTTAGACAACTTGTATGTCAACTAACAACAGATTCATGCCAAAGTCTTACATATATATATATATATATATATATTATTTTCATTATCAAGAGAAATCATATAGTTGAAAATTTCTATAATTAATATACACTAATTTCCATCATGTGGGGATATGAAACACCCTTTTTATGTTTTTATTGGATGTCCTAGTTGATGTATGAGTTCTGAAATAGGTTTTTATTGATAAATTTGAATTATTGATCCATTTTTATTTTAAATGTAATGATATATTAGATATTGTGATGTCATAACTCAAGGTTCTTATTTTGGGAGAGCCCGCATATCTCTATTTTATATAATACTTGGGCTAAAATGGGTATTCATATTTTGATTGATGTTTTGGGCTTTTATTCATTAATTCTCAAGGTTTTTATTAGAATTTAGTGTATTTTTGAATTAATTGATATTATATCTATTTTTATGGTTGACATTTTTTACTATAAATTATGGAAAAGATCCTAAGGAACAAAGCTCAAATCTAAGGTCAAAAAAATTATATGGTTCGCTAATATATTGGTTTTGTATATTTTTATGGAATATGTATAGTATTCCAAACCATGAAATAAATCCAACAAAAAATACAAACCAAACATTTATTTTTTAAAGGAAACAATCACCTTTTAGTTTATACTCTTCTATTTGTATTTATTCTTTAATATATATTAATGATATTACTATGTAATTTTTTATTAAATTTTTTTGAATATTGTAAATGATTTATGGTTGAAATATTTATTTTTTGTGTGAAGTTATTTTAAATTTTTAAATTGTGGTTTTTTGAATGTAAATATAGAATTTTAATGACTGTTCTATTTAGATGGATTTCAAAACACAATTTGAGAAAAAAAAATTATTAGGAGTTGTTCAATTAATAAAGAGTTTATCTAAATTTTATGAAATGTTTTGAATGGTTTTTATTTGAAAAATTATTTCAATAAGGATTCTGAAAATAGGATGTTAATATCATGGGGCGTTTTTGGGTTTTGAAATAACGTTAATTATTTTTAAACATCAATTTTAAATGATTTTAAATTAAAAATAGGATGAATTATGGTTTTTTCTTTTTCTTTTTCCAACTTACTATTTTCTTAATTTTTTCTATTGTTTATAATGAATGAATTTTTCTAATTTAATAAAATTTATTTGAATTTAAATTTTATGTATATATATATGAAGTTTGGTTTAAAATGAGATAATATCATTAGGGAAGTTTTTCCACATACTTTCATAGGTTTCATTTATTTATTATTAACTATCATGTTATCTTCTAAATAATACCATATTTTATGTTTCAATTATTTATCCTATATTATTATTGTTAAAATAGTTTTATCCTTAATATGTGTATGTATTTTTTTAAACATATGGATTATTTACATAATTTTTATAGAATAAAATTTGCATTATTATTTAGATTAATTGGAAGATCGATGATTTAGAGAATTAGGAATTTAAATTGATGTGATATTTGTTTTGGGATATAAAATATTAACGAGGTCGTATAATATTTTTTTAAATCTATTTGATTCATTAATTTTTTTTCAAATGGTTTTTGAACTATGAATGGATTACATTTTGTGTTTTTTGGAAGAACATTGGGATTATTTTAGGTGTCCATAAAATGGAGAATTACATCAAAACATTTATTATCACTTAAGGAGTTCTATATATTAGAATAAAAAAATAATTATAGTAGAAATAAATAGAAAATTATTTTTAATCAATTCATGAAAATTTATGTTATAAATTATTGATATTTTCTATCATTGGATTAATTTTTTATTAATATAATTAGTTTTATTTAGTTTTATTTATGTTATTATAAAACAAATAAGGGTTCCCATGAGTTAAATAGAAAATATATTCAATTCAAAAGTTTCCATTTTAATTTTTTTTCACCAAATCAGGTAATAAATAACTGTAGAAATGAACGGTTTTGTAATTCAAATTAACTAAAAAACTAATTTTTTTTGTTTTATATTGGATTTTATAACATTCAGTAATCAACTATACTTTTTCATTATTCTAGGGATGGAATAGAAAAATGCACATAACATTCATCACTGATTTTTTAAACCAAAAAAATTAAAAAACTGTACACCGAAATTGGAAAAATAAATTTCACTTTTAAATTTATCACGAATTAATTATGTTACGATAAAATTTTCCCACTATTTATAAATATTTTATTTTTAGGTGAATATGGAAAATGAAAATTTAAAAAAATCATTTCTTTTTTGACATTATAATGATATATGAATAACATGAATGTTTATGTGACCATTTTTATATATCATACATACATACATACATATATAAATAATTAATATAAATCATATAAAATATATAATATTGAATATGGAAATATAATAAAAGTATATTGTCTATCTATATAATGTTTTTGTTCAAATAAAATTCATTTTTGGTTGTTCTTTCATAATCAAGTATATATGAGGTTGCGTTATATTTTTTTGTTTTGAAATAAAAAGATATCTACGTTTATTTAAAATAATCAAATTAATTCCTTCTAACTCAACATTACATATTATCTTTCTTTGAATTATTTTTCATTCCAATGAAAATATATTTTTAAACCATTTTCATTATGTTTTATTAACTAGTATTAAAATTCTATTCTATCACTAATTAAAGTTCAGTAGTTTAAAATTTATTTTATTTTATAAATAATAATTTATTATATTACTTACGAAGGTCAAATTATATTTTAGTCAAAATAAATAGTGGAAGAAAACAATTGTTCACATGTTCATGTATAAAAAGAGTTTATAATGGGGTTAAACTAATAGTTAGGGATTTAAATGGAACATAATTTTTTTATTAATCTTATATATTGAGTGTTTTTTGAAATTATATAATTTTAAATTATATTTCTTATCAATTTCTACCCAATATAAAAGAAAAACTGAATTTAAATTATTTAATTCTTTAGGTAATTTTATTTCCATCCATTTCCCCACATAGATAAGGGAACATATCATCCTCCTTAATAGAAAATAATTGAGAAATAATAAATAAAATAACAATAAAAAATTCATTTCTTAAATAATATCTTTTTTATAATATTTTTTTGACCCTAAATCATAACAATAATGAATTTGGTCTAAGAACACGGGAGTCTCTCAGAGAAAATCTGATTGTCTTTATCGACTCAATTGAAAATCAATTTTCACCCCACATAATATAAATATTTTATACCCATATTTGAAAAAACAATTTCATAATGATAAATATACTGAATTTCAGTATGATTTTATGAAAACCATATTACACATCCTATCCAACCTATGGAGAACGGAAACATCCCTCTTAAGTAGGCACAACGTTCCATCTCCAAATAATGGCATAATTCATATATAATCACCACTGTGTTTTTATGGTGATAAAGATGTAAAAAAATAATATATGTGATATTAAAGAAAAATATGTTATTTTATAAATATAAAATATCATTTACCTTATTAACTATTCACCTGTTACAAAAATTATCCTGTTTCACAAGAATGCCTGTGAACAACCACCTTCATGAAGAAATTTGGTTAATTTATCATTTCCACCTATAATGGATGATTATAAATATTTATATAATGAAATTATATGATATAAAATTCAGCATGTACATTTGGGATATTTTTGAGGCAATATCAAGATACAAGTAGTATATGTTCAAAATTAAAAACACATGACAAACATAGATGTTAATAACTAAAATTTCGATGATAATAAAATCATATAAATTAATATGATAAATGATTTCATAAGAGAAAAATGATGGTAACTGTAATTATGGATATCATTCATGATTATAAATAAAATTAATTTATATTTACAAAATTTTTTCTTAAATTTACATATAATGATATTCATACGAGAGGTTTTAGGTTTCTTATGTCCTTAATTTTTCATTGTTCAATATTAAATCCATGTTTTATAGGATAGAACATGATTATCTATGTAATTAAAAGTTTTAATTTTTTTAATTTCCAATTATCTTATATTTATTGAAAATATAATGTATAATCAAATTTTAATGATGTTGGGTTTGATATCTTAGTCCGTTGAAATTTTCTACATTAAAATCTAGATATATCACTATATTTAGCATGGTTTTTGGGTGACTTGGGACATAATAATTTATATATTAAAAATTATAAAATATTTAAATGTAGGCCCATGTATCATTTCATGGTTTTTCCAATTGGTTGATACCATGAATGTGAAAATTGAGATCATGGATGATTCTAAAATTTTGGGTTAACCATTGGAGAATCCTAAGGGTTTTCTTCACTGGATGTTCTGTTGATGCATCCATTGATGGGTAAATTAAGTTGATTTATTAGTTAAAATAATTAATAAGTTTATTTAATACCCATATCATAAATTAATATATTATCAACACATTATGTCAAATCTCTATTTTTATTGGGGTGATTTTTATAGATACTTCCATTATCCCCACTAGGATTCCCAAGAATGGATTATGTTGATGGTGGTCGGGGCCACGATAATCTGAAGGCTATAAGGGTTTATGTCTGAGTTTCTCACAAGATGATTTGAGTTATTATTTTATTCACTTATACTCATTCCACAGTATAGTTAGAAATAGATGATATTTATTATTTTATTTCCATACCTCTCATGTCAAATAAGGTTTTCCCCATTGATACCGTGGCCCTATAGCTATTTTTATATGTATCGACTAGTTAGCATTGGATTTCACCTCTTATATAATGAATGTGTGATATGACCCATGGAGGAGAGAGTTCTTTATGATAAATTTTAGTAAGAACGGTGAAAAATTATTACATTATCTTGTGAATGGAATACATGTTTATGGTCTGATCATATATACACTATAATCACAATTGTGTTAGATTCCTTTAGAGAAATGGGGTGCTATTATCCATTAAAGGTTACAAAAATATCATGAATTAGTGAGTGTGTCATGTGGGAAGGAATATAAAACCCATCAACCATAATTTGGCTTGTTTGGATAATTTAAAAATTGGATATTGAGGAATCTAAATTATTTCAGTAGTATACGACTACATATACCTCAACCGATAAGAATTTATCAGACTACCTCTATAACGGGAGAAGTAATTCTGCATTAGTTTTCTCCCACAAACCAAATGGATATCTTATACCAGATATTTTTTTACCCCCATCGATCATCAGATGTTAAGGGTATAGTTGGATGACTTCTAGAAGGATGGTTTTAATAGAACTAGTGTTCCCCCTAGGGAAACTCCAGATTCATTAAAAATGTGAAAGAGAGCTTGAGGATGTGTGATGATAATCATTGATAGATTAAGGTACTATTAATTAAAATTTACCACTTTACATAGATTTATAACTACATTGACAAGTTGAGTTGCATGTTTTGGTTCATATATTTTTGTTTTAGTTATGAATTCAAAAAATTGAGGGCTCAGAAGGATAGTTATCTGATTATGTTTCTTTGATGCCATTACCTCCAATATGAGTTTATACTATGTCCTTTTAGTGGGATTGACCCACCCCTCCACCCACATTCTTATGGATCATATTAACTAATTCATCTAGATATATATATATAGTTATTTTTGGTTTTCATCATTGGTAAAAAAAATAATTTACACTAAGTCATCGAATCTCTATACGAGGTATTTCAAAAAAGTTCTAAACCAACTCTAGTAGAATCAAAATTATGTTGAGCTCTTAATGCGTTAGATTTTGAATGAAAAGTTTCATATTCTCAGGCTTGACATTTTTTTCATAGATTATTTTTTCCCCTATAAATATTGATGTAGTGATTTATTATGGGAGATCCATTTGGGTGTTAGAGTTGTAGTGTTTCATTTTCATGGAAGTTTACTCCATTAGAATCATACTAGAATTATATAGGAATGAACTAACATTAACAACCCTGAATCGAAAAAGGTATCTCTATATCTATATCGAGTAGTGTTATAGACCCTTTAAAGAGATTATTTTGGGGCTAACAAGTTCTCATGTGTTGAGACGACTATAGGAGGGCATAAACTACAAAGTGTTTTGAAACGACTATGTGGTTGTGATTATATTACAGTTGAGGTAGAGGTAATAATTGATTTCATATGGTTTGAGTATGTAGATTCCCCACAAGTAGAAATATACATTATATAACCCATATTTGGAAATGGTAGTCATTTTAATGAATATGTGGAGGAATTATATTCTAGGTAAAAACTTTGTTTTGAGCTCATACAATGATATTTATAGGGATGTCATCACTTAGAGAGATTAGACATGATACATTGTTTTGTGTAGGAGTTTCTATAGGGTAATGATGGCCAGATAGTTTATAATCGTAGGATGGAAATGTGGAGTAATATTTTCATACATGGAAGGGTCATTCAACATTTTTGGAGGAGGAATCTATGAATGTATCATCATTTTGGAGGACACTGGTTAAGAAGAGGGGTGATTTTTTTCACATGTTTTAGTTGGTAACTCATCCACTTCATCAGCATGTGATATGAGATTAGTTGGGAGAAATCATATGTGTGTTTCCTAAGTACTAGATAATCTTATGAGATTCAGTAGATGTGTTTTTTAAAAGATAGGAGAATTTAGTGACTCTAATATTTATGGATTATTCATTTAATTATTCTATATATACTAATTGATAAAAAAAAACTCATGTAGGAATTGTGTTTTAATTTAATTGGAACCCATAATTAATATATAAAAATGTACATTTATATTCATGCATATGCACAAATCATTTTAATGTTTCACGTTTTCATGTAGATCGTGATCCTATATGGGAAAAATGGGAGCATAGTTAATCTGTAATGTAGGTATTTCCCTGTCTACAACCTATGATTGGTCGACACGTGACACTCTATTGATGTATTCATTGTTTGTTATGTTATGATTGATTACTTAAATAATTATTTTAATTAATTAATTTAATACCCATAAATTAAATCCATCTATAAATACCCTTATAAAACTAATCTATATGGTTAGTTGCATAAACCTGGGTGGATTTTGGGGGAGGAAAATACTCAATCCTCATTTCCAAATGGGATCTGATAATGATTAATTGTTAGATCATGGGGTATTAAGAGGAATTGAACACATGAATTCTTATAATTACTGGAAAACACATTAAACAAAAATGAATGATCCATAATAAATTATGTGAATTATATCTATTGAATTTCAATCATTTTCCATAAATTAATTTATCACCATCAAATTCAATATTTTTACAATATTCTCATGTGAATGGAAACAATTCAATTGTATGAAATGGAATCTCTTCCCATGTTTCATGTACAATATCCCCTAGGTACCACATTATTTTGATCTTTAGATAAATAAACTTGTCCAATGTCGAATTCAATTTTATTAGGTGATTTTCACATCATTTATGATCATGTTCTTTGTCATTAGATTAAATGGTTTCAGTTCACATTACATAGGTGGGGATGGATATAATTGAACACAAGTATTTTTAGTTGTTGTAAAATAGTTAATCAAACTATTATATTCATTCAGATTGGGAATTTATTGTGGATGATGATTTTAGGATTTGGGATTCGCAACAATTATGGGAGTCACATGGGACATGTGGTTGCTCATATATGGATGATCAGATTCAAATTTATAGACACTAGAGGACTCGAGTCAAATTTTAGAGGCATTACCCTCTGATTTTGGTTGGGCAGATTACATAAGTATTATGTTGGTATTCAATATGGAAATTGCATGACGGTAATGGGAATCTATAATAAACCAAAACAGATAACATGTAATTTATAAGAACATAGACATTATACCCTAGTTTTTATTGTTTCTAGGGTATTCAACTCTGATAAGGATCACTTTTCAGGTGTCCAAGACCACATTCTATGTGACTCTACTTATGTAGAAATGAAAAGTGATATCTAAAGCATCCCAAGAATCTAGTGGGTCATTCACTTCATATCCCATATAGAAATGTATTTTGAGTGTATATAGACAACCAAGCCATGTTACATTTGTACATGATGATGCCTCTATGTGGACACACACACAATATTCTGAATATGACCACTGTCTTTTACAACATGGTTTCCCCAATCCATATCTAGTAGAGAACACAACCATATAACAAGTCATGATCAAACATTTTTTACCATAGTACACTCAATGAATTTCTCCCAAAATTTTTTCTATCCTATAGATATCCTTTATTAACATTTATTTTTTCCAATTATTATCCTATTAAGAAGAAATTATATATAGTACATGATGGTGGATTTATTTTTGGCATACGTGATATGATATGAGAATTTTTGTGCATTATCAACTTTCATATGATTCTTGATAGATATATAAAATTTAGAAGGACCATCAAAGAGATGTTAGGGTTGGTAGCCACCCTATTGAGCTATTCCACATGTCTTCCATACTCCACTAACTACTGATTGGTTTCCCTTATAATACAAGGGCGTACATCCTAAAAATTTTGAGTGGTACCTCCAGACACTCTACTAAAAATTTACTCTATCTATCATTGGTACCCCTAACATACTAGGGAATGTTTTATATATATTTTGAGTGGAAATCCATAAAAAACTAGAGAATGATCCATTTATTAAAAATTATCCCCCCTATGTCCTTCAAGGGAGGGTTTTTGTGTAGGTACTCCATGTGTATTTCATAGACAGACAAGACAAATGGGGTAAATTAGTGGTTGACTTCTGGAGATACAAGTCGTCATAATATTATATAATGGGTAGCGAGGTAGATAACCCCTTTATATCTCTTCTATGATTATTTGTAAAATATTTCCTTCATGTTCATTGTAATTTCAAATTACATATGTCTATATGACTACCTTTATTATACTTATCAATTTATTGTTTTTTTATTTTTAGTACATCATGATTTATTTGTATATACTCATCCATTCATTGTATTTTGTTGCACATGTAATGTATTTTCTAAATGATACACATATTGATATATATATTTGATGATTTTAGTTATAATTTCGATCATAAGGAATGTATAGCGTTTTAACATAAATATCAGGATCCAACCTCTCTCAATTTTCCTTTATTCTATTATTCCATTTGTTTGTTATGATGGGAGTCAATTTCTGGGAGTACAAGTATTTTTTCCCTTTTTATGATTTATTATACTATTATATATAGATGTGTTCCATAGTTTTTTATCGAATTCATATTTTTTCTCTAGGGGATATCATCCTTTTTATTATTCCTATATGCTTTTTATAGAGAACATATTTGTGTGTTTGTACATGTACATAGGCTGAAATCGATTATTTTATTCACACATTCTATGTAATTTTTACCAACCTAACGCCCATTCAACTGGCCTTTGGGTTTTAATAGTCTTTTTTTCACTTAACATATAGGTCCTAGTGGGTACTATCGGGTACACAAATAAATGATTAATTATCACTTTAATTATAGGAACATTGTAATGGTATATTGGTCACATTTATTTATTTGAGAAATACTCTATATTCGACACTTTTTTCATTGATGTTATATATATACATCCACTTTTACATGATATTCCATGAATCAAATTATATTGATGGAGTTTATAGTTTCCATTTTTGTTATTTATGTCATTTTGATTATTATATGAACATAAAATTTTGATAAGGGTTTATTTTTTTAATTAAATCGTTATTTGAATGTTTTTCTTTTTTAAGTTTCCATTATCTGGGTTATATGATATTTCTACCATACTATACATTTATATTATTTTATAATATTTTTTTCTAGAAAATATATGTTTTTATTTTATTATTAAATATATATGTACTACAATTTCTAGTGATTAATTTTAAGAAGAATAAATTTTTTTATATGAACTGAAGAATAATTTTATTATATATCCATATTTTCATTAAATTAATTTCATGAAATTTGTTTCTATAATATAAATTTGGATCCAAAAACAATTTAACAACTTTTTATATTCTATATAATTGTAAAAAATAAATAATATTTTATTTTTGGAATTATGTATTTTTTAATGATAGTGTGAATGATATATTTATTTTAACACATACAAAAAAATAATAATTTTCCCACCATCATGAATATTATTTTCCATAACGGTACCGTAAAAAAATTAAATGGGTATTTTTAATGAATATATATTTCCAAATATTAATTTAATTTTTATAATTTAAATAATATATTTAAAAATTAAATGTTGATTTTCCTAATGAAATGTTCTTGTTATGTTTTTAATGTTTTTTCGTATATATAAGAAAAATATTGTAAATCATTTGAAATCTGGGGATATACACTAATGATTCCAGTAATGATACTATAATATATTTATTATCATCATATTTCGATATTTTTTGACTGAGTTATAAAATAAAATTTTCTATGATATTTTTTTAAGAATTAATATATATTAAATATTTTTTGAATATTTTTTGATTTATTTTTTCATGTTTAATGCATTAGAGAATAAAAATAATAATAGGGGTCTTTCATTTCCCATTGAAGAAATATTATGTCTTTTGAGAGTAAATAACATTGGTATTTGACATACGACATGCATATTTGTATATGAAGGAATGAAAAGAGACCCAAAAGGAAGTATATGATGTCGAGCATCATGAATTCCATCACAATAATACTTGTTTTATTTATCATTGTAATTATTTATATTTCAATATTGTCCTAGGATTTAACAAACATTCAATGATATTAGTAACATTGAAATTTTTTATCTTTTTACATATTCCAAATAATAAATGCCTTTTTACGTATGATGAGTTATTTTGTATGATTTCTATTATTGATCATGACTTCTCACATGTTAATATTTTCTATATACCATAGGATACCAAGAATGAAACTATGAATGACTTAAGGGATTTAATATAAGAAATAATTATGTACTGTCAATAATTTTTAGTTTGGATTTACTTTTTCAAATGTAATATGAGAATCATATATGTATATTATATCTTAAGAAAACTAAACAATTCAATCGAACGGGATTCAATCCATTGTATACTATTACAATGTATTTAAATAACTAATAGATCTTTGTTAATGGAGTTTGCGTGTTACAATTATTATCAGATATTGTTTACTATCAACTAGGGGAATTATATTAAGGAGAACCTATATTAAAATTCAAAAACCAATGACATTATAAGATGTTATTTCTACGTGTTAGATAATTCCAAAATGTTTTATTAATGTTGAGATTGGTTTGTATTCATATAAAATATATACTCATTTGGGTAACGTAAATTTGATGCAGATATTTTACAAATTGACATATGTGTAATAACATTGAGATGGATGGATTGAAAATTAACTCGATCATCACTAGTTTATTAGGGAAGGACCTCAGATAACACAAAAATCTTAAAAATCTCCTGGAATTTTATTTTTTTCATTCACGTCAACTTTATGATCAATTATGAGGAATTTCAAAAAAAATTGGACATAAGTATGTTCCAGATGATACGAATATTTAAAAACTGATATTTTCTATGAGTTAATATTAAACAAATGATATGTGTCATAGAAGCCTAATAATAACTTTTCATAATTCTTTGACCTAATTATATATATAGATATATTCCGTAATTATGAAACATACATAAATAATGTAATTAAAACCCTTCCAATTAATGTAAAACCCCGACCCATGAAGCCTAGAGTCGATGCCTTATTACGTATCATTGGGATGATCATAAAAGATCAAGTCTCGAATGACTGATTAGTTTAGTTAACTTGGATGTACAAGATACACTCATAAGGTTTATATTAAATCAAAAAATGTAAAACAACAACAACATTGTTTCCATAGATAACACTGAGATCCAATATACTATCCCTACAGGTTAGTCATAATATACTTATTCGCATCCTGGAAAAAATAAAATATAGAAAGGGGTGAGCTCAGATGTTCAGTAAGGATAACAATATTGCAGAAGCATTCATAAATAAGCATAAACGTATAAGGAAATTTATAAGACTAAAAAAATCATTTTAAACATGAACTTCAGCATAATATGTCAAAGATAAAATCAAAATAATGCCATTTACATACTCACATGGAAATTATACTAGTCAAATAACAACATGTAATATCAAAATCAACTTTCATAATGATGGAAACCATAATTACAAACTTTCATAACCACTTAGTTAGGGCCTTGTGCCAAGGCTACAAAAATGGTTTTGTCAAGGCCTTGTGCCAAGACACTAGATTGTCTCATGAGACCTACCGATGCATCGAGGAGCTATAGAGGGCTCCACCCATCACTTACTAAGTCCAATGCATTCCTCAAATGAAAAGGATTAATCATAACCTAAACATTCGTATTAAATCTATCATACGAAATGTCAATAATTTATCCATAAACCCTGAATGGTATAAAAATACCACATCCACAATCAAACGTATCAAAAAACCTCTAATATGATAAGGAAGATTTGTATCAACTTAAAACAAGTTTAAAATCCACCAAAGGATGTCGACATAGATTAAAATGATTTGTAGAACACATTGAGAGAAATATCCCTTTTTCATGAAAATGTTTAAAATTCACAATATTTAGAAATTAATACATTTAAAGAAATTTTTGAAATAATTTTTCATATACCACTTTGAAACTTTTGAACAAAATTAACATTTTTAAAACATTCATGTCCATATAAATAAATCCTTAAAACCATTTTAAAAACATGGAAATTAATGAGAATGGTTTTGAGGAATGAATATTTACAAGATTTAAAATGATGTTTTATTAAAATATTCCCTAAAAAATAATCCCTTTTGAAAACAAATTTATGAAACGTGGAAAAGGATAATAAATATTCCCCAGAAAATTCTTACATAAAAACAATCTCAGAAAATAATGAGATTGTGAAATTAACCATTACCAATTTAATAACTTACGAAACATACACCCCATGAAAGATGTATCATATAATAAAAATGTAAATACACATAAATTATAGTGTATTACACAAAGCATAGAATTATGGGCAGTACATACACCTCACAAAAGGAAATAATGTCAATATAACATGAATCTCAAGGAAATAATGGGGAAAATTAAAACCCCTTACCATTTAATATTCCTCTGTTAAGGGTACGTCAACCTCTTGTATGATGGATAAATAATTTCCATTAAATTATACAATAATCATTTACATTAATATGATATCATATATGATGTTTTATCATTTCGTTGTTAATAATATTTTAGTATTATTGTCGTTTAAGGTGTTAACTGATTTGTCTTCCTTTATATGCATTGTTACATAAGAAATGTTTGTTACGGATAGGATGTATCTTATTCATAGGAAAAATAATATTATGTATTTAGAAATTATTTTTACTCATCTAAGGAAAAAAGTTCTTGAATGGATACAATGGGTAATGAATCTCAACGCGTTCATAGAGATGGTAATCCGTACGTACGCACGAGCGACGATATCATTATTTTGATATTAAAATAATATATAATTGGATGATATATAATATATAAATAATAATTATCATGTTATGTTTATTAGTTACATCAATTAAACATCATTATTATACCGATCAAAATAATAATGTATTGAATAACAACTAAACCATGTCGTGGAGACAGTAAGCCGTACGTTCACACATATGGTGACTTTGTCATTTATATGATGGATAGAATAATGAATATGGTTGTAAAATATTTATAATAACACCAATGTATTTAGAAGATATTGGAGATATCATTTTAGAATGGAATCAACAAAGAAAGAGGAAATGGAAGTAGAAAAAACATGAAAGAGGGTGGTGAAATTATTACTTATTCTTCGCGTCCTCCTTTTGATTTGATCAAAAGGGCTCCATAGGATGGCTTTCTGACTAAAGTAAGGAATAGAGAATGATTTTAGGGATGTTGGGAGGATAGTTGTGCAGGGTTTATATGAGCCAAAGGCTTTAGAAGTGTGAGAAATGGGTAGGAATTGAGGACTTTTGATAAGGGATAGGAGGGGCTCTTTAGGAAAGTTTTAAACATTTATTTTATTATAACTTCATATTCTATTTCAAAATGTAAAATATTCGTTAATAACAAATTTAATATGAATCATAGTTGAAATAAAATAATCTGATAAGAATTGGACAGGTTTGGGATATTGTTTTAATATTTATAATCTTATTTATTTAAATCATTTATTAATGAGGTAAATCTTGAATCATTATTATGTCATAAATAATTTAATTTATTTGATGTACAAAAATTAAAAATAATAATGATTTATGAATTCTTTTTAGAATTCCACAGAATATTTAAAGTTGAAAATATAACATATATAACCCCATGTAAAAAGTTATTTACTAAAAGTTATTTTTTATCTCATTTTTGTCTTTAATTTAAATTAATTAATATAAACTGTCATTATCACTCCCATGTGGCTCCATTGGGTCCCCAATTCAACACAAGTATGCCCATGGTTGAATAGGTATCAGCCAATAGGATTATGACACATGTTAAGGTAATTTAATATTATTATAATATTATATTTGACTCTTATTTATTAAATTTACCTTTTAATAATGATATATAAAATATTTACTGAACTAAATATTTAAAATGTCTAGAAATAAATGTTAACTATTTACCTAATTTGTAAATAATGATTAAAAATATGGATTCCATTTTTTCAAATTCAAAACACAGAAGTAGCGAAAATTAATTTTAAATTAATTCCCGCTGTCAAAAAAGGTATCTTTTTAATAAATAACAACTATCAAAAGATTGACACTTGTTTATGTATAGTTTTAATTTGAAATTAAATCTAATTAGCAACATTAGATTAAATTGTAAAAATATAATCTAATTTTTCTTTAACGCCACTCAAAATTATAATTTAACACTATAAATTATTTTGATTAAAAAATTTGTTTCTAATTAAAATTATGTATTTTTCACTATTCATAAAAATATGAAAGTTCTTAGAAAAGTGCCAAAAATTTATCAAACATAAATTTTTTTCCCCGATTCTAAAGAAGAAGTGTATTTTTTCATATTGAATATATAAGTGTCAAATATATATTTAAAAAGGTATCGCCATTAAAAGGTGGTAAAATTTCATTTTTGAAAAATACTTCTTTTATATAAAAAATGTACATGATCTTATATTATGTATAAGAAACACATAATATGGATTATAAATATTATATATTATATAAAATTCAAAATTCAGTGAATACTATTCATAACCACTTTTTGAACGTCTAGTTTAGTAAGTCGTGTTACACTCGAACTCGGTGTTGCGTGTAGAACAAGTTATTGAATTACTTTGAAGAGATAATGTAATATTAAAAAAATGGGGTGTTACATTATCCCCACATTTAATAAATTGTGTCCTTGTAATTTGAAATTGTTCTTCGAAAATAAATGGATTAAAATAGAAAATTCATTTGCGGAAGACCCACAACGAAAATTGGGTTAATAAAATTTATTCTTAATAAGAGGGAAAGGGAAATGAAAAGTCACCACCAAATAATGATCTCTATTAAGAGAACATTGGTGGAAATTAGAGACATGTAATTAGATGAAAAATGTAAATATTTATAGGGATTTATTGAGGTCATCAATCTCAAACAAGTATAAAATTGAGGTCCTAAAAGTCATCAACCAATAATGATTTTAAATATAATCAATTCAACAAAACATAAGGTAATGGGACAATACATTATTGGACTTCAAATCCCTTTAGTAATGTTTAATAATTTATTTCTTCATATAATAAGAGAAAAAATATACTTGACAAGTATAGTTCTATCCTTCAACTAATATGTATCACAAAGTCATCTTTCACTCAAAAAGATAATAGAACTCAAAAATATTATATTTATCCTAATCGTATAAGGTCCCAAATATTAACACAAAAAATTTAAATGAAGAAAAATATTTTGTAATAACCATTGACTTCCTGTAGGCTAGTGGTCGGTAATAAAGTATTGTCGCACTATGGTTTTGGGTTAGATCACTACAGCTTTGTCCGACATGATAGGTCATCACCCAACCAGCAGGTTGTACTTTTCATAAAACTATAGTATTATAATACATTCCAAAAATAATCATAAGAAATGTTTTAACCAAAAACAGTACTATCCAATGTTCAACTTAATCCATTCCAACCATTATAGTTATCCAAAATACTTCTGTCCAGACTCTCTCTAAAAGGTCTCTAAATTACAAAAACAATTCTATCATCAGATTCTTCAGACAAAGTAATGTTTCTCTTATTGTCACATATGTAAAAGATGATTACCTTCATTATATTAAATCTTTAATGAAAACAATAGGTACTGCAATACAATCCTTGTATATATGACACTATTCTTACAACAAGGATGTAATTTTTGGGTCCAAAAACACAAATACATTAATTATTCCACTTCAAATGTCGTAATATCATAAGCATGGAATTGATTATATGACCATTTCTAAGGTAAGTTTCCTTGGAAGTTAGGGCATTCATTTTCATAATTCCCCATTGCTCTACAATTTTAGCATTCAACTTTGATAACAACTTTATTTCCCTTACAATAACGAGCATGATGGACTTTTTCACCACACTTGCAACAGACTCCCATTCCTTTTAGGCATGTACCGGTGTGTTTCTTCCAACAATTATCACATAATGGAAAATCCTTCTTCTACTTTTTCCCTTTATCTGTCTCTTGCTCCACCATTATCTTATTCTCTTTCTTTACTTTATTGTTGTAATACATAGAGAGTTCTTTTTATATCTTGATAGAACATGATACAATATCTTCGTATGATGAGATGGATTTTGATACTAATGCTCGATGGAGAAATGGTTTTAAAACATTAAAGAAACGATATATCATACATCTTCGGTTATGTATATAATCTGCAGCATGCCTTGCTAACATTGTAAAGTTGTCTTCATACTTTGCGACAGACTCAACTTCCTTTTTCCTTAGACATAGAAATTTCCTTTCCATATCCACCCGATGGTCATGAGGAAAGTATTTTTCTATGAAAATATCTTTGAACTACCTCCATTCCATACAAGATAATTCTTCATCCTCCTTTGTGTTTTGAATCAATGACCACAATTGATCTATATCTCCCGTGAGGCGATAAACTACCATGACAATTTTTCCCTTTTTCTACTCTGCAAAGTAAGAGATATTGTTTCTGTTGAACTTATCCAATACTCAGCTACTAATGGATTTGTACTCTCACTGAATTTTGGTGGCTGTTTCATCATGAAGAAATCTAACATTGATCCTCCACGTTGTAGATCATTGTTCTCCATACGAGTAATATTATTATTCATAACCCAAGTGTGTTGTCCCATTATGGTGACTAGCTGATAAGAACTAGATGCATCACCAGCACCACATTAATTATCTTCAGTAGAAGGGAAATCCCTACATGAATTACGTTCATTGATACAGTTTCCATTCCTTCCACTGGGCACTATTTCTAAAAAATGGCATAAACTATATTATTTTATGAATGAAAATACATAATTCAATACTGGTAAAACACTTAACATGAATGGAATAGTTTATGGATATAATCCATATTCATAAAAAAAATTTCTTTGAGGAAGTATATACTCATAAACCCTTCATAATTTTTTATAAAGAAAATGACAATTATCCTAAGCATATCCCATGGGAGTGTTGTAACCAAGAGTGCTGCAAGGCACGTTGTCGTGCATCAGTTCCCGTTAAAGTCTAGCTCAAAGTAGTGTTTTCGGGTTTTACCCCTAGGTACATCTGTGCCAGAGCCACCTCTACCTACTTGTATCCAGACAGGGATGTATTGTTTGGAAAACTCACAAAATCTATACATTACCAAAACTCTATAAAGTTCTTCTATACTAATCCTCAATGTCTATCTTAGGGTAATGTGTTCTAATCACATTCTATCTAAATATAGTTTCCTAGGATTGTACTAAACTTCCTCTAATACCAACTGTAACACCCATCCCCAGAGTCCCAGAGTTGGTTCCTTATACATATCATTGGCATGATCACAAAAGATTCAAGTCTCAAAATACCAATAAGTTTAGTATCATTGGAAGTACTAGATACATTCATAAGGGTTGCATTACATCATAAAATGGAAATCTACAACTACATTGTTTACATAGACAACACTGAGATCCCATAGACTATCCCCACAGGTCACTCATAATATACTTCTTTACATCCTGGGAATAATAAAACATAGAAATGGGTGATATCAGATGCTCAATAAGGATAAAAATATAGCTGAATCTTTGATAAATAAGCATAAACATTTAATTCAATGTATAAGACTAAAACAAAAGCCTTTTAAACTTGGACTTTAGCATACTATGGAAAATATAAAATCAAAATAATTCCATTTAATTACTCACTTGGATATTCTACTAGTCGAATAATCACATGTAATATCAATAACCACTTTCATAATGATGCAATGTATAATGTCAGGCATTCATAACCACAGACTCAAGGCCTTGTTCCAATAATACAAATAATATTTCGTCAAGGCCTTTTTCCAAGACACTAGTTTGTCTCATTAGACCTACTGATGCAATGAGGAGCTATAGTGGGCTCCACTCATCATTTACTAAGTCCAATGCATTCCTCAAATGAATATATCTAATCATAACATAAACATTCATATTAAAACTGGCATACGAAATGTCAATAATTTATCCATAAACCCTGAATGGTATAAAAAATAGCACATCCATAATACAACATATCACAAAACCACCAATACAATAAGGATGATTTGTATCATCTTCAAACATGATTAAAATCCATCAAAGGATGTCAACATAGGCTAAAATGATTTGTAAAACTCATGAAGAGAAATATCCTTTTTAATGAAAATTTTAAAAGTCAAACAATTTAGAAAGGAATACATTTAAGTAAATTTTTGAATCAAAGTATCCCATACCCTTTGAACCTTTTGAACGGAATTAACATTTTTAAAACATTCATGTCCATATAAATAAATCCTCAAAACCATTTTAAAGACATGGACATTAATGAGAAAGTTTTAGAAGAATAAATCTTTGAAACATTTAAAATGATGTTTTATTAAAATATATCATTAAAAATAATCCCTTTGAAAAAACATTAATGAATCATGGACATGGTTATCAAATATTCCCTAGTAGATAATTACGTAAAAAAAACCTCAGATGATAATGAGATTGTGAAATTAACCTTTACCAATTTCGTAACATATGAAACATACACCCCATGAAATAAGTATCATATAATGAAGATGTAAATAAAAATAAATTAAAGTGAATTACAAAAATAATACAATTATGGGAAGTACATACACCACACAAAAAGAAATAGTTCCAATATAATATGAATATCACAGGAATAATGAGTGAGATGAAGACCCCTTACTATGTAATTTTCCTTGGTCGAGAGTAGGTTAACCATATGTATAATAGTTAAATAATTGTTTCTAAATTATACAATAATAACATACATTAATATGATATCATATATGATCTTTTAAAATTGAAATGTTAATAATATTTTAGTTTTATCATCGTTTCGGGTGATAACAAATTTTTTTCCTTTATAAGATTTGATACGTAAGTAATTTTTGTTATGGATAGGATGTATATTTTTTATATTAAGAATGGTATTATGTTTTTCAACATTATTTTTAATCATATAATGAAAATTATTCTTGAATGGATACGATGGGGAATGAATCTCATCGCATTCGTGGGGACGGTAATCCGTACGTACGCACGAGCGATAATATAATTCTTTTGATATTAAAATAATTTATATTTGGATGACATATCATATATATAACGAATTATTATCATGTTATATTAATTATTCACATCAATTACACATCATTATTATACATATGCAAATAATAATGTATTGAATAACAACTACACCACGACGTGGAGACAGTAAGCCGTACGTACGCACGTATGGTGACGTTGTCATTTATAGGATAGATAGAATAATGAATATTGTTGTTACATATTTATAATAAAATCAAAGTATATAGAATATACTAGAGTTATCTTTTTAGAATGGATACAACAGAGAAAAAGTAAGAGTAAGAAGAAAGAACTTGAAAAAAGATGGTGGTCAAATTATTACATCTTCTTCGGGTTCTCCCTTATGATTTTATCAAAAGGGATCCATAAGATATGTTTCTGACTAAATTAATTCTTATAGAATGAATTTTCGGATTATGGGAGGATAATTGGGTAGGTTTTGGATGAGCCAAAGGCTTGATAAGTGTGAGAAATGGGTAGGAAAAGAGGGCTTTAAAGGGAGAGGAGGGGCTCTTTAGTAATGTTTGAAATACTTATTTTATTATAACTTCATCTTCACTTTCAAAAGGACATATATTCATTAATAATAAAGTTAAGATGACTCATGGTCAAAATAAAATAATCCAATAATAATTTCACTGGTTTTAGATATTTTGTTAGTATTTATATTCTTATTTATTTAACTCATTTATTAATGTGGTAAATATTGCATCATTATTGTGATATAAATAATTTAATTTTTCTGATGTGCAAAAATTAGAAAAAATATAACATGATATATGAAATAGTTTTAGATTTCCAAAGAATATTTATAGTAGAAACGATAACTTATATAAGACCATGTAAAAATTTATTTACTAAAATTTATTTTTTTATGTCATTTTTGTCTTTACTATAAATTAATTAATAAAAAATGTCATTGTTACTATCTTGTGGCTCCATGGGGTCCAAAATTCAACCAAAGTATGCCCCTGGTCATATATATATATAATCCAATATGATTAGAACACATGTTAGGGTAATTTAATATTATTATAATATTATGCATTACCCTTATTTATTCTATTTACCCTTTAATCATAGTAAATAAAATATTTACTGAAGTAAATATTTAAAAGGTCTGAAAATAAAAGTTACTTATTTAAGAAAAACTGGACATACTGATTCCAAATATGGAATCCAATTTTCCAAATTCACAATATAGAAGTGGTAGTAATTAATTTATAATGATTTCTTGCTGTCAAAATAAAAAGCGTGTTTTTAAGAAATAAAAACTATCAAAATATTGACACTTGTTTATGTTGAGATTAAATGTAAAATTACATCTAATGACCAAAATTTGATTAAATGGTAAAAATATAATCTTATTATACATTAAAACCACTACAAATTATAATTTATCACTATAAATTGTTTTTATTAAAACAGTTTTTTTTATTTAAGATTTAATATTTTTCACTCTTCAAAAAAATATTAGTGTTATCATAAAAGTTCCAACAATTTGTCGAAACTAACTTTTTATGTCCCGATTCTAAAGAAGATGTTTATTTTGTAAAATTGAATAGATAAAAGTGTCATATAATTGATTTAAATAGGGTTCTCCATTAGAATCTGGTAAAATAGCATTTTTTGAAAAATACTTCTTTTATCTAAAAATTAAATTTTTTCATATATTATGTATAAGTACCACATAATATGGATTGTAAAATTTTATAGATTATATAAAATTCAAAATTCAGTTAATATTATTCATAACCGCCTTTTGAATAGCTAGTTTAGAAAGTCATGATACGCTGGAACTCGGTGTTGCGTGTAGCGCAACTTGTTGAATAACGTTGAAGAGATAATGTAGTATGAAATCATGGGGTGTTAAAATTGATGAAATATTTGTAGAAATTTCAATTAAATACAATATAATATAGGTGTAGTCGTAGATAAAAAATTTAGAAATTAATTAGGGTACTAAACATTGTGTGAATTCATCGAGGACACAAAGTATCTAGAAGAAATAAATATTATGTGTGGATGAAAGTCAAAGAGATATTCTTCATAAAAATGCCTTATGAGGAATGAGATTATATGTAGAGAAAATTAGTTATTCTAAATCTAATGGTTGGAGAAATTTTTTTTATATATGATGGCAATATTACTATATAAGATAAACATTGTATATATTATGTATATAATATATTTAGTAAGATTGAATTTTTCATTGATAATAAATTTCAAACCCTTTATTGTGAATTAGTATCTTATAATGTTTAATTACATGATGATACATTATAAAAATCCATTAATATAAAAAATGAATAATAAAATTATTATATATTCTAGGTAGAAAAATAAATGCAGTTTGTTCCCGAGAACTCTAGAAATATGAAATATAGAAAACAGAATGAGTGTTACGAGATAACATGTAACTTATAATAATTTTTGAAGTCATCCCCATGAATCACGAGTGATGGGATTTATTGTTTTATTTTTATTTGAGTGAAATTCTAAATAGATTCTGAATAAATTTGTAAGAATGATGTCAAACATGTCCACTTATAAAACTCTAAGGATATGGATCAAAAATCGATAAAAATCCCTATTAATATAGTTAATTTACCTAAAAAAATACTAGGAAGGAAGGCCATTCTTATTTGATCACAAGAAATAACGTTTATTTTTCTAAATATGTTGTACTAGGTACAGTGATCTTATCATTTGAAGTTGGATATGATTTATTCGATTCCATATCAACACTCTCTTTTATATCTTCTTTTTTTGATAAAATTTTATATCTATAATCTATTATGATTCATTTAAATTTTCCGTCACATCTCATGTAACATTACAAGTATGTAATGAGTAATAGATATTTTTATCTATGTCTATTAATGAACTAGATAGTGTTTTAGAGCCTTAAAATGAAAATAAATCCAATCTTAAGCATGGAATACACTAATATTTTTAAAAGATTGTTTTACTGCCTTTTGATGGAAAGCCCTTTTTAAATATATCTTTTGACAATTTCATAAGCTATGTTTGTCAAAATAAACTTATTCTTTATGATTGGGACATCAAAATTTACTTTGTGTGAATTTTTTGTATTTTTCAGACAATGTTCATTTTTTAATGAATAGTAAAAAATACTGCATTTTACATCAAAATTGCTTTTTAATCTAATTTATTTATATGATTGGATTATCTTTTGAATTGGGTTTGAAGTGAAATTAGAATATATTTTAACCAGTTAATCCAATGGTGGTCATTGGAATCAATTTCCCTTTGAAATTGGACTTAAACTGGTGTCAATCTCTTGATACTTATTGTTTCATAAAAACACGCTATTTGCTCTGACAGCGGGAATTAATTATTAAATTAATTAATGTGACTTATATTTTTTGAATTTTGTAAAATATACTTCATTTTTGAATTCAGAATATCAAATATAGCTTAGGGTGAATTTTTGGTATTTTTCTGAAAAACTTTAATTTTTGATGAATAGTGAAACCACTAAGTGGTACTTATAAAAACTGATTTTTCGTTTAAATGAAATTTTACCCCTTCTGTGTTTTGAATTTCAAAAATCCGACATACATGGATGTCATTAAGAAGTAAAATGTGGTTCAATGATATTAAAATAATTTTTTGGTGAATAGTAATTTTTAAGTTCTTAATCGCGATTAGTGGTAATTAGTGTAGTTTAAGGTAAAAATAATACTTTAATAATATAAAATGACCTAGAAACATGTCCTAACCTTATTGGATCTGTCATGGCCGACCAAGAAAAGCCATGGGTCAACTTGGGGACCCCATGGAGCCACTGTGGTTGGGAAATGACATAAATAACTTTTTATTTAATGTAAAAGTAAAAATGACACAAACATAATATGTTTTACGAAAAACAATTTTTAAATGGTGTTATACAAGTCAGATTTTTTATTATAAATATTCATTGGAAAGCTAAAACGATTTCATACATCATAGTATTTGTTTCATAATTTTTTTGACATTAAATAAATAAATGTAGTTATGACATAATATTGATGTAGCAATTACCTCATTAATAAAGGATTTATATAAAATGAAAAGATAATGTAAATGAAGGACCCTGGGACACCCTTAGAGGGGAGGGGTGAATCAGGGTGGCAACTTTTTCTTCTTAAAGTTGTGGATCTTGTTCCCACGTTGGCAGGAACTTCTTAAACCTGTATGAAGGATATGATCAGCAATTAAACATTCACATGCAGAGAGATGACACAACAATTTTTACTTGGTTCACCACTAAGGGCTACGTCCAAGGAGCATACGCCGACAGATTGTCGGTCGTACCTAAATCCACTATGCTTCACTAGCTGCGGATACAAAAGTTCGGGTACAGACACTCTGTCCCAGGCTCACTGCCTTTACATAAGGTTTAGGGATAGCTCACTGCTTCCCTCGGGTCACTCCCGTTGACTCCCCCTGGCTCACTGCCGTTGGTGAAGTCTCACTCAGTTTATAGACGTGAAGGTCTCTTCAATAAATTTTGCATTGAAGTCTTTGCCTCTGCTCAGCACGAGACTCTGCTTGCATCGAAGTCCGGAAGAGATGCACTAGAACGCACAGAACCACTGAACTGGATAACCAAAACGTGCAGACAAACCTTACTGAGAAATATGCGAAAAATCAACCATTTGCGCGCAAAATCATCCTATTGCGCGCAACATTTTCTTTTGGCGCGGAAAAATTTGTCGCGCAAAAATCCCCTTTTTCGCGCAACTCCAAATATTTCGCGCAAGATCCTTTACACGATCCTTTTTTGCGCATCAGACCTCGGATCTTCTCTAAGTCTTCCAACTCCCCGAATGAAGGGGGTCACCTCATATTTATAGGCGACTGAGACCACTGCGCGCAAAATCCCCTTCGGCGCGGAAAACCTCTCATCTGGCGCATAATCTTTCGCCCAGCTTAAGTATTTCGCGCACAACCCTTATTTTTCGCGCAGCCCATGCCTTTGCCATTTTTCACCGAACTGATTTCAAAACACTATTTGCGCGAAAACCTTGATCCCCTATTTTGCGCATCCCGCTGTTTTTCGCGCCTAACATAAGTATTTCGCGCAAGCCTCTAAAATTTCACGCACCACTTCCTTTTTCTGCGAACCTCCTTTTGCAGACAATCCATGTCTTCATTTTCCGATTTTGAGGCCCAAAAATTTGGCAAACACTGGGAAACAGCGCCACCTTCAAAGCTGTTGTCTGCTTGAACTGTATGATCACTTTGCTGGAACACATTCGGAACTTCCACTGAGGATTGACAACAAACACAAACCATACACCAAATCATGCTTTGAAGAACCTGGTTCCAACAATCTCCCCCTTTGGGTTTGTTGGCAATCAGAATAAATTCAATAGATCTCCAACCATGAGCAAATCCAAAACGCAAGAATCAACTCAGCCAACACTCTAAGTCTACGTGAGCAATGCTCGGTGTAGAAAACAAGAGAGGAAGCTTGAATTGGGTCTTAGTGTTTTGAAATTCTCCCTGACGCCCGATGTTATCCTTATTAAACTTCTCATCACAATCTTACACTTCCATCACAGAAGAATTTCTTGCCGTAAATTTCTTGCCGTGAATTTCTTGCCTTGAATTCTCTTGCCGTGAATTTATTCCTTTCTCCCCCATTGACAATAAAACCAATGACCAAAAAGTTTTTTCAACGTTCAGCTCAAGCCATACTCCCCCTGGATAGTATCTCCCCCATAAACCTGCATCACAGCCATAAGCAGATAAAAACAGTTAAAACAAACGGGGAGAGGGGAGTTTCGAAACCTCCTTATGCAGCAGGAGGTGGTTGAACACCTAGGTTCAACCAATGATTTTCAAACACAGCTGCTGACAGTGGCTTTGTCAGGATATCAGCTACCTGCTTATCAGTTCCCACATGGTCCAGTCTAATCACCCCTTGTTCAACCTTTTCTTTGATGAAATGATACCGTATTTCAATATGTTTTGTACGAGAATGCTGAACCGGATTTTTCGTGAGATCAATTGCGCTTTTGTTATCACAGTAGATCACCATTGGCTGCTTTACCTCATCACCAATATCTGTTAATTGTTGCTTCATCCATAGCAGTTGAGTGCATGACTTTGTGGCAGATATATACTCAGCTTCAGCAGTACTAAGAGAAGTACTTTCTTGTTTCTTGCTCAACCAGCCAACACAATTATTTCCGATAAAGAATGCTCCACCACTGGTGGACTTTCTGTCCACAACATCGCCAGCCCAGTCAGCATCAGAAAATGCGGATAATTCACTATCCCTTCCTACAGCAATGTATAATCCATACTTGTAAGTACCTTGAATATACCTCATGATTCTTTTCACTGCTGTCATGTGTTCCTCTTTTGGATTACTCTGAAAGCGGGCAGAAAGACATGTGGCAAAGACAATATCTGGCCGTGTCGCTGTCAGGTACAATAGGCTCCCAATAATTCTCCTGTACAGGGTGGGATCTACAGATTTCCCATCCTCATGCTTCCCAAGTTTGGTTCCAACTGCAATCAGAGTTGACATTGGTTTGGAGTCTTGCATGTTAAACTTCTTCAGCAGCTCTATTGCATACTTTTCCTGAGAGATAAAAGTGTAGTCTTTCCTCTGAGTCACTTGCAGTCCCAAGAAATATGTGAGCTCCCCAATCATTGACATTTCAAATTCTGATTTCATATGATTGGCAAATTCATCCACTGATTTCTGTTTGCTGCCACCAAATATAATGTCATCGACGTAAACAAGAACCATGAACTGATCTTTTGGAGAATTCTTCACATAGAGATTGTGATCAACTCCTCCTCTTTTGAATTCTAGCTTTTTGAGATACGAATCTAGTCTAGAATACCATGCCCTTGGTGCCTGTTTTAATCCATAAAGTGCTTTCTTTAGCTTGCAGACCTTTGATTCATCAGCACCAAGAAGAAAACCCACTGGTTGTTCAATGTAGACTTCTTCTTCGAGTACACCATTTAAGAATGCTGTCTTGACATCCATTTGATATACTTTATATCCTCTTTGGAGAGACATGGAAAGGAATAGCCTGATTGACTCCAATCTAGCCACTGGAGCAAAGGTTTCTTCAACATCAACACCTTAAATCTGAGAATACCCTTTACATACCAATCGAGCCTTGTTTCTGATAACATTTCCATGCTCATCAAACTTGTTCTTGAAAATCCATTTGGTGCCAATCACATTGTGACCTTTGGGTCTCTGGACCAAATCCCACGTCTGATTTTTGTCAATCTGATCTAACTCTTCATTCATGGCTTTCACCCAGGATTCATCCATTGCAGCTTCTTCAAATGAGGTTGGCTCTACAACTGATAGAAATGCAGAAGGTGTGTTATTTCTCATCCTCCTTGTTTGAGTGGGTGCATTCATGTCCCCAATTATGTTGGATGGATCAATCTCAGCTCTTCGGTTTCTCCTGAGAGATTCAGTAGCATTCTTTTCAGCTATAGGTTCTTCTTCTGATTCTTCTTCTGAGTCAACATCATGATGTGACTGCTGAGAGTTTTGAACAACTTCCTCTATCTCTGTGTTTGTTTTTTCTTCACGTTCACTTTCTTCCTGATTGTCCACCACATCCGCATATGGCGTCCTTGAAGCATTTGTGGTTTTCTCTTCAATTATCTTAACATCACTGCTTACCACAATCTTCCCCAAGCGTTTATTGAAACACTTGTAAGCTTTACTGTTCATTGGATACCCAAGAAAAATTCCTTCATCAGCATTGTCACCATACTTTCCCTGGTTTCCTTCTTTATTCCGGATGAAACATTTGCTTCCAAAAACCCGAAAGTATTTCAAGGAAGGCTTCCTTCCATGCCATAATTCGTACGGTGTCTTCGTTTCTCCCATTTAGAGCCCTGTTCGATTCTGAATGTGAACTGAAGCTTCAACAGCCTCCTTCCAGTAATGGCGAGAGATACCACTCTCAATCAACATAGTCCTGGCCATATTGTTGACCTGTCGATTTCGACGCTCAACAACTCCATTTTGTTGTGGAGTTCTCACAGCAGCTACCTCATGCTGTATTCTATGTTTCTCTAGATAGTTTTCAAACTCAATGGATGTGTATTCCCCTCCATTGTCCGATCGTAGGACTTTTATTGACCGTCCAGTGTCATTCTCGGCAATTCGGCGATAAGTTTTCATGCAATCAAGTACTTGTCGCTTCCTGTGAATCACCATTACACAAGTCATTCTACTATAATCATCAATGAAAAGGACGAAGTACCTCTCTCCATAGGTTCCAGCAACATTTATTGGGCCACATACATCAGTGTGAATGAGATCGAGAAGATGTGATGCCCTTTTCTTCTTTGGACGATACGAATTACAGACCAGCTTCCCACGAATACAGGCATCACAAGATTTTTCCCGTTCGCGTTTTAGAATGGGAATATCCATGACTATCTTCAGCTTAGATATCTTTTCCATGTCTTGTTGGTTAATGTTCCCCAGCCTTCGATGCCATAAATTGTTTTCTTCATCAACAGACAAGTAACAAGAGTTCACTTTGCTGTCAACCTGATATAAGTTTCCATCTGTTCTACAACCTTTCATAAGAGAATTCCCTGTTTTTCCTTTTATAGTGCAGCCTTTTTGATTGAAGGTTACTATGAGCCCTGAGTCACAGAGTTGACTTACACTGAGGAGATTATGGCGTAGACCGTCCACATAAAGAACTTCAGTCTTTTTCAGCTCTCCGTTGGCGAGAGCAGTATTCCCACTGCCTTTAATCTTCAAAGCGCCATCGTTACCAAACCATACTGTTCCATCAACCTTCTTTTCAATGTTCTTCAGAAGGTCAGCATTTCCTGTCATATGGGAAGAATATCCACTATCAAGAATCCAGGTGCTGCTACTCTTTGTAGCTTTGAGGGCTACCTCCGCAAGATTGGATTTCTCGATTTTCTTCTTTTCTTTCCATGAGATATTGGATTGAGCATAAGACACTGATGGCCTTTTAAAACTTTCTTCCACATAATCTGAGTCTTCATACCCATAATCTTCTACCAGAAGAGAAAAACTATTTGTGAGAACAACATCATCAGGAGGATGAACCCTGTCCCGTCTTTGGGTGTTGTATGAATTTCTCTTGTCATACCGCTGCCTGCAAAACATAGCTTTATGGCCAAAGTTAGAACAATTAAAACAGTAACCATGGAAGATATTTATTCTATAAGATGGAGGATATGAAATCGGTCTCCTTTATTGGTTTCCCAGATCTTCTCCATTAAAGTAACTCCTTGCCTCTTCGCAATATGACATAGTATGGCCCAGATAGCCACAGAATTGACACTTCATGTGAGGGAATGCCTTCACACCTGAATTTCTCCTCATACCTTCATCCCTGTGAGAGTAGTTGAACTGCATATCATTTCTAAATGTTTGATGGTAATTGTCAGTTATCCTTCTAGTTTGGATTGAGGGTTCCTTTTTCAGCACTTCAGAAAATGTTTCAACAAGTTCAACCATCGTTTTGTCTTTCTTTTGAATTTCTTTATTTCCAGCAGTTGATGTCTCAGCTTCACATCCAATTCCACGCTTTCCCATGCAGGCGGGTCTTTGAACGCTCAAGATTTTTTCAACTCCATCAGAACCACATTTGGCTCTTGCCAATAATTCAGCATCTGAGAATCTTCTAGGTTGTATTTTCTTCCTTGATTCTTTTGAAAAAGATTCGGTCTCAAGTTTACTCCTAAGAGTAACAATTTCCTCCTCAAGACCCTCAGTAGTCTTGGACTTTTCTTCCAGTCTTGAGGTGAGGTCATTGATGACCTTTCCCTGCTCTTCAATTCTTATCTTAAGATCCAATACATCATCATTGCTTTCAATGATTTTAGACTGAACTTTCACAAACTCTTCCAGACGTTCAATTTCAGCTTCAAGTTCATCAACATATTCTGATGACTCTTTGACCATTTCCTTCCACTTATTACATTTCTTACATTTACTCTCAATCTTGGAGAAAGCATCCTTAATTTGAACCTTTGGATTATCAAGGGCAGTACTCTGATTATCTATGCCTTTATTGATTGAAGAATCTGATATTTCAGTGGTAGCCATCATGGAAGCATGTTTTTCAGTTTTAAATTCTGGTTCTTCTTCCTCACATAATTCAATATCATCATCTTCTTCCTCACAGACAAAGCTCTTCCTCTGCATTTTCTTTCCAGATTTGAAATCACCCTTTTTGAAAAACCTTTTTCGAGGCTTTTTAATGTCTTCAGCTTCGCTCTCATCATTATCCAACTTTCTTTGGCACTGAGAGGCAATGTGCCCAACTCTTCCACAACGGAAACATGCAAGAGGTAACTTACCTCTATATTTACCTTTACCCTTTTTCAGCTTCTTCGCGATGAGGGAAAGAATTTCTTTTTCTTCGTCATCATCACCACTACTATCTTCTGAAATTTTCAGTTTGTCCATGGCTTTGAATGCCATTTCTTTGCTCACGCGAGTCGTGTCATCTTCAGGTTTGACTCTCATCTCATATGCCACTAAACTACTTAACAAATTATCCAGAGAAAGTTTGGATAGATCTCTTTCTTCGAGGGCTGACACCTTTGCATTGTACATGGGAGGAAGTCTTCTCAATATTTTCTTAACGATATCAATGTATTTGATTTCTTCTCCAAGACCTCGAATTGCTCCCACTACTTCAGTAATTCGATTAAAAAATGAATCTGCATTTTCATTGGGATGCATCTTTAGGTCGTCAAACCTGTTATGTAAAACCTGAAGTTTTTCCTCCTTTACCTTGCTATCTCCTTCATAAATGTTTTCAAGTTTATCCCACATATACTTTGCTGAAGTGCAACTCATCACCTTTAGATATATCTGATTAGAAAGAGCTGCGGTGAGTGCATTTTGAGCTTTAGCATCTGCATCAAGAATTTTCCTGTCTGTGTCAGTCATAGCCAGTCCTGTTTGATCAGTGACTTGTATTCCTTGCACAATAGAAAACAAAACTTCCATTCCAAGAGATCTTAGATGAGATCGCATCCTATTCTTCCAGATCTGAAAATTATTTCCATCAAAGAGAGGGACTCCCCTCACATTGGCTGCATTCTCCATGGCGACAAAGGACAGATTCAAGACCAGCAACCTCCCTCTGATACCACTTGTAGGACCCCGGGACACCCTGAGAGGGGAGGGGTGAATCAGGGTGGCAACTTTTTCTTCTTAAAGTTGTGGATCTTGTTCCCACGTTGGCAGGAACTTCTTAAACCTGTATGAAGGATATGATCAGCAATTAAACATTCACATGCAGAGAGATGACACAACAATTTTTACTTGGTTCACCACTAAGGGCTACGTCCAAGGAGCATACGCCGACAGATTGTCGGTCGTACCTAAATCCACTATGCTTCACTAACTGCGGATACAAAAGTTTGGGTACAGACACTCTGTCCCAGGCTCACTGCCTTTACATAAGGTTTAGGGATAGCTCACTGCTTCCCTCGGGTCACTCCCGTTGACTCCCCCTGGCTCACTGCCGTTGGTGAAGTCTCACTGAGTTTATAGACGTGAAGGTCTCTTCAATTAATTTTGCATTGAAGTCTTTGCCTCTGCTCAGCACGAGACTCTGCTTGCATCGAAGTCCGGAAGAGATGCACTAGAACGCACAGAACCACTGAACTGGATAACCAAAACGTGCAGACAAACCTTACTGAGAAATATGCGAAACATCAACCATTTGCGCGCAAAATCATCCTATTGCGCGCAACATTTTCTTTTGGCGCGGAAAAATTTGTCGCGCAAAAATCCCCTTTTTCGCGCAACTCCAAATATTTCGCGCAAGATCCTTTACGCGATCCTTTTTCGCGCATCAGACCTCGGATCTTCTCTAAGTCTTCCAACTCCCCGAATGAAGGGGGTCACCTCATATTTATAGGCGACTGAGACCACTGCGCGCAAAATCCCCTTCGGCGCGGAAAACCTCTCATCTGGCACGTAATCTTTCGCCCAGCTTAAGTATTTCGCGCACAACCCTTATTTTTCGCGCAGCCCATGCCTTTGCCATTTTTCACCGAACTGATTTCAAAACACTATTTGCGCGAAAACCTTGATCCCCTATTTCGCGCATCCCGCTGTTTTTCGCGCCTAACATAAGTATTTCGCGCAAGCCTCTAAAATTTCACGCACCACTTCCTTTTTCTGCGAACCTCCTTTTGCAGACAATCCATGTCTTCATTTTCCGATTTTGAGGCCCAAAAATTTGGCAAACACTGGGAAACAGCGCCACCTTCAAAACTGTTGTCTGCTTGAACTGTATGATCACTTTGCTGGAACACATTCGGAACTTCCACTGAGGATTGACAACAAACACAAACCATACACCAAATCATGCTTTGAAGAACCTGGTTCCAACAATCTCCCCCTTTGGGTTTGTTGGCAATCAGAATAAATTCAATAGATCTCCAACCATGAGCAAATCCAAAACGCAAGAATCAACTCAGCCAACACTCTAAGTCTACGTGAGCAATGCTCGGTGTAGAAAACAAGAGAGGAAGCTTGAATTGGGTCTTAGTGTTTTGAAATTCTCCATGACGCCCGATGTTATCCTTATTAAACTTCTCATCACAATCTTACACTTCCATCACAGAAGAATTTCTTGCCGTAAATTTCTTGCCGTGAATTTCTTGCCTTGAATTCTCTTGCCGTGAATTTATTCCTTTCTCCCCCATTGACAATAAAACCAATGACCGAAAAGTTTTTTCAACGTTCAGCTCAAGCCATACTCCCCCTGGATAGTATCTCCCCCATAAACCTGCATCACAGCCATAAGCAGATAAAAACAGTTAAAACAAACGGGGAGAGGGGAGTTTCGAAACCTCCTTATGCAGCAGGAGGTGGTTGAACACCTAGGTTCAACCAATGCTTTTCAAACACAGCTGCTGACAGTGGCTTTGTCAGGATATCAGCTACCTGCTTATCAGTTCCCACATGGTCCAGTATAATCACCCCTTGTTCAACCTTTTCTTTGATGAAATGATACCGTATTTCAATATGTTTTGTACGAGAATGCTGAACCGGATTTTTCGTGAGATCAATTGCGCTTTTGTTATCACAGTAGATCACCATTGGCTGATTTACCTCATCACCAATATCTGTTAATTGTTGCTTCATCCATAGCAGTTGAGTGCATGACTTTGTGGAAGATATATACTCAGCTTCAGCAGTACTAAGAGAAGTACTTTCTTGTTTCTTGCTCAACCAGCCAACACAATTATTTCCGATAAAGAATGCTCCACCACTGGTGGACTTTCTGTCCACAACATCGCCAGCCCAGTCAGCATCAGAAAATGCGGATAATTCACTATCCCTTCCTACAGAAAAGTATAATCCATACTTGTAAGTACCTTGAATATACCTCATGATTATTTTCACTGCTGTCATGTGTTCCTCTTTTGGATTACTCTGAAAGCGGGCAGAAAGACATGTGGCAAAGACAATATCTGGCCGTGTCGCTGTCAGGTACAATAGGCTCCCAATAATTCTCCTGTACAGGGTGGGATCTACAGATTTCCCATCCTCATGCTTCCCAAGTTTGGTTCCAACTGCAATCGGAGTTGACATTGGTTTGGAGTCTTGCATGTTAAACTTCTTCAGCAGCTCTCTTGCATACTTTTCCTGAGAGATAAAAGTGTAGTCTTTCCTCTGAGTCACTTGCAGTCCCAAGAAATATGTGAGCTCCCCAATCATTGACATTTCAAATTCTGATTTCATATGATTGGCAAATTCATCCACTGATTTCTGTTTGCTGCCACCAAATATAATGTCATCGATGTAAACAAGAACCATGAACTGATCTTTTGGAGAATTCTTCACATAGAGATTGTGATCAACTCCTCCTCTTTTGAATTCCAGCTTTTTAAGATACGAATCTAGTCTAGAATACCATGCCCTTGGTGCCTGTTTTAATCCATAAAGTGCTTTCTTTAGCTTGCAGACCTTTGATTCATCAGCACCAAGAAGAAAACCCACTGGTTGTTCAATTTAGACTTCTTCTTCGAGTACACCATTTAAGAATGCTGTCTTGACATCCATTTGATATACTTTATATCCTCTTTGGAGAGCCATGGAAAGGAATAGCCTGATTGACTCCAATCTAGCCACTGGAGCAAAGGTTTCTTCAACATCAACACCTTAAATCTGAGAATACCCTTTACATACTAGTCGAGCCTTGTTTCTGATAACATTTCCATGCTCATCAAACTTGTTCTTGAAAATCCATTTGGTGCCAATCACATTGTGACCTTTGGGTCTCTGGACCAAATCCCACGTCTGATTTTTGTCAATCTGATCTAACTCTTCATTCATGGCTTTCACCCAGGATTCATCCATTGCAGCTTCTTCAAATGAGGTTGGCTCTACAACTGATAGAAATGCAGAAGGTGTGTTATTTCTCATCCTCCTTGTTTGAGTGGGTGCATTCATGTCCCCAATTATGTTGGATGGATCAATCTCAGCTCTTCGGTTTCTCCTGAGAGATTCAGTAGCATTCTTTTCAGCTATAGGTTCTTCTTCTGATTCTTCTTCTGAGTCAACATCATGATGTGACTGCTGAGAGTTTTGAACAACTTCCTCTATCTCTGTGTTTGTTTTTTCTTCACGTTCACTTTCTTCCTGATTGTCCACCACATCCGCATATGGCGTCCTTGAAGCATTTGTGGTTTTCTCTTCAATTATCTTAACATCACTGCTTACCACAATCTTCCCCAAGCGTTTATTGAAACACTTGTAAGCTTTACTGTTCATTGGATACCCAAGAAAAATTCCTTCATCAGCATTGTCACCATACTTTCCCTGGTTTCCTTCTTTATTCCGGATGAAACATTTGCTTCCAAAAACCCGAAAGTATTTCAAGGAAGGCTTCCTTCCATGCCATAATTCGTACGGTGTCTTCGTTTCTCCCATGTAGAGCCATGTTCGATTCTGAATGTGAACTGCAGCTTCAACAGCCTCCTTCCAGTAATGGCGAGAGATACCACTCTCAATCAACATAGTCCTGGCCATATTGTTGACCTGTCGATTTCGACGCTCAACAACTCCATTTTATTGTGGAGTTCTCACAGCAGCTACCTCATGCTGTATTCTATGTTTCTCTAGATAGTTTTCAAACTCAATGGATGTGTATTCCCCTCCATTGTCCGATCGTAGGACTTTTATTGACCGTCCAGTGTCATTCTCGGCAATTCGGCGATAAGTTTTCATGCAATCAAGTACTTGTCGCTTCCTGTGAATCACCATTACACAAGCCATTCTACTATAATCATCAATGAAAAGGACGAAGTACCTCTCTCCATAGGTTCCAGCAACATTTATTGGGCCACATACATCAGTGTGAATGAGATCGAGAAGATGTGATGCCCTTTTCTTCTTTGGACGATACGAATTACAGACCAGCTTCCCACGAATACAGGCATCACAAGATTTTTCCCGTTCGCGTTTTAGAATGGGAATATCCATGACTATCTTCAGCTTAGATATCTTTTCCATGTCTTGTTGGTTAATGTTCCCCAGCCTTTGATGCCATAAATTGTTTTCTTCATCAACAGACAAGTAACAAGAGTTCACTTTGCTGTCAACCTGATATAAGTTTCCATCTGTTCTACAACCTTTCATAAGAGAATTCCCTGTTTTTCCTTTTATAGTGCAGCCTTTTTGATTGAAGGTTACTATGAGCCCTGAGTCACAGAGTTGACTTACACTGAGGAGATTATGGCGTAGACCGTCCACATAAAGAACTTCAGTCTTTTTCAGCTGTCCGTTGGCGAGAGCAGTATTCCCACTGCCTTTAATCTTCAAAGCGCCATCGTTACCAAACCGTACTGTTCCATCAACCTTCTTTTCAATGTTCTTCAGAAGGTCAGCATTTCCTGTCATATGGGAAGAACATCCACTATCAAGAATCCAGGTGCTGCTACTCTTTGTAGCTTTGAGGGCTACCTCTGCAAGATTGGATTTCTCGATTTTCTTCTTTTCTTTCCATGAGATATTGGATTGAGAATAAGACACTGATGGCCTTTTAAAACTTTCTTCCACATAATCTGAGTCTTCATACCCATAATCTTCTACCAGAAGAGAAAAATTATTTGTGAGAACAACATCATCAGGAGGATGAACCCTGTCCCGTCTTTGGGTGTTGTATGAATTTCTCTTGTCATACCGCTGCCTGCAAAACATAGCTTTATGGCCAAAGTTAGAACAATTAAAACAGTAACCATGGAAGATATTTATTCTATAAGATGGAGGATATGAAATCGGTCTCCTTTGTTGATTTCCCAGATCTTCTCCATTAAAGTAACTCCTTTCCTCTTCGCAATATGACATAGTATGGCCCAGATAGCCACAGAATTGACACTTCATGTGAGGGAATGCCTTCACACCTGAATTTCTCCTCATACCTTCATCCCTGTGAGAGTAGTTGAACTGCCTATCATTTCTAAATGTTTGATGGTAATTGTCAGTTATCCTTCTAGTTTGGATTGAGGGTTCCTTTTTCAGCACTTCAGAAAATGTTTCAACATGTTCAACCATCGTTTTGTCTTTCTTTTGAATTTCTTTATTTCCAGCAGTTGATGTCTCAGCTTCACGTCCAATTCCACGCTTTCCCATGCAGGCGGGTCTTTGAACGCTCAAGATTTTTTCAACTCCATCAGAACCACATTTGGCTCTTGCCAATAATTCAGCATCTGAGAATCTTCTAGGTTGTATTTTCTTCCTTGATTCTTTTGAAAAAGATTCGGTCTCAAGTTTACTCCTAAGAGTAACAATTTCCTCCTCAAGACCCTCAGTAGTCTTGGACTTTTCTTCCAGTCTTGAGGTGAGGTCATTGATGACCTTTCCCTGCTCTTCAATTCTTATCTTAAGATCCAATACATCATCATTGCTTTCAATGATTTTAGACTGAACTTTCACAAACTCTTCCAGACGTTCAATTTCAGCTTCATGTTCATCAACATATTCTGATGACTCTTTGACCATTTCCTTCCACTTATTACATTTCTTACATTTACTCTCAATCTTGGAGAAAGCATCCTTAATTTGAACCTTTGGATTATCAAGGGCAGTACTCTGATTATCTATGCCTTTATTGATTGAAGAATCTGATATTTCAGTGGTAGCCATCATGGAAGCATGTTTTTCAGTTTTAAATTCTGGTTCTTCTTCCTCACAGAATTCAATATCATCATCTTCTTCCTCACAGACAAAGCTCTTCCTCTGCATTTTCTTTCCAGATTTGAAATCACCCTTTTTGAAAAACCTTTTCCGAGGCTTTTTAATGTCTTCAGCTTCGCTCTCATCATTATCCAACTTTCTTTGGCACTGAGAGGCAATGTGCCCAACTCTTCCACAACGGAAACATGCAAGAGGTAACTTACCTCTAAATTTACCTTTACCCTTTTTCAGCTTCTTCGCGATGAGGGAAAGAATTTCTTTTTCTTCGTCATCATCACCACTACTATCTTCGGAAATTTTCAGTTTGTCCATGGCTTTGAATGCCATTTCTTTGCTCACGCGAGTCGTGTCATCTTCAGGTTTGACTCTCATCTCATATGCCACTAAACTACTTAACAAATTATCCAGAGAAAGTTTGGATAGATCTCTTTCTTCGAGGGCTGACACCTTTGCATTGTACATGGGAGGAAGTCTTCTCAATATTTTCTTAACGATATCAATGTATTTGATTTCTTCTTCAAGACCTCGAATTGCTCCCACTACTTCAGTAATTCGATTAAAAAATGAATCTGCATTTTCATTGGGATGCATCTTTAGGTCGTCAAACCTGTTATGTAAAACCTGAAGTTTTGCCTCCTTTACCTTGCTATCTCCTTCATAAATGTTTTCAAGTTTATCCCACATATACTTTGCTGAAGTGCAACTCATCACCTTTAGATATATCTGATTAGAAAGAGCTGCGGTGAGTGCATTTTGAGCTTTAGCATCTGCATCAAGAATTTTCCTGTCTGTGTCAGTCATAGCCAGTCCTGTTTGATCAGTGACTTGTATTCCTTGCACAATAGAAAACAAAACTTCCATTCCAAGAGATCTTAGATGAGATCGCATCCTATTCTTCCAGATCTGAAAATTATTTCCATCAAAGAGAGGGACTCCCCTCACATTGGCTGCATTCTCCATGGCGACAAAGGACAGATTCAAGACCAGCAACCTCCCTCTGATACCACTTGAAGGACCCCGGGACACCCTGAGAGGGGAGGGGTGAATCAGGGTGGCAACTTTTTCTTCTTAAAGTTGTGGATCTTGTTCCCACGTTGGCAGGAACTTCTTAAACCTGCATGAAGGATATGATCAGCAATTAAACATTCACATGCAGAGAGATGACACAACAATTTTTACTTGGTTCACCACTAAGGGCTACGTCCAAGGAGCATACGCCGACAGATTGTCGGTCGTACCTAAATCCACTATGCTTCACTAACTGCGGATACAAAAGTTTGGGTACAGACACTCTGTCCCAGGCTCACTGCCTTTACATAAGGTTTAGGGATAGCTCACTGCTTCCCTCGGTTCACTCCCGTTGACTCCCCCTGGCTCACTGCCGTTGGTGAAGTCTCACTCAGTTTATAGACGTGAAGGTCTCTTCAATTAATTTTGCATTGAAGTCTTTGCCTCTGCTCAGCACGAGACTCTGCTTGCATCGAAGTCTGGAAGAGATGCACTAGAACGCACAGAACCACTGAACTGGATAACCAAAACGTGCAGACAAACCTTACTGAGAAATATGCGAAACATCAACCATTTGCGCGCAAAATCATCCTATTGCGCGCAACATTTTCTTTTGGCGCGGAAAAATTTGTCGCGCAAAAATCCCCTTTTTCGCGCAACTCCAAATATTTCGCGCAAGATCCTTTACGCGATCCTTTTTCACGCATCAGACCTCGGATCTTCTCTAAGTCTTCCAACTCCCCGAATGAAGGGGGTCACCTCATATTTATAGGCGACTGAGACCACTGCGCGCAAAATCCCCTTCGGCGCGGAAAACCTCTCATCTGGCACGTAATCTTTCGCCCAGCTTAAGTATTTCGCGCACAACCCTTATTTTTCGCGCAGCCCATGCCTTTGCCATTTTTCACCGAACTGATTTCAAAACACTATTTGCGCGAAAACCTTGATCCCCTATTTCGCGCATCCCGCTGTTTTTCGCGCCTAACATAAGTATTTCGCGCAAGCCTCTAAAATTTCACGCACCACTTCCTTTTTCTGCGAACCTCCTTTTGCAGACAATCCATGTCTTCATTTTCCGATTTTGAGGCCCAAAAATTTGGCAAACACTGGGAAACAGCGCCACCTTCAAAACTGTTGTCTGCTTGAACTGTATGATCACTTTGCTGGAACACATTCAGAACTTCCACTGAGGATTGACAACAAACACAAACCATACACCAAATCATGCTTTGAAGAACCTGGTTCCAACAATCTCCCCCTTTGGGTTTGTTGGCAATCAGAATAAATTCAATAGATCTCCAACCATGAGCAAATCCAAAACGCAAGAATCAACTCAGCCAACACTCTAAGTCTACGTGAGCAATGCTCGGTGTAGAAAACAAGAGAGGAAGCTTGAATTGGGTCTTAGTGTTTTGAAATTCTCCATGACGCCCGATGTTATCCTTATTAAACTTCTCATCACAATCTTACACTTCCATCACAGAAGAATTTCTTGCCGTAAATTTCTTGCCGTGAATTTCTTGCCTTGAATTCTCTTGCCGTGAATTTATTCCTTTCTCCCCCATTGACAATAAAACCAAAGACCGAAAAGTTTTTTCAACGTTCAGCTCAAGCCATACTCCCCCTGGATAGTATCTCCCCCATAAACCTGCATCACAGCCATAAGCAGATAAAAACAGTTAAAACAAACGGGGAGAGGGGAGTTTCGAAACCTCCTTATGCAGCAGGAGGTGGTTGAACACCTAGGTTCAACCAATGCTTTTCAAACACAGCTGCTGACAGTGGCTTTGTCAGGATATCAGCTACCTGCTTATCAGTTCCCACATGGTCCAGTATAATCACCCCTTGTTCAACCTTTTCTTTGATGAAATGATACCGTATTTCAATATGTTTTGTACGAGAATGCTGAACCGGATTTTTCGTGAGATCAATTGCGCTTTTGTTATCACAGTAGATCACCATTGGCTGCTTTACCTCATCACCAATATCTGTTAATTGTTGCTTCATCCATAGCAGTTGAGTGCATGACTTTGTGGAAGATATATACTCAGCTTCAGCAGTACTAAGAGAAGTACTTTCTTGTTTCTTGCTCAACCAGCCAACACAATTATTTCCGATAAAGAATGCTCCACCACTGGTGGACTTTCTGTCCACAACATCGCCAGCCCAGTCAGCATCAGAAAATGCGGATAATTCACTATCCCTTCCTACAGCAAAGTATAATCCATACTTGTAAGTACCTTGAATATACCTCATGATTATTTTCACTGCTGTCATGTGTTCCTCTTTTGGATTACTCTGAAAGCGGGCAGAAAGACATGTGGCAAAGACAATATCTGGCCGTGTCGCTGTCAGGTACAATAGGCTCCCAATAATTCTCCTGTACAGGGTGGGATCTACAGATTTCCCATCCTCATGCTTCCCAAGTTTTTTTCCAACTGCAATCGGAGTTGACATTGGTTTGGAGTCTTGCATGTTAAACTTCTTCAGCAGCTCTCTTGCATACTTTTCCTGAGAGATAAAAGTGTAGTCTTTCCTCTGAGTCACTTGCAGTCCCAAGAAATATGTGAGCTCCCCAATCATTGACATTTCAAATTCTGATTTCATATGATTGGCAAATTCATCCACTGATTTCTGTTTGCTGCCACCAAATATAATGTCATCGACGTAAACAAGAACCATGAACTGATCTTTTGGAGAATTCTTCACATAGAGATTGTGATCAACTCCTCCTCTTTTGAATTCCAGCTTTTTGAGATACGAATCTAGTCTAGAATACCATGCCCTTGGTGCCTGTTTTAATCCATAAAGTGCTTTCTTTAGCTTGCAGACCTTTGATTCATCAGCACCAAGAAGAAAACCCACTGGTTGTTCAATGTAGACTTCTTCTTCGAGTACACCATTTAAGAATGCTGTCTTGACATCCATTTGATATACTTTATATCCTCTTTGGAGAGCCATGGAAAGGAATAGCCTGATTGACTCCAATCTAGCCACTGGAGCAAAGGTTTCTTCAACATCAACACCTTAAATCTGAGAATACCCTTTACATACCAGTCGAGCCTTGTTTCTGATAACATTTCCATGCTCATCAAACTTGTTCTTGAAAATCCATTTGGTGCCAATCACATTGTGACCTTTGGGTCTCTGGACCAAATCCCACGTCTGATTTTTGTCAATCTGATCTAACTCTTCATTCATGGCTTTCACCCAGGATTCATCCATTGCAGCTTCTTCAAATGAGGTTGGCTCTACAACTGATAGAAATGCAGAAGGTGTGTTATTTCTCATCCTCCTTGTTTGAGTGGGTGCATTCATGTCCCCAATTATGTTGGATGGATCAATCTCAGCTCTTCGGTTTCTCCTGAGAGATTCAGTAGCATTCTTTTCAGCTATAGGTTCTTCTTTTGATTCTTCTTCTGAGTCAACATCATGATGTGACTGCTGAGAGTTTTGAACAACTTCCTCTATCTCTGTGTTTGTGTTTTCTTCACGTTCACTTTCTTCCTGATTGTCCACCACATCCGCATATGGCGTCCTTGAAGCATTTGTGGTTTTATCTTCAATTATCTTAACATCACTGCTTACCACAATCTTCCCCAAGCGTTTATTGAAACACTTGTAAGCTTTACTGTTCATTGGATACCCAAGAAAAATTCCTTCATCAGCATTGTCACCATACTTTCCCTGGTTTCCTTCTTTATTCCGGATGAAACATTTGCTTCCAAAAACCCGAAAGTATTTCAAAGAAGGCTTCCTTCCATGCCATAATTCGTACGGTGTCTTCGTTTCTCCCATGTAGAGCCCTGTTCGATTCTGAATGTGAACTGCAGCTTCAACAGCCTCCTTCCAGTAATGGCGAGAGATACCACTCTCAATCAACATAGTCCTGGCCATATTGTTGACCTGTCGATTTCGACGCTCAACAACTCCATTTTGTTGTGGAGTTCTCACAGCAGCTACCTCATGCTGTATTCCATGTTTCTCTAGATAGTTTTCAAACTCAATGGATGTGTATTCCCCTCCATTGTCCGATCATAGGACTTTTATTGACCGTCCAGTGTCATTCTCGGCAATTCGGCGATAAGTTTTCATGCAATCAAGTACTTGTCGCTTCCTGTGAATCACCATTACACAAGCCATTCTACTATAATCATCAATGAAAAGGACGAAGTACCTCTCTCCATAGGTTCCAGCAACATTTATTGGGCCACATACATCAGTGTGAATGAGATCGAGAAGATGTGATGCCCTTTTCTTCTTTGGACGATACGAATTACAGACCAGCTTCCCACGAATACAGGCATCACAAGATTTTTCCCGTTCGCGTTTTAGAATGGGAATATCCATGACTATCTTCAGCTTAGATATCTTTTCCATGTCTTGTTGGTTAATGTGCCCCAGCCTTCGATGCCATAAATTGTTTTCTTCATCAACAGACAAGTAACAAGAGTTCACTTTGCTGTCAACCTGATATAAGTTTCCATCTGTTCTACAACCTTTCATAAGAGAATTCCCTGTTTTTCCTTTTATAGTGCAGCCTTTTTGATTGAAGGTTACTATGAGCCCTGAGTCACAGAGTTGACTTACACTGAGGAGATTATGGCGTAGACCGTCCACATAAAGAACTTCAGTCTTTTTCAGCTCTCCGTTGGCGAGAGCAGTATTCCCACTGCCTTTAATCTTCAAAGCGCCATCGTTACCAAACCGTACTGTTCCATCAACCTTCTTTTCAATGATCTTCAGAAGGTCAGCATTTCCTGTCATATGGGAAGAACATCCACTATCAAGAATCCAGGTGCTGCTACTCTTTGTAGCTTTGAGGGCTACCTCCGCAAGATTGGATTTCTCGATTTTCTTCTTTTCTTTCCATGAGATATTGGATTGAGCATAAGACACTGATGGCCTTTTAAAACTTTCTTCCACATAATCTGAGTCTTCATACCCATAATCTTCTCCCAGAAGAGAAAAACTATTTGTGAGAACAACATCATCAGGAGGATGAACCCTGTCCCGTCTTTGGGTGTTGTATGAATTTCTCTTGTCATACCGCTGCCTGCAAAACATAGCTTTATGGCCAAAGTTAGAACAATTAAAACAGTAACCATGGAAGATATTTCTTCTATAAGATGGAGGATATGAAATCGGTCTCCTTTGTTGATTTCCCAGATCTTCTCCATTAAAGTAACTCCTTGCCTCTTCACAATATGACATAGTATGGCCCAGATAGCCACAGAATTGACACTTCATGTGAGGGAATGCCTTCACACCTGAATTTCTCCTCATACCTTCATCCCTGTGAGAGTAGTTGAACTGCCTATCATTTCTAAATGTTTGATGGTAATTGTCAGTTATCCTTCTAGTTTGGATTGAGGGTTCCTTTTTCAGCACTTCAGAAAATGTTTCAACATGTTCAACCATCGTTTTGTCTTTCTTTTGAATTTCTTTATTTCCAGCAGTTGATGTCTCAGCTTCACATCCAATTCCACGCTTTCCCATGCAGGCGGGTCTTTGAACGCTCAAGATTTTTTCAACTCCATCAGAACCACATTTGGCTCTTGCCAATAATTCAGCATCTGAGAATCTTCTAGGTTGTATTTTCTTCCTTGATTCTTTTGAAAAAGATTCGGTCTCAAGTTTACTCCTAAGAGTAACAATTTCCTCCTCAAGACCCTCAGTAGTCTTGGACTTTTCTTCCAGTCTTGAGGTGAGGTCATTGATGACCTTTCCCTGCTCTTCAATTCTTATCTTAAGATCCAATACATCATCATTGCTTTCAATGATTTTAGACTGAACTTTCACAAACTCTTCCAGACGTTCAATTTCAGCTTCAAGTTCATCAACATATTCTGATGACTCTTTGACCATTTCCTTCCACTTATTACATTTCTTACATTTACTCTCAATCTTGGAGAAAGCATCCTTAATTTGAACCTTTGGATTATCAAGGGCAGTACTCTGATTATCTATGCCTTTATTGATTGAAGAATCTGATATTTCAGTGGTAGCCATCATGGAAGCATGTTTTTCAGTTTTAAATTCTGGTTCTTCTTTCTCACAGAATTCAATATCATCATCTTCTTCCTCACAGACAAAGCTCTTCCTCTGCATTTTATTTCCAGATTTGAAATCACCCTTTTTGAAAAACTTTTTCCGAGGCTTTTCAATGTCTTCAGCTTCGCTCTCATCATTATCCAACTTTCTTTGGCACTGAGAGGCAATGTGCCCAACTCTTCCACAACGGAAACATGCAAGAGGTAACTTACCTCTAAATTTACCTTTACCCCTTTTCATCTTCTTCGTGATGAGGGAAAGAATTTCTTTTTCTTCGTCATCATCACCACTACTATCTTCTGAAATTTTCAGTTTGTCCATGGCTTTGAATGCCATTTCTTTGCTCACGCGAGTCGTGGCATCTTCAGGTTTGACTCTCATCTCATATGCCACTAAACTACTTAACAAATCATCCAGAGAAAGTTTGGATAGATCTCTTTCTTCGAGGGCTGACACCTTTGCATTGTACATGGGAGGAAGTCTTCTCAATATTTTCTTAACGATATCAATGTCTTTGATTTCTTCTCCAAGACCTCGAATTGCTCCCACTACTTCAGTAATTCGATTAAAAAATGAATCTGCATTTTCATTGGGATGCATCTTTAGGTCGTCAAACCTGTTATGTAAAACCTGAAGTTTTGCCTCCTTTACCTTGCTATCTCCTTCATAAATGTTTTCAAGTTTATCCCACATAGACTTTGCTGAAGTGCAACTCATCACCTTTAGATATATCTGATTAGAAAGAGCTGCGGTGAGTGCATTTTGAGCTTTAGCATCTGCATCAAGAATTTTCTTGTCTGTGTCAGTCATAGCCAGTCCTGTTTGATCAGTGACTTGTATTCCTTGCACAATAGAAAACAAAAATTCCATTCCAAGAGATCTTAGATGAGATCGCATCCTATTCTTCCAGATCTGAAAATTATTTCCATCAAAGAGAGGGACTCCCCTCACATTGGCTGCATTCTCCATGGCGACAAAGGACAGATTCAAGACCAGCAACCTCCCTCTGATACCACTTGAAGGACCCCGGGACACCCTGAGAGGGGAGGGGTGAATCAGGGTGGCAACTTTTTCTTCATAAAGTTGTGGATCTTGTTCCCACGTTGGCAGGAACTTCTTAAACCTGTATGAAGGATATGATCAGCAATTAAACATTCACATGCAGAGAGATGACACAACAATTTTTACTTGGTTCACCACTAAAGGCTACGTCCAAGGAGCATACGCCGACAGATTGTCGGTCGTACCTAAATCCACTATGCTTCACTAGCTGCGGATACAATAGTTCGGGTACAGACACTCTGTCCCAGGCTCACTGCCTTTACATAAGGTTTAGGGATAGCTCACTGCTTCCCTCGGGTCACTCCCGTTGACTCCCCCTGGCTCACTGCCGTTGGTGAAGTCTCACTTAGTTTATAGACGTGAAGGTCTCTTCAATAAATTTTGCATTGAAGTCTTTGCCTCTGCTCAGCACGAGACTCTGCTTGCATCGAAGTCCGGAAGAGATGCACTAGAACGCACAGAACCACTGAACTGGATAACCAAAACGTGCGGACAAACCTTACTGAGAAATATGCGAAACATCAACCATTTGCGCGCAAAATCATCCTATTGCGCGCAACATTTTCTTTTGGCGCGGAAAAATTTGTCGCGCAAAAATCCCCTTTTTCGCGCAACTCCAAATATTTCGCGCAAGCTCCTTTACGCGATCCTTTTTTGCGCATCAGACCTCGGATCTTCTCTAAGTCTTCCAACTCCCCGAATGAAGGGGGTCACCTCATATTTATAGGCGACTGAGACCACTGCGCGCAAAATCCCATTCGGCGCGGAAAACCTCTCATCTGGCGCGTAATCTTTCGCCCAGCTTAAGTATTTCGCGCACAACCCTTATTTTTCACGCAGCCAATGCCTTTGCCATTTTTCACCGAACTGATTTCAAAACACTATTTGCGCGAAAAACCTTTATCCCCTATTTCGCGCATCCCGCTATTTTTCGTGCCTAACATAAGTATTTCGCGCAAGCCTCTAAAATTTCACGCACCACTTCCTTTTTCTGCGAACCTCCTTTTGCAGACAATCCATGTCTTCATTTTCCGATTTTGAGGCCCAAAAATTTGGCAAACACTGGGAAACAGCGCCACCTTCAAAATTGTTGTCTTCTTGAACTGTATGATCACTTTGCTGGAACACATTCGGATCTTCCACTGAGGATTGACAACAAACACAAACCATACACCAAATCATGCTTTGAAGAACCTGGTTCCAACAGTAAAATCTATGACCTAGACATGTCCAAAACCTATTGGATGGGTGGATATCGAACCCTTATCACCTCAACCTCGAATTATATCAATTTGGGACCTTTTGAATCCGAAACTCATTTTAAAATAAAGTAACTTATCTTTACTTTCCAAGAGTGCGCCTCCTCTCCTCTTATAAAAGGCCCCCACCTCTACCTCTTTTCCCACACTCCCAAAGCCTTTAGCTCAGACAAACCCTGCCCATTTTGTCTCTCCACATCCCTCTCTTACACCTTGAAGCCTCAATTTGGACAGAAGTCTCCCCAAAGTATCCTTTGAGATCAAATCTAAGAGAGTTACCCGATTTTAAGGTAATGTCTTCTTTTGAGTCCTTTTGTTTTATTTTGCTTCTCCAACCCCCTAAACTCTTTTTATTTATTTCTTTTGTAACAACTACAGTATCTTAAATATACTAGGATGTTTTTATATGATGTATTCAAGCTACACCTACACACACCTACATCTAATGGTTAAAGAACATACGGTTTCCATTGATGGTGAATTTATGCCCCCCGAAACGATGATTGTTCAACATTTTTTTAACACCTTCATAGGTGGCCATTAAGATAAAACTATATTTATATATGATATATAATATGTTTATGTTTTCCTTAAGCTTATGTATTTTTCATTTTGGTCATACCTTTATGGTTTCCATTATGGGTAAACGTGATATCTTCATTTAAGGAAGTGCGGACTACCACCCCCTCAAAGTGATTTGATTCGTTAAATATCATATGTGGGACGTATAAAGGATGGAACTATGATATTATATATGATATTACACTGGAATTATAATATACCTTCATATCATTATGATTACATTCTATAAAATATGAAATAGAAATGAAAGTAGCGTTCATGCGTACGTACGGCTTACCGTCTCCATGAACGGTGCATTTCATTTCTTACCTCTAAATGATTATGTAATATTATAAATGCATGAATGTACTGGATATATATGACATATATGATATCTAAATCATGAATAAAATTCTGGATATAATGGATACATGAACAACATGTAATTATAAAGGGCTTATTTTTGACTCAAGTACCAATGATCGTTAAAACGACCGTTATTAATTTAAATAATTATATAGTGTTCATGAAATGGAAATAAGTGATATAAAAGGAATAATTAACTTTAAAAGGGTTCTTAAAAAAGTAGAAATTAACTCAAGTTTATTATTAAGGAGATTAAAGAACGGCCGAGTCAAGTCGGACCGGAGGTATGGGACTTCGTCTCAATCTTCTTTCACTGAGGCATATTTTATTTTATACACAAATTTCTTTTATACAGTGTATAAACCCCTTTTACTTTTACGTTTAGTCAAACGGAATCTTTTTCATACGAAGCATTTACTAAACGACAAAAGGGAATATTTTTGTCGTACGTATGCAGCGACAACGACTTCTCCACCGTCGTGACCGTTATTTGAGTTTCGGCTTCCTCTACAAGCCATACCTTCTTTTTAAAAGAAAAATAAATACCATGTTTTACTTTTCTTTTATTTTGGTATCGAAAATGGTTTTCATAATGTTTTTATATCAATGTGTTGTATTGATATCTTGTGATTGAAAGTTGGGAATGTTATGGTTCCTTTATGCATGTTTTATGTGATATGATTATGTTGAGGATCTTGGGCATTATTATGAAAATGGGTGGTTCCGTGATAAACAAAGGGTGAGTGAGCCCGATATAGCTCTCCAATGCATTGGGTAACGCGAAGGAGTAAAAAGTTAAGGTTTCTCCGAAGAGATTTAGGGAATATACTGTGATGGGTATTCCAAACGTAACCAAGAGGGTTACTCTCTACGTAAGAATGTTATGAATGCCTCAAGTTACCTTTATGTCTTATGATTTCTATGATTTATTCATTATTTGATGAGGTATGTTAATGTGCTTATGTTTTATGAGTAAAGTATGATCTCATCCTTATGTATATATGTACCCATGTTTCCTTTCCATATTTTTAAATCCCTTACTGATCTTTTTATGCTCATCCCAAGTTTTTTTGAAATGTTTTTCATAGGTCAAGGGAAAGGTATATGATATGATGATAATGTCAAGGAAGTGTCAAGAAAGAATCCACATTTATTTTAAATATGTTTCCATTGATGGGAATGAAGAATACTAACTTTATGTAACCACTTTATTTATATGTGGAATGTAATGCAAGTTTTATGATCTAATTATCTAAAACTCTAAACCGGAAAAGATCTTCAATGTGTAATCTTGTAATATCTCAAGATTAAGTATGGTTTAAGGCTGGGGCCTTATAGTTGGTATCAGAGGTCGGTTTAGATAACTTTAGGAGTTAAAATTCTATTAAATTGTTATCCAAAAATATTTTTTTATCAAATGATATAGCATTTGATGATTACCATGTTGCTTCATCTAAGACATGTTTGTTCAGAATGGGTTTTCATAGAGGAAATAGGGAAGCAGTGCTAGGAAGGCATACTGAAAGTGATAACCTTCCGAATTAGCATCCTGAGATGATAAGAATTGGAACTGAACAGTTTGTTGCAGTGATGGCACAGTTGACTCAGGCTATAAATGGTGGTGGTATCCATGCACGAGATCAGCCAGATCAACCGTATAGGAACATGTAAGTGGTGGAGCATTTCATGAGGAAACATCCCCCATCATTCAGAGGATCATCTGACCCTGTGCTAGCTGAAGGGTGGATTAAAGCACAGGAGAAGATTTTCGATTTCATGGGGTGTTCAGACAATCAAAAGGTTAGTCTTGCTATTTACCGTTTGAAGGGTGAAGCAGATCAGTGGTGGTCGATGGTTAAAAATATCAGGGACGTCGATGAGATTGATGCTCTTGACTGGGATGAATTCAAAGGTATGTTTGTTGAGAAGTATTTTCCTAAGGCTGTTCGACTTAGGATGGAAAATCAATTCTTGGAATTGAGGCAAGAGGAAGACTCAGTGGCTACCTATGAAGAAAGGTTCACTCGATTGGCAAGGTATGCTCCAAATTTTATCCGAGACCTTGATAGTAAAATCAATCGTTTTTACTCAGGATTAAAGCCAAAATATTGAAGGGCATTAGCTTCTCGTGAGTTTAAAAGTTATGAAAAGCTTGTTCGATGTGCTGAGAAGGTGGAAATGGAGTTTTCCGATGACCAAGTTTTCTATAACAACCAGCAGAAGAAGAGACCGAGGTGGCAGGAGAAAGGTAAGAATTCTTCAAAAAAGTCTGATGGTAAGAAAACTAAGTTTCTAGTTTGTGATAAATGTGGCAAAAGTCATGCTGGGGAATGTCTTCTGAATTCTAGAAAGTGCTACCGATGTGGTAAGATGGGACATAAGGCTCATGATTATACTGAAGAGGATCAAGGTGAAGGTAAGACCAAATTTGATTTAAAGTTAGTGAAATGTTATAAGTGCAATGAGATGGGTCACTATGAAAATGAGTGTCCGACAAAGAGCTTGAGTGATGGGAAGCAGTTAGACTACAAGCAGAAAGGGGTGGTGAAATCCTTTGCAACTACTTCAGTAGATGTCGGGCCATCAAATGAAGTTGTATCAGGTACTTTGTTTTTTCAGATTATGCCAGTGAGTTGTTTGATTCGGGTTCTACACATTCTTTCATCTCTGAAACCTTTTCTAGTAAAATGGGAATACCATCTCAAGAAGTGACTCCTGAAATTTTGGTAAAAACACCTGGGGGAAATGTTGAGGCAAAAATAATTTATAATAATCTTTCTATCCTTATATTTGGAAAGAACCTACTTGCAAACCTTGAAGGAAAAGAAATTGTATGGGAAATTCAGCAAGTGTGAGTTTTGGTTGCAACAAATATCTTTACTTGGTCATATTGTTTCTAAATATGGGATAACTTTTGATCCTGCAAAAAAAAAAGTTGTGGAAGACTGCCCAAGACCCACAAATGTAACCGAGATTCTTAGCTTCCTTGTTTTGGCAGGCTATTACCAAAGGATTGTTAGAAATTTTTCATGATTATCTAGTCCAATGACTAAGCTAACTCGGAAGGGTGTTAAGTTTATCTGGAAAAAATAATGTGATGATTGTTTTCAGGAATTGAAAAGAATATTGGTGAATGCTCTAGTTTTGGCACTACCTTCTAGGAATTGCGAGTTTGTTATATACAGTGATGCTTCATTGAAAGGACTAGGTTGTGTCCTAATGCAGAATGATCAGGTAATTGCTTATGCTTCATGACAGTTGAAAAATCATGAGGTAAAATACCTTACACATGATTTGGAATTAGCTTCTGTTGTTTTTGCTTTAAAAATTTGGAGGAATCATTTGTATGGATTAAAGTGTGAAATATATACCGATCACAAAAGATTAAAGTATATATTCACTCAAAAATAATTGAACATGAGACAAAGGAGATGGCTAGAATTAATCAAGGATTATGATTGTACAATTCATTACCATCCGGAAAAGCAAATAAAGTGGCTGATGCTTTGAGTCAAAAAAGTAATGCTTCATTAACAATGTTGCGTTTGGAACGTAATCCTTTGGTTAAGGATTTTATGAACATTGGAATATAAGTTGTTGGTGTAGGAAGTTTTTCTGTTTTGTTTCAGGTATCAGTGAGATCATCTCTATCAGATAAAATCAAGCAAGCACAAAAGCAAGCCAGTGAGTTACAGAAAAAGGTAGAGCTGGTTCAGAAGGGTAAGTTGCCTGAATTCAACAATGATAATGATTGTGTTTTGAGATTTGGGAAGAGATTGTGTGTGCCTGGTGATTCATAGTTGAAGAGGGAGTTGTTATGTGAAGCTCACAGTTCTCCGTTTTAAGTTCATCCTGGCAGTACTAAGATGTACAGAGATCTTTGGGAGTATTACTGGTGGGATGGAATGAAAATAGATATTGATGATTTTACTATGAAGTGTTTGACATGTCAACAGGTTAAAGTAGAGCGGGAGTTACTGAAAGGGATGCTTCAGCCTTTACTAGTGCCAGAGTGGAAATGGGAGAATATATCCATGGACTTTTGTGGGATTACCGAAGACATCTCGAGGTAATAATGCAATCCGGGATATTGTTGATCGCTTGACCAAATCTGCTCATTTTCTTGCTATACGAGATACTTTCTCTCTTGATCAACTTTCCCATTTGTATCTTAAAGAGATAGTCAGGTTAAATGGAGTTCCTCTCTCCATTGTATCTGACCGTGATCCCAGGTTCACTTCTAACTTTTGGAAAGGCCTTCATAAGTCGTTGGGTACTGAATTAAATTATAGTACAACTTTTCATCCTCAATTAGATGGGCAGTCAGAATGAACAATTCAGACATTGGAGGATATTCTATGTTCTTGCTCTATGGATTATCGGGGAAGTTGGGACCAACATCTTTCTTTGGTTGAATTTTCGTATAATTACAGTTTTCATTCCAGTATACAGATGGCACCATTTGAGGCGTTATATGGGAAGCAGTGTCGAACTCCATCTTTCTGGGATGAAGTGGGTGAAAGGAAGTTGATTGGACCAGAATTGGTAGAAGAGATGGCAGAAAAAGTTCAGCTGATTCAGAAGCACATGAGAACAGCTCAGAGTAGGCAGAAGAGTTATGCAGACAACAGGAGGAAGAATCTATCTTGTGAGGTAGGTGATCATGTTTTTCTCAAAGTATCACCATGGAAAAGTGTGATGCGATTTGGTAAGAAAGGAAAGCTGAGTCCAAGGTTCATTGGACCATATGAAATTCTGGAGAGAGTTGGATCAGTTGCTTACCGAGTGGCTTTCCCTCTGATTTTATCTCAGGTACACAATGTTTTTCATGTTTCGATGTTGAGAAAGTACATGCCAGATCCATATCATGTTTTGAGTCCAGAGGTAGTTCAGCTGGAAGAGAACCTATCTTTTGAGGAACAACCGGTCCAGATTCTTGACCACAGGGAGCAAGTGTTACAAAATAAGGTGATTCACCAGGTAATGGTTTTGTGGAAAACTACATGATTGAAGAGGCAACATGGGAATCTGAAAATGCAATGAGGGATAAGTACCCCCATTTATTTGATAAGAAAATAAATTGCGGGGATGCAATTTTCAAAAGGGGGGATGGATGTAACATTCCATGTAAGTAATGAGTAATAGATATTTTTATCTATGTCTATTAATGAACTAGATAGTGTTTTAGAGGCTTAAAATGAAAATAAATCCAATCTTAAGCATGGAATACACTACTATTTTTAAAAGATTGTTTTACAGCCTTTTGATGGAAAACCATTTTTAATTCTATATTTTGACAATTTTATAATCTATGTTTGTCAAAATAAACTTATTCTTTATGATTGGGACATCAAAATTTACTTTTTTTGAATTTTCGGTATTTTTCAGACAATGCAAATTTTTTTAATGAATAGTGAAAAATACTGCATTTTACATCAAAAATGATTTTTAATCTAATTTATTTATATGATTAGATTATCTTTTGATTTGTTTTTGAAGTGAAATTAGAATATATCTTTACCATTTAATCCAATGGTGGTCATTGAAATCACTTTCACTTTGAAATTGGACTTAAACTGGTGTCAATCTTTTGATACTTATTGTTTCATAAAAACACGCTATTTTCTCTGACAGCGGGAATTAATTATTAAATTAATTAATTTGACTTATATTTTTTGAATTTTGTAAAATAGACTTAATTTTTGAATTCATAATATCAAATATAGCTTAGGGTGAATTTTTGGTATTTTTCCGAAAAACTTCAATTTTTGATGAATAGTGAAACCACTAAGTGGTACTTATAAAAACTGATTTTTCGTTTAAATGAAATTTTACCACTTATGTGTTTTTAATTTCAAAAATTTGACATACATGGTTTTCATTACAAATTCAAATGTGGTTCAATGAGATTAAAATAATTTTTTGGTGAATAGTAACTTTTAAGGTCTTAATCGCGATTAGTGGTAATTAGTGTAGTTTAAGTTAAAAATAATGCTTTAATAATATAAAATGACGAAGAAACATGTCCTAACCTTATTGGATGTGTCATGGTCGACCAAGAAAAGCCATGGGTCAACTTGGGGACCCCATAGAGCCACTTTGGTTGGGAAATGACATAAATAACTTTTTATTTAATGTAAAAGTAAAAATGACACACACATAATATATTTTACGAAAACAATTGTTAAATGGGGTTATACAAGTCATATTTTTTGATTATAAATATTAATTGGAAATCTAAAAATATGTCCTACATAATAGTATTTTTTTTATAATATTTTGACATTAAATAAATAAATGTATTTATGACATAATAATGATGTAGCGATTACCTCATTAATAAAGGATTTAAATAAAATGAAAAGATAATGTAAAATATATGACCTAAACATGTCCAAAACCTATTGGTTGGGTGGATTTAAAACCCTTATCACCTTATCCTAGAATTATCTCAATGTGGGACCTTTTGAATTCGAAACTCATTTTAAAATAAAGTAACTTATCTTTACTTTCCAAGAGTGCCCCTCCTCTCCTCTTATAAAAGTATCCAACCTCTACCTCTTTTCCGACACTCCCAAAGCCTTTGGCTCGGCCAAAACCTGCCCATATTTTCTCTCCACTTCCCTCGCATACTCCATGAAGCCTCACTTTGGGCAGAAGTCTCCCCAAGGAAGCCTTTGAGCTCAAATCTAAGAAAGTTACCCGATTTTAAGGTAATGTCTTCTTTTGAGTCCTTTTGTTTTATTTTGATTCTCCAACCCCCTAAACTCCTTTTATATATTTCTTTTGTAACAACTACAGTATATTAAATATACTAGGATGTTTTTATATGAAGGATTCAAGCTACACCTACACACACCTACATCTAATGGTTAAAGAACATACGGTTTCCGTGGATGGTGAATTTATGCCTCCCGAAACGATGATTGTTCAACATTATTTTAACACCTTCAAAGGAGGCCATTAAGATGACAAAATATTTATATATGATATATAATATGTTTATGTTTTCCTTAATCTTCTGTATTTTTCATTTTGGGCATACCTTTATGGTTTCCATTATGGGTAAACGCGATATCTTCATTTAAGGAAGTGCGGACTACAGCCCCCTCAAAGTTATTTGATTCGTTAAATACCATATGTGGGACGTATAAAGGATGGAAATATGATATTATATATGATATTACACTGTAATTATAATATAACTTTATATCATTATGATTCCATTCTATAAAACATGAAATAGAAATGAAAGTAGCGTTCATGCGTACGTACGGCTTACCGTCTCCATGAACGGTGCATTTCATTTCGTACCTCTAAATGATTATGTAATATTATAAATTCATGCATGTACTGGATATATATGACATATATGATATCTATATCATTAATACCATTCTGGATATAATGGATACATGAACAACATGTAATTATAAAGGGCTTATTTTTTACTCAAGTACCAATGATCGTTAAAACGACCGTTATTAACTTAAATAATTACATAGTGTTCATGACATGGCAATAAGTGATATAAAAGGAATAATTAACTTGAAAAAGGTTCTTAAAAAAGTAGTAATTAACTCAAGTTTATTATTTAGGAGATTAAAGAACGACGGAGTCAAGTCGGACCCGAGGTATGGGACTTCGTTTCAATCTCCTTTCATTGAGGCATATTTTATTTTATACACAACTTTCTTTTATACAGTTATAAACCCCTTTGACTTTTACGTTTATTAAAAATGAATATTTTTTATACGGAGCATTTACTAAACGAAAAAAGGGAATGTTTTTGTCGTAAGTATGCGGCGACAATGACTTCTCCGCCGTCGTGACCGTTATTTAAGTTTCGGCTTCCTCTACAAGCCATACCTTCTTTTTAAAAGAAAAATAAATACCATGTTTTACTTTTCTTTTATTTTGGTATCGAAAATGGTTTTCATAATGTTTTAATATCAATGTGTTGTATTGATATCTTGTGATTGAAAGGTGGGAATGTTATGTTTCCTTTATGCATGTTTTATGTGATATGATTATGTTGAGGTTCTTGGGAATTATTATGAAAACGGGTGGTTTCGTGATAAACTAACGGCGGGTGAGCCCAATATAGCTCTCCAATGCATTGGGTAACATGAAGGAGTGAAATGTTAAGGTTTCTCCGAAGAGATTTAGGGAATATACTGTGATGGGTATTCCAAACGTAACCAAGAGGGTTACTCCCTACGTAAGAATGTTATGAATGCCTCAAGTTACCTTTATGTCTTATTATTTCTATGATTTATTCATGATTTGATGAGGTATGTTAAAGTGCTTATGTTTTATGGGTAAATTATGATCTTATCCTTATGTACATATGTACCCAAGTTTCCTTTCCATATTTTTATATCCCTTACAGAGCTTTTTATGCTCATCCCAAGTTTTTTTGAAATGTTTTTCACAGGTCAAGGGAAAGGTACATGATATGATGATAGTGTCAAAGAAGTGTCAAGAAAGAATCCATGTTTATTTTAAATATGTTTCCATTGATGGGAATGGAGAATACTATCTTTATGTAACCACTTTATTTATATGTGGAATGTAATGTAAGTTTTATGATCTAATTCTCTAAAACTCTAAACCCGAAAAGATCCTCAATGTGTAATCTTGTAATATCTCAAGATTAAGTAAGGTTTAAGGATGGGGCATTATATCTCATATCTAAAAAAAATATCTGTTATGTGTCTCTTTATCCATAAATTCAACTCACCCTCCTTGCATCCCATCTCAATTTCCTCCTCATGCATCATATCCACATCTCTATGGCTCCCCATTTCTCCCAGACCCCTATTCATCTCATATCTTCCACCCATGACCCATCTCAAATACCCCACCTCTATATATCTCCTTATCCTGGTGTCTCCTTATATATTCCTCCTAATCTATCTTAAACTAATTATCTCTTCGACCCAATATCACACTAAACATTCTATCCACTGCCTCCCAATCTCTCCCAAATCCCTCATCCATCCTCTATTCATTCATCCACTCCAAATTATTTTTTCCTCAACCAAAACAATGATTATCTCATAGAAATTTCCACTACTCATTTAATAAAACAACGTCAATCACATTTGAGTCTCCTATAATCCCCTCCCATTTCAATTCAATCCATCCTACCTATTCCACTTCATAGATAGCATTATCTGCATTTTCAATCCCAATGCCTCTCTATAACCCCACATTTGAGATATAATCAAAATCTACCTATGTATCAAAAATTAATTTTCTCTCATGCGTCAATTCTTCCCATCAAGAGGACAAAAACATCAGGGATATGGAACAATTTCCATTCCTACTAATTATGTAATCCCCATCCACTTGAAAATTTCATGTAAATTTCATTCAACCAATTTCAGTATTTCATACCTCAATTTCCCCATTCATCATTTAATTTCCTATAGACTCATTGGGGTTTTTGGTAACTGATTTTGACATCAATCGAATCATTTTTTCAGTAAAGAATCACCTAATTCATAAATTGTGGAGTATATATAAAATTTATTTTATAAAAAATCACAATTTTTAAGATTACTTTTATAAATTACTACATTTATAAATTTATATACTTAATTGTTTTTGCATCCTTGAGGATAGAAAACCGAATGCATAAGCCTAATCATATCATCATAATAATGGATTCCCTTGCACCGTATAAAATTTTAATATAAAATTTCAAATGAATTTCAATCTACCTATAATATCAATTAAACATCCATATAAATTTTTTAAAGTGTATAAAAACATTAATTACCATAACCACATGTAAAAAATTACACATTGTAAAAAAATATATTAGCTATATTTTATAAAACAACATTTATCCATCAACATCTCTCAATAGAGTACAATGTAATATAATGTTTTTACTATTTATATATTTTAAAATCCAATAGGTTTTTGAAAATTAATATTCCATTGAAATTTTTTCGTATATTTAATTTCCTCCCATTACTTGTTTTTTAGTCAGTACCAATGATAGCTTTTCTATGCCATGAACATCTATTTTATTGTCCATCAGTGGGAAAGACTTGTAAATAGAGGAGAAGGGTAAGATCATGACCACCATTGTGTCTATATAAACCAACATGTTTATTGTCGATAAAATTTCCATGTATTCCTGTATTTAGTAGTTTCAAACTCACAGTAGGTGGTTACACACATGGGGTATTGGAGCATTAATGATTGATCGGTACAAGTAGTCTCACAGTTTTTTTTCTTTTCTGATAATGGATCATGTGGATTCTCCTAAAACTCTTTCACCCATAATTATGTGATTTTAATTATTTTATTAATCATTAATATAACTTTTCTATAGAAACACTTTTAAATTCTCATTTTTCAGTTCCATATGTACTATCAAAATTTCAAAAAGACACATAATAAGTTAAATTATTCTGATACCTAACCAAAGATTTTATTATTGTATATATTTTTTCATCTAATGTATCCACCAAAAATTAGTTTCAATTACAAATAAAATCTCTTATTCATATCCAAGGTAGTGAAATATTACATTTATTGACTTTATGAATGATATATTGAAAACATTTTTTAATATGGTTATATTTTTAAATAGTTTCATATTTATAAATATTTATTTACACAACTTCACATTTATTAACAAACTAAATGCTATCACTTAAATATGAAGTATTATTTTTTCGCATTATTATATTGATTTTTTTTGTTAGAAATAATTGTAAAACAATTTCATTTTTCTTTTTTATTGTATGGATAAGTGTTTATTTGATTATATTTTTTCATTATTTTTATGAACAAGTTCGTTATTTATTTTTTACTAAGAATGAAAAGATTAAAAAAAATTAGTTTTATGTAATAAAAAAATGTACAATATGATTAATTCATTGAAAAAAATTATATATATGTTGAATTAAAAATCATTTTCTTATTTTTTTCAGATTAAAAAGTAATTTTTCATAAGATTTTATGTTTTTTGAATTAAGTTGAAATTTATTCTTCTTTTTCACACAACAAATTTTTTATTATCAATCTAATATATTTCACATAAAAATAGAGAGATATTTATTTCAATTTTTATAATATTTTTTTGTTGCATATAATTTATATATTGTTTCATGTATGTCATTAATTTTATAGAAGAGTTCATACTTGTTCATAGCTGGTTGTTTTTTGAATGAACAAGTTCGTTATCTGATTTATAATAGGAATTAAATGACCGAATATTTTTCATATGTGTCAAACTATAAACATCATAATGTAGGTTTCATTCCCTATAAAAATGATCTATATCTTGAATGTCAACTAACCATCAAAAACTATAGTGACACATCTATTTTTTGATGAACGACTCATTAGTAAGTTATTGAATATATAAATGTTTCATTTATTATAACTAATATCCTAAAATATTATTTATTTAATTGGATTCAATCAAATAACATGTCTAATATTATTCTCTTACTGATAAAATCATTCATGGGCTGAAACTGATGTTTAGTTGTAGATTTCCATTTTTTCAGAAACATTAAAACCTATGTGATTTATTCTGTAAAAAATACACATATCAATTAGATCAGGTAACCATAATGGAACCTCTAAGATATAAAACCATGAATTTAGAGAATTAATTTACTTAAAAATTTATTATTCATTATATAGTTTGTTTATCAAGTGAAATTTAGAATACAATACTTACCATATCACATCCTTTTTTATCTTTTATTTTTTTAATATTGATTATTCAACATGATTGTAGAACTATGTTATTAAAAATTATCCCTTGGTTCGGTTTTCCTCTAAATTGGATCATTCATTGGTGTTGAAAGGTATTTGTGGCCATTGTGGTTACTTCTATTATATATAATAATGTATGTTCCTTCTCTTTATATAGGTAAACATCATATTTTATTCGATGACATCCCCATACCTTAATGTTATTTGACTCACTCAAAATTTATATTCCTCCTCACCATCCTCGATGCTGATTTAGATTCCTCCAAATTCCCATTTTCAATTTTATTCTCCTCCAAATCTAACCCCTAGTCCTTTTTATTTTCATCTACCTCTATATCCACCTCTCCCTCCACCTCCCCCACATCCACTGACACCTCTACCTCCATCTTGAGATATGCCTATGACTTCATCTCTACCTCCACCATAGATTTCTGTAATCCTATTACGTTACATCCATATCCACCAACATCTATACCCGCACATTCATATTATCCTCCATTGTCTTTTCATGTACATCGTTCTCCACCTCTGCCTCATGTTATCTCATATGTTTCTTAATGTACATTGTTTCTTATTTTACCTAGAAGAAGTATTATTTTTAGGAGGCATATACTTCCTAGAAAACTTCCTATAAGTTTTCATCCTTTTGAAATCTCATCTATATATTTCAATATATCCCAAGTATTATTTTATTTTCATCACCATCTATGTTGGATTTTTTATTTCAAGTCGTGCATTATCTTTTTTAAATCAATATTTTAATATCATGTCATTATTCGATAATAAATCACATTTAAATCCATTCATATTTTATGAAATTATGAATTAATATCAGTGAGGAACTTCCCTTTTGAAACCCAATTCAGAATACATTCATCATATAATCACTTCCATGAATCCAAAACCCACATCCATGCTTATAGTTATGTATTTTTGATTCAATGAATAATATATGACATTATTTAAGTTATCATAAATTTTGTAGAACAAAAATTTTCTTTTTTCCTTCATCATTATGATTTTTTTTTCAATCACTCAAAAAATCTCCCCTTATCACAATGAATTTTATTCACGTCACAACATGACCGATTCACTATGTTCTGAAAATTTGAGGAATTAAGCTATCTGAACCATAAAAATAGTATCCATGTAGTTTTTTTAATAATTATCCACTTATATATATCATTTTTTTCTATTGTATCTCATTTGATTTGTGAGAGGATAAATTTTTCATGATCTAATGAGGGATCTGATTCAACAATTTATATTATAAGAAATAGAATTTGTTATAAGTAGGAAAAATACAAACTTATGGATTAATTTAGTATTGTTGGAAACGAAACTCATTGGATTTTATTTTATTCATTTAAGATTTCTACTTATTTGTTTTAGTGGATCTATTGTTACTACATTATTGTTAGAATCTACTATGAAAAGGCTTGTTCTAGGCATTGGAATTCTGATAATACTGGAAATACTAAATTAATTTTTGGGAATATTGAGTGAAATCATATTAATGAATCAAATTAAATTTTTTCCTAGGTATAGATCTTGGGGAATGGTAAATGTAGATTTATTATGGTTGAATATATTGAAAAATGATTAACATAACTATCATTTAAAAAAAATATTCCAGAAAAAATAATTATCATTATTTCTATATGTAGTTTCCTTAAATTTTTGTCAATTACAGGTTAAGATACATAGATATCCTTATTATGGTTATTTCTATTTTAAATAACGATCCAAATAGATAAAAATATCCCCATGGAGAGAAACCTGAAATAACTATTTAAACAACATTGAATCATTATGATATAATGTCTGTTGTATAAATCTATCTAATATAGTTTAGTTATAAATCATGATATTTCTTATTTATGGTTTGAAAATTTTATACATTATAAAAAGAATGAAAATATTTTTTAGGATGGTATAATAGGTTATCCTAAATGAATGATTTTACATGGACTGCATATATTCTCCCATGGAAGTTTCATATCACAAGAATGACATGATCTAATGATTCTTAAAACTCGTATATCTTCCTAAAAAATTCTTATTTTTTATTGGTTCTATATTCAAAACAACATCTGAATTCATCCCTCACTGTATTCTATCAATCATCTAAAGTGTATTAAAGGATGTTCTTTTTAAAAAACACAATGAAATATATTATGATAAATTTTATTTATTTAAAATACATTAAAATATTTTTATATATTTCATATTTTATCTTCATAGGTTTTTTGAATGTTTTATTTCTTTCATTCCTTCAATTTTATTGAATGTTTGTATCATATTTATACTTTCCTTACAGTTGGGTCAATTTAACTGTGTTAAATTCATTTTTAAACATAAATTAATATATAAGATACATTTATGTGTATGAATGATACCATATATGAGTGATGAAAATGGTTCCCCAACATATCCCTGATCCATTCCTCCCATGATGTACGAGCTGTTGATATTTTATCAGTCTATATGAACATTAATCTAGTTTTATTTTTAGATTGTGATAAATGTTATTAGACTACAATTCCTCATTTATGTCATGTTTTTTATTGATGAATTCAATGATGATCATGTCAATAAAATATTTACTTAATAGTGTACTTTTATATTAATAATTTATAATTTCCTGACGAAAGATAGTCATATTCATGCAATGATTTTCATAATGTATGTTTAGTTGATATTCCTTCAAATAATAACACATGATTTTTTAACATGTGAATTAATTCATCTAGTAGGATTCAATTCAATGACTCCCTATCCATAAAATATAGTATATACTAGATCTAATTATTTATACCCATGTTTTAATGAACATTCAACCATTTAATATAGCATTAAAATATCTCCAAGCAATATCCTAATAAGTGGAGGAGTTCATAGTCCATTATCTATACAAGGTGAAGAAATGTATCATTTATTCACACCTTTTACTTTAGTATACATCTCATGCATTCCAAATAAATAGCTGTAAATTAAAAATTTTCCTAAATTGATAAATGATTAGAACAAACACCTTATTCAACTTGATTCTATAGAGTTTCTAGGATTAATTTTGTTATAACAATTTATTTAGTGGGTTATAAAATAACTAAATATGTTACTAAAGATTCTAATGTGGAATAATTGATCCTTTAACAAATCTATAGAATTGTAACAATATTTTTGGACCATGGTAACTACAAAAATTTACTCCAAGCTATTTTATTTTCAATTTTTTTCTCTAATATTATTTTGGAATGTGTGGTTTCCCAGACTAATAAAGTAGTTTCCTATTATTTCTATCTTGTAATTAGGTAAAAAAACATGTCCATATTGGTCATACCCTCCAATATGATGTAATCGCTATTCTTGTTTGATGTCACTCAAAATGTTTCCTCACCACATATCCATTGACACCTATTTCTTCATTTCTACATATTTTTAAGAATAATTAAATAGTTATAGAATAATTTTTTTCATGTAAGATGAACATTTTTTGATTAATTTAAATTCATGGTATAATATCCCATGAAAAGGTTCTATATTAAAAAATAAACCAAGAATAACAACAAAATCCATTTTAAAAAAATATGTTTCTCTTCTATGGAATCATATTCCATGGACATATTGAACACAATGTTTTCAATACATGGTTCAATTTTTCTCAACATATCCTACTAAATTTATAATTTATTTAGACCAATGGTGACACCGTCAATAAGAATTTTTTGTTCTCCAACTCAATAAATATATATATATATATATATATGCATTGTTATCACATGACATATACATCATTATAATATTACTTACTCATTTATGAAAATATTTCATGCTAATATGTTTTTGGAAAATAGAAATTTTAGTAGTATCTGAACTAGTATCACTTGATTCATTGTCAATAAAAGTGAAATGTTGCAAAAATACTCAAACTCCAATGTATTTTTTTGTGGAAAACATATTTGAAATTATGTTTCGACCAGTTTAATCAATGTTGAAGATAATTATATATAAGTAAAATATCCTCATTTTATTATAGGAGGTGAGAGAGTCACCACTATGAATTTTGTTCAAGAAAACATGTAGACATAAGTGTAACATCACTGAATTATGGGTATTTAACTATGCATCACCTAACTATGTTAGTAAAAACATTTCAAAAATTTATATGTATATTGAAATAGATTCAATTTTTATTACACCATATTTCTGAATATATATATGGTATTTCATAGTGGTAATTATTGTTTTTTATAAATGAAATTATAAAACTATGCATGTTACTTTTCATTTAACCTCTTATATATCCTCTGATTTTCCCAATCATGAAATAGAATAAATAACATTTAATTTTTTTTCTAATAAATTTATATTTGTATTATTTTTTAACTTGTGTCATTATATTGTTCAATATTTATCTTTCTTATTTAATTTTACATATTTCAAACTAAATGACTTTTTTTATAAACCACATTAATTTTTTTTTATGAAATTTTATTTTATTATATTAATATTGAGATACTGATTTTTATAATAATGTTCATTCATGATATATAATTCAGTAAATTAAGATAAATTTTACATGAAATAAAAGAGATTTAGAATAGAACCACATAATTTAAAATCATGATCAGGCCCTCAGTGGAATTAAAACATCTCATTATTCTTAATATATTATGGTTATTATATTCTCTATTATTTTATACAGTAGTAGAGGTTTTTATAGAGTGGTATATTTTCATATGGCCAAATAGATGGCAATTATAATATATATTATACTCTCAAAAAATGTGATTCTAAACCCACTAGGTCCTTTTTAATATGTAATAAGTTTGATTAAATTGTAAAAGGATTTTAAAAAATATAAAAATATATTTCAACCTCTATACTTAAAATAATGATTCAATTTTTAATGTTATTACAATTAATGAATTATGATTTCTTCTCGAATATTAATTTTTGTAAAGAAATGAAAAAAAAATTCTTTTAATCATATATTTTATTATTTATCATATGTAATAAATTTTTTTTAACATATCCCCGTTGATCAACTAATAAAGAGAATTTAATAAATAGTTAATCTATAACGTACTTTAGTGTTATTAAATTGGATCATCATATAGGGATATTGGTAAAAAAAAAATATAGTGATATATAATTATAGAATAATAGTGGTTAGGGATGTTCATTATGGTTGAAAAAGGCCCCATTGTGATTTCATTTAAAAGAAAATAGATTAAGATAATGATGTTATAATTTCATTATATTTTAAAATATATTTAATTGTATTTTCACAACTAATAATATACATAATATTAATAAAGTTAATTGAATGTTGAATATATCATTTTGACTAAGGTGGAGATCAAATAAATGGGCTTTTAAATTAAACTGGATTTCAAGGGGATTAGAGAGACTTCCTTTTTAGTGTAAAAACTAAAAAATATGTTGAAATGTGCGAAACCATTTATGTGGAATGATGATGTATATGAAACAGTGTAGTGGGTCACTACATTAAAATTGTTATTCTGATTCCAAATTATAGTTGGAAATATAATGGATTTGTATATTATTATTTCCACTATTATTCTACCGGGATAATAATAAAAGAATAATGATACCATTGGACGTATGATTGTATATTTTAGAGCTCAAATGAGTCATTGGTATATGAATTCTAAATAAGTTAGTGTTTCTATTTTGGGGTTTTTATTTTCATTAAAACAATCATGTGAAAACTAGTGTACACAATTATGTCGATAATTTTAGTTCTCTATTAAAATTCATTTTTCCTCATCTCAGAATTCAAGAGGATAATACATAAATATTCTTCGTGAATATGGATCTATAATAAAATTTTCATTGCTTTTCATTTTTCATCATAATTAATTAATTTGTTAATTTTTTGATATAATATTTTTTAATGATTTTTCAGTGATAAAATGATTGCATTATAATATAATTATTTAAAATGTAATATTATTTTCACAAAACATCATTGTATATTTATAATCATCATAATGTTAACTAATTTAGTAGTATTTTTATTTAATTTTTATTATTATTTTCATTTAATGTTTCTGATTCATTTTAGTTCAACTAGTTTTAATGAATGTAAGAAAAAAATTATTGAAAATTAAACATTGTATCTCCATTTTCCTATAGCATTGGATGATTATAGGTCTATGTCCAATAGTATTTCTACCCTTAAACTTTAGACATTTAATCTTATTGGATCAGAAATAGATATATTATTGTGGTTTATCATGTTAGGAATTTCAAATTAGGAAAAAAATGAATAAATTTGTTTTATTTCATGGATGATATGATAAACCAATATTCTCAAATGTTGTGAAATAATGATTATTTATTCACCAGATAGTACATATATTATTTATTTTTACATTATTTAACATCTAAATATCATCATTTTTATTAAAAAATGAATTAGTTTTGGGTGAAACTAGGTTATTATAAAGGTATTTTTCTCATCTATTTCTATTGAATTTTATTTATTCATGATTCAAATTACACATTAAAATTATTAAGATAACATATTTGGATATTCATCATTCTGAATCGAGCTTCTTCCAGGGAATCTTAATTGAAGAACAATAGTACATTAATAAGGGGTGTGTTTTTGGGACTTCTCCATTCTATAAATTGAATCATACATTTAATAGTGTTATGATTCATAGTTTATAAAATAACTAACTTTTCTTATCAATCCTTATTACAATTAAAGACCATTTAAATATATGGATTCCTTTAAGAACAAGTCACTTAATATTTTCTTAAATGTACATACATTTTTTTACTACTTTGAAAAATTAAGGTTACTTGTTGTACTATTTTATTTTTTATAATCAATTTCTAAATCATAAAGGTTAACAATATTTTATATATAATTTTTATTTTTATTTACATAATTTGAAACCAAATTGAAGTTGGATATATTGATCCTAGAATGTGGGAAGTGTGTGTATATGATAGTTTTTATTTTATCATAGTGACCTTATGTATGTGAAAAAATACATCATATTTACTAATACTGTGATGAACAGAAATTATTATCCCTTTTTCACTAATATGTGACTAATTCACACCATTCTGGTGATGTTGTTTTTTTGGAAATTTATAATTTTTTCTATACTTAATTTCTATTTTTAATTTTTTTAAAAGTTTAGTAGTGTTAAATGTGAAATTTATTATTTATTAAACTGATAATATATAATTACATTGATATTTTTTTGTATGAAATCTATTTCTATAGTTAAATATAAGTTTTTAAAAAGGAAATTCATGGTATAGAATTATGAACATTAACATATTGTGAAAAAAAATTATTGGGGGACAAAACAGCCTTATTAAATATTTTTCCATAATGAAAAATCCATATTCATATTAAAACATATGAAAAAATAAATCTTCAAAACATATTGTTTAGGTATTTGATGATTTTTTTGTTTTTTCTCTTTAAAAATGAGTAGCCGAATTCGAAAAATATTTTGAATATAAAAAGTGGGGTTACCAAAGTCATCGAAGTTATTATGTAGATATTATTAATTAATACATACCTTTTTTTATATAATATATTATTTACTAGTTAGGATTTTGTTGATAATATTTATTAGGTCCAATTAGGGGCTTCTTGAAGGTTTTTTCAAGTGACTTTTTTTGTATGTCTGATGTTAGTTCACCACTATTCATTATTTATTGAATCATTGTTTTATTATATGATGTTAAATATAAAATGAGGACTCTATATTTACATTTTTTAATTTCTAGTTATTAAAATTAATATTTATGTTTAATTGTAATTTTTTTGTAGATATACGTATTAGTATTGATAATAAAGATGGATGCATAATAAAAGGGGGGCAAATAACCATTTGAAAAATGAAATTTTGAATTTATGGAGATATAGAATAAAATATAAAGGTCTAATAATTACCAATGATATTAGAGTGAAGAAATATATCTTCATACGGGGTTTGAAATATTTAGAAAATGAATGAGGTTCACCTGTTAACCCAACATATAGACAATTTGTATAACTGATTCATAGAGGAATATGTTTTCCATTGTCTTCTATTTGGACCTCACATTATGGACATTCATGGATATAATTTTGATCATATCATTTACAAATGAATATTATCAAATTCCTCCATCATTCTATTAGAATAGGTTTATCATATAAATACGTATACCAACTTTATTTTTCATGAGATATTCTACTTCATATGGCCCTCATCTTTTCTCCTCACTAATCGGGATTGTGGGAATCAAAATGATCATTTTAGATTAATGAACACAACTTAAATTAATTTAATTAATATTTTTTTCTTAATTATCACCAATACACAAAAAATAACAATTTTATGAATTTTCCTTGGATATGAATTCAATATGTACATAATGTAATTTTTTTCATGTTTTATTTTTTTATTCCAATTAATTTAAACTATGATTTTATTTCATCTTAATATTTATTGTTATAACCTATCACATCTTTCTTTCTAAACAGACAATATGGATTGGAAGAAATTTTACATCCACACAAATTGTACTAGTATGACGAAAGGCATAAAAACTTTGATTTCTTATAACTATTTAAAATTCAAATTTTTAATGGATTTTTTTGTATACATTATAATTTCATATTCATTCTCTGATTACTATGTTCATTTTCATCGCATAATTAAGAGAGCTATTTGAATTTGGAGAATATTCTTTTATAAAAAATTATATACTTTATAGAATATTCCTCTTTGCATTTTCATAGAATTCATTATCCACTAAAATAATATTACACAATATATGAATATATATATTTTATTTTAAAATATATATTATTAAAAAAATTGAATTTATACACTTTTCATTCCCATTACATTTTTTATAACATTTTTATCTTATTTTACATTTGATTGTTCCATTTATCTTATTTTATAGTTCACTATTCTTGTATATTAATCATGGAAATAAGTTATTTTAATTTTAGTATCCTTTTGATCTATATTTATTTAAATTTTAATATCTCCAAATGTGATTACCTATTTTGAATCCATCATTAATTTTCAATCAGAGTGTTCTTATGGAAACAAATCTCCCATTATATTTCCCATTTTGTAATAATTTGTAGATTTTGTTTAATTGGGTACTTTATTTTGATTTTTATTTGTAATACCTGAATTTCTATTCATCAACATGCTATATTATATTATTCAACTACCATTTTTTGTTTTTTATCACTCTAAAAAGTTCGGAGTTGTTTCATCTATGAAACATGATCTAATGGTTGTATACTATTCTTGTATAGTTCACTATTCTTGTATATTAATCATGGAAATAAGTTATTTTAATTTTAGTATCCTTTTGATCTATATTTATTTAAATTTTAATATCTCCAAATGTGATTACCTATTTTGAATCCATCATTAATTTTCAATCAGAGTGTTCTTATGGAAACAAATCTCCCATTATATTTCCCATTTTGTAATAATTTGTAGATTTTGTTTAATTGGGTACTTTATTTTGATTTTTATTTGTAATACCTGAATTTCTATTCATCAACATGCTATATTATATTATTCAACTACCATTTTTTGTTTTTTATCACTCTAAAAAGTTCGGAGTTGTTTCATCTATGAAACATGATCTAATGGTTGTATACTAGGATTTATTTAAGAATATGATTGCACCATGTTTATCTATTGATGTATTTTTTCAATTTATTCTCTATTATAAATATTACTTTTTCCCCATTGATACAATTTTCTATATTGTTTCTTTGTTTTAAATTAATCACCCTCCCAATGGAATAATGTGTGATTCTTTTGAATCTGTGATTACCATTAAATATTATTCTTTTGCAGTCATTAGTAGTGTTCCTAATATTTCCCTAATGAAATTGATATTGATGGTTTCCATGAAAATTGCATAATTTATATTAGTTTGTCCAAAAATTATGAAGATTACATTTGGAATTATTCTAATTCTTTCATTCCCACACTAGAGACATTTATGGATTATTGAATGGGTTTGATTGTGGTTTTCATTTTTAAGAAAAATCATATAATTAGAACAATTAAAATGATGGTTTGTAAAAATTTCATATAGAATTGGTTTTATCTTTTTGTACATCACTTCATATATCAATTTATTTCTATCATTAATATTTTGATCAAGTATATAAAATATTTCATTTATGCAAGACGTAATTGATGAATGTTTCCCTAAAAGATCTATGAGGGATTAGCATAGTGTTTTTTTGTCTTTCCTGAATCCTAGAGAGATATTTTATCCATCATCAAAATTTCTTTTCATGATTTTTTCCCATATTTATGTTTCATTCCTTCACAATCATCTATTTATTTATTTTCTAAGATTAAATGTCACTAACTTTTACTATTTATTACATTAGTTACTGATTACGGGTCTCCATCGCTGATTGGGTGTTACATATGATATGATGTTATATATTATCCAATTTTTCTAATATGTCTTAATATTTATTTCCCTTAACATTATTGAAAATCTATTCCCCTCACTCTCATTTAAATTTTTTGGTAGGAAATCATTTTTTAGGCAAGAAATAATGATTATTTTCCCAGAAATGTAATGGATATGATACAATTCCATATTTCACTTCAGATATTCCATTAAATTAATATAATCAATATGTATACATTTTTATTTTGTGGGTATTTTCTTGGTTGTGATCTAAGATGTTTGGAGTGTTTCATTTTCTATGATTATAATATGCATTATTGATTGTAGGAGATATGTGGAAATGATTTTTAATGATAAAAATTGAGATATATTAAAAGTAAGTGAATATTGATATTTTATATACCATGATTATTAAGTATATTTAATATACTATTTGTGAACATTGAAATCTCAATATTCATTACAATAAATGTTTTTAAATAGAGGTTTAATTTAAAAAAATTATCAATTATTGAAATAAAATGTTTTGTAATATAGAATGATCAGTTTAATTAGTCTCATATATAGATTAATAAAATAATTATTTCCCAAAATATTCATGGTGAATGAAAACATCCATGAAAACGTTAGGGAATATCACAATATATTTTTAAATTATTAGGTATAAGATAATCCAAAATTTCTTAAATATTTCTTCCATCTAAAATTCACGTGAGTCCCTAATATAAAAAGCTTCAATTTATTTTATATTAAATTATATTTTATTTATTAAATATATATTAAATTATTTGTTTTTGAAGAGACGGTTAACCATTAGAGGATATTAAAAACTTGTTCAATGATTATCAATGAAGGATAAGAAGAAATATATATTACACTAATCAATTGTCCATTGCTATAATTAACTATTTATTTTTTATTTATTTTTCTTTTTTTTTACCATATATGTTTTTATCATACATTAATTATTTTAATATATATAATTTTGAAAAATGTTTTTTATATCTATATTAGGTGCGTTTCTCTGTGAATTTATAATTAAATATCATTATCAGGAAAATTAATTACATGGGTACTAGTTTTTCTAGAAATATAATAAGATAGTTTTCAATAAAGACACTAATGAGAAATATTACTAGGAAAAGGATATTTCAGTCTTTCCTTATTATTTTATAAAATAATTTAATATTTATCTGATTTACTACTATACCAATAGCTAATTTTGATAAAATATTTTTAATAGATTATATTTACAATTATATTATAATTATTTATTTATGTGGGAATGAGATTATGATTTTAAATATAGGAATGGAAGCTTATATCATCAACTATATTTAAACAAGGATGTTATACTAAATTTGACATTTTATATGAGTTTGAAAATTAAAAATTAATAGTAATTCACTTTCGATAATATAATTTAATCAATATATAATAGATTTGATGAATAAATTTTTAATGGATTATCTTGACAATTTTTTTTGGATATTTATTGATGATATAATGATATTATCTAAAATCTATGATGAGAATATGAGTCTGTTTCCATCTATTCTTAATAATTTTTAATTAATGAAGTTAAAAGTAAAATTAAGAAAATGTGAATGATGGATTCTTGATTTTTCCATCCATGTAAATATTTACATTTATATAAAATATCAAATTTCCATTCACCAACAATGGTAGTGATGAGTTGTCCAATTAAAAATTATTATAAGGGATGATCATAGTTTCATGGATTTATATGTTACAATGGAAGATTGTTTTTCAAAAAAACCTATGTATTTGCTATCAGGATAACAATTTTGTTACAAAAGTGGTCTTTATCAAATATTTAAATGTTCTTGAAGAATATTTTGAATAATTTAATTCATGATTTTAAAATTCAACAACATTGACATTATCATTCAGGAGAATGATATTTTTGACATATATTGATACATTAAAAAATGACTTGGTTGTGTCCTTATATAAAATTATTGAATTATTTTCTATCCCATAAAGAAGATACATATTCTTGATTAGAATTATCGAACCTATGATCAAGACATAAAAGATTTAATATTATAATTGTTGATATGGATTTATTACCATTATGGTGAAAGATGTTAAATATATAAGGTTATTTAAAATTAAAATCATATTCAAATAAAAATATCTCAATGTGTGGATAATTCAGTAGTTAAAATCACTATTGTATTTTTATTTTCTAATACAGTACCGCATTGTAAAGGAAAATAAAGTGGATTATTCCTTGATTTGGAATGAAAATGAGTTTTAACTAAAAATGTTATTTGAAATGATTATAAATTTATTGGTATAATAAATTTGGATATGAGAATCATGGTGGAAGGAGATATAACACATAAATTAAAAAATATTTAAAAACACAAACATGAAAAAAAATTAACAACTTTATGATAATAATGATGAAAAGAAAATCAATGTTGAGAATATGGATTTTTTTTGCAGAATTCATCTCTAATGATGGAATTTTGAAATTTTAAAAGATGATAGGTGTCATATATATTTCATATTATAAATTTGATTAATAATATTCTATTCATAGAATAATTTTATCTATAGACTCTAGATGTAATGTAATGTAAAAATATTTAAATTAATTTTTTTGTTTTGATAATATGAAATAGAGAATTGAAGAATACATATATCGTTGTTTGTTTTAACAAATTGTATTAATTAAAGGATATATATTTAATGAACTATACAACTACTATCTCTTCCTATTTGGAAATGGGATGATATTACTATATAAATTTCCATTTTATTACAAAATAATTTTAAAAATAATTACATTATATTTGATAATGTTGAACACATTACCATGTCTATACATTTTATTATAATGAATGAATTGTGTGCCTATCATGAATCTATATTAATGTAGCTGTGAGGCTTCCTTGTGCACATATTTTGATAATGTATGGCCATGATACAATGTATATATCCAAATTTATAATGATTCATCAGAAGGATCTTAAATAAAAGAATCATTTTAGCATCTCGTCTTATCCTCATATGTATTGGAAGCAAAATTTTACTATTACAATATCATATTACATTTTTTGGTCATGTTAACATGAATTATAATGAATGTTTTATTATTATTGACCTTTGATGAAAATAACTTATAATTATAGATTCAATTAAATCATTCAAATGACACAATATGAGGAATTATACAAAAATATTTTTCATAATATAACCTATCTGGAAAAGGTTGGTGAAACGAATCATACAGGTCCAATTTTTTTTATGGAGATAAAAATGAATTGTGGGACTATTTAATATTAGATAGAGGTAACTCAATGTAGATAAAAAGGTTGTATAGATATAAAAAATATGAATTTATAATTTTATATTGGTGATAATCTTTTATTAATCGTATTTCTATTTAATGTTTTATATGGGTTTTTTTTGAAAGGGAAGATATGTCAAATGTGAATTTTTCCATTATAATTTTTTTCAAAGAAATCCATTATTTCTAACAATATGAAAATACCACCTAGCCTCTCTATAGATGATGATGTCATATATATATATATGATTGAACAAAATTATTTGAAATTATTTATTCAAATTATGAGGATTTATTCATTAATTTAATGGTTTGAACCCATGTTTTTCAATTTTTTTAAATTAATGATTAATTTTAATTATAAAATTAAAATGGGCTAAAATATTTGAATTTCGTAAATCTAAAATTTTCCCTGATTTAATAACTTTTTTATGTTTATCATAACTTTTATATTATTGATCCAATTTGAGGGGTCCATTTTTTTATGATTATGTCTCTTCTGCACCAAAATCTAAATCCACTACATTGAATCCTAAAATGAGATCACAATTAGGGCCTTTAAAACTATTCGTTGATCTGGATATTTTTCATATTGGGGAAATATATTCTCATTAGACTGACCAATTGTGCTTTAATTTTGACGATAGACATGAATTCCTTTAAGGAACAACTTTCATTATTGATATGACACTTGTATCGACTGTTTTAGAATACATTAATACATAGTATACCGGATATATCGAATATGGAGAGTCTTCCAAGTAATAATAAATTCTCATAGAAACATTAAAATAAAACTCTCTATACATTAAAAAATACTATATAGTTTGGAATATATATGAGAATGACATTTATGACCAACTTTTAGGGAGGCACAATTTCCAAATTCATCCATTTATTGATACTAACACATAGATACTTTTCAAGGAGAATTATGGCCTCTAAAAGGAGGCAAGCACCACGATTCAAAATCACCCCAAACCCTTAGTTGACCATCAATTAGGAGATCTCCAATACGGAGCCATGATTCACCATATTCATCCACCCCATTTCATATTTATATTTTACTCCTTTAATTATTTTTTTTTTAAATTTTCATTTTTATTTCCAATTTGAATTTAGATTTCATTTTACTATTAATAAAATAATACATGAATTTTCATTCCACCCATGTCCATCAATCCTCTACATATTTGAATATTATTAAAAAAATTGATATTATTAATAATATTAATAATTGAAATATATTATTTATTTATTTAAATTAATATAATTATTTTAGGAAGCTTATTTTAATTTTTTTCTTTTTCCAGATTATCAATTTTTTAAAAAATTATTCTCTAAAATAAAATTATAATAATATACAATAAAATATTATAATTATTTTTATTTTAATATTATTTATATTATATATAATGTTCTTTTATTTTCATTTTATCTCATATATTCTATTTTACCCTCTCTATCATTCCTAATCTAGTTGTACTATATTAATACATATATTATTTTTCTCTTCCTCTCAAATTCTTCCCTCTTCTCCCACTGTGATCTCTTACTCTCGATAATGAGAGGTTGACCATGAGGCTTGGCCTATGGGTGGTTGAGGTATCATGAATATTATTTAAAATTTATTTTTATTTTTGTAGTAAAATTTAGAAGCATTTATGGGTGAGGCGAATATCCAGGATGTGGTGACTACTCACAATCACATGTAACTCAATCAATCCCTATAATATTATTTACCCTATTTAGCCTATAACTATTGGAATGTTCTTTAAATGTTTTATATTATCTAATAAATGGATGAAATAACATCTATAGAGTAGGGTCCTAGAATATGGAACCTCCTAGAGCAATGAGGTTTTATTAACCATGATTAAAGTATGAGGTGGAATTTAGTGTTATTAAGCATCCAATGATATTCCATAATTTATAAATAAAGAATTGCAGTTCAGAGATCATATTTTATACTTGTATTATCAAACTAAAATAGAGCATATGATGGAAAAAATATTGAATACAAATACTAACCTATGAAAAAGTCCACTCTTTCTTAACTCATACCATTTAGAATTTAATCTAAATATAAATTTAGAATTCTTAATTTAATTTTCATTGATTTAAATAATAATTACCCAAAAATATTTAATTTTTTAATTAAATTAATAATAAAAGAAATAAAAATATTATATAATCCACTATATATACTAATCCTGGGTACCTCCCAGCTGACATGTCGGCTCCACTTTTTACCAAGTCACCCATTTTTCGTTTCCTTTTACAACTCTGCCCTCCGCTATACAATCGCACACCTGCAATACCCATCTATTCTCATCTCCAGAAATCCCAAAAACGTGACCGAACATCGCAATTAGGGTTCCCTTATTCCACCTTCTTCCTCCCACAACGAGCTCAATCATCACATATTTCACCGATCCCACTATTGATTTCCCTCCGGTGTTGCTAGGGTTCCCACTGAATATTGACGTCTCCCTTCACAGATCTCCTCTCAAGCAACGCCACAAGACATTTCTCCTCTGCCTAGGCTTCCTTTCTCCTCGGTGACATCTCCTTCAACCACGGTATCCACATTATCCTACATTCCACTCCACCACCATTTCTTGCAAATATAGAACTTCTTACTACGAGGTCTACCCTCAACACATCCTATAATTTTAATCCGGTTTTATTTATTTATTTCAGTTTATTTCCATCAATATGATTCATTTATGCAGACTAGGGTTTTGCTAAAACTGTTCGTAATCATCAAAATGGTACATTTCATTCAGATCCAAGCTTGAGTTTTCCTTCAGATGGTGGCGGCTCATTTTCATCGAGTTGGTTTACAACTTATTACTGCTCGGTATACCCTGAATGCATCCTACAATTTTCATTCGGTTTGATTTATTTCTTTCAGTTTACTTTATTCAATGTGATTCGTTTATGCATACTAGGGTTTTGCTGAAATAATCTTCATAATCCTGAAAATGCTACATTTTATTCAGATCCAAGCTTGAGGGTTCATTCAGACACTGGCGTCTCATCATCATCGAGTTGGTTTACGACTTCTTACTGCTCGGTCTATAATCAATGCATCCTCCAATTTTCATCCATTTTGATTTATTTCTTTTAGTTTATTTTCTTCAATAAGATTCGTTTATGTAGACTAGGGTTTTTCATAAATACTCTTCATAAAAAAAAAAATTCTACATTTCATTCAGACCCAAGCTTGAGTGGCCCTTCGGACACTGGCATATCATCTTCAATTTCATTTTCGGTTTCAACTTTAATATGGGAAGATCATTTTCAAACTGTATGCTCACATCCAGGTTCCATTGGACTGTGAAGTCTATTTATTTTGTTCATAATGTGATATCTTATTAATTTTTTAGATGTTATGTCTATATTTCTTATTCTTTTAATGTTTTCTGTATATTTATTATTTGTTGCACGTTCATCCGAATGAAATTTTATTAACGAATTTTACATTGACTCAACATTCCAATATCAAAAGAAGTTGCCCAATGATCTTACATTTCTTCTTCTATTCAGGTTTGTTTTTCAGCATCTCCGGTTATTCAATGAAGTATTCACAATGATTCATGGAAATTTTTCATCCGGTATAGATTCTACATTGCATTATCTTTATTACTGTCCACTGTGCATAATACTGTTACATTTAACACATTAACTATTAAATATAAAGAAAACCCTTACAAACATGCATTTACCATCAACCTCTAAAGATTCCATGTTTCAGATGAGATTACTAATGAAGGAATGCCAAAACAATTTTGAGTTCTCTATTACGTTCACTTTAAAATTCTGTAATTATGATATTTATTTAAGTATATATACATTAATACTAACACAATAACAGTTTCAAAATATATTTGGAATTATTCAATTACATATATTCATTTCTATTGTACTACAATTAGAGGACCACTACCAACAAATGTCATCACCCGTGGAGAGACACACATTCCAATAACACCCTTACCATTCAATGGTCAGTTCTGTCTAATTTTTCTTTTTAAAGCTATATACTTATAACTACTTTAGACTAACACAAATTAGTAATATCAAACATCTTCTATGTCGACAGTGCCTCTAGAATTGGCAGTCGAGATAACAATATTGAGAGGATCAAACAATAAAAATCAAAGACAACATGCCTATGGAGAATCTCCACTTCCATTTTGTAAGTATGACGTTAATGTTCTTCTAAATAACTATTAGTTTTTAGTTGAATTTCCATTTTCCGAATAACATTTAGATTTGAAGCTCATATCCATGTTTTCATTTGCACTCTCAGATCGATTGCAGACTGAAATTATTCTTAACTATTTTGTTTATGCATTTCTAGTTTAAAAGCTATGGGCAATTGAAGATTCTAAACCCCAAGGATTCCTCAGGATTAATGTGTTTGTTACAGAAATGCAGGCTGAACCATGGTTCCTCCAATGCATTATTCTTCTTCCTTTTTATTTATGTTTTTAATGCATACCTAGGTTGTATACTATATGTTTCAACCAGCAGATTTCTTTGGCACAAGAAGGATTTGAATTGATGTCAATCTCTTCCGATTTGCAGGCAAGAAAATGAATTTTTCTCAAATATTTCCTTCATTCAGAATTTTTGTCTTATCATTGATGAATTTAGGGTTATAACCTTTTTCTAAAAAAATTTATTTTAGTCAAATATTGAAATTTATTGATTTTATATATCATTCAATTCACTGCGTCACGCTGCATAAGAATCAAATTCTCGTATTTAATAACCTAACCACAAAATCAAATGATGATTAAATATTGATTTGATAGATGATTTGTTCTCATACCATGGCATGTGGCATAGAGACTATGAAGCCTTCAGTAATGGAAAGTGCTGATGCCCTCACCATGGTGAAGGTAAACACTATGATTTGTTATGCTGAATCTCAAGTCAATGGTCAGTTTCTCATCACTCAATAATTAATTGGTCACTATAGATTCTTGACTGTAAAAAATTACTTTCAAGGACTGTACGGTTGAAGCCTTTATACCATCTAAACAATGGTTTACATCAAAATATCCAATGTGGGTAAAACACGAACTTGTAATAAATATCTCCCTTATGTGTAAGCATAATTAACACATAATGAATATCTTTCTCTACACTTCTAAATTTAGTCATTTTCATGTGGGCTATATTCTTCCATGGTTTTAAATTAAATATGGTTTTTGTTTCTATTTTTATAAAATCATTGATTTTGATGAAAATACTATGATTATGCTTCTCAGTCTGTATTCAACTGAAAAAACTACCAATATGAAACACTTTCTTAGGAGTGAATACGTAGGTAAGAAAGATCCTTTTCTACATTTCTGTTGGGTTTCTTAATTTTTAAAGAATGATTAATTATATGGGTAAAACATACTGTTTCATTCTTAATTAATAATATGAATAATATGTTCTCAATGTGAAATTATAAGATCAACCTAGCAACCCACACTCATAGGTATTGAAATATAAATTCATGATTATTCTTCTTTATTTTCCTAGTTTCATTTATAAATTCATCAAGATTTCATGTTTTCTTCCTCCAATGTTGAATATTTTGTAACTTATATCATTTATCATAGAATTATTTTCTTGACCATGGCTTGAGTCTAAATTTCATATGGCCCTTCTTTATATTATGTTTATTGACCTTAGAAATTTCTTGGTGTTTAATTTTGTTTTTATTTGGTTACATTAATTATTGGGAATCAAGAGCTAGAGTGTTGATAGTATATAACACTTTGTATTATATTTATTCTAATCTTCTGTTTATTAGTGTTTAATTTTTCAATTTATTCCTCGCTAGATTAAAATATGTATATCAAGATTGAGATTGATGATGAATACATGATGAAATACAAACTAGAGTCTCTATCATTTGAAGAAGCTAGCAGTGAGGGAAACTCAGGTGGGGTCTATTCTTTGAAAAATGTCTATGAACATCAGCTGAAGATGCAATTTTAATGAATTAGGATAGTAAGCACGATGAAGGGAATTGGAATGCTGTCTAGAATCACTCAAGGATTTTTTTCTCTAGAAAAAACATCACATATATACATGTATCTGTTCATATTTTTCATTTGATAATTTCTACTGCTGACATTTTGTGTGAGGATTGTTATTTTTCAATATCTAACAAAACCAAACCAATTAAGTTAATCAGGTTATTCAAAATGATGCTTTTCATCTACCACAAGTTCAATTATATAATAATTTATAAGTTTTTTATCCTTTTAGTAGGATCTATTGGGGTATGTTTTCACGTTTCAGTTAAATTTCCCTCCTTGATATCATGTATATGTTGCAACTTATTAATTTTACAAAACAAATAACCTTTTTTGTTTGATGGAAGGGAATAAAAAATTATTCCCTGATGCAATAGAGAAAGAGATTATGTTGCAGGTATGTTAATAATCTTGCAAGTTACTGAGTAGGCTCCACTGCAAAATTTTGAGTGCACTGACATCTACACCAGGCTGCACTTCATAGTACTGGGATCATGTTCACTTATACTGGATTTTTTATTCATTTTTTCCCAAATGAAAACATACAAGTATTTTTTTTTCTTTTTATAGTTTTCACTGTGTTTCTTCTATTGATTTACAGATATGGTTTTGCATCGAAAACATGTTTTTATTTGGGAAAGTGTTAGTTCTGATGAGGTTGGTACCTGATTGTGATGGTATTGTCAAAACTTTCTTCACTTTACTACTTCTTTTATGTGTAAATGAAAAATATTTTTTTATTCGTTTGTGGTCTTTCGAAGGCTTACTAGTGTTTTTTCCTTTCTACGAGTTTTGATGTGTTAATTTGATTGAATTTAGAATATAGTTTCGCATTGAAGAGTAGGTTTTTGCATGGATAAAGCAATTGTTCATTTGATGTTGGAATAAGGAAATCCTACACCACATCATTTTTAAGTTTATTAAATTTTCCAGACTAATTATTTTTTTTCATATTTTCTTCTCTAAATGTGATGGACTTAATCATGTTGTTCATGTTTTGAAAATTACGATGGATCTCTACATAGCTCCTTAAATTCATAACTATAAATCTTATCCTTTTAATGTAATCATTTTATTATTGGTCGAAGGTAACTTCATGTTTCACTTTATTTAGCCTACATGATCCATTAGTGTCTTGTGGTCTATTAGAATCACCTTTATGTCTGCATCAATTTTAATGGATTCAAGTCACATTTTTATAAAAAAAATAACTGAATAGAAGTGTAGGATGCTTTACTCTCTATATTAAGGGAAATTAGAATATCATTATCTGGAAATTAATTCATTCCTCCCCCGCTACCCCTATATACTCTCTATACTTACATACATACATATGTATGTTTTCATTCTTGCATGTATTTATTCCAACCTTCATGCCAGTATATTTGAATTTTTATTGCAGATATAGAAGCATGAAATGGAATTTAAAGAATCCAAATTGGATGACTTGTAAAAAAAGAACATTGAAGCAATTCCCATTCCTTTAGGTACCCACTTTCATTCTCTGGTCATTTTTTATGAATATTCCTCATATTCAAAGGCACACAGAAATTAGGATTGTTTTGAGTTTTTGTCAATTCTTAAAGGGAACAAACACTAGCAAATAACATTCTCGATTCTTCATGTAACACCCCAGGTAAATAAAGAATATGAAATTTTTATATTTATCCATATTTGTGAATAAAATATTTATATGACTTTAATGGGGACGCTATGCTCGATGGCGTACCCAATACGCAACAACGAGTTTCTTGGGAATCTTACGTTGCACTCTAATAATAAAATAATATTATTTTAAATGGTAGTTAACATGTAGTCGTTGTATTGGAAAGAATGGATATAAATAACTAAAATATGATTATATATGTTTTTAAATGTTTTTACATTTATCCAATAAAAGATAAAGGGTTAAAATACGGAAAGAATTCAATTTTAGGCGTATATGCCCTAGTTTTCAATAAAGGTTCACTTATCGCCTTTTGATGGAAAACCGTCATTAAATATAGTTTTGTTCACTCTTATACATTATATTGGACCAAATAAAACTCTTCTTTAGAATCGGGACATCAAAATTTACTTTGTGTAATTTTTTGGTATCTTTCCGATAAAGTTCATTTTTTAATGAATAGTGTAAAATGTTGTATTTTAATTCAAAACCTCTTTTTAATATAATTTATTTATATGATTAGATTATATTTTTAATTGTTTTTAAAGTTAAATTAAAAAATATTTTTACCATTAAATCCAATAGTGGTCATTGGAATTAATTTCACTTTGAAATCAGACTTAAACTAGTGTCAATCTTTTGATACTTATTGTTTCATAAAAACACGCTATTTGCTCTGACAGCGAGAATTAATTATTGAATTAATTAATGTGACTTATATGTTTTGAATTTTGTAAAATAGACTTTATTTTTGAATTCGGAATATCAAATATAGCTTAGGGTGAATTTATGGGATTTTTCTGAAAAACTTGAATTTTTGATGAATAGTGAAACCAATAAGTGGTATTATAAAAACTGATTTTTCATTTAAATGAAATTTTACCACTTCTGTGTTTTGAATTTCAAAAATACAACATACATGGTTTTCTTTAAGAAGTAAAATGTGGTTCAATGAGATTAAAATAATTTTTTGGTGAATAGTAACTTTTAAGTTCTTAATCGCGATTAGAGGTAATTAGTGTAGTTTATGGTAAGAATAATGTTTTAATAAACTGAAATGACCTAGAAAAATGGTCTACCCTTATTGGATGTGTCATGGCCGACCCATACAATCCATGGGTCAACTTGGGGACCCCATGAAGCCACTTTGGTTGGAAAATGACATTAATATCTTTTTATTTAAAGTTAAAATAAAAATGTCACAAACATGAGTTGTTTTACAAAAACACTTTTTACATGGGGTTGTACAAATCATATTTTTGATTATAAATATTCATTGGAAATATAAAAATATTTCCTACATCATAGTATTTTTTTTATAATTTTTTGACATTAAATAAATTAAATTATTTATGATATCATGATGATGCAGCGATGACCTCATTATTTAATGATTTAAAGGAAATGGAAAGATAATGTAATATCTAAGACCTAAACATGTCCAAAACCTATTGTATGAGAGGATTTCTAACCCTTATCACCTTATCATCGAATTATATCAATGTGGGACCTCTTAAATCAGAATATCATTTTAAAATAAAGTGACTTTTCTTTACTTTCCAAGAGTGCCCCTCCTCTCCTCTTATAAAAGGCCCCCACCTCTACCTCCTTACCCACACTCCCAAAGCCTTTGGATCAGCCGAAACCTGCCCATTTTGTCTCTATTCTTCCCTCCCTTACTCCTTGAAGCCTCACATTTGGCATAAGTCTTCCCAAATAATCCTTATAGCTCAAACCAAAGGGAGTTACCCGATTTTAAAGTAATGTCTTCACTTGAGTCCTTTGGTTTTATTTTGCTTATCCAACCCCTTAAAATCTTTTTATTAATTTATTTTGTAACAAATACAGTATCATAAATATACTAGGACGTTTTTATAAGAATGATTCGAGCAACACTTACACACACCTACATCTAATGGTTAAAGAACATACTCATTCCGTGGATGGCGAATTTCGGCCTCCCGAAATGATGATTGTTCAACATTCTTTTAACACCTTCAAAGGTGTCCATTAAGATGACACTATACTTATATATGATATATAATATGTTTATGTTTTCCTTAAGATTTTGTATTTTTCATTTTGGGCATACCTTTATGGTTTCCATTATGGGTATGCACGATATCTTCATTTTAGGAAGTGCGGACTACCGCCCCCTCAAAGTGATTTGATTCGTTAATGCCATATGTTGGATGTATAAAGGATGGATTTAAAGTTATTATATATGATGTTATACTGTAATTATAATATAACTCTATATAATTATTATTTCTTTCCATTAATGTATGAGATAGAAATAAAAGTAGTGTTCATGCGTACGTACGACTTACCGTCTCCATGAACGGTGCATTTCATTTCTAATCCCCAAGTGTAATGTACTATTATAAGTACATATTTAAAATGTATATATATAATTTATGTTACATAGAAATGATGAATATAATTCTGGAATTAAAATATACATACCTCTCATTTAGTATTAATTCCATTAATATGACAAAGAAATGAAAGTAGCGTTCATGCGTACGTACGACTTACCGTCTCCATGAACGATGCATTTCATTTCTAACCTCTAAATGATTATGTAATATTATAAATACATGTATATGCTGTATATATATGATATATATGATATCCAAATCATGAATAACATTCTGGATATAATGAACCATTGACCACATGAACAACATGTAATTGTAAGAAGTACACTTTCGACTAAAGAACCAAATATCGACAAAACAAACATTATTAACTTAAATGATTACATAATGTTTATAAAATGTAAATAAGTGATATAAAAGGAATAATGAACTTGATAAATATTCTTAAGCAAATATAAATTAACTCAAGTTTATTATTCAGGACGTTAAAGAACGATCGAGTCAAGTCGGACCCGAGGTAAGGGATCCTACTCTTCTCTTTCTTTTTAAGTATTCTCTTTTATGTCATTAATTTTAAAGATCATATTTCATGTTATTGTGATGTTATTTTATATTAATCTTACTTTAATTTTTATGTTCATATTACAAGAGACCCTATTTTCTCTCATCAATCCATTTTGGAAGTTTTGGGTGGCGCCGTTAGGCTACCGAATTTTCGTAAGAGATCTAACCTCTCTCTTTCTTTTTATGTACTCTCCTTTTTGCCACTTCTTTTAAGATCCTATTTGTTATGTTGGGGGATGTTCTTTTATATTCCTATTTCTTTAAACTCTATGTTAATATGATGATAGACCCTATTTTCTCTCATCAATCCATTTTGGAAGTTTTAAGTGGCGCCGTTAGGCTGCCGAGTTTTCGTAAGGGATTTTTCATCTCACTTTTATTCTCGTGAGATTTATGCTACATTTCATACAATTGCCTTTGAGTGGTGTATTTAATTCCCATTATTCTACTCTTTGTGTTATATAATTTCGTTTATGAGTACTTAAATCAATGATGTATTGACCTTCTTTCATGGGGTGTATGTTTCGAAAGATTCCCAAGTCGGTAAGGGAACCTTTCACCCTCCTCTTTTTAAAAGACTTCTATTGTTGGGTCTTTTAATTCACATATTTTTATGTTGGGATATGTTCTCATATATCCTTATTGATGTAAATTTTAAGTGATGAGATACCTTTTTTTATCTCTCATCAACTCTTTTTATGAATTTTGAAGTGACGCCGTTAGGCTGTCAAATTTTTGCAAGGGAACTTTTTAACCCAAATTTGATTCTTTGGGATAAACTTGTACTCCTTGAATATTTCGTTCTATGAATACGTGTGAATAACCTCTGATTGTTTTACACTTAATATCCACTTATATTTGGTGTATTCGTTCGTCACACATAATTATGCAATTGATTTATCCTTAAACCAAGGATACCGTCTTTGTAAGGGTCTTCATCTCAATCTACATTCATTGAGGAATATTTTGTTTTATACACAACTTTCTTTTATACGGTGTATAAAACCATTTGACTTTTACATTTATTCAAAAGGAATCTTTTTTCTATGAAGCGTTTTACTAAACGACACAAAGGAATGTTTCTTTTACGTACGCGGTGACAACGACCTTTTCCGCCATCGCGAGTATTATTTAATATTTTTCTTCCTCAACAAGCCGTAATGCTTATAAATAAAATAAATACCAAATACTTTGTTTTTGTATTTTTGTATTGAAAATGGTTTTGATAAAGGATTCTATTATGTCAATATATTTAAATGATATATTGTGATTGAAATGTGGAAATGTTATCATTCCTTTATGTTGGTTTTATGTGTTATAATTTTATAATGGTACATGGACATTTTACGGGTGGTTACGTGATAAACCATATGACGGGTGGTGCCATGAATACCAGGATGGGTGGTTACATTATAAACTCCAATGCATTGGGTATGGAATTCGGCCGTATGGCTATTCCATTAAGTATGTATGGAAGTGGGCCGAATGGCTATTCCATTAAGTGATATGTGTGGAAGTCGACCATATGGTTATTCCACTTAAGTATGTTTATGTCCCAAGTTACCTTTATATGTTATGTGATCTTTATATGGGTTTTATGGTAATATTTTGGTTACAGAAGGGTATGTAGTGAACTTTTATTCAGCGAAGAGTTTTTACTACTTCAAAAAGGTGAAAAGTATTACTTTAATAAAGTATACATGGTTTACTAGTTGTTTTGAAAAACTAACAATTTTCATTCTTTGTGTATCCCTTATTGAGTTTTTTATGCTCATCCCAAGTTTTTGAAATGTTTTTCACAGGACTTAGCGTGGAATAGGGTGAAGGATGGGATCAAGGTAAAGTCGTGCTACCTAAAAATGGAACTAGACATGTTTATTTTTAAGAGTTTTTATTTTATGGAAATTTAGTAGAAGCGACTACTTTGTAATCTTTTGAGATGTAATAGTTATGTCCTAATTCTCTAAAACTCTAAAACTGAAAAGATCCTCAATGTGAATTACTCATTTTATTCAATATTATGTAAGGTTTAAGGCTGGGGCCTTATAGTTGTTATCAAAGGTTGGTTTAGATAACATTAGAGGTAAGGGTATTCTTTAAGCATAAGTGACATTGTCATAATGGTTATGATTTCAGAAAGAGTCATAGTTCTTAGATAAAGTGAATGAGTAAGTATATCTTTCTCATTAGCACATGATGGTTTTGTTGATATACTCACACTGACCCTTTTTGGTTTTAGTAAATGGCTGGATCTAGAAGGCACCAAAGTAACAGTGGATGTGAAGGAAACTGTGATAGTATTCTGAGCGAGCAGCTGAATGATACGAGAGCAGCAATGAGAACTCTTGTGTTTATCCTCAATCAACTATCTGGAGTCATGATTGACCACCTAAACCTTGTTGATTTCTATAAGGCATCATATATGCGAGAAACAAATCCCTACGGAACTACACGTAATAATCATAAAGGTAAGAGTGTTCAAATACCTATGTGTCAAAGATGTGGAAAGAAACTCCTAGGAAAATGTTTCAAAGGGACAGAAATATGCTATAGATGTGGAAATGAAGGTCATAAAGCAAGAACCTGCCATGGAAAAAGGAAGAATCTAGTTGACTCGAGGAAAGGGAAAGAAGTTATTTATGAGGGATCAATTGAATGTTTTAAATGTGGTGTGCATGGTCATTATGCAAACACATGTCCTATGAAGAAGTTTCGGGAATGGGATCACAAAGATCGTACAAATATTCATTTACCACTACCTAATTCCATTCTGATTGAGGATGAAGAAACTGACAATGACCAATCAAAGGTATGTATTATTTCATGACTATTGTTTTCCTATTTTGTAATCTTAGGAAATGATTCATGATTTTTTTTGTAGGAAAGAAGTATATCAGAATAAGTTTGAAAGGAATGGTTAATGGATCATGAAGAATGTTGAATGAGTAAGATGTCAACATATAAGGGATTTAAGAGTTATGGTGAAATTCTTAAGAGTATTAAGTCTCTTTTGATGATGGGGTTACATTAGAAGACCTTTTATATTATGTGTAACCCTGATGTTGTAACACCCCGAGATTTTATGAAAAATATTATTTTAATTTCATTAATGTCTTATGTTGTATTCTACACCAAGATTACCTTGCGCTATACGCAACACCGTATTAGCTTGCAGTATATGCAACACTATTATTGGACCGTGTTACACACAATTTTGATAATAGTTATTCCACGCAACATTGAGTATATATATATATATATATATATATATTAAATGTATAAATGAAATATGGTTGGATTCTGTTATACGAAACAACGAAGGATTCTTTCACGACACGCAACCCTGACTTGGCATGCATTACACGCAATCGCGACCTTCCTCGACAGCGTGTGTTGTACGCAATACCGGGTTTTAATAAACAATGTTATATTATTATAATATTGTCATGAACTAGCCGTTATTAATAGTATTTACTAAATTTTGAATTTTATAACATTATTATTCATCTTACACATTTCTATAACATGGTATAAGAACAAAATAAATTTTTCGGGTAAAATAAGTATTTTTAAAAAAATGCAGTTTTACCGCCTTTTGATGGCACACCCACTTTAAATATAGTTTTTGACATGTTTATATGTTCAATTTGACAAAATAATATTCTTCTTTGTAATCAGGATATAAAAATTTACATTAGATAAAGTTTTGATATTTTTTCGATAACTTTTATATTTTAATGAATAGTAAAAACACGCTATATTTTAATTAAAAACAACTTTTTTCATCGTAATATCTTATGTGGTTAAATTATAATATTGAATGGTTTTAAAGTATAAATAGAATATATTTTAACCATTTAATATAATGTATGTCATTAGCATTGATTTTACCTTGAATTCGTAGGTTAAATTAATTCAATCTTTTGCAATGTTTTAAAGAAAAACTCGTTTTCTTTCGACAACGGGATTAATTTTAATTTAATTTCTGCATCTTTTGTGTATTGAATTTGGAAAAATGGATTCCATATTTGGAATCAGTGGTTCCAATTTATGTTAATAAGCTACTTTTTATTTTTGGGAATTATGAATAGTAACTACGGTAAATTTTATTTACCATAGTTAAAGGTAAATCGGGTAATTAAGGGCAAATATAATATTTTAAAATTACCCTAACAAATGTCAAAATCCTATTGGATGACTAAAAGTCGACCAATATCACCTAAGGGTTGGATTAGAATCATTTAATGGACATTTGTCCATGAAAATAACTTAATTATTATTAAAACCAAAGAAAGTGACAACATGTCACTCTCTTAAATATTATAAGTATATTAATTTTAATTTAGTGATAAACTTCATGAAACTTCGAACATGAATAGTCTCCAGAAATCTAATGAAATTATCTAAATCATATAAATTTATTTAGAATTTTTAGGGATTAAATAATTATCATTTATTATGACACAAATATGATGCAGTAATTGTCTTATTAATGAAATATTGACATAATTGATGTTATAAATGCCCAAATAAATGTAATTTGAGACTTTTTATGACTTACACAAATTTTATAGGTTACTATGACATGTTATTGTTGATTTATGTAACTTGTTTCTAACTTATCATTCTGTTATGAATTTCATAAAAATCATGTACCAAATAGTGTCAAAATTGACATAAAATAGTTTTTAAAACAAATATTATATTATTAATTGTTATTTTATTCCTAAAAATCTAAGGTTCGGCCAAATGACTTAGATAAGATTATATATATTAATAATA